>OY728153.1:905458546-906658546 GCA_963277665.1 Viscum album
TTTTAATTTGTTTTCTTGGTTATCAAAATGTCACTTTTCATTGTTACTTAAATTCATGTTAGTTTTATATAAAAAGAGACACTCTGAGTTATACAGGCCACACCGTCCGTCGTATTGAGGTAAGACTGATTGTTACATGTCCCAAATGACCCATTCATCATTTTACATACATATAAAAATAATCAAAAGGAATTTTCATGGTTTTTAGTATGTCAAATGTTTTTACACAAATTAATGGCAATTTTAAATAAAAAGACACACTTTGAGTCATATCAATCACACTATGTGTCGTATTGAGATGTGGTTAAATCCTACACATCACAAACGACTCATGGATCATTTTAATAAAATATAAAAACAATACAAATATGTTTTATTAGTTCTCAGTATGTCACTTGTTGTTTTTACTTAAATTTATGTCAATTTTAAATAAAAAGAGACACTTTGAGTTATATTGGCCACACCATGTGTCGTATTAAGTTGCGGATGATTCGGGTGTTATGGGTATCATGATTACATAAATGAAGACTCCACATTGTGAGACAGGTTGTAAGGGATGATAAATGACTTTTCTACATATGGAAATTTTTTAAGATATGACATTATAGGAACTAAAGGGTGTCTCATTTTCGAACAAGCTGCACAATCAATTAGGTTGAAACATTCACCCAAGAAAATATTTCTAGGACATTGTAGATTTCTACCCTGATGGGATAAGTAACTAGAATGACATCAATCAATGAAATTTCAGAAGAACGTACAACACCATCTCAAGTAATAGGTGGTCAACTATTTGAATAAGTAAAAGATGTGGAAACTGCTTTTGGAAAACCATTTTTTAAAGAACTTATGAAAATCGGTTGAAAAAAGTGATCAATTTTTTTAATTGTCATAAAAGAATTGTTTGTATGTAAGAAATTTTCTTGATGTTCTTGACGTTAAAAACATTAATGTGATAGTTTCATTGGTACATTGCTAAACGCACCAACAAAATTGAGTTTTTAGTTAGGATACCAAATTTTTTTAACATTTGATGGAATTTCAGCCTCATTTAAGAGGGAATTTTTTCCCTTTTTTGTAGGGATTGAATTTATTCATAGGGATTACATTCATATTTATATTATGGATTTGATATTTTAACATTTTTCACAATTTACTATTATTTATAACAAAATATATAACAATATATACGTATTTTTTATACATTCACACATAAAAATTTAATTTTATAAATAAATAATTAAACATATTTACATATAAAATATATTTCCCAATATATAAGCCTTATCTAAATAAAAACTAATATCTATTTTATTTGAAACATGAATATATGAATATTTATATACTTATATAATGTGTGTGTGTCTATATATATATTAGCGTGGGTCTATATTAATAAACTGATATATATTATCAATATATTTTAACATATTCATATACATATTAATTTATAATATATTTGAATATATATAAATATGTATAATTATACTTACATATACACATATAATATATATATTAATATATATGTATGTTTGTGTATTTTGTATATATGTATGTATGTATTTATATATTTATTTACACACACGAAAAAACATATTTTATAAATTTATTTAAAAATAATCTTATATATATATTAATATACGAATAAATATACGAGTATAAACATATATATATATATAATTATATATAAATGTAACTTACTATACATATTAATATATATATATATATTAATATATGAATAAATATACATATATATATTAATATAAATATATATTAATTTATGAATAAATATTACAATATATATATATAAATATATAGATATATAATTAATGGGAAAACCAAACAAGATGGACGAGTGGTAAACACTACTACAAATATGGCCTTTCACAACATGAAAAATGGATTTTAACAGCACTAAATAAGCACTGTTAATTGCAACAATGATAAGGAGGGACCTTATCAGTGCTTTTGGTGCGGATAAAGGCCTAGTTTCCAATAGTGTGTTGTTTATATAACAACACAACTAGAAGAAAACCATCAATTTAAATAGCATAATCAGAAGAAACCCTTCTATATACATTTAATTGACATCATCAATATAAAAATTTCCACCCATGGTATATAGAAAATATACAATGTTGTTTAGATTTAAAACAAAATTTTTTATATAATTACCTTTACAAATATCCAACATACATTCTAAAACATTAATATTTCATCTTTTGACGCCCATGATACCCTTTCAAAAATTTCCTCCCTTGGTATTAGTTTCTGAACAAATAATCTCATCATGAGAAAAATATTCCACATATATAATAAAAAAATATTATGTTAGTTATACTAAAAATAAATTAATTAAAAATTAATATTAAATAACATGTTAATAAAATATCAATATTTAATAAGTATAAAACATTTGGAGTAATACCAGTCATACCGTGCGTCCTATTGAGGTGGGGTTGATTCCTACATGTTAAAAATGAGTTATGGATTTTTTTCCTAAAACAATATGATTGTGTTATCTTAGTTTTTAGTATGTTGGTTGTGCTTTTTTACTAAAATATCATTTCAAACATGAAACATGCATTTTGAGTCATACCGGTCCTATCATGTGTCAGTTTTATGTGAGACAGCTTCATATGCATCAAAAATGGCTTCTGAATTGATGTACTAAGTTATTAATAAGATTGGAGTGTATTTTCTTGGTTTGCAGTGTGTGAAACATTTTGAACTAAAACGTCAATTTTAAACTGATAACAAACACTTTTAGTCATACTGGTCACACCATGCATTGTATTAAAGTTTGGTTAAATACTACACGTCACAAATGACTCATGTATCATTTTCCTAAAGTATAAAAACAATCCAAAAGTGTTTTCTTAGTTTTCAGTATGTCACTTTTTGTTTTTAATTAAATTAATGTCAATTTTAAAGAAAAATAGACACATTGAGTTATATCGACCGGATCGTGATTCGTAATGAGGTTTGGATGATCCATACATGTTCCAAATCACTAATATATCATTTTCCTAAAAAATAAAAATTATCCAAATGCGTTTGCACCATTTTTAGTATGTCACTTTTTTATTTAAATTAATGTCAATTCTAAATAAAACAACGACAATTTGAGTGATACTAGACACACTATGTGTCGTATTGAGGTGAGGATTATCCTTACACATCAGAAATGACTACTATATTGTTTTCAAAAAATATCTTAACAATCCGAATGTGTTTTATCGGGTTTTAGTATGTCACATGTTGTTTTTAATTAAATTCATCTCTATTTAAAAAAAAGAGCCACTTTGAGTTATAACAGCCTCACTGTGCATTATATTTAGTTACATGTGACAAATGACTCATGGATCAATTTCCAAAAGTATAAAATTAATATGAATGTGTTTTCTCAGTTTTCAGTATTTCACTCGTTCTTTTTTAAATAAATTATTGTTAATTTAAAATAAAAAGACATAGTTGGTGTCATACCGGTCACACCGTGCATCATATTGAGGTTTGGTAGAATCATACCCATCAAAAATTTCTCATGGATCATTTTACTAAAATAAATAAAATACATTTTATCAGTTTTCAATATAAGGCTTGTTGTTTTTACTTAAATCAATGTCAAATTTAAATTAAAAAGAGACACATTGAGTTATACCTTCCAAAATGTAAATCGTATTGAGGTGCGGATGATTCAGGTGTTACGATGTATGCTGATTACAAAAATTAATATTTTTCATTGAGAGACATGTTTTATGGGATGATAAATGACTTTCCTACTTATGTAAATTTTTTAGAATATAGCATTAATATAACTAAATGGTGTCTCATTGTTGAATAAGGTATATAGTTAATTAATTTTAAACATTCATCAAAGACATTGTTTTTAGGATATTGTATATTTCTACCCTGATGGGATAAGTACATATCATGGATGACATCATTTGATGGAAGTTCAGAAGAACGTACAAAAATGTCTCCACAAATAGGTGATCAACTGTTTGAGAAAATAAAAGATGTGGAAACTAATTTTGGTAAATTGTTTTTAAAAATCCGTACTAAAAAACTTGGAAAAAGTGACTAGTTTTTTTTTTGAATTATCATACTAGAATTCTATGTATGTCCGGCATTTTCATGTTGTTAGGCATGTTGAAAAAAATGTATTTGATACTTCCATCAGTTAATTCCTTAATGCACCTGAAAAAATAAAGGATGATATTAAGGTTAGGTTGGACATAGATCACATGGGAATATAAGAAGAGTTGGTGCCAGTGAAGGGTGAAAAATTAAATTTTCTTCCTCCAGCTGCTTACACTCATTACTGGAAGAATATATATTAGTTTTGAAACTTCTTGAATGAAGTAAGTGTTTGATAAGGTTATTAATAAAATATCAATAATCTCATTTCAAAAACTAATTTATCGTTAAAGGGTCTTAAATCACAAGTTTGTCATGTTTTGATGCAATATCTAATTCCTATAGCTTTACGTAGAATTTTTTCCAAAAATTTCCTTCATTCATTAACCATGTTTTGATTCTTCTTCAAAGCTATATGTGGTAATGTTATAGATTTGGCCAATTTTATGGCTATGTAATGATTACTTTTCATCATATTATATAATTTGAAAATGTTATTTCTTCTATAATTCTCGGATATGATGGTTCACTTTATGGTTCACATAGTGAGAGTCATTAGACTACGTGGTCTTATACAATATAGATGGATGTACCCCAGTGAACGGTATATGAATATTTTGAAACGGTCTGTCAAAAATCAAAGTTTATCAACGAGTTGTATTATAGAAAAATATATTTCACAGAAAGACATTGAATTCTATATCAAATACCTATCAGGTGTAGAGATCATTATTTTACCAAAATCACATCACACTGGGATTCTTGTGGGTGAAGGAATTTCTGGAAGAGATATTGTCAAAATCAATATTATAGATTAGAAACAAGTCCTCATTTAAAATTTTCATTGTAATTGGGAGGTTTCCATATATGTTGAAACCCAAAAATAAATTTTTTGAATTTTTAATCCATCAAGGGATGAATGATGGATATCAAATATGCATAATCAACAATTTATAAAATGGTTTCAAGACCATATTTTTAACGTGTCAGATTAAAATTCGGATTGAATTTCAGAACAACATAGTTGGATAGCTAGAGGACCATGTTTTATGTATTTTTTTAAAATTGTAATGTAATTAAGGGTTATAAATTATATACAAATAGACATGATGATGGCAATACCATGCAAAATAGTGGAGTTACACTTGTGTTTGAAGTAATTCATGTTTTTGGTACTAAGGAATGAAATCCATTTTATGTTAATATGTCATACATTGGCATTATCAATAAAATATGTGAGTTGGATTATACAACATCAGAAGTGCCACTTTTTCAATGCAAGTCGGTTGATAACAAGAGTGATGTTAAAATAAATGAATTGGGATTCATGAAAGTTGATTTCAGTAAGGAAGGGTACAAAGATGAACCATTTACAATGGCATCATAGGTATTATAAGTATTTTATGTTCTAGATACCGCAAACAAAAAGTGGTCAATTATTATGTTATCGAACAAATAAACTGAAGGGGAAGACAAAAATTTAACTGAGGGTGACACTTTCATTGGGATGTCACAATCATTTAATAGTGGTCCCAATGTAGATGGTGTTTTGAATTTCATAGGAGACTATTATGAATGGATTTGGATAGTTGATAGAGGGGTCAAATCTCTTCAGCTATTTTGAAAAGAGATTTCAATATCCTGGTTATATAATTTTTGTAATATACTTTATGATGCCGCATGTTATCATTTATTTGCTGTTGTATTTATGTAATCTAAATCAAATGTTAAACCAATTATATATACAATTAATTCTGAACATTTTGGTCCTCCCAATACTAAGTAACAACATGTCTTTCAACCTACTGGTTCTCGCAGTGTGGAGGAAAAATTTCCTTCTACCTATGTTGGTAATCCCAATCGTACAGAATAATAGGATTCTCAACCTATTTCTTCTCCCGGTGCAGAAGTTCAAAGACCGTTAGAACATGATGATGTGACCGCTCCAGAGAAACAACATATTGGCATTGTTGAATCCAAGGAAATGGTAGGTGATTAAGGACCTGATTGGAAGAAAAAATAGGAATTCCATAGTTTTAGGGTGTTAGAAAAAATCATTATGGTGGAAATCAAAGGAATCAAATATGAGGTCATATAGAATGAAAGGGCCCAACAAGTTAAACACAACAAGGCCTTGTTCAATAGTTACATAAGAATAATCACTTAGTAATGTGTGTTTATTGATGTAGATTCATGGCACCATGTTGTGATCACGCTTAATACACTGATGTGGAAAGAGATTACAATAACATTACAATATAATTTAATATTTTTAATAAAAAAATAAAATAACGAAACATTGAGTTACTCTTTACCATCCCAAGAAGTGTGTATTTATAGTATGTCAATCCCATAAGTAATGTGTATTAATTCATTTTGGAAGGATTCACAGATATTTTCACAAAATTATAACAAACCATCATCTTAACGATACTGAAGGAAAAATAAACCGGCACCCACCAATTATGTATGCAAACATGAAAACCCACGAAGCATGGGATGAATTTACTTGACATCATGCAGATATGTCTTTTAAAGTACACCTTGTATAGTTATATGTTGTTTTATAATACATATATTCATCACATTTATCGACAATGTTTTATTTATAAAATAGCAATTGAGTGCTTCAAACAAGGGACAGGAAACAAAACAAACATACCCCTACCGTAAAGCAAGAATGGGGTATGCTTCACTTGAAAAATGTCACTTATTTTAAATCTAACGTAACACATTTATATGATATGAAACAACAACATAATTATGTTCCTTTATTTATATATAGATTAATGAATTCAAATTTAAATCTGCATATATCCCACAACTTGTTTTGTGGAAAGAGGCATGGGTAAATAAACATGGGATACTAATAGACCAAAACACATAAAAATGGTGGGAAATATGTGTAAGTATGACATAATTATTTTTGTTTATTTAAATCTATATTACATAACAATTATTAATTATATTCCCATATTTTCTATATGACATAGTCATAGGAATCGTCAATGCCAGTACCATATTAACACCTACTATTAATGGCCTTGAAGTGGCTAGAATAATATGGTCATGTTAGATGTGTTGGTTCTGGGGTGACACCCCAAATATATTTTGATAAAAAAAAGAGGATAAAGATAATGAAATGAAATAAATGAAAGAAAGATTGTCTACCCCTGTAGGAAAATTACAATGGCATAGAGAGTTACTAGAAACATTAATGGGGGGAAGAAAAGAGAAAAATAACCCAAGAACAACCATTATGTGAATATCCCCCCCTACCCCCACCAGCTTTGAGATGAGCCATTCCCCTTAAAGAGCTACTAACACAAGTTAATAAATGATCTAATAATTTTTTCTATAAAATGTGAATCAGACGAATAGTGATACCTTTCCTATACTGATACACTATAGGGCGATAATGACTATGATTTATATCTATCAACACCCACCCATCGCCTTGTATAGAGGGATACAATGTTCAATATCCAAAAGAATATGATACATAATGGAACAATTCCAACATATCTTGTGAGAGTTTCTAATATCATATCCCATTATCCATGTTCTGATATACCTATTCTAATTCATGAGAAAGATATTCATACGGTTGACCATGTAGTTAAAACATATATCACATGGGCGCCACATCTTGTAAAAAAATATGTCGACAACGAGGTATTCATTTCCAATTCATTTTTCATGCTAAACCTTTAAAAATTAATGAAAATTGTTTGAACTGACAAATGATATTATAGTCAGACAAAGGTAAGGGGTTGAAACGATATGTAAACTCAAAACCGACTAAAGGATCATCAAACCAATCAAAAATATCTTCCAAAATCACATTTACCCCTCCCATTGAATATCTGCATTTACAAAAATTGAAGGTTCATGAGGATATAAAGTTACAAAGTGTTAGTAGTCACATAGTTGATTTTGAAGAAAAAAATCTATGGAGAGGAAGTTACTGACTACAGTTCTTCTAAGAATGTAGATGAAATCCTCAACTATGAATTTCATGGATCCTCAGTTGTAAATTTATACATGAGTTAGGTTTTTTTAATTTAATTTTCCCAAAGATGATATACTGTTTTAATTATGAAAAAATAAATTTTATATTTTTTACAGGAATATATATAAAAACCTATTCAATATATTTTAACATAAAAAAGGACTTGTTAGTCCTTATGTCACCTCTACAGACAAAAAAATTGATTCCAAACAAATAAATGAAATAGTGGAAAACATGGGAATATCGTCTGAAATAAAACATGGTGATGAAATAATCTTCTTAATACCAATGATGTAGGGGTATAATGATAATATTTAATCATATAAAATATATTTTTTATTTCATTAATTACTTATTCATATTTCTATTTTTATGAAACACTGGATGCCCATTACAATCAATTTGGATACTCTGGATATTTATTTCTTGGATTCACTGCATGGATTTTCAATATACTGACCACACATTGTGATGTTTTTCAATTTTTAATTCAATGCATACAAAAGTATATAAATAAAAATAGAATTATATAATTTATATTATGTTTTAATTAGGATTCTATTATTATTTGGCAGTGTGTAAATATCATCTAAATCATGGCCTAAGGACAAGCATTGCATAAAAGGACCCTGAAAAGTTTAAAAATGGACAATTATCATGGTATATATTATAATATGTTTCTATCCAAACAGATATAAAAACAAATTACTTATATTCCATAATGTTTATATAGTGTATGAAACAAAAAAAGGAAAATATTTTGGTTATTATGTTTGAAAATTTAGGAGAGAGATCATATTCCATCAAAAAACACACTTCCCCAAAGATGTATTTTTAAAGTTAATTAATAATTAACTTAAAATATTTATTAATTCATTATGTATTTATAATTTTCCAATAATTTTATGAATATTGAAAAAAATCATATTCATAAGATGATATACATTTTCTTTGAACCAAATGGGTCTCATACCTGATCGTAGAATGTACAAAAATTGCATGACGATAAGAAATATATATAAGTAATGGATTATTTCATATCAATGATTAATTTTGTTAATGTTATTATTACTCACAAGAGAATAGTATTCCTATACTAGAGGTTTCCTTGGATGTCCGGACTGTTTTCAGACTTTGGTACATGTAGGAATCAACAACACCTCGATTTGACATACGATGTGATCAGTATGACTTCAGGTGTGTCTTTTTTATTTATGATTGAAATTAATTTTAGAAAAATATACAAATAAAATACTCAAAACCCCAAAAAATAATTCAAATTGTTTTGATACTTTAGTACAATGATCCATAAGTCATTTACAATGTTTAGAAAACAGCTGCACCTCAATCCAAAAAATGGTGTTACTAGTATGACTCAAAGTGTCTGTTATCAGTTTAAAATATACATTTTACTTCAAAATATGACACTAATTAAAATGTGAGAATACATGGCCATATTTTCTTGATAATTTAGTAAATAAATTTATAAATCAATTGTTATGTGTATGAATTGGTCTCATGTCCAACCAATAAATGATGTGACTGGTATGAGTTAAAGTGTGTGTTTCTAGTTTAAAATAAAATTTTAGTAAAAAAGACAGGTGACATACTTAAAAACAATAAACAATATTTGGATTGTTTTAATAAATTAATAAAATATGCATGATTCATTTGGGATGTTTAGAAAATAGTCAAACCTCAATCTGACAAATGGTGAGACTGGTCAAACTCAAAGTACGTCTTTTTATTTAAAATTGACATCAATTTTAGTTTAAAGGAACAAGTGGTGTACTAAAAAATGAGCAAACACATTGAGATTGTATAGATACTTTAGGAAAAAATCTATGAGTCATTTGGGACATATAGGAATCTTCCACATCTCAATATAATGCACAATGTGACTAGTATGACTACAAGTGAATCTTTTTTATTTAAAATATATACTAATTTTAGTAAAAAGGACAGTTGACCTACTAAAAACTAAGAAAACACATTTTGATTGTTTTTATATTGTAGGAAAATGATCTATGATTTAGTTGACATGTGTATGAATTAGCTCCACCACAATTTGACCCTCAATAACTCCCAAAAGTAGCTATAAAATGAGCCACATCATTTTCCTCTCTCCTAAGAAAGGAAAAACGACAGGAAGAGAATAAAATCAATAATGATATGATGATGTTGATAATAGACCCAAAGGCATGGTGGCCACCTTTTTCCTCCTCCAGTGCATCAATAATAAATTGATAATTAGATTCTCCCACAATATCTGTTGAGCCAAGAGACGAAATGACCTACAAACCCTTCTATAGAGTCATGGCCTCTAATATCAGAGGAGTCAAGAAAAAAATTTCTGAGGAATGATATGCCACAAAAATAGAGCCTCAAAGGTCCTAAAGAACTGCCACAAGGCCAACAAAGACACCACCAGGAATTGATGCAACATTATTAATTTTAAAAATACCTTGAGGGGGAGTAAATCATCTAATAGGAGGGGATGAAATGTTATATAATAACTAATGTTAAAACCACATTTTGACGTCACTTATTTCATTACCATTGTTATAACACACACTAACATTATTTTAACATCAGTTATCCATTAACCAATGTTCAAACTCTTTCCATGTGAGTTTTTACTTTTGTAATGTATAAATGAACAATCATGATGAATACATAACAAATAAGTACGTCAATTATAATCACACATCAATATATTTATTGACCCAATTAAATGGAAACATATATTTATTTAGTTATAATTATAAATATAAATATATGTATTCTAAAATTATTTATATACATTTATAAATATGATAAATATAATAAATATATTTATGTTTTAAAAATTTATTATAAAATTATAATTATTTAAATATATATTTATTTAATTATAAACTTATAAATATTTTTTAAAAAATATATATATATTTGAATTGTTAAAAAAAATATATTAATCATACACATGCATTTTTTAATTAATGTATAAAAAAATTATTTTTGGATATAAATATAATAATTTTACGTAAATCAAGATTTTTTTTATTAAAAACTTTTATCTGTGCTAATAACAACGTTGTGCCTGGATTATATGGTTTTTCCATAACACTTTCTTTTTTAGGACATTTTTAAAGACAATAGGGTTTTGATTTACATGATTCATAACTAGGGCTCTCAGTGGATAGATATTGAGGATGCTCGTCCACCTTCACCTGTTCATTCCCCGCCTGTTAGATGCCTCCCCCTTTGGGTGTTCTCAAAATTAATACGTATGCTGCCACCCATGGGGATGGTTTTGATGGACTTGAGGAAGTCCTATGGGATCCGGTTGACTCTCTTATTTTGGATCGTCATTCCAAAGACAATGTGGGTTGGACTCCTCTAGAAGAGGCTATGGATATTTGGAAGGGTATGCATTTGTTCTTGACTCTTGGCTGGAAGGTTGTTGTGGTTGAATCTAATTGCTAAGTTATTATCAACGAACTGAAGGAGGAGGAAGGTGTCATCAAATCCTATGGGTCCATTATCGACATCATCATATCCTTGGTGCCTTTTTTCTCTTCTTCATGTATTTCCATTATTTGGAAAGAAGAAAATTGAGTGGATCATTTTTTAGCTACTTTTGGGAATCATCAGGGGATCTAATTGATGAATTTCATCTTTTCCTCCCGAATTATTTACATTGGAATTGGATGATATCTTATGTTGGAGGATTATATTTTTGATAAAAATAAATACCCCCATTTATCAGTGATAAAGTATGCACTGATAAAGGGTACATAATTATCAAATTTTTTGAGTGCTGATTAAGGGTTGATTTATTAACGCTTTAACCAGCGCTGATAAAGGCCCCCTTTTATTACCGATTATTTCTTAGTGCTGAAAAAACCAAATGCATCTCATGCTTGGATATGTGGTATGGAATGGGAGGAACCACCGCATGTTGTATACAGATATCAACTTTAGCAGTAGTTTAAACTGCTTCCAAATCAAAAAGTAACCGCCACTAAATGACACTTTTCTTCTAATGGATACATAACCCATTGATAATGTGTAGGAATCGACTACACGTCAATCCAAAATATGATGTGACTGGTATGACTCAATGTTTGTGTGTTCAATATAAAAGTGTCATTTTATTTTAGTGATATAATTATTAAAAATTATTTATGTAATTAAGAAAATTAATAACTGATAATATCATTATTATATTTAGTAATAGCCAATATAATTTATAGAGATAATTAATTAACAATGGAATTAATAATTTATAATATAATTATTAATAAAAATATAAAATAATAATTAGTAACTTATTTAAAATTTACAATATAACCATTAATAATAAAATTAGTAGTATAACTGATAATATAATTAATATATATTGTAACTTACAAATTAAATAATCATATGTGAATTATATAACATTTAAATTAAAATTTGTTTTTTTTAGGAACTTATACTAAGATAAACAATGGTTTTATCAGGTGGAAAACCCTTTGTAGGAATGTTGATCATCGGAGAAATCCTACTAATGTTAAAAAAATCCTTAAATTAATAAAAATCTACCCTAATTGTGTAAAAAACTCAAAATTATATATAAATCCTTAAGATCAAAAAAATTCATTTGAAAAAATTATAATTTTATAAACACAAATATATTGTTTTTTGTTATAATCTATCTCATATGTTTTTAAATTTATTGAATTAATGTCAAAATAATAAAATTATTAATTGAGTTATTTGATCAGTTTTCAGTTATTAAAATTAATAACCAAAACCAATAAAAAATATGTTATTAAGAAAATAATT
The DNA here is from genome assembly GCA_963277665.1 of Viscum album. Classification (NCBI taxonomy): domain Eukaryota; kingdom Viridiplantae; phylum Streptophyta; class Magnoliopsida; order Santalales; family Viscaceae; genus Viscum; species Viscum album. The sequence continues at coordinate 905,471,511 of OY728153.1, forward strand.
TTTTTAGTAACCAATAATCATTTTTGTATAACCCTTCCATTTTTTATTTAGTTTTAAATTAACTGTTCGATCAACCACCTATTTTCCCACCCCTAGGTACAAATGGATATTGGGAGGTAAGCTCTACAAAAATATATTTCCATTTATGAGTGGTTAGATAAAAATTTAGAGGATTACAAATATATAGAGAGAATTATATATATAAATATATATATTTAATTTTGTATAATGGTTGGTACGATTAAAATGTTAGATTATTGAATTAAAATCAACATCAAATGTTACATGTGAGTTAAATATTCTCAAAATCTATTCAAAATTATTAAATTATAATTCAAAATAATTATTAAAATCTACGACATTGATAATTAGGTTTAAAATGTTCAAATTAAATCACCCAACATTGAGGTGGGATGTGGATGTTCAGATGTGTGGTGAGGAGCATGGTACGGTTTCTTTTGGAGGTCATGGTAGAGGCAGAATGCGAATGAGGCGGGATGTAAATGTGCCGACGTGTGAGGCGGTCATGGTTGGGCGGAGTGCGGTCGTGTAATCCATTCATGGAGGAGGTGGAACACAGTCGAGGTATGGGAGATTTGCGACGGGAATTTATCAGCGAAGTCATAGAGGCGGCGGAATCGAGTTAGATACGGAGGTGGTGTGTGGGGTATCAAGTCTTCTGCTCTCTGGTTGGCGTAGGGATTTTCATTGTAAATCCAAGTGAATCCCTATTATTATATATTTTTATTGATTAATTTCATTTTTCTAATTTTTTATTATATAAATAACGAAAATAAGGTCAATAATAAATCTTTTTTTAATATGAATTGTAATTTTAAAATATATCATTTATATGTAAAAAAAATTTGATATATTATTTATATATTTTATAATATATAATCACATAAACACACACGCAAATATATGTAAACAAAAACATATGATTATAAATATATTAGTATAATATATATTATATTATATGATACAAATATATAAATTTAAATATAATCTATATTTAATGTATTTGTATATTTATTTATATAGCTCATATCACTGTGTTATAATATTTATATATCACTATAAAAATAATGGCTTTTGTGACTAGTTTTTTATGATGGATTCCCACCAAAGAGAGTTAATTGTGATAGGAATTCATCACAAATAAACACCATGAAAAATCACAACATAAATAAATAGATATAAATATAAATATATAAAAATAACTAACTATATATATATATATTAATATATGAAGAAATATCGAAATTTTTTAATATTTTTTTTACTATTATCAACGCTTTTTTAGCGCCGATAAAAGACGCATTTATCAACACTTTTTTTCAGCACTAATAAGAGTGACCCCCTTTTAATAGCACATCGACTATCAGTGCTTTTATAGAATTGATAAATGCTTTTATAGTGCTGATAAAACTTTTTTTTAGTAGTGATTGTTGTATAGTTTCATTTGAGCAATTTGAATTTCCCGGTCACTGAAAATTATTCTCTGTTCATCGCCCTAGAGGTTATGAGAGGGAGATTATTAGGTTTTCCTACATCGAATATAAAGGGATCCAGTGTGTTAAATACTTGTATAAGGGAAACCCTTGCCTCATGGTCTAGGTTTAAGAAGTCCCAATAACATTTACATAGGCATACAATTGTTCATGAAGATGCCACTCCAACACACCAAGACCTATGGTTTAGATATATATTCATATTCCCATATGTGACATAGAGAAACCTCCTAAACATTGATATAGACATTAGTTATTATTTTTACATTAAACATATAATTAAAACTAATATATTTATGCAATTTATTTGTGAGTTTTTTATTTTTAGCATCATTTTAGTTAGAAAATGGCCTCTTATTTTTTTAATTCATTCAAAAACATAATTTTAATTTCATATTATATACGACGTATTTAATCTATGAATCTTAATTTAAATAAGTTTCAATAATCAAACTATTATTATTTTTAAACAAATTTAATAATATTAAAATATTTATGCATTAACTTATTGATAATTTTTAGACTAGCAGTGTGGCTTCTATGAACATAGTTCATGCATTCTAATATCTGGTTTTGTAAAAATATTTTGACTTATCCCATATTAACAAATCATCTCCATTATTTCCTTTTAAAAAATTCAACGAAAACCCATTTTTTTAAAAATATATTAAATTAAATAAAAATAAAGTATATTACTGCATTTTCAGAAAATAATAAAAATATACTTCCTTATAAAAAACATATAAAAAATTATTGTTTATTAAAAAAATAATTTCAACCATTCACTTAAAAATTATAGTTTTTTATTTTCTGTTAAAAACATAATTTCCTTCCTATAAAATCAAAAAACTACCAAATAAAAAAAATATATTTCAATTTAAAATAATTTTAATAAATAAAAAATAGCTTTTGTTAAAAAATAAATTGATAACATTTCATTTAAAGTATTTTTAAAGGTAAAATAAAGAAGTTTTCCTTTTAACTTTAAGTATAATAATTGAAATTTATAATTTTTTTGAAAGGATATTGGGGATTTTTTTGGTAATTTAGTTTTAAAACAAGATCATTTAGAAGAAGTTGAATTTTTTATTTATCATAATATAAAAGAAGAGAATTAATTTTTTGTCTCCAAATAAATAATTAAAAATGTATATATATATATATATATATTTTAAATACAATATTTTTTATTTAATTTTTTAATATGAAAAATGAGATATTTTTTAAAATTTTATAGGGGACAAATATTTTTTTAATAAAATATTTATTTAATTTGGAATATATAACTGTTTATTATTTCATATGGAAAAGGGAATTTTTATTAATTTTTATAAAATAAAATTTAGTTTTGTATTTAATTTTTATGAATAATAAAAAATAAATTTTATTTTTTAAGTTAATGTATGCTTTATTTTAAATATTTTATTTGAATTTAATTAATGAAAAATCAGTTTTTATATTTTTTTAATAAAAAATTATATTTTTTAAATTGAGAGAGAATTTTCATTTAAAATATCTTTATGAAAAATAGTTTTGTACTTATTTTTGACTCTTTAAATTATTAATGGAGAGAATGATTTTTGTTTTTAATTTTCAATATTATAAAAATAATGTTTTTATTTTTTAAAATACTGATCATCAATCGATCATGAAATCCATGGTGATAAATTTTTGTAATACCATTATATCCTAAATTTTTCTACTTCTCCATCTAGCGACGCAACACGTACTCATTGGATTTACGACCACAATGTCTTCAAGTCCTTTTCATTTTATGTTTGCAAAGAGATATCATTGTCACTAAAAAAATTGAATTTCCACAACAACAATACCTTTTTTAACCACAAAAAGTGCTTTAACCACGCTAAAAAACACTGTTGTCGTCAACATCATTAAAATGAGGAACCATTTATCATTGTTTTCATTAAAGTTGATAAATTCCCTACTACTGCAACATGTTGTTTGAATAAAAATTCATTGCACCAAATACACCTGTATGAAAATGAACCAACATGAAAATTAATAATTTAATTGAAATAAAAGTTACATGTAAAATACTAAAAATTCATATTATATACAATTAAAACAATATTTTGTATAATTAAACTTGCATTTACTGTCCAAAAACATTTAAAAAGACCAATGTTTAATTTTATGTGGCACCTACGACCCCCTTTCAAAAAAAATCATTTTATCAGTTTCCAAACAAACCACCCCATCTTGAGAAAAAACATCACTTATTTAATAAAACAATTCTTATATAAATAATACTATAAAGAAATAAATTAAATATAAATATAAAACAATATATTTTAATATGTCAATTTTAAATAAAATGACACACATGGACCCCTACAGGAGAAACAAATATATGCAGTGCGACCCTTTTACAACCCTTAAAAATGCCTTGATAAAGGGGGTACCTATATCCAAGATAAAAAACCACTAATAAAATGTTATTTTAATTGTGCTAAAAATGATGTTAAATGTACCCCTTTATCAGTTTTTTTTCACTAACAATGGTTCCCCTTTATCACCATTTTTTTATCACTGTTAAAGGGACTTCATTTATCAGCACTTTTTTAGTAGCGTTAATAAATGGGGATTTATCAATATTATTTTACTAGCATTGATAAATGATATATTACAAAAAATATATCATATTTCATTAAAAATAAAAAAAATTAAGCAAAGGCTAACTAGACATTTACACTTAAAATCTAAGATATTTAGTGAAAATATATTATAATATAATTAAAAAACTATTATTAAATAATATATTTCAAATTATTATCGCGTGATAGTAATTTATTAACAATGTTAAAAAATAAAAAATAAAATAATAAATAAAAGATCTAAAATAAATCGAAAATGTAACTCGAATTTCAAAAGGTTAGAACTATTGATCTGGGTGTCCTTTTGAGCTCTTCCATATATCAAGTCAAAGCTTCAGACAATATCTACACAGTAATTATAGAGATGATTCCCCTTTTACACTTTCCAAGGCCCAAATTTCCTATAAGACCATTAAAACTATGTTTTTAGTTGGTGTATCCTATGTTTTTTAAATTAAATGGACTTTCAGCCTCGTTTAAGTGGTTCTTTTTCCTTTTTTAAGAATGTCTTTAGTGTTGGGAGGTAGGGTCATGTAGTGTGTCTTTTTCTTTTTTTGAAGGATGTTTTTTGGTATTAATATATAAAACTACTCATGTAACCACATTTCTATTATGTTTGAAGCCCCGAGTTCCCCTTCATGGTTATTCATTAAGTTCAATGGGTGGCATTCCTTTCATGACAAGGGAAAATCATGGAATATGTAATATAGGATTTGTGAGTACATTTATTATTCTCTCTTCATTAGGTGTGATTTCAATGATATTCTTTTCATATCGGAAAAAATAAAGTGGCCTCTTAAGGAGTGATGAAACTATAAAGGATATTAAGAAATCCCTACTTTTGAACTCCCTCCATGATCAAGGATTTTCAGGATCTCCTTTCACTTGGAAAATGAGTACCTTAATAGAGGGATGCATCGCTAAAAGACTATAAATTTTTTTTTGGGATAGATGACTAGAAATCTATCTTCCGTGCATACTCTATTGATCACTTGGCCCTAGTTGCCTCTGACCACTCTCTGATCCTTCTTTTAACATCCCCCAATGGAATCTGTGTAGAGGTGGGTTTATGTTTATGTTTGTGAGTCTATGGTTCTACGATGGGAGTTGTGAGGAGTCCATTCATGCTATTGAGGGGGGTATGAAATAGTTCATTAACTTTCAAACCCAGAATGATAGTATTAGGCTAATGAATTGGAGTTCAACTAGGTTTAGGCCAATAGAGAGACACATTAATAGGGCGGAATGGTGGTTAAAATTTCACAATGCCCATAATTTTTTCCACTCTATGATTAAGGATATATTAAACCTTGAGAGGTATTTGAATGTTGTGAATAAAGAAAAGGAAAGAGACTAGTTCATCTAGATAAGATAATCTATCATTAACGAACGTGACCATAACACTACTATCATCCACCAATGAGATACTAAGAGAAGAAAAAAGACCCACATCTCCCACCTTGATGATTTTAAAGGTAGAGTGATGCATGATGCTGTTAGAATTCATTAAATTATTTTGGAATTATTGGGATATATTTTCAAGGAATACTACATTGACATCCCTCTTAGTCTCACCAGCTACATCCCAATAATTTTTTCGAATGATATGAACTGTTCTCTAGAGAGGGACAATTCTGATGAAGAAATGTGAAGGGATTGTCACCATTTTCATTCTATGATTTTTTTTATCATGACGAGTTTCATGCCCTTTTCTTCAAATGGGTTTGGCACATTTTCGGTCTAGACATGATCCAGAAGATGAAGGATTTCTAGGAAGATATGAATTACTTTGAAAATATTAACGAGACTATTATTACCCTCATCCCAAAATATTAATTCCCCCAGAAGATTATAGAGTTCCATCCAATCGTCCTCTGCAATGTTATTTACAAAATTTACTCTATGATTTTGGTGTCTAGGTTGAGAGTTTTTCTCCCTCTTCTAGTGTTTTAAGATAAAAGTTATTTTGTCTCACGGAGGACCATTAATGATAATGAAACAATTTTCTATGAGATATCCCACTACATGATGACCCACTCCATAGAAAAAATGTAGTCCTTGCCTTGAAACTAGATATTATGAAAGACTATGACATAGCCGAATGTCGTTTTCTTGATCATGTACTATCAAAACTAGGGTTTAGAGCTAAATGGATGCTTAACATTATGAAATATGATACTTCAGTTTCATATAGAATCAACATCATTGGGTATTTGTTGTCTAGTTTCACACCCTCGAGAGGTTTAGGATAAGGGGAACTAATCTCTCCCAACATTTTCATTCTTGTAGAGAATTTTTTTTCTCATATACTTTTAAAGGAAATGGAGAATGGTGATATTCATGGATCCAAGGTATGTTTCAATGTTTCTCATCATTTATTTTCAGATGATTTCCTTGTGTCTTCTCTGGCTACTACCCTTGAGTGTTACTCAATCATTATGAATTTCATACTTTTTTATAAGGATTCTAAGAAATTGATTAATGCCTCTAAATTTTAACAATCCTTCAACAAACGTGTTACAATGATTATGAAACAAGAGATTTAGAGATTATGCAGGTTTATTATGGTCAAGAAACATTATAAATACCTGGGGCTCCCAACATCTATCATAAGATCAAAGAAACATGGTTCTTGTCAATCATGGAAAAAGTTGATAATTTGATCAGTCTTTGGTCTAGTAGAAAAATATCCAAAGTGGGGAATGATGTTCTAGTTAAATATGTGTCCCAAGTTGTCCCCTCATATGCCATTTCCATTTTCACATTCCCAATTACCCTTGTTGATCGGATTCATTATCGGATGGAAAACTTATGGTGGGATTCTGCTAATGGAAAACACAACACCCACTGGATCATGTGGGATAAGATGTCTGTTTCAAAGTCATGTGGTGACATTAGTAATAATAACCTTCAATGGTTCAATGATGCTCTTTTGGGAAAACAAGGGTGGTGCCTCATGTCCTGTACTAATTCCCTTTCCTCTAAGGTCTTTCGAGCAAAGTATTTCCCAAATTCTGACTTCCTACATGCTTCTATTGGACCCAAGACTAGATTTATGTAGAGAATCTTCTGTGGTTCTATCCTTCTGATCAACTGTGGCAGTGTTTGGAGGACTGCGGATGGGAAGAAGGTGAATGTATGGGGAGACCAGTGGTTGGTCAAGGGGGTCAACATTAGAGTCTCTTCTCCTGTCATTTCGGGGTTCAAATATGCAAAATTTCACGACCTCATTGATGATTATTTAGAAGAGTGTGATTGGGATAGAGTTTGTGGTTGGTTCAAAGAAACATATCGATGTCTTATCTTTAGAATATTTATTACAATTGGAGTTGGTGGTGACCAAATCTGCTGGTTTGGGGATGCTTCTCAGAAGTACACTTTTAGGTCGGGGTACATCAATTTGTTACATGGGTCTACTCAAGCTCATCCAGACGATCGGTGGAGGAATATTTGGGCCCTCTCAACCCCCCCAATTCATGTTTTTATGGATTTAGGTTTTTTGGGTTTCCTATTGATGTGAAACATTCTTACTCTATGTCATATGTGGGAGGATGATGTGTTCCGCATGTGATTTCAATAGATTGAAACGCCTTTGCATATTATTCTTCTCTTCTTGGGAGTGGTGGGAGTGTGGAATGAATGGTCCCCAGGGTGTAAGGCATCCCTGGTCCCATCATTGCAGTGGGCCCATGTTTTCAATGGTTGGGTTTCCTCATTGGATTGAAAGGTTGCGGGGTTATTGTGTACTTTTTATTTAGTTGTTTGGTCTCATAAGAATGAATGTGTTTTCGAAGAGAAGTCCTCACATTATCGAATTTGGGTGGATAAGGCTATGAATGGAAGAACTGGTGGATGACGAACAAGGAGTGGCCATCTGTGCTCTAATCACAGAAAACTCAATATTGTTGGCTTCCTCCTCCCGAATGATTCAATAAAATCAATAAAGATGCGGCTATCTCGATAGTGTCTCGAATTGGGGTGGTGCTTATTTCCCGAAAACATAATGGACAGGTGATTGATGCTTGGTTCATGGTTTTCCCTGGATGTTGGATCCCGGTTTTCATGGAAGCATCATCAATTCTTTAAGGGATCCTCCTTTCCCAGGCTAAAGAAGGGAATTAAGTGGTTTTGGAGTCTGATTGTCTTGAATATGTTAATGATTTTTCAAACAAAGGAGAGAATTCACCTTTGGGATTGTTATAAGGAAAATATTGCCTCTTCCTAAATCATTCCCAATATGAAAATTCTCTTTCATCTCATGTGGGGTTAATCTTGATGCCCACAAGCTAGAGAGCTATAGGACGTCATGGGATAATCATTTTTGGGTTGATCATCTTCCTGATGGGATTTTCTTGTATAGTTCAATTGATCAATAATATATCCTTTCTTTATTTAAAAAAATTGATATTAATTTTTTTAATTTTTATCATTTTTCATAATTTATTTTTATTTACTATCAAATATATAAAAATATATGCATATTTCATATATATTCACACATAAAAATTTAATTTTATAAATATATATGTAAACATATTTATATGTCAAGTATATTTCTAAATATATAAACCTTATCTAAATAAAAAATAATATCCATTTTATTTAAAATAAAAATGTAAAAATATTTATATACATATACAATTACTATATATATAATGTTTATATATATAAATATATTTATTTGTGCATTGAAAAACTGATATATATTTATCTATATATTCTAATATGTCTATATACATATTAATATATAATATATGTAAATAAATATATATCTGTATAAACATGCATATGTTAATATATATATGTATGTATGTATGTATTTATAAACACACATACACACACAAAAAATATATTTTATATATGTGTTTTAATGATTATATATTAATATATATATATAAATATAAGGATTAAAAAATTAAAAAAATGAAATAAATATAAATATATAGATATATGATAAAATACATAAGAAAACGATATAGGGGGGTGGAAAAGGATTGAGATTATGAGGTATGTCTTAGTTTTTAAACCCAGCTGAGATATGGGCGCATGTTGGTGGGTGATGCATGTCCCTAGTGATGTTAAAACCTGGTGGGATTCCTCAAACTGTTAAAGGGATGGGGAGGATAGACTATCACTATTAAAAGGGGGTCGAGCATATATAAATGGATGAAGGTCCCACCCTTCAATTTGGAGACATTTTTTTAAATTATTTTGACTTTTATCAGCACAAAAAATCATCAATAAATGTCCCTTTATCATCATTTTTTTAGCTTTGATAAAGGATGCCTTTTTTCGATGCAGTTAAAGGGGCCTTTATTATTGATTTTTTTAGCATTGATAAAATGGACCACCTTTCAATAACACCAAAGGTAATAACACTTTTTATTACAGTAAATGACCATTTTGTGTGCTGTTAAAGGTCATATCTATAGTAGTGATGTCATACTAATAACCCTATTCATATGATTGAGGTGGGTATGATTCTTATATATCACAAATGACTTATGGAACATTATTATAATGTTTCAAAAAAATTACAATATATATTCATTTCAAATAAATATAGATAATAATTAAATTAAGCTAAACATAGGGGTCAATGGCAAGATATTAACTCCTACTCAGTGGTGGGGGTTGGTAGGAAAGCACATGGGATAGTGGAAAATGAAGGCCTCTACTCATCATGGTGGCCGAAGGAAAGACTCCAACCCAGGTGTGATGGTGAGGGATAATAATGAAGGTCAATACTTACTCGAGGAAGGGGTTGATGACATTAGGGGAATAACACACTTTAGTAGGGTATGATGATTTTCCAGGAAGGCCGACAACATTATTAGCAGATTCGTCAACCATGATGATCTTCCCAATAGTTCCAAAATAAAGCTATGGTTTGGGTGTCTGGGTCAGTGGTTAAATGGATGGATGGCTACCTTGGGGGTTTTCAATCAAATCCTAATTCTAGGTTTCTCCACCATAGTATTTCAGGCTATATGAATTTTACATTTATCTAATTAGATTCTTTACAATTTATAATTTCATTGTATTTATTTGGGGCATGTTGTGTTTGGGGATTAAGTCATGTAATGGGTTCTATCTTGATCCAAATAAAAGGGATAATAATTTTCTTCATATTGGGGTTTTCCAAATTATTCTAAAAATTCTTTTCACTAAAAATTAAAAATCCAAAAAAATATTACTATAAAATATAAACATTTATAATATAAAAAAAGTTCACAATAAAGAACGTAAATATTGTGTCACTATGAGGGTGGGGTTTAACTCCATTCAATGGATGTAAATCCGTACCTAAACTATGTGTAAGTCACCACATATACTCCATCATCTAATCATGTTGTTGACGCTGCTACTAACTTTGCTACTCATGATGTTGTCGCTACTCTTCCTGGTCTATAAATAATCTCTGAACAGTTTCATCCAGAGATCAAAGCCTTGCGTCGTACTCAATAGATGTGAAACATTGTGATCTCATACAAAATACATTTTTTAATAAATTATGAAATCACTTCAATTCCATAGCAACTAGCCAGAGTTGATCATAATCCAATGTCAATCACCATGCCTTTCTAAATACAACTTTTCACTACCAATGACAAATTTGTCTCATCAAAACTAGCCTGCACGAGGCTTTATCCCCACCATTAGTATTACCCTACCTCCCAAACACATGAAAATTTTTTTTGTAATATATCTCATATATTTATAAAAATATAAATAAAATTATAAAAAATTTAAAGTATATTTAGCTAAAAAAAAATAAAAAAACACTAACCATAATCGGTTTCTGTCTCTCACCAGCAATCTTTCCAATACTACTATAATTGTACATCCTCTTGTACACATCAAACTATGTAATAGATTGATATACCATAAACAGTATGAATTTATCGTATACATATCATATTAAATAATATTATATACAAACATTTGATGATGTATTCTAAAAGTACGACTCTCAACTCTATGTGTGACATCATGCCAGCCCCAATTCTATTAACTATATGATGGTAGCCTCTTGAAAGTATCATACATCCAGTAAGTTAAAAATACCAATGAATCCTTGGTGGGGACACAACCATAAAAATAGGTTTTCACAGCGCCACCCTTTAGCTTCCCTAAAAAACACTGATAAATGGGGTACCTTTACCAGCTGTAAAAAAAGAACTGATAAAAGTTACTTTCAACAGTACTAAAAATGTGATGTTAAAAGTACCCTTTTATTAGTGATTTTTTACCACTTTCAATGGGTCCCCATTTAGGAGTACTTTTTTAGTAGTGCTAATAAAGGGGGATTTCTATCTGTGCTTTTTTTAATAGTTCTCATAAAGGGTATATTTCAAAAAATTCATTAGAAATTATATATATTAATATATTATTATATAAATATATTTATATTGATATAAATAAAAAATTTATATATTAAATATGTTTTAGATAAATATAGATAAAATTTACACCTAATATATAAGATATTTAGTGAAATATATTTTAAAATATATAAAAAACTATTATTAATTAATAATTTTCTAATTATTATGAAGTAATAATCATTTAATTACAATTTTAAGACACAAAAAAATCATAAGATTAATAAAAGATCTAAAATAAGGTGAAAATTTAACTCAAACCTCAAACGAAAATAACTTTTGATCTCATAGTTTGTTTGAGGAAATCTACTTATCAAATCGAATCTTAAAATGAGCTTTATGCACCACTTCCATTTGAAAACCCTCTTTCAAATTTTTCTAGGTCAAAAAAATGCTCAAAAGGCCTCCAAAACTGAGTTTTTAGTCTTAATACCCAAATATTTGAACATTCAATGGAATTTTAGCCTAGTTTAAGAGTTTCCTTTTTCCCTTTTTCTATGGGGATTTAATTTATTCATAGGGATTACATTCATATTGATATTATGGATTTAAAATTTTATCATTTTCACAATGTACATTTATTTATAACTAAATACTTAACAATATATACATATTTTTTATATTTTCACACAATAAAATTAATTTTATATATAAATAATTAAACATATTTACATATAGAATATATTTCTCAATATATAATCTTTATCTAAATAAAAACTAGTATACATTTTATTTAAAACACAAATATATGAATATTTATATACCAATATAGTGTGTGTGTGTCTGTGTGTCTTTATATATATATATTTGTGTGTGTCTGTATTAACAAAATGATATATATTATTTATATATTCTAATATATGAATATTCATATTAGTATTTAAAATGTTTTAATATATATAAACATGTATAAATATACTTACAAATACTCATATAATATATATGTGTGTGTGTGTTTGTGTGTGTGTGAGTATGTATGTTGTATATATTTATTTATTTAATTATTTTTAAACACAAAAAACATATTTTAAAAACAAATTTAAAAATAATATTACATGTATATATTCATTTACAAATAAATTTACGGATAAAAAAATATAACTAAATATATATATACAAAAAGATGTAAATATAACTATATATATATTTATATTTATATATATTAATATATGAATATATATTAATATAAATATATATTAATAGACGAAATAATATTACTAAATATTTATATAAATAAATAGATATATCATTAAAGAGAGAACCAAACATGATGAACGAGTGGTAAAAACTACTACACATATGGCCTTTCACAATGCACAAAATGGCCTTTAACAGGGCTAAAAAGTGATGTTAATCACAATGATGATATGTGGGGCCCTTTATTAGTGCTTTTTTAGTGCCGATAAAGGCCTAGCCCCATGCAGTGTTTTGTTTATATATCAACACACCCAAAATCAAAGCAGCAATTAAAACTGTATACCTAGAATCAAACCAGCTATACATATTTGATTGACTTCATCAATACAAAAATTCCCACCCATGATATATAGAAAAAAAGATGATATTTACATTTCAAACAAAATTTTTTATAAAATTATTTTTACAATGGTCCAACAAACATTCTAAAAAATTAATATTTCATATTGTGATGATCGTGATCCCCTCTCAATAATGTCCTACCATGGTATTAGTTGTTGAAAGAATCATCTCATCCTGAGAAAAATATTCCACATATATAAGAAAAAATATATTTTGTTAGTTACACTATAATGAAATAAATTAAATATTAATATGAAATAAAACACTAATAAATGGTCAATATATAATAAAAATGACACATTTGGAGTTATAATAATCATACAATGTCCCCTATTGAGGCATGGTAGATTCCTACACGTTACAAATGAGTTATGGATCATTTTTTTAAAATATTAAAATAACCAGAATGCGTTTTGTCTGTTTTAAATATGTCACTTGTTATTTTACTAAAATTAATGTAAATTTTAAATAATGGAATATTTGGAGTTATATCAGCCACACCATGTGTTGTATTGGGGTACAGATGATTCATAACTATCAAAAATTACTGATGGATCATTTTCATAAAGTAACAAAACAATCCGAATTCTTTTTTTAGTTTTCAGTATGTTCGTTTTGTTTTTTTATAAAATATCATTTTACTCTAGAAACAAACTTTTTGAGTCATACTGGTCATATCGTGCATCAGTTTGATGTAAGACTGCTTCATACCCATCATGAATGACATTTGATTTTCTGTCCTAAATTATCAAGACAATCAATGTGTTTTTTCTTTGTTTTTATTGAATGAAAAATATTGAACTAAAATTACCATTTTAAACTAATAACAGAATAGTTTGGTCATACCGGTAACACCGTGCATCAGATTGATGTCAAATTGACTCATACACATCACAATTGACCCATGGATCTTTTTCTTAAACCATAAAAACAATCCTAATTCATTTTTTTGGTTTTGAGTATGTCACATGATGTTTTTATTTAAATTAATGTAAATTTTAAATTAAAAGAGACACTTAGAGTTATACCAGCCACACCACGTGTCTTATTGAGGTCTGAATGATCTCTACACGTCATAAATCCCTAGTAAATTGTTTTCCTAAAATAAAAAAACAATATGAATGAATTTTATCACTATTTATTATGTTACATGTTGTTTTTACTTAAATTAATGTCAATTTTATACAAAAGAAAAACATGGAGTGATACCAACCACCCCGTAAGTCGTATAGAGGTGCGGCTAATTCCTATATGCCACAAATGTATAATTGATCATTTTAGTAAAATATAAAAATAATCCAAATGCATTTTCTTTGTGTTCAGTAGGTTAGTTTATGTTTATTGTTAAATTCATGTCAATTTTAAATAAAAATATACACTTTTAGTTATAACAGATACACCATGCATTGTAATGAGGTACGATTGAGTCTTATATGTCAAAAATGAATCATGGATCATTTTACTAAAGTATCAAAATAATATGATTGCATTTTATCAGTTTTTAGTATGCCACTTGTTCTTTTTAAATAAATTAATGTCAATTTTAAATAAAAATACACACTTGGAGTCATACTAGACACACCATGTATCATATTGAGGTTTTGTTTACTCCTAAACATAAAAATGACTCATGGATCATTTTATGAAAATATAAAAACAATAAAAATACATTTTCTAGGTTCTCAGTATGCCCCTTATTGTTTTAACATAAATTGATGTCCATTTTTAATATGAAGAGACAATTTGAGTTATACCGCCCAAGCCGTGCATCATAATGATGTGAGGTTGATTCGTAAATGTCGAAAATGAATTATAGATCAATTTTCTATAGTATAAAAACAATATGAATTTATTTTATTGACTTTCTCTATGTTAGTTTTTCTTTTTACTAAAATTTCATTACAAACTAGAAGCACGCATTTTGAGTCATACCAGTCGCATCATTCATTAGATTGATGTGATACTACTTCATACACATAAAAGATGACTTATGAATAACTTTCCTAAATTATAAATACAATCATAGTGTGTTTTATTGGTTTTTAGTGAGTGACACATTTTGAACTAAAATGTAATTTTTAAACCGATAACAGACACTTTTAGTCGTATTATTCACACCGTGCATTGAATTGAGGTGTGTTTGACTCCTACACATCAAATATGACTCATGGATTGTTTTCCTGAAGCATCAAAACAATACGAATTAATTTTATTGGTTTTCAGTATGTCACATTTTCTTTTTTTCAATTTAATGTCAATTTTATATAAAAATACACACATAATGTCATATCAGCCACAATGCGCATCATATTGTGGTGTGGTTAATTTTCACATATCACAAATGACTCATTAATTATTGTCCAAAAATATCAAAAAAATATGAATGTGTTTACTCAGTTTTTAGAATGTCACTTATTATTTTTACCAAAAGTAACACTACTGGAAATGGGGTTTTTACCCACAGTTCATTTCCAATTGTTTTCTTAAAACATTGGTAAAGATGGGCTACAAAACCCTTTCACAATGGTTCACTATAACCATTGGGAAAGGGCACCCCTTTTCCAATGGTTCCATAAAACCATTGGCAAAGGGGTGTTCCAGTTACCCTTTCCCAACAGTTTCATAAAAGCATTGGGAAAGGGAACCCCTTTTCCAACGGTTCTGATGAACCATTTGAGAAAAGGTACCTTTAACACCCCTTTCCCAATGTTTTTTAAAAACCATTGGTAAATCATTTCCCCAAATACAATCGGGCCACTGCTCTCCCCCAGTCCCGACAGAACCCAAAAATCAATCCAGTGCTCGGCTCCTCTCTCGAACTCCCCAATCCGAATAGGTGAAAATCCATCAGAATCATCTCAAATCAGGTATTTTATTCTTTAAAAACATATGCTACATTGTTTTTATTGTTATTGATCTAATATTGTTGTTTTAAGTTTTGATTTTGATGTGTTTTCACCCTGAAAAATAGAAAAATGATTGAATATTTTGTTAATTAATTTGTTTCACATGGAATATCATTTTTGTTATAATTTTCATGATAAATAGAGGGGTAATTTATTAGAATACCTTGAATAAATTGTAGAGATTGGGGTGTGTTGCTTCTATGATAGGTTTTTTATTGTGTTTCATTGTATTTTATAGACTGTTGTATTGTGATTGAGGTGACCAGTTGGGATTTCTGATATGTGGGGTTGTAATGTGATGGTTAGTGGGAATGGTTGTGACATGTGATGTTGTGTGATAGTGATTATGTGTGGTGGAGTTGTGCAGTGTGGAGGTGTTGTGTGATGATGTTATGGTGTATGATGTGGTGAGGTGGTTTTGGTTGTGCGGTGGTTTGTGATGTGAAATATTTTTGTTGTGACATGTGGTTGTTTTGGTGAGATGGTTGGCCGATGTAACATGGAGACAACGATTTATGTGAGATGGTGAGTTGTTGTGTGGTGTATTTATTATTTTCCTAGTTATCTATGGAATAAATTATGTTGTTAAAACAAAAAAACAAGATAGTAAATAAATGAGATGGAATAAATATCGGTTTCTGTTTATTCGTCATCATGAAAAAGAATGGATTTTGACTCAAGAAGGCTTTGATATGAGGACAACTGATGCATCTAGTGAAAAAGATGATATTGATAGGGTGAAAAATTTGAATGACGCTACCACGACTCCAGTATATCAACAATGCGATAAAATGAAAAAGATGGAATTTTTAATCAGATTGTTTCATGGGAAAACTATGTATGGGATTTATAATACAGTAATCGATTACATTTTTACCCTCTTGAAGGATTTACTTCCAGATGAGGTAGTTATTCCCTCAAACCACTATATGGAATGGAAGTTAGTTAAGGAACATGGATTTTAAAGAAACCAAATTCATGCTTGCCCTAAAGATTGAAGTTTATTTTAGGAGGAAACCGCTCAACGAAATGATTGTATAAAATGTGGCACATCCCACTAGAAGTCAAAATCGGATGGAACACCATCCCGCGTTCCACATAAAGTAATGTGGAACTTTCCATTGATCCCCAAACTCCAGAATCTTTTTATGTATAATGACATATCAATAAAAATGAGATTGCATGATATCAAGATAAAGAAGACTAATGATGAGTTGGTTTATCCAGCAGATGGATTTTCATGGCAGAAATTTAATGCTCGACATCCGGATTTTGCAGCTGACGTGCGTAATGTGAGGCTGTGTCTTTCATGTGACGGTTTTTATCAGTTTGGGAAGATGCATACTTTGCACAACACATGGCCAGTTTTTATACACATTTATAATCTTCCCCATGGTTGTGTATGAAAAAAGCATTCACTTTCATGAGTATACTTATATCTGGTCCTTCTGATCTCGACATTGATATTGATGTATACATGAAACCTTTAATAAAAGAGTTGAATATTCTTTGGGATGTGGGTGTGCGCACATATGTTGCATGTTCGAAAGAAATTTTTCAGATGCGTGTTGTGCGTATATGGATGATCAAAGATTTTCCAGCTTATGCAATGATGTCTGCATGGATCACGAAGGGAAAAAAGTCATGTCCAGTTTGTATGAAGAATCAACGATCCAGAAGACTGAAACATCTCTATAGTTTCAGTTTTATTGGACATCGACGATTCTTGCCAATGGATCATCCATATAGAATGAATCGTCGAAGATTTGATTATACCATAGAGACTGATGATCCACCTCAGTGAATGTATGGAACTGCTCTGCTTAATGTATTGAAAGATTTCAGTTTTTTGTTTGGGATGGGTCAAATTAAATCTAGAAAGAGAAAGAATGTTTCCCCTAAAACCTGTTACAATTGAAGGAAGAGGAGTATCTTTTTTGATTTTCCTTATTGTTCAACCAATTTTTCACGTCATTGTTTAGACGTAATTCATATTGAAAAGAATATATGTGAAATGTTTCATTCGGTAAGTCTAAATGTCAATGGGAAGACAAAAGATGATTTACGATCTCGGTGTGACTTGGTGGATTGGGGCATCAGACCAGAATTGCATCCTGTGCATATCAGTGAAAATAAATGGAAACATCCATGTGCTTCTTACGTGATGACACCTATGAAAAAAAAAATATCTGAATGTATTAGAGACTATTAGAGTTAATGATGGTTATTAAAGAAACATATCTAAATGGGTCAACAGAAGAGAGTTGAAGCTAAAATCTTTTAAGACTCATGATTATCACGTTCTACTGCATGAGTTGCTTCTAATAGAATTCTGTCAACTTTTTTCAAATACTTTAAGGGTGGATATTTGTAGATTGTGCCATTTTTTTAGAGATCATTGTGCTAAGAAGTTGTCCAAGTCATTCTTTTAAGAAATGTTGACAGATGCCCGATTAATTTCATGTGATTTGGAGAAAATATTTCCTCCATCATTTTTCAAATGCATGTTGCATCTGACTGTCCATAGTCCCACTGAAACACTTCTTGGAGGACCTGTTTCTTATCGTTGGATGTATCAAATTGAAAGAAATATTTTCACATTAATGTCAAATATCCGAAAGAGAAATCATACCGAAGGTTCTATCGTGAACGTTTACATGGATCAAGAATTTATGGATTTCTGCTCAATGTATTTGTCTGATATTACTAAAAGATTGAACTAACCAATGAGAAATTAAGAAGTGTAGTATGAGAAAATTGAACCTAGTTTTACATCACTTCCTCAAATAGAAGGAATTCATGGATCATATACATTGAAGACAGTATGCCATGAAGAGCGGGAGATGGCACATCGCACAGTTTTGTTCAACTGTTATTTTTTTATGACAATATCATGTAAATAAATTTATTATGTATATCATACATATATATCTGTTGAACTATTCATATTTTTTATCTACATGGAACATAAAAAAATGATAAATAGGAAGCATCATTCTTTATCTTTGAGAAGGAGATAGACTTTGCAAAGTAAAGAGTTGTCTTCTTGGTTAAAAATGAAGGTAAAAATATTACTATTTAAAATAATTATATCAATATTTAATTAAGGTTAGTTGTCATTTATATTTTAGGTAGTGATTTTCTCTGCAAACTCTGTCTTTGAGGAAATAAGAGCTTTGGTTTTTGGTCCTAATATCGTGGTTCGTGACTGTAAATCAATTGTTATCAATGGGTACAAATTTATTGTCACTGAATGAGCCATGAACATGAGAACACAACATTATGGTGTTATGGTTACTACCACAACAAATTGTTATGCCAGTGCATCATATAGTAGACCATGATTTGAAAATTTGGGTTATTATGGAGTTGTTTAGAAAATAATAATATTAGATTATTACTCTCTTGGACGAGTCATAATGAGGAAATGCCATTGGATTGATTCGATGATGAGACATGGCACATTTATTGATGATTGTGGATTTCAAGTAATTAATATTACTCACACTCTTTCTACCGAATTACCATATGTGTAGGAATCAATGGATAAACATGTTATTTATGTCAAAGACCAACTTCGACCTGAATTTGGTGTCATATTTGAATTAATTCCAATACATATTTTTGATGATGTTGATGTTGGAATTGACACTGTCCCTAGGGCCATTAGAACCAATCCATTTATTTCTTTTGAAGACTCCAATAGCTCAATTTTCAGAGTTGATTATGATCCTGATGTTTTGGTTGAAAATATATAGAATCATTTATCCATGTTCTCAATTATTTTGATTTACCTCGAGTTGGGTTTTTAAGGTCGGTAATATTCAAATTGGTTTAGCATTGATACAAAATATGTTTTAGATGACTTGACTATTATGTGAATTTTCAATGTTTATTGGTTGCAGTTTTATTTGAATTACATTTTCTAATTTGGAATTGATCTGTATTCAATCCTAGTCGAACAATATTTCTAACTTGGTGAACATTACAACTTGTATGATTTATTTAATCCATTAAATATATTCTTAAACAATTGAGAGGCTAAATTACCAATGAATCCCCATATTCCCTAATATATTAAGTTTTTGGGGTTACACATTAGTTTTATTTTTATAATTTATTACATATTGGTTTTCAAAAGTAGGAAATGCAGCCAATTGAAGAGAGACGAAGGAAAAAAATTATGGAGAACAATCGTCGAATTGTGGAGTTGGGAATTCAATCATTAGTGTTTGTAGTGAGTACATTATTTCAAATTGATATATTTAAGGTATATATAATGTCATGTGATTAATTTTATTGTAAATATTTTTTAGGATCCACATATATGTATACAATTATTCGACGAGGATCCTAGTACTGGTCATAGTACTTAGGCTAGTGGTATGAGGAGGGTTCATACTAGAGGTGGATGAGCAGCTGCGCGTACCCGACTAGACCCTGCCCCTCCCAGTGACATGTCATATTTCCCACATTCTGATCCCTGTGTGTCATTAAGGAAACTTGGGATATTTAAGCCTCCTATTTTTTTGCTACATTCTCCATCTTCTGGCCCATCATTTTCACATCCCATGATGATTCCCACTGCCCAGTCAGAATCCGGTCAAAATTCTATCCCATCTTCTTTTCCTTCTACTTCTGTCTCTCTGTGCTTCTATATTGAATCTTCTTCGACTCCTGTTCCACCATAGGGTGTTCCATCTGTTTCTGTGGATCCAGCGGTGCTCAATGATCAGACCGGAACATGTATATTTATAGAACCCTAACAAATTATTATAGAAATATTTATTTTCATTATGAAATTTTTTGATAAAATATTTGTTTTTCTTTCATGACAGATACATCTACAGACAAGAGGCTTGGGAGGGGGCATACACGCATGCCTTCAGTGTGGATCTGCCGCACATAGGTTATAGTGGATTATAATGAAGACAACCAAATGGTTGAGAAATTAGGGTAGCAATGTCAGAGTTTTTTGGCGACGCATTCCAAATACTCTGACATCATTCCCGTCAGCCTGCTATCATGGAGACTTTTTCCACATGAGTTCCAGGATAGATCTTGTGAAGAGATATGGGTAAAAAATATATTTTCTATTTAATGCCATGAATTATTTTTGTATTTATATGAATTAATATTTTGATGTCAGCTTCGATTTAATTTTCCTGCTGGTGAGGGCGCACGTCCAGAACGTCTAAAGAATTTAGGCGAGCTTTAGAGATCCTACAAGTGTGAGTTGTATATCGGCTGGGTTTCTAGAGTTGGCACTGAGTTAGAGGCGGTACCAGTGGTGGATGATTTTCTTATAGGGAAGTATTTTCAGATGATTACTAATTGGATGAGTACCCAGTTTAAGGTATTAATTACATGTGAGGTATTTAAATAATAACTTTCATGTTTTGAATTAATACGATATGTTTCATTTTTGAATTTTATTTAGGAATCATCTGGAAAAAATAAAAATAACATTGATGAAAAAAATACCACCAAACAATTGGAAGCACTACGATGCCTGATCATGAGAGGAAGCAGGTATGACAATTGTTTATAAGTTTTCTTTATTACTTACACTTTCCTTTGTTTCCTCAATTATTTAATAGTTTGATAATTATTTCATATAACTTTAGTTGTCAATGTCATTGTAGAAGAAAATACAAAATATTGAAGGACGTCTGCCTCGAGAAAAACTGTTTTGTTCTAGCAAATGGAAAAAGGATGGAAGTGTCGTCAATGATGTGACTCAGTAGTAGATTGTAAGTTCTAAGCTGTTCATTTTATTGTTTAATATTTATTTTTTAACTTAATAATATATTTATATTTGTAACAGGATTCTTTAGAGGCCCTCGGTGCTCAAGAACCAGACAATTTTGGGCCAACTGCTCACTTACATCAGGTTTTGGGAGAGGAGCATCCTTGAAGAGTACACTGCCGTGCTAGGATAGCCCTAAAGAGGTATTGGATCTCCTCATGTGCGCTTTGTAGTGCCACTGAGTTGCAGTAAGTTAGGGCACATGAAGAATAGGATAAAAAAGGGCCATAGAGACGGCAAAACAGTTTACAAGGGAAAACAATACATTTATGAAATTTATTGATATTCTACGTCAGACACTTCCACCAGAGGCCAGGCCACCTTTGGATGAATATATCTCTCTGATACATTCTATATATGGAGAACAAGGTGGAATTTCATGTGGTGGTCAAGAAATTTTCCATGCTGATGATGATGATGGCGAGGAGTCTAATGCAGAAGAGGAGCGAGAGGAGGAGGGAAAGGCGGATGGCGAGGGCGAGGCGGAGGGTGAGGGCGAGGATGAGGGCGAGGAGGGAAAGGATGATGATGGGGATGAGGACGAGGCTGATGATGATGGTGAAGATGGTGATGGTGATGTGGGATAAGTTGATTCGTTACATTTATGACTATATTACTGAGATTGGATGTTTAATCTATTCTAGTTGTTGGTTTTATCCAAACCTGTAGTTTAGTATTGTAGTTGAATTATTTTTAAATATTTCATGTTTTCATGGATGTTGATGTCTTTTAGTGGTTGTGTGTTTGTGAATGCCCTAGACAACCCCCCTCCTTCATGGACCCCAGACAACCCCCCACCATACTCCTTGGACCCCAGACAGCCCCCCATATAGCCCCCCGGACAGACCTCCCACTTTCCTCCTTGGTCCCCGGACAGCCCCCCGGACCCCCCCCCCCCCACCCCCAAAGAGCCCCCAACCCTCCTCTCTGGACCCCGGACGGCCCCCCGGATGTCCCCGGACAACCCCCTGGATAGCCCCCCATAAAACCCCCACCATCCTCCCTGGACCCCAGACTGCCCCCATGATAGCCCACCCTCAATCAACCTCGGTCCCCGAACAGCCCCCCAAACACCCTCCCAGACAACCCCCCCAGAAAGCCCCCCACCCCTCCTCCCTGGACCCCAGATAGCCCCCCTAGACCCCCCCCCCCCCCCCCACCCTCCTCCTTGGAGCCCGGACAACCCCCCGAACACCCCCCTAGACAGACCCCTAGACAGCCCCCCACCGTCATCCTTGGTCCCCGGATATCCCCTTGGATATCCCCCCACCCTCCTTAATTTCATTTACTACTAGAAAATCTATAATATATATTTTATTAATTTTCATCATGGTAATCAATGTAAATCACATTTAAACATCTAATCAATATCATAGATTCATGGTATGTTATAAAAGGGGTGTATTTATTGGGCATGACATTGTTAGCTCTGAAATGTTTCATAGCATGATAAACTAAAATCTAATCCATACTATGAATGATATAAAAATATTCTCTATGAATTTCCACAAGATTTTTAGTAAATACCATTCCACTAGTATGGACATGAGGATTCTCATAAATCATGGTTTCCTTAATATTTCATCAAGGATTTTTAGTAAATGTTTTATCTACTATTAATTTTATGATATTCTCATTTTAAATGTAAATTTTTCATAAATAAATTAATTTAATGTCCCATAATCAAATAGTGTATTTGACTAATGTGAATAGACAACTAACAAACCACTCTAACTGTGTCTCTTTTGTTTAAAATGGACACGATTATAAGTGAGAAGAACAACTAACATACAAAATACTAACCAAACGCATTCATATTCTGTCGATAATTTATCACAATGATCCATGGGACATATGTGACGTGTATGAGCCAACTCTGGCTCAATCCGAGTCGTGATGTGGATGGGATCAGTCTAAGTGTCTCTCTTTTGATTAAAATGGACAACATTTTAAGTAAATATGGAAATCTTACCAAACGCCTTTGAAATTTTTTTATGATTTACGAAAACTATCCATGGGTCATATCTGATGTGTTCAAGTCACCCCCGCCTCAATATGAGGTGCGGTGTGGCCGACGCCATTCATAGTGTCTCTCTTTTGTTTAAAATGGATATGATTATAAGTGAAAAGAACAACTGGCATACGAAAATATGAACAAACACATTCAGAATCTGTTGATAATTTATCACAACAATTCATGGGTCATATGTGACGTGTACGAGCCATCCTGGGCTCAATCTGAGTCATAGTGTGGTCAGGATCTATCTAAGTGGCACTCTTTTTTTAAAATGGACAACAATTTATGTGAAAAACATCAACTGGAATACTAAAAACTAACCAAACACATTCGGAATGTGTCGATAATTTATAAAAACGATCCATCAGTCATACGTGACGTGTACGAGTCAACATCGCCTCAATACGAGGCACGGTGTGGCTGACACCACTCTAATTGTGTCTCTTTTGTTTAAAATAGACAGGTTTATAAGTGAAAAGAACAACTGGCATACAGAAAAATGACCAATAAGATTCTGATTGTGTTGATACCTTAGCACAACAATCCATGGGTCATATGAGATGGGTGCGAGCCAACCTGGGCTCAATCTGAGTCGCGGTGTGGCCGGGATCAGTCCAAGTATCTCTCTTTTGTTTAAAATGGACAACATTTTATGTACATACGGAAAACTGACCAAACGCATTCATTTTCTGTTGAAACATTAGGAGAAAGATCCATGGGTCATATATGACATGTACGAATCAACCCTGCCTCAATTTGAGATGCGGTGTGGGCGGAACCACTCAATGTTTCTATCTTTTGTTTCAAAAGAACATCATTATAAGTGTAAAACATCGACTGGCATACTGAAAACTGAACAAACGCATTCTGATTGTGTCGATACTTTATAACAACGATCCATGAGTCATATGTAACATGTACGAGTCAGCCCCACCTCAATACAAGATGTGGTGTGGCCTATACCACTCTAACTGTGTCTCTTTTGATTAAAATGGACAGGATTATAAGTGAAAAGAACAACTGGAATACGGAAAACCGAAAAAACGCATTTGGAATCTGTTGATAATTTATTACAAAAATCCATGGTCATATGTGACGTGTACAAGCCATCCCAGGGTCAATCCGAGTTGCGGTGTGGCCGGGATCAGTTTAAGTGTCTCTCTTTTGTTTAAAATGGAAAACATTTTATGTATATACGGAAAACTGATAAAACACATTCGGTTTCCATTGAAACATTAGGAGAATGATCCATGGGTCATCTGTGACGTTTACGAATAAACCCTGCCTCAATCTGAGACAATGTGTGGCTGGCACCACTCAAAGTGTCTACCTTTTTTTCAGAAGGACATCATTTTAAGTTAAAATCATCAAATTGCATATGGATAACTGAACAAATGCATTCGGATTGTGTCTATACTTTATCAAAATTATCCATGGGTCATATGTGATGTGTAAAAATAATCCCCGCCTCAATAAAAGGCATGGTTTGGCCGACACCACTCTAATTGTGTCTCTTTTGTTTAAAATGGACAGGATTATAAGTGAAAAGAACAATTGGCAGACGGAAAACCGACCAAACGCATTCGGAATCTTTTGATCATTTATCACAACGATCCGTGGGTCATATGTGATGTGTGCGAGCCAACCCGGTCTCAATCCAAGTCGTAGTGTGTCCGGGATCAGTCTATGTGTCACTATTTTGTTTAAAATGGACCACATTTTAAGTATATACAGAAAACCAACCAAACGCATTCGGTTTCCATTGCAACATTAGGAGAACAATCCATGGGTCATATGTGATGTGTACGAATCAACCCTGCCTCAATTTGAGACATGGTGTGGCTAGCACCACTCAAAGTGTTTGTCTTTTGTTTCAAAAAGACATCATTTTAAATGAAAAACATCAACTGGCATACGGAAAACAGACCAAACGCATTCGGATTGTTTTGATACATTAGGACAATGAACCATGGGTGATTTGAGACGTGTACGAGTCAACCCCATCTAAATCCGAGACGTGGTGTGGCCTACACCACTCTAACTGTGCCTCTTTTGATTAAAATGGACAAGATTATAAGTGAAAAGAACAACTTGCATACGGAAAACCGACCAAACGCTTTCAGAATCTGTTGATAATTTGTCAAAATGATCCATGGGTCATATGTGACCTGTACGAGTCAACACCACCTCAATCTGAGGCTTGTTGTGGACTTGATCACTCTAATTGGCTCTCTTTTGATTAAAATGGACAACATTTTATGTACATATGGAAAACTAACCAAACAAATTCTGATTGTGTTAATACTTTAGCACAACTATCCATGGGTCATATGTGATGTGTACGAGCCGACCCAAGCTCAATCTGAGTCACAGTGTGGCCGAGATCAGTCTAAGTGTCTCTCTTTTGTTTAAAATGGACAACATTTTATGTACATATGGAAAACCAAAAAAACACATTCGGTTTCCATTGAAACATTAGGAGAATGATCCATGGGTCATATGTGACGTGTACGAATCAACACCGCCTCAATCTGAGACGCGGTGTGGCCGACACCATTCAATGTGCCTCCTGTTTGTTTCAAAAGGACATCATTTTAAGTGAAACACATCAACTGGCATACAGAAAACTGACCAAACGCATTCAGATTGTGTCGATACTATAGAAATATGATATATGGGTCATATGTGATGTGTACGAGTCAACCTCGCCTAAATCCGAGATGCGGTGTGGCCAGAACCACTGTAACAGTGTCTCTTTTGTTTAAAATGGATAGGATTATAAGTGAAAAGATCAACTGGCATATGGAAAACTGACCAAATTTATTCGAAAGTTGTTGATGCTTTATAACAATTATCCATGGGTCATATGTGACATGTGCAAGTCATCCCCGCCTTAATCCGAGGCACGGTGTGGCCGGGATCACATTAAGTGGATCTCATTGTTTAAAATGGACAATATTTTAAGTACATATGGACAACTGACCAAACACATTCGGTTTCCATTGAACCTTTAGGAGAACAATCCGTGGGTCATATTTGACGTGTATGAATCAATCCCGCCTCAATCTGAGACGTGGTGTGGCCGGCACCACTCAAAGTGTCTATCTTTTGTTTCAAAAGGTCATCATTTTAACTGAAAAACATCAACTGGCATACATAAAACCAACCAAACGCATTCGGATTGTGTTGATACATTAGGAAAATTATTCATGGGACATTTGAGACGTGTAAGAGTCAACCTCATTTAAATCTGAGATGCGGTGTGGCCGGCACCACTGTAACTATGTCTCTTTTGTATAAAATAGACAGGATTATATGTGAAAAGAACAACTGGCATACTGAATACCAACCAAACACAATCGGAATCTATTGATAATTTATCACATTGATCCATGTGTCATATGTGACGTGTAAGGGCCAACGCGGGCTCAATCTGAGTCGCGGTGTGTCCGAGATCAATCTTAGTGTCTCTCTTTTGTTTAAAATGGGCAACATTTTAAGTACATACATAAAACCAACCAAACGCATTTGGTTTCAATTGAAACATTAGGATAAAAAACCATGGGTCATATGTGATGTGTAAGAGTCAACCTTGAATCAATTTGAGGTGCGGTCTGTCCCACACCACTCAACGTGTCTCTCTTTTGTTTAAAATTGACTTCATTTTAAGTGAAAATAAAAACTATCATATAGAAAACCAACCAAACGGATTCTGATTGTGTAGATACTCTATTAGAACGATCCATTGGTCATATGTGATGTGTACGAGTCAACCCCGCCTCAATCCAAGATGCGGTGTGGCCGACACCATTCATAGTGTTCTCTGTTGTTTAAAATGGACATCATTTTAAGTGAAAACAGCAACTGACATATGAAAAACTGACCAAATGCATTCAAAATGTGTTGATGCTTTAGGATAATGATCCATGGGTCATATGTGACGTGTATGAGTCAATCCCGCCTTAACCCGAGGCACGGTGTGGCCGGGATCACTCTAAGTGGCTCTCTTTGGTTTAAAATGGACAACATATTAAGTACATTCAGAAAACTAACCAAACAGATTCTGATTGTGTTGATACCTTAGAACAATGATCCATGGGTCATATGTGATGTGTACGAATCATCCCAGCCTCAATTTGAGATGTTGTGTGGCCGACACTACTCAAAGATTATGTCTTTTGTTTCAAAAGGACATATTTTAATTGAAAAACATCAACTGGAATACGGAAAACTGATCAAACACATTCATAATATGTTGATACTTTAGGACAATGGTCGATGGGTTATTTTTGATGTGTACAAGTTTACCTTGCTTCAATATGAGGCACAGTGTGGCTGGAATTGCTCTAGGTGTATATATTTTTCTTAAAATGGAAATCATTTCAGGTAAAAATATATGGTATACAAAAAACCGATCAAATTATGAATTGAATTCCAGATTCAACATATAATTATCATCTAAATTTTAAATTGAAATCTAAATTTATTATGTATGTTTATAATTACATTATGATTTCTAACTTAATTATGGATGAGTATAGTTCCAGGATGAGTTATATGTTAAATGTGTATGAATTTGTTCTCTATATGTATGTGTTATTTGGTTATTTAAGGTACAATAATTGAATATGTATGTGTTAGATTATTGCAGGTATAATAATAGGATTGAAAATGAGAGGGAATGCACAAAATGAGGCCTACTGTGCAAATTGCAGAGCTACTGTGAAAATTGCAGGCTGCTGTGCAATATGCATAGCATAGGTTATGCCAACAGTTTCAAACCATTGGCATATCATCTCTGATTATTTTTTTACCAATGGTTCAATGAACCATTGGTAAAAAACCTTTCCCAACCGTTCAAGCCAAACTTTTGGAAAAAACTATCCCAACAGTTTGGCACAACTGTTGGGATAGGTTAATTTTTCCCCAACCTATCCCCACGGTTCACTATAAACCGTTGGGAAAAACATTCCTAACGGCTTACTTCCCAACGGTTTGCAGAACCGTTGGTATAACATATACCAACGGTTGTTCAGCCTTTCCCAACGGCTCATAACTGTTGGGAAAGACTATATTTCTATTAGTGCAATGTCAATTTTAAATAAAAAGACACACTATGAGTGATACTGGTCCCTTGTTATTTTTTCGTAATTTTGAGTAGGATAGTTTCTCTAATACCAACTATATTGACCCAGATATTTCGAACATATATATCGCATCTTAGTGGATTAATATTCCTTACATTATATAATGATCTACTCGAAAATAGTTTAGGACTAATGCTTTTGGAAATATGAAAACATAAAGAACTAGTTCATCAGAATCTCTCATTATGTTTTTATTTACTAGAAACCTTATTAGACATAACATTTATAGAACCAATATTAATAACCTAACAATATGAAACCTAATAAATGGTTATCATAGATGTTCAATAAGTGTAAAAAAAGGAGATATCTATTATAATATAAGGATAAAATGAGAATAAAGATGTTAGAATGTGATATTAGCGTTATACATTCATATATTTCCACTAGTGCAAAAAAAGATTTTTTTATGTCAGTTAGTTTTTATTTTTTTACATCAGTTTTTAGAAGACGTTATTAAAATAGACATATTCAATATTGTTTTTTATGCCGGTTATTTTAAAACTGAAGTAAAAACCAGAAATCAGCATAGTTTTTCACGCCGGTTCCTAAATAACCGATGTGAAAAACCCATCAGAGGCTCGATTTATCATGTCATTTATTTAATACTTGGTATGGTATATAGCTTTTCATGTCCATTATTAGATAACTGATGTGATAAATCAAACCCTTGAAGGGTTTTCACGTCGGTTCCTAAATAACTGACGTGGAAAATGATATATGATATGGGTTATGTAATAACCAACATAATAAAATATACCCATTAATTTATTATGTCAGTTATAAAATAACAAATGTAAAAACCATTTTTTTAATAAAACTGTAATACCATTACTATGATCAGCCAATGTAGACCTGAAATAAGCGTAAACTAGACCAAAAGAAAACCAAAACCAGACCAGAATCAATAACATAAAATCATTATAACTAGTCCAAAATAAGAAGAAAACAAGAAAAATTAAATATTCACATATATAACATTCAAAACATACAATTTCAACTAAAAAACATAATTATAACCAAAACAACTACCAAGTACACAATTATAATTACAATATCCAAAATTACATTCTACACTACAAACAAACTAAAATCCAATTAAACCTGAAAATTAATTTGACTATTCCAATTGTAAGTGTTCGAACTCTTGAGAACTATAGTGTGAAGGGTCATAAAATAGCTACAAATTAAAAGGGGTGTAGTTATCATGTATAATGAATAAATCAAATGATATATTATGGAAAAGTTTATAAGGAAATCTAACCTGGTCAATGTTTATTGTTATTCAAATCATAATTATTTCATATATAAATCTTAACATATAATATCCTCATTCCATGCTGCCTTATTGATCATGAAAATTCTATTTAAATGAGTGTCAATTGAAAATATCATTATTATGTAATACATTAAAAAGTACAAATTATAAATTGATATTTACCATTAATTTTACATATTTATTATTGGCACTCATTTTATTTGTATTTTTTCTAAAGTATGCCCATACAATATTATAAAATAATATTAATTGGATAAATTTAAAATTTATTATAATTTAAATAACTATTTATAAATTTAAACATTCTTTTCCAAGATATTCTTAAAACTTCCCCGCACATCGCCATGGACATAACATATCCAATAAAGTGTTTTTTCCTGTAAAAAAACACCTAACATCCAAAGATCACTAAGATAAAAGAAACTTTAAGGTTTGTGGTTTTTTATATTAAAATATAATGAATACTTTTCGAGATATATATTTCAAATCTCTCACAAAATGGCATCATCCAACATTGTGTGATTATTTTATGTTCAAATATATCATCAATGTAAACTGTTCTTTGTTCCTCATCCAATGAATGTGCTTTAGGGGAAATCATATACAGGTCCATGAATCCATATACATATGTTTTCTCATTCATCTAACACATGTTATAAGGATACCTAATAAAAAACAAACATAAGTATACATTTTGAATAAATATAATGCAGGGAAAGGTGTTAAGACATAAAGGGAAAAAATATGCACCACATTGATTCCCAACTTATATCTAGTAACAAGATCCATGAAATCATTTTTCACAATCCACACATTTATTACACATCCACAAACATGGGCATCCATTGGAAACTAAAAATAATCTGCCAACAAATTTGAATATCTTGACAATCTGTCAGGAATACTAGAATCTATATCTGATGTCATATCCGTTTTTATTTTTTGTTTCATATAAAATATTTATTTACCTTTGAAGTATTACTATAAATAAGTAGAAAAATATATTAGTTTTCAAATGTTATGACAACTTTAATAAAAAAAATATATATAACATACTTACCTATATGGTAATGAGTTGCATAAGTTTGGATGGCTAAACTAAAAAGTGGCTGATACTATGTCTAACTATCATCACCTCATCTGTAGGTAAAGGAACATGAGATGATCTATCTATAATATCATATATGGTGACCCTATGATTATCTACCTATACCTTTTGATGATGCATTGTATCTCCTATACAATATACCAGACCATATGAAACTAAATGATGGTGAGGATCATCAACATACAACTGAAAATAAGTAGAAAGATGTGGTGGAGGAGTAGGACAAAAATGGGGTCTGCAGGCTGAGGGGGGGGGGAGTGGGAGCTACTGGAGGAAGTGGATGATAAATAATGGGGTCTGTAGGGGGGTGCAGAGGAGTGGGAGATGCAATCTAAAATTGTCTCTGCAATTCTGAAAACATAGATTGTACTAATGCTCTAATATTTTCCTCCATCATCTCATTAATATTATGATCTTCAGACTCCAATTATTATTATTTTGTATAAACACCCTCAATGGAATAAGTTTAATAATATATATAAAAATTTCTTACCTATACACTCATCGAAAAACATCATACATGACTAGGGTGTTCGGGATTTCCCATTGCTATAGAAAAAATTTCATTCCTCCCAGCAGTTTTAAATACCCCCTATGAGCTCTGCTCCTCAAGAAAATCATGTATTAATTAATTCAACATTTCTATAACGATTCAAATTATATAAAGAATATAATTATCTTAAATAAATAAAATAAATATCTTAAAATACTCTTAGCTACGATTCTCGATTATTCTGAAAGATATTGCCCCTTATTTCCCATCCCAGATTTCTTCCATTTTTCAAGTTTCGATGGATGAGATGGAGTTCAAACCTCTCGAGATATTTAAGACTCAACTCTTAGTTTTTGTAAATTTTTCACCATCATTTCTTCTTCCAATAGTGTATACTCTCCTCGAGATAAACAATGAGGGTATACATTTTTTGATTGGATCTCCGAATGAGATATCCTTGTTTGTTGTAAATTATGAATAAGAAATCATTATCAAAACTTTCACAATATCATTTTTATAAGAAATCTAATAAATGTTTTCATTTCCCTTACCAAAAATGAATCTTTTCATCTACTTTAAAAAATCTGTCTCCGTGTGTCTTCATTTATTAAAGGATATATATGACATGGATTGTCATGATTCCTATGACCAAAATTGAAATCAGATGTGAGGTTTGATTTAATATCCCTCCATCTCCTTGAAGCCATTGATAAAAATATCCTCCTCGCTTCTCCAGTGTTAAGAATATAAAATTTCATCTGATCAATAATAAGTAAAACATATTATACTAGAAACATTTAAAGATTAGTAAAACAATAGAAAACGATCTTACCAAAATTCTCTCCCACAACTAAAATATTATTGATTTTTTCCACACTTCTCTAATCATCATACAAAATGCTTACTTTTTTATTACCTTGAGTTGATAAAAAAATCTTAAATTTTTTTCATTTGGACCTCTAGTAATATCATTCTCATCAAACTCAACGAGTTTCCTCTAGTGCTGGATATGGGAAAGTGATAATTATGGTAAATGTGTGCAGCCACATTTACTAACTATTGAACTCTTCTTTTTCATTATGGGAGAACAAGAGGAATATTGGGGAACATCAAGAGGAGCATGTGATTGTTCCTCCCCATAGGTATGATCATGATGATCATCTCCAGAATAATGTGGTTCATCAACTGATTGATATGTCATTATCCTTCAAATCAAAAAAGCAGACATTAGTTCACAAATATACAAATTCATATATTATAATACTAATGTAAAGAAAAAATGGGAAATTGAACTATGTTATATAATAGTAAACATGGTAAATATGGTAAGCATGTTAAATAATGGGAAATATGGTAAACATAGTAAACATGGTAGTGTAATTTTCATTCAACAAAATCAATAAGTATATAAGTTACGTAAAGTTAAACTATTGTAATCTATGGTAAACATGGTAAACATGGGAAATATGGTAAAAATGGTATACATGGTAAAGTAATTTTCATTAAACAAAATCAATAAATACACAAGTTATGTAATGGTAAAAATGACAATCTAAACTAAAAAAAATTAAAATAACCAAAAATATCTATTTATTTGTTTTAATACAAATTTTAATAAAGAAAAAAATTACATTATCTAACATTTTATGAAAATAATAAATATAAACAAGAAATAAAAATATGTTAACTGTAATATTAGGAATACCCAAATGGATTGTTTTCCCAAATTCCATCATCATGATCGTTCCTTATGGAACAAACCATGTCTTCAATATCATCATCATTATTTTCTGCTAATCTTTCCATGGATGTAGGGATATCACATAAATCAGCATCTTCATCAAGTTGATCCTCACCAACATATTGTTTTTTCGCTTGTAAAACAATAGAACACTGCATATCTCATTGATCAACTACATAGAAAATCTATTTTGCATGGTTTTTCATTAGAAAAGAATCTATTGTGCCTTCTAATCTATTCATTTTTAACAACTGTCATTCCAAATTCATTATGTTTGAAAATGTTGTTACCGATAAACCATTTTCAGTTAAAAACAGGAACTTTAATTTTAATGTAATTAACTTCCCATATTTCTTCAATGATTCCATAATATGCACTTGATGCAGATATTGGGTTTTTGTCTTTATAAATCGAAAAATGAATTACTTCTGCAAACAACAATACACCACTAATCTGAACTGCACTTCTATTGTCCTGATCTTTTGTATGAAATGTATATCCATTAATGTCATACCTGGACCATGTTATCATATTTAAACATGGACCACCATCTAACCATATTTATCTCTTTGATACATCTGATCTACCAAGTAAGATATTTTTAAACCATGTAAAAAATATTTTATTGTGCTCATTCAAAATCCACATTTCATTCTTATTTGGATGACATTATTTCAACACATTAACATGAAATGTGATATACTGTTTAGAAACATCTATGTTATTCATGTTATATAATTCCACCTTCTTGATCTTTTTAGTTGATAATGATTATAATTTCAAGCCACAAATCCTCTTCCCATCATTACTAACTCGTTCATGGTGAGATGGAGGAGAATCTATGTGCTCCACTATAGCCAAGTATATCGTACAAAACTTCGCAACCTCCTCTGAAATATACTTTTAAATAATTGAGGCTTTAGGTCTTTATGGATTCTTAACAAAACCCTTCAATATTTTCATATTCCTTTCAAAAGGATACATCCAATGAAGATATAAAGGCCCATAAATATATATTTCTAAAACCAGATAAATTATTAAATGCATTGTTATATCAAAACAAGATAGAGGAAAATACATTTCAAATTGAGAATGTATATAAATTTCATCCTTTTCCAAAATGTTCAAAGAATTCACATCAACCACCTTATTACAAATTGAATTGAAACAATAACACAACATCATTATAATATTTTTGACATGAATGGACAGTATTACACGCAATGAAACTAGTAGAATTTTTAGCATCATGATGTGAAAATCATGATATTTCATAACTATCAACTTTAAATCCTTCAAAGAGACAAATTTTTTTACATTTGAATATTAAACTTGAGACACATTGATATCATGATGAAACTAAAAAAATCTAATTTTCTCTCTCTTGGATAATGTATGACAAGATAGGGGATGAAATGTTTGTCTTCTATTAAGATTGGTAGCTATTTCCAAATGTATTCCTATTGATAGTAAGTCTAATATTTTATTCAAACCTTCTTTATTCATTCCATTAATATCTAACAATATTCCAATCAAACTGTCATAGATATTTTTCTCCACGTGCATGACATCAATATTATTTTTCACTTCATGATTTCTCCAATATGGTAACTCAAAAAATATCGACCTTTTCTTCCAAGTATGTATATCATTACCATATTTATGTGTATTTAACAAAGTCACATAAAATTTTCACATCCTCTCAAAATACACATCATATTATGAATGTTTTGGAGAAATATCAAATTCTTGTGAGCCATTGAATGCCTTTTTTATCCATCTATAAGGGTGATCCATAGACAAAACTTTCAACGAACCATGTATACTTTTTTCCTCCAATGATGAAATTTACAATATGAAGTCTGTTGTTCTCAAATTGGACATGCTTTATGCCCCTTAACACTATATGAAAACAAATTTACATACGTTGGTAAGTCATTTAAAGTGAATATAATCATTTCATGAAGATGAAAATATTGCATTTTATATGAATCATACACCCTAATACCATCATCCCATAAAAGATTCAAATCATCAATCAACAGTGAAAAGAAAAATTCAATATAATTTCCGAGTTTTTCAGACCAGAGGTCATTATACTCAACATGAAAAATTTTCACTTCATATAATCTTTAGGTGAGAGGTTGTAAATTAAAAATAAAAAAGTCCATGAACTATGTGTG
Source organism: Viscum album (assembly GCA_963277665.1). Classification (NCBI taxonomy): domain Eukaryota; kingdom Viridiplantae; phylum Streptophyta; class Magnoliopsida; order Santalales; family Viscaceae; genus Viscum; species Viscum album. Next base: position 905,507,247 of record OY728153.1, read on the forward strand.
CTACTGATGGTTAGGTATGGATTCATTCCATCTGTGCACAACCCAAGTCTGAGATTTCTAATTTCATTTCCAAATGTAGGATATAGCTCATAAATTTTCTTCCATTGGGGACGATCAAATGGATGATGTATTTTTCCATCACTTATCCTCTCATTAGCATGACATCTTAACCTTTTTGCATCATGTGAATTAGCAAATAAATTTTCCAAATGATGAATTATAGAAGGATACCAAAATACCTTGGCATAGATCTCTGTAATCTCTATATGAGCCTGTTATTTTTCATTCAACTTATAACGTGATGTCCCACATTTAAGACACTCTCATAAAAATCCATATTCCTTCCTATATATCATACAATCATTCAGACATGCATGTAATTTCCTATATCCCAATCCCATTGGGATCAATATTTTCATTTCCTTATAATGTAAATCTAGAAGATCGTTGCATTTTGGAATAATCTATTTCAAAAATTATAGAAGATATGTAAAACTTAGTTCACTCCATCCATGTTCCACCATCGGCATAACCAATCTTAACACTGCCGAGAAAATCATAAAATCCATAAAACCATGATATAATTCTTTTTCATCATCACCATATAGACGTGAAACTACCAGTTCTATCTCAATATGTTATGCTACAATATCACGAATCATGTCTTCAATTCCATCTGAGTAACCATCATGCAAATCATCATCATTAGTTGATCTGACATTCTTTCTAGTTTCACTAAGCCAAATAAAAGGGCTGTAACATGGATTAAAACCATGACAAATCAAATGATATTTGATAACTCTACTTTTCATCTTATTCATATTCAAACATTTCAGGAATGGACAGAAAAAAATGTCGCTGCTTGGAACAATTCATTTAGAAAATCCCAAAAAGGCATCAAAACCTTCCTCATATTCATTACTCATTTGATGTTCCATAATTCAACATTGACTCAATATTAACTACAATAGACATAAAAATATTACATCTTGTTAAGATAAGAAAATATTATATTTATATGGAAATTATCAGAATTTGAATGTAAAACAATTTTGGAATATAAAACAAATATATCCTTATTTGAAAAATATGTGCATGAAAATGATTTCAAAAATTAAATATAGTTAGATATAATAGTTTTATATTTATATGAAAATAATTTTAGGATTACATCTATCTCATATGGATCATGATAGAACAGTATAAATTCATCTTGGATCCTTTCTTCTTAAGGTATACAAAGAATAGATCCTTGTGCAACTGGATACCTAATTCACCCTTCTGTATACAAGAAATATGAAGTATAAATATTAAAATATGTATACATTAACTACTGAAATTTACACCAGTCCCAACGATTTAAAACCATTAGAATAGCCCCTGAAAACGTTGGGAAGGAATATCCCAATTGATTCACACGGCATTGGGAAAACCCCCCCCCCCAACCCCTGGACAACCCCCACCGCCTGGACACCCCCACCACAACACACCCCATACCCCCTTGGACAGCCCCATCACCCCTGGATATCAACCCCACACCTAGACACCCCTACCCCATTGGACAGCCCCTCACACTCTTAGACACCACCCCCTTCCCCTTGGACACCCCCACCCCCATGGATAGCCCCCACCCCCTAGGCACCCCACCCCCTAGTGAGCCCCCCACCCCCTAGACACCCCCACCCCCACGACAGCCCCCACCCCCATGGACAACCCCCAACCCCCTAGACACCCCAACCCTTGGACAAACCCCACCCCCTAAAGACCACCACAACCTTGGGCAACCCCCACCCCCTGGACACCCCACCCCCTAGACACCCCACACCCTGGGCAACCCCCACCCCCCTGGACAGCCCCACCACTGGACACCCCCACCCATGGACACCCATACCCCCTTGGACAGCCCCCTCACCCCTTGAAAACCACCCCACCCCCTGAACATCCCCAACCCCTTGGAAATCCCCATCACACCTAGACACCACCCCACCCCCTTGAAAACCCCTTGGACACCCCCCCCCCCCTTGGACAAACCCCCACACCCTGGACAACACCCCACCCCCTGGTTACCCCAACCCCCTGGAGACACCTACCCCCTTGGACAACCCCTAACACCTGGATACCAACCCACCCCGTGGACACCCATTCCCCCTTGTACAACCCCATCACCCCATGGACACCACCCCCACCCCCATGGAAACTCCTAGACACCCCCACCCCCTTGGACAAACCCCACCCCTTAGACACCCCCACCCATGGACACCCCCACCCCTTGGACACCCCCACCCCCATGGACAACCCCCCAACCCCCTGGACAACCCCCAACCCCAGGACACCCCCACCCCGGGGCACCCCCAGCACCTGGACACCCCACCCCCTTGGAAAAACCCTAACCCCTGGACACCACCCCCAACCCCCTAGACACCCTCTACCCCCTTGGACAGCCCCCACACCCCCATGGACACCACCCCACCCCTGTACACCCCTACCCCCTTGGATATCCCCCTCACCCCCTGGACACCACCCCCACCCCCCCTTGGACACCCCATGGACACCCCCACCCCATTAGAAAACCCCCAACCCCTAGACACCACAAACCCCTGGACAACCCCCACCTCATAGACACCCATACCCCCTTGTACAACCCCCTCACACCTGGACACCACTACCCCTGGACACTACCTACCCCCTTGGAAAGTTCCCTCACACTATTGGACACCATCCCCACCCCCTTAGAAACACCATAGATACTAGGACCTCCTTGGAAAACACCCAGGCTCGGGATATCCCCCACCATCTGGACACCCCCACCACTTAGACACCCCCACCCCCACACACATGAAAGTACATGCACACACACATTATAGAACACACATGGTAGCAAAAAAATCGTAGAACTTGCATGATATCACTACCGTGGTTTATTTTACCAGAAAAGAATTTATCATGGTATAAAAGAACACTATGACACTTACCATGATAGAAATAACAATGATATAAAAATAACATCTCAAAATACAAGTTTAGGGAATTGTGAAAAATAAAAAATGAAAATGAGGCGTGTGAGGCTTACTAGAGTGTTCTGAGTCAACCTGATAAATCTGGTGATGATAAAGATGATGAATTATTTTGATAAAACTTGGTTGGAGGGTACAACTTTGAAGAATCTTTTTTAGGTTTTCTACGCAAGGGAGATGAATCACAGGTCGCCCGATCGAATAAAATTGAATAACATAATTAAGGGCTTGATAAATCATTTAAAATCTCTATCACATTGGTCATTTAATAACCGATGTGATAAACTATTTTTTATGTTTATAACGTTAGTTATTTAATAACCGATGTATAAATTTTTTTATCATGTCAGTTATTTTATAATCGACATGATAAATTGCCGAGATTTGATTTATCACGTCTATTATAAAATATTCGACATGATAAATCACCCAGATTTGATCGTTCACATCAGTTATGAAATAACCGATGTGATAATTCTAATCTCAGTATTTGTTACATCATTTGTTTTATAACCGATGTAAAAAACCAATTCTTGTTGATTTATCACATGCGTTATTTTATAACCGACATGATTAACCTATTTTTTACAGCTTTACACGTCGTTTATATAGAACCGATGCGAAAAATTCAGACTTGTTAAACGCTTTTTTTACTAGTGTGCATATCATAGATCATAATAACGAGTCATGGATCAAATCATGGTAGTTCATAAGACATGAATATTAATGAATCAAAGAATATTATAAACTAATAACATACACATTGAGTCATACTGAGCACACTGTGTATCAAATTGAAGTGTGTTAGATTGATATGCAGGTGATTAGTACACTATTTAGTAAGATATTCATGATCTATATTTTAGGAAGTAATACTATGCATTAGAATACTAAAAATTCATATATAGCATTCAACATGTTCTCTCTTTTCTGGATTTTTGGAGATAGTTGAAAGGAAAACATGACTTCCCAAAATATCTGTAAAATAAATAAATAAGTATAAGGAAAATTTGATAAATAACATAACATATAATTAGCAGATAAAATTATGAAAAAATTAGTTAAATGAATAAGGTTTTAGAATTCACATTTATATATTCTTGACCCATTTCATTGTTTTCATTATCTCAATTGCATCCTCTATGTCAAATCTCTCACGAGCATGGGAATATTTTAACAAACATCATCGACTCGAACAAAGGAATCCACCTGTATAAAAAAAATCTTAAGTGAGTAATATTTAAAATAAGTAAATTACAGAAAAATATGAAAAAATCGACTACTTATACAGAAGTCACATATTAATTCTATTTGTGTGCATTCTTCCATGAGATATGTTTCCCATTCAATTATGAGAACATCTATATCACCTTGTAAATATGAGTGTTTTCGAAAGTCGTAGTAGTTCTTCAAATATTTAAATACACAAAGGATTAATAAATATATTAAATGGAATAATAGTTATCATTGAAAATACCTCTTCATTGATGCTAGTTTTCACAGAATATGATCTCTCTCATAAATTTACCAAAATAATAACCACAATCTTTTACATTGGTTTGTTCTAGGCACAACTAATACATTGAGTAGAATAAGTAATTTGTTTTGATATGTGTTTGGATAGTGAAATCAAAATATATATACCTTGATATTTATTCAATCATAGAACTTTTCTTCTTCCTTGGGCTTAGTCCTTGGCCTCATTTAGTGTATTTCATGATAGTGATGCACCAACCTATCATAACAGAATCCTCATTAAAAGGTAATATAAATTATACAACATGATGATTAGTTCTAAACTGTTTGATTCAGTGTATTAAAAATTAAAAAACTCCATTATGTGTGGATAGTTTTTTGGATATCCATGAATTGAATATAGGAAATAATTCTTTAGTGTATCCAAATTTACTGAAATGAGCATCCAATTATATGAAAAAACACAAAAAAGAATACGTGGTGAATGAAATGAAAATAAATTTGATATGATTAAATTGTAGAGTCTTACCCCTGCATCACTAGTAATAAATATAGTTTTTCATCCAAAATTTATTATCCAAAGGATTTGATTAGACCTTCCACTATTTCATCCTTTTTTTGGGTCCTATTTTTTCTTGTTCTGTAGAGGTGATGCGATGACTAACGAGTCAGAACTTTTTGTCATGGAAAAATCCATTCAATTTTTTTTTCATATATATGCATGAAAAAAATATAAAATGTATTTAGTCATAATTAAAAAAGTATATCAGCTTTTTGAAGATGAAATAATGGAAAAATACCTCATGTATACATTTACAAATGAGCCACCCATCCAATAATAGTTGATGATTTTAGTTTCACTCATAACACCTATAAAGTCTTGATATTTTTCTATGTACATATTTTATTCGAATTCAACTATGTGGTTCCAACCATATTTTAACATTCTATACACATGAGCCTTGAATGAAGTAAATGTGGATATAGAACGAGCGGGTAATGGTGTTTTTGGTATATCTTTTTGATCCGTTTCTAAATCCATTTGATGGGTTTGAGGTGGTTTTTTATTTCATCTTCTTCTGTTTTTCTGTCTATAATTAAATTAATCATTTTAAATATATTTAAATTATTTGTCAAATTTTTTTCTTGAAAAGTAAAATGGAAATGAATACCTACATATCAGTATGTTTCTTACAAGATGTGACGACCATGCGATGAATTTTCCAATAGTTTTTTCAACTGTATTACTATCATCCTCATGAATTGGAACTAGTAGCTCGACATTTGTCTCATGGGATACACTAATCAAAACTCACACATGTCATGGTGGATGTGGTTTGTTGTGTAGAAAGTCATTTCAAATATTTAACATCATATCCCCTGCCAAAAGGTGTTGGTTAGGTATTTATAGATATAAATAATAGCCATTATCACCCAGTTGAATATCAGTATAAGAAAGGTATCATAATATGTATGATTCACATTTCACATAAACTTCTATTATAACATTTATTACCACTTATAAGACATCTCTTTGAGTGTAATCACTAGCCTCATAGTTGGTGGGGGTGGTGAGGGATCTCCTTGTGGTGGTTGTTCTTGAGTTTCTTCTTCAATTTTCCTCTCCCTCGTTAATCTTTCCATCATCTCTATATTCCATTAGAATTTTCCTTAAAGGGTGGATATTTTTCTCTCATTAATTTTATTATTTCACTTTGATCATCCTCATGTTTTTTCTAAAAATATATTCCGAGCGTCACCCTAAAACCCACACCTCTGAAACGACCACAATGTTCTGGCTGCTTCAAGGCCACTAGAATTTTGTGTTCATCTAAAACATGTATTACTAATTCTTATGACAATTTCAGAAATAAAATATAGAAAAATAAGTGATCATTGTTATTTAATACTGATTTAAAGAAAAAGAATTTATTATGTAATACTTACACATGTTTCCCACACTATATATGTTTTTCCATCTTTTAGTATCATGTCTTTATTTTACGTGCCTGCTTCCATAGCACCCAACGTGGGATAGATGTGGTTTTTAATTTCATATCATAAATCTGAATATAAATAGACAAACATAATTGTGGTGTTGTTTCATGTCACATAAAAGTATTACATTTGATTTAAAATATGTACCCATTTTTTTCAAGTGAAGCGTACACCATCATTACTTTATAGCAGGGCTATGATGGTTTTTTTGCTCGTTCATTGTTTCCATCAATCATTTTATATTTCATAAAAAAAATTATCAATCAAAGTGTTGAATAGACACATCATCAAACAATGTATTACTAACCACAATGTACATTAAAAGACACATCTTCACGATGTTCAATAAATGCACCCCACACTTCTTGGGTTATCCTGTGTTCATAGATAACCGATGGGTGCAGGTTTATTTTCCCTTCATCGTCCTTAAGATGATGTATTCTTAGAATTGTTCGAAATCCTTTATGAATCCTTCTAGTAAGAATTAACTCATACTTATTTTGGGAATCAAATAATATAAATACCCTCTATAATGGATGATGAAGAGTAAGTTAATGATTAATTTTTTTATTTTTTAAGTAAAATATAAAATGATATCATAATTTTATCATAATATCTTCCCACATCAGGGCCTTCATCCCATGAACAACTTGGTACCATGAATATCAGAATGCATTAATCAGTTATGATTCCAATATAAATACTGAACATGGCCTTTTTGGGGTTAACATACTGACCCTGTGCATTCTATCCCACCTCAATGTTGATGCCATTGACATTGACCTTAATAATTTTTTCTAACACCATGAAACTAATGTGATACTGTTTTTTCAAGGAAACTGGTCCTTCATCACCAACAACATCCTTGGAATCAAAATTTTCAATATTTTCTTCTAGAGAGATAGAATTGACATCTGCAGATGGCCATTGTACCTCTGCACTAGGAGCAGTAGTAGGCTGAGAATCCTATTGTTCCTCAGGTTTGGGAGCACCAACATGTGTATAAGGTCATTCCTATGCACTACAAGAATAATTTGGTTGAGAGACCTGCTGTTCTTTAGGATTGGAAGAACAATCATGTGTAGAAGTCATTATCTATTGAAATGGTTTAATATTTAATTTAGAGTACATAAATATAGAAGAAAATGGATATCAACATGAGGTAACATGATGTATATTCCAAAAACAAATGTAACCTGAACATTGAACACTATTTTTTTAAAGGATGAAGGGATTTTAACCATATATCAATGTTCCAAATCCCTTCATTGTGGTATCCTCTCTCATACAAAACCCCGTCAAGATTGGGACCACTATGAAATGATTGCAATGTCCCAATGAAATGGTCATCCTTGGTTGAATATTCATCTGATCATTCAATGGTTTTTTTATAACAAAACAAATGACCACTTTCAATTTGTGGGATCTGAAATATAAAATACTTATACATCCTCTAATGCCATTTTAAATGGTTTTTCTATTTATGCTTCCTTAATAAAATCAACTTTCATGAATCCCAATTCATATATTTTAATTGAACTCCAATTATTAACCCACTTGAATTGAAAAAATAAGCACTAGTAATTTTGTATAATCAAAATCCCATTTTTTTCATGATTCCAAATTATGAAATATTCTAGTAAATTTGAGTTATTTTCCTAGTACCAGAAACATGCATTGCCTCATCCATGAGTATAAATCTACTTTTTATCATGTTATCGTCTTCATCATGATAATTTTTATAGAACGTATAAAAATTAATTACATACCAATTTTAAGATAACACATTCACCATTGGTCCTCCAACTAACTATTGATGTCATTCTGAAATTAAATCATGATTTTCATCTGATTATTTAAAAATCTAGTCCCAAAATGAACCTATAATGTGTTGAATAGGTGTTTTTATATCCATATTTAATCCCATGATGGAATCAAATTCCCAATAATTTCATTAATGGTTTCAACATATAGGAAAACCTCCAAACAGTTATGTAAAATGTAAATGTGGTTCTGCTTCTGATATATAATATTGATTGTGAAAACATCTCTCCATAAATTCCTTCACCTGTAAGCTGCCTATTGGGACAAGATTTAGGTAGACCTATTATTTCAACATCAGAATGGTATTCATTATATAATTAAATAGCATCCTCGATAATATATCACTCCTCAATACAACCATCTGGACGACATTGATTTTTGACATAACCTTTCAAAATCTTTATATACCATTTAATGGGGTACATCCATCTATAGTGTACAATACCACATAGATTAATCTCTCTCACCAAGTGAACCATAAAATGAACCATCATACTAAATAATGTTGGTGGAAAGAATATTTTCAATTTATATAATATGATTAGAATTTATCTTTCCATAGTTTTCAATTTCGTCGTGTCTATAAATTTGTTTCATATAGATTTAAAGAATAAATAGAGTTTTGTTAATATATGATAGACATTCTTTGAAAAAATGAAACATAAATCTATAATCATTATATCTTTAATTAAAACATAGAATTCAAGAGATTTTAGATCACAGAAATTTAAATTGGTTAATGAAATGATATTATTGATATTCTATGAATACCCTTATATAACCTTTACATCATTCAAGAAGTTGGAAAATTGATATCTCTCCTTCCTGGAAAGTGTGTCTGATGTTAGAAGAAGAAATGATTAATTTTCACCCTTTCATGGTCCAACTCTTATCGTATTCCCATGTCAACCATTTCCAACCTAGTCTTACTTCCATCCTTTTTTCAGGTGCATTTAGCAACATGCCGATGAAACTATCAAATACATTTTTTTCAGGGTGCAATAAATCAAGAAAATGTATGACATACATAAAATTATTATATGGTATTTAAAAAAACTAATCTCCTTTTTCAAACTAATTTTTATAAATTTTTTAGAAAACGGTTTACCATATTATATTCCACATATTTTACCTTCTGAAACATTTGATCACCTGTTAGTGGAACTAGTGCTTTACATTCATCTAATCTTCCATCGAATGATGTTTTCCAAGATCGGTACTTATGTCATCCTGGTAGAAATCTGCGATGTCTTAGAAACATGGTTTTCAACGAATTTTACGCCGTGATTGTCTATGTACCTTTTCAAAGATGGGGAACCCTTGAGTTCCATTAATGATATATCCTAAAAAATTTCCATAATCAGGAATTTAATTTATCATCCTGTACAACATGGATCTAAAATTGAATTATTCATTTCTGTAAGCATCATACAACGTAACACCGAAATCCCAAAATAATTTCAAATCCTAGATCAGTGGAGCCAAATAAATATCAATATTCGTATCATGTTGTTTCGGTCTTGATATAATAATATATAATAAGATTTATTTTAGTTTCATACATAACCACAAGGGATAGTTATAATTTACCAACATAACCGGCCATGTACTATGAGTGATTTTTTTAAAACCAAAAGGATTCCCTCCATCTGTAGATAACTGAAGATGAAGATTTCTTGGCTTGTTTCCAAATTCAGGATACTCATTATCAATTCTATTCCACTATGGATAGTTTACTAGGTGATGAAGTTTCGTATATGTATTTCCTATATATATATTCCACGTCAATTTCCCTTCAGTCTCATCACTTCCATATAGTCAATTAAACCATGGTGTGATTGGAAATTACCATACAATTTTGTAAGACCAGATTAATCATTATTGTTTCGAGAAGCACCACACTTTGTGAATTAACTAAGTGATTTTTGGTCCTTGAAAAAATAGTATACAATTACTCGAGTAGGCATGTGTTCTTTCAGATATCATACACATTGAGCGTAGAATTCATTAATTGATTATAGGATAAAAATTGGTTTTATCGGGTGGACAAACCTTTGTACAATGGTTGATCATTAGTGGAAGCCTACTAATGTAAAAAAATCCTTAAATATTAAAAATAATCCACCATAATTTTGTCGAACAATAACTCAAAATTATATATAAATCCTTAGATTTTATAAATAAACAAATTATTTTAAATAAATATATAAATTTATAAACAAAAATGAATTGTTTTTTATTATAATCTGTCTCATAGGTTATTTAAAATATTGAATTATTAAGGAAATAAATAATTAGAAATTAAGTTATTTTTTCAATTTTTAGTTATTAAAATCGATAAAAACACCAACAAAAAAATTGGTTAATAACAAATTAATTTTTTTAATGACAAATACTCATTTTAGTATAATAGTTCAGTTCTTCATTATTTTGTTTTCAATTTACATTTTTGTAAACCACCTATTTTCCCACCATTAAGAACCATTACTGATTTGGGGGTAATCTCTACAAAAATTTATTTCCATTTACGACCGGTTAGATAAAAAATTACAAGATTACAAATATATATATATATATATATTAAATGTTGTATAAAGGTCGATATGAGTCATATTTTATATTATTGAATTAAAATCAACATTAAATATTATATTCCAGTCAACTATTCTAAAAATATTTTCTATATTAATAAATTAAAATTCTAAAAAATTATTAAAATCTATAACATTGATATTTAGGTAGAAATGTTCATTAAAAATCACCCAACATTAGGTATGTTGACTCATTAAGTACCCATGAAATTTGGGATAATCAAATGCCAACATGGTTGATTTTTTTCAATCTCTAATCCATTTATAACCAATTTATTTTTTAACTCTTTATTTTTAAATATATTAGATTATATTTTGAAATATACCCAAACTAGTTTAATTAAAGATATTTTTATTATTTTTAATTTTAATCATTCTTATAAATCTAAAATCAATTGATATGAAAGAAAAAATATTATTAATTTTATTTACATTTTAAATAAATCATTATTTAGTTAACAATAATTAATTTAATTTGATTTAGAATTTAGATTTCATTTATAAATTTAATATGAACAATAGTCAAAATACATAAATAAATTGGATAGTTTTGCAATTTTCTAATATTCATTCAATAAATTAATTATAATTAAAAAATAGGGTTTGGTACTTACTCAATATTTATTGGTGTTATAAATAAAATATTTATCAATCTATCCTTTCTATCTATTAAAGGATGAGAGGAATGTTTGTGGAGGGAAAGGAAAATATTAAGGAATATTTTACAATATAATGGTCAAAGTTGTGTTTTCATACTCCAAACCTCATACTAGATTACCCTTTTCTCTAAAACCCCTCACCCCATGATGATGATGATAATGATGTTACATAGATAAATGGATGGAACCTGGTGGAAGCCATGTTTTGGAGGAATATCATTATAAATGGTAAAAAATTCGAAGCAGTACCTTGGAGTCCCATGACCCCTCATGAAGATGACAATGAGGTCTTCAGTAGAATATGCTATCACCAATGTTACGATCTTATTCTAGCAGAGAATGGAGGAATCCTATGAGGAACCCTATCCCACTATCCCCATTAACTAGGAACACTGTGCTGGGGTACCTAAGAAAGGATATCTAAAATGTACCCCAACCCCGGCACCGTAGAACCCTAAGGGGATGACACCTATGGATGATTTTTATGGTAGGTGGTGTCCAGCTATCCCATTATCCAAGGAACATACCCCAGGGGTACCCAAGCAAGGAAATATCGAATGAACCACAACTCCTACACCGGAAAACGAACTCCCTAGGGGTACCCAAGTAATGGGATCCCAAACAAACCCTAACTCCCCCAGGGTACCCAATACACATGAATGAACTCCCCAACCTGCAATGTACTAGATTTTAGCCAACCTATTCTAATAGGCCAACGATTCACATCAAAAAATACTTCTCCATTGGGCCACATTTTTATGAACTGTTTCATTGGAGGTTGGTTTCCAGTCCTCCACTTCACCTGGGAACACTTCCCTAGGGTGACCAAGGATATCCAGAAGTCATTCTAATCTAGGAGGTCCTAGTAGAGGTGGAACATGATTGATGCGGGATGTGTATGTGTCGTCGTGTAGGGTAGACCACAGTACGGTTTCTCTACAAGGTCATAGCGTAGGAAGATCGTGCTAGAGGAGGGATGTGGATGTGTGAGCGTGCAGGGCGGAGCATGGTATGGTTGCTCTGGGATTTTATAGAGGAGGCATAGTGTGGTTCAGATGGGATATGGATGTGATGACATGCTGGGTGGTCATGGCAGGCGGGAACGTGGTCACGGTGTGCGGTCATGGCAGAGGTGCAATGTGGTTGAAGTGGGGATTCTTTGCGGCTGACTATCTTCAGTGTGTTCATGGAGGTCCTGGAATTTAGGCTGAGACAAAGCTGGTTTGTGGGTCAGTAGGGCTTTAGCTGTCTGGTGTGTAAGATTTTTCTCAAGTTCAAATCCATGTGGAGTCAGGGGTGTGCAGGTAGGTGTAGTGTGGTATTACACTATTAAAGGTGGGGGGTGTGCGACTAGTGTGGTTAAATAGAGCGAAGTGGTGCACGTAGGTGGGGATTCCTAGAACTGTTGAATGGGGGGTCAACCGCTATTAAAAGAGGCTGGGTCTACCCTTTGATTTACAGAATTTTTTTAATTTTTGAAATTTTATCAGTTCTTTTTTAGAATTGATAAAATGTTCATTTATCAACGTTTTTTTGAGTATTGATAAAGTGAACCCATTTTAATAGTTCCTCGACTATGAATGCTTTTTGAGAGGTGATAAAAGTTTTTTTATCATTGATAAAACTCTGTTTTGTATAGCTATTGTTGTTCAGTTTCATTTGAGCACATTGAATTTCCCGATCAATGTAAAATCTTCTATGTTCATCGCCCTAGTAGTTACGAGAGGGAGATTATTGGGTTATCCTACGTCGATTATGAAGGGGTCCATTATGTTAAATATATGTATATGGGAAACCCATAACTCATTGATTGGGGTTAAGAAGCCCCAATAATATTTACATAGGCATGCAGTTGTGCATGAAGATACCACACAAACACACCAAGACCTATGGTGTAGATATGTTTTCATATGCCTGTATGTAACATAGAAAAACCTTATAAACGTCAGTGTAGAAATAATTTATTATTATTACATTAAACAAGTAATTATAACTAATATATGTATGCAATTTCTTTTTGAGAATTTTTTTCAGCATCATTTTAGATTGAATATTGCCTCTTAATATTTTTTAATTCTTCCAAAAATATATTATTAATTTCATATTATATAATAAATCTAATTTTCATAAAACATAATTTAAATCAATATCAATAATCAAACTATTATTTTTGAAAAAAATTTACAATGTTAATATATTTATGAAATAACTTATTGATTGTTTTTTGACTAACAATGTGGCTTTTGTGAACATTCTTCACACATGCGAGGAACTGATTTTGTAACAATATTTTGACTTATCCCATATCAACAAATCAAATACATTTTTTTAATTTTAAAAAATTAAATGACAAAAATATTTCTAGAATCAAATTAAAGTAAAGGAAAATAATTCCCATACTATATATATTTTTTTAAAGAAATAATTCCTTCCAAAAATCATAGGCAAAAATTATTATTTATTGACAAAATAATATCCCCCTTTCAATTAAAAAATCACAGTTTTTTAAATTTTTGTTTAAAATCTAAAATATACTTAAACTAAAATCAATAAATTACAAATTAAAAATAAATCTACATTAATTAAAATTAATTTCAAAAAATAATGAAATAGAATTTTTAAAAAAATAAATATATAACCTTCATTCTAACATAATATTAAAGGGAAAATTAAGATGATTTATTTTTAACTTTATTTTTTTTAATTGATATTTTTAATTTTTGGGTAAAGGAAACGAGTTTTTTTATATTTTAGATTTAAAATGGGATCATTTAGAAAAAGTAAAATTTTTAATTAACTTAAAATAAAAGTATAAAATTAATTTTTAATTCCCAAATACATCATAAACAAAATGGATATTTAAATGTTCATTTCTTTAAAATAAAATTATTTATTTTAAATAAATTTTTATGAGGAATATTGGGATATTTTTTAATTTTATATTGGATCAATATTTTTTTGATACAATATTTTTGGATTAGGAATATATTATTATTATTAATTCATATGTAAAATGTAATTTTTTATTAATTGTTAAAAATTAAATTTAGTTTCTTATTTTATATTTAATTTTTTTAAGTGATTGTTTGATTTCTTGTAAAAAATTTATTTGAATTTTATTAATGAAAAAATAGTTTTTAAATTTTTAAATAATTTAATTTAATTGAAAGAGAATTATTGTTGAATATATCATTATGAAAAATAGTTTTCTGCATTTTTTACTCTTTAAATTATTAATGGAGAATATGAATTTTCTTTTTAATTTTAATATTTTAGAAAATAGTTTTTAATTTTTTAAAAAACCGATCAACTCTCCTGCATGAAATCCATGGTGATATTTGGTTGTAATCCCATTATATCATGGGTTTACCTCCTCCCTCATCTAGAAACACAACACATACTCATTGGTATTATGAACATAATGTCTTCAAATCCTATTCATTTTATTCTTGTATAAGGATATCATTGTCACTAGAAATAAAATTGAATTACCACTACCACATATAGACCTTTTAACACAACGCAAATTGTTTTAATATCGCTAAAAAAAGATTTTCATCATCAAGGTCATTAAAATGAGCACCCCTTTATCATTGTTTTCATTAACACTGATAAATTCCCTATTGTTGCAATGTGTTGTTTAAATGACAACACATTGCACCAAATACACCGATATGCAAATGCACCAGTGTGAAAATTCAAATTTTAAGTGAAATAAAATTTTCATTATAAATATAAAATAATTATAATATATATATTTCACTCAGTATTTTCTAAAATTAAATTTTCATTTACAATCAACAAACATTTAAAAACATCAATGTTTAATTTTCTTTGGCACCTGTGATCCCCTCTCAAAAAATCCTAAACATGGTATAATTTTCAAATACACCACCCCATCCTATTAATTCTTATTTATAAGAATACAATTTTTATTATAATAATACTATAAAGAAATAAATTAAACATAAATATCAAAGAATATATTTTTAAAATTTCAATTTTTTAAAAAAGGACACACATGTATCAATACCACATAAACAACATTACAAAGATCCACCATTTAGAAATTCTAAAAAAATGTGCTGATAAAGGGGTACCATTATCAGCAGTAAAAAACTAGTGATTAAAGGATATTTTAACAGTGCTAAAAACACTGTTTAAAGTACCCATTTATCAGTATTCTTAGCGATATTAATGGTACCCCTTTATCAACGTTCTTTTACCACTATTAAAGGGACTCCCTTTATCAGTGCTTTTTTAGAAGCATTAATAAAGGGGGATTTATCAGTGTTTCTCTACTAGCGCTATTAAATTGTATATTTCAAAAAAATTCATTAAAAATAACATATATTTTTTAAAATATGTTTTACCTAAGGCTAAATAGACATTTAAAATTAAAATATACGATACATAGTGAAAATGGATTATAAAATAATTAAAAAATATTTTTAATTAATAACTTACTAATTATTATCGTCTAAAAGTCATTTATTAGCAATTTGAAGACACAAAAAATAAAAAATTTAATAAAAGATCTAAATTATATTTAAAACGTAACTCAGATTTCAAAGGGTCATAACATTTGATCTGTGTGTCCGTTTTAGCTCTACCACATATCAAATTGAATCTTGAAATGTCATATTTACACTAATTATATGGATGAATCCCCTATTACATTTTACAAGTCCCAAGAAGTCCATAATAGGCCTTTAAAACTAATTTTTTAGTCGGTGTATCCTATTTTTTTAACATTAAATGGACTTACATCCTCATTTAAGGGGGTAGTTTTTCCCATTTTCAGTGGGGGATAAATTTATTCACAAGTATTACATTCACATTAATATTAAAATTTTATCATTTTATCATTTTTCATAATTTAGTTTTATTTATAATAAAATATATAGAGATATATATATATTTTATATATATTCAAACATAAAAATTTAATTATATAAATATATATGTAAACCTATTTACATGTAAAGTATATTTAAAAATAATAAACCTTATCTAAATAAAACATTATATCCATTTTATTTTAAATTAAAATGTATAAAAATGTATATACATATACAATTACTGTATATATAATGTGTATATATATAAAAATATATTTGTTTGTGCATTGACAAACTGATATATATTTATCTATATAAGCTAATATAAGTATATAAATATTAATATATAATATATTTAAATAAATATAGATATGTATAATTATATTTATAGATTCACACATATATAAATATATATATATTTATTTATATTTAAGTATGTATTTACAGACACAGATACACATAAGAAAACGTATTTTATATATGTAATTAAATATATACATATATGGATAAAAAATAGAAAAAAATAATTATATAAATATATAGATATATCATAAAATACATAATAAAACAATATAGGGGAGTGGAAAAGGAGTGATATTTTGAGGTGGATGTCTCAGTTTCAAAACCCAGCAAAGGCAGGGGGGCACAGAAATGAGTGATGCAGGTCCCTAGCATTGTTAAATGGTGGGGGGATTCCTAGGATTGAAAAAAGGGTGGGGAGGATATACTCGCACTATTAAAATGGTGGATTTATTTCTAATAAAAGGGGGGATGTCCCACCCTCCAATATTTAGAAAATAAATTCTTTTTAAGAAATTATTTTTTTGAAATTTATCTGTGCTAAAAAAAGTGGCAATAAAGGTCCCATCTATCAGATCTTTTTTATCATTGATAAAGTCCCTATTTTATCAATGGTGATGAAAGGAGACTTTATTAGAATTTTTTATTAATGATAAAAGAGACCCCCTTTTAATAGCGTCGAGGGTAATAATGCTTTTTAATATATGTAAATGCCCGTTTTGTGTGTTGTTAAAGGCCATATCGATAGTAGTTGAGTCATACTTACTGTGTCCATTGGATTGATGTGGGGATTATTCTTACACATCAAAATCTAATTATGAAACATTTTTCTAAAGTATCAAAACAATCTGAATATATATTAATTTCAAATAAATGTAGATAAAAAATAAGGTAAACAAAATGTAGGGATCAATAGCCGGATCTGAACTCTTCTTCGATGGTGGGGTTTGGTAGGAATGCACTAGGGATAGTGGAAAATGAAGGCCTCTTCTCATCAAGGTGGATGAATGAAAGAATCAAGACCTAGAGTGATGGTGAGGGCTAGAAATGAGGGTCAAACATTACTTGAGGAAGGGGTCAATGACATGAGAGGAAGAACTTTTTCTAGTAGGGGATAGTGATTTTTCAGATGGGTCATCGCCATTATCAGTAGATCTATCCACCTCGTTGATCATCCCAGTGGTTCCTAATGGATTCTATGGTTTGGGTTTCAAGGTCAGTAGTGAAATGGCAGGATGGATAGCTAGGAGGATTTCAGCCCAATCCTAATTCTAGGTTTCTCTACCTTATTCTTTCAGGCTATATGGATTTCACTTTTAGTTAATTGGATTTACAACTATTAACAATTTCCTTGTCTTTTTTGTGGCATATTTCATTTGGGTATTCAATAATGTAATGGATTATATCTCAATCTCTCTTAAAAGGGATTCTACTATTTTTAATATTGGGGTTTTCCCAACATATTCTAATAATA
The DNA here is from genome assembly GCA_963277665.1 of Viscum album. Lineage (NCBI taxonomy): Eukaryota > Viridiplantae > Streptophyta > Magnoliopsida > Santalales > Viscaceae > Viscum > Viscum album. Next base: position 905,525,424 of record OY728153.1, read on the forward strand.
AATTTCACAAAAACATAAAAAAATAAATAATAATTATATAAATATAATCATTTATAATATAAAAAAATCACAAAAAATGAACCTAATAATAGTGTCATTATAAATGTGGGGGATTAATTCCATTATATGGATGGAACTCCATCCCTAAACCGTTTGTAATTCATCACATATACTCCATAATATGATCATTTTGTTGATGCTAATATCGTCGTTGATTCTCTTGATGTGGTCTATAATCTTCCTACTCTCTATGTAATCACTGAACAACCCCATCCTGAGCTCATAGCCTTTCCTCATACTCTACAGATGTGAAGGATGATGATCTCATACACACTATGTCTTTTGTTGTAAGACATTATGGTGAGAGAAAATATTAATTATGGTCACCGCATTCATTTGGAAATGCCGTGGTGACACGTCGTGGTGACACCCTACCAATGATTCTCCATTTAATTCGGTAAAAAAAATTTAATAAAGTGGAATCCCAAGGAGGGTGAAGGTAGGTCATAAAAGGGGATCTCCAACACCAGTTTTCATCATCAGATTTAGAAGCAACACATCTTCATCCTTAATTTTTCACATTATTTATAATTTGCAATTATCATTTAATTTATTGGACAATTGTTTAGTATCATACCAAGTGGTATCAGAGGAATGAGGATTTGGCCTGAGAAAATTCACGACCAATGATGTTTCCAAATGGCCGCGAAATACAATATCAAAAAATTCAATGGAAATAATTTTTCATTATGGACAATGAAGATGAAAGTGGTGATGTGGAAGGATAATTACCTAAAGTTGATTGGAGGGAAACTGGTGGGTTTGACAGATTAAAAATTGAGTGACATGGATAGGAATTATATTTACAACATCCATTGGTCATTGGAAGATGGGGTCATGTCAAGCATTGTGAAGAACAAGACGAAAAAAGAAATTTGGGACACTCTGACAAATCTTCATAAGGAAAAGTCACTCTATAAAAAATTTATTGAATAGAAAATTATACACTCATCAAATGGAAGATTCATCATCGGTGACTGACCACATAAACTCCCTCAACACCCATTTTTCACAACATACAATATGGAGCTATAAAATAGTGGATACTAAACATACAGAGATTATACTCCAAAGCTTTACATATTCATGTGATCAACTTATCATAAACCTCACCAATAATATCCTAATGGATATGTTTCTATTCAATGATGTTTTAGATATGGTTATTTTAGAAGAAATTTTGTGCAAGGACAAGGAATACAGACATACAACTTCACACTATGTGGAAGATCTGTCAATGGAAAAAAAATGATGGAGTGTAGTTCAAATGAGAACCATGATCATGGATGGTCTAAATCAAGGAGAAGGATGAAAAACATAAAATGTTACAATTTTGGTAAGAGGGGTAGGATGGTGAGAACAACTCTTAAGTAAATGTGGTGATTACATCTGGAAATGGATATGTACTAGTCAGTGACGCACCAACGACTACTGAAAGAAGACAAAATCTCGACGACGCAGGGATTATTGACTCAGGAGGAACATGACACATGACATCTCTATAGGAATGGTTTGACCAATATGAAACTATCCCATAATGACTTTTGTACAAGGTAAATTATCATAAATTGAAAAGCGTTGGAGTTGGAAGAATCAAACTGAAGATGCATGATAACATAGTCTAAACAATTCAAGGAGTACACCATGTGGGAGGTCTCAAGAAGAAAATTTTTTCCATAGGAAAATTTTATGATATCAGATGATAGACTCACACCGAGAAATGGATGCTGAATATTGTGAAGGGAGAACTTATGGCGATAAAGGTGAAAGAGATCTCAAATAACTTTTAGTTGATTATGGGTGAAATGTACAAGGAATCAGAGATAGTTGTCTCATCAACTACCTAAATGGATGAGTTGACGATGTTATGGAAGCAGAATCTTGGCAATATGTCCGAATGAGGCCTAATGATTCTTTTAGATCAAATGTTTTTTCCTATGATCATGAAGGTATCCCTATCATTTTTTAAGAATTTTTTTTTGAGTAAGTAACACCTGTTGAAGTTTGGAACGTCAATGAAAACGAGTAACTAGATCTTAGAGTTGAACATTCCAAGGTTTGGAAATCACTGGTTGTGTCCCTAGGAGGAGTAACGTACATTGTATATTTCATTGATAACTAATTTATAAGATTTTGGGTGTTTATAATAAAGAGGAAATTTAATATCATTGACATATTCAAAACATTCAAAGTGGAAAATCAGATTGAATCTGAAATGAAGATCAAGTGTTTGAGGACTAACCATGGTGGAGAATATACAATCGACGATTTCAATTCTTTTTTATAATAGAAAGTAATAAAGAGGTAGTTCATGGTGGAATACACTTCTTATAAGAATGGAGTTTTACAGTAGACAAATATAACCTTGTTGGATATAATAAGGGTGATGCTGAAGACTACATGAGTTACCAAGACATTCTGGGCAGAAGCAGTAAATATTGCCTACTATGGGATCAATCGATCCCCTTCAGGGGAAATTGATATGAATATGCTGATGGATATGTGGAATGGTAAACCATGTATTTATTCACAATTAAATACTTTTGGGAGTCATGTATATGCACTATTTCATAGCCAAGAAAGATCGAAGTTGGACTCAAGATCTAGGGAATGTATCTTCTTGGGATACTCATATTTTGTGAAGGGGTATCATTTGTGGGATCCCATTTCCTGCAATATTATTATTAGTAGAGATGTCATCTTTTTTGATGACAGAGTGAAAATGAATATTTATAAATACATGGAAAAAAAGAGTTCAGAAACTACAACAGTCAAGATGAATGATGAAACAAAGGAAGAAATAGTTTTCTTTGAGGAATTACTAGATCATGATGATGAAGTACCACATAATACTATTCTTCAACGACCAAATCAAGAGAAAAGAGTTCCAATATGGAACATAGATTATGTCACTGAGAGAAATGTTGCAAGTTTCTTATTGATAGAATATGGAGAGCTATCACATATTTTAGAGGACACCCAGAGTCCGTATATATCATTATGGATGGCAGCGTTGTAGGAGGAACATGATGCCCTGCATATGAACAAGAGTTTTGATCATGTTTCATTACCTCTTAGAATTAAGGCTATTAGGAACAAATGGGTCTACAATATCAAGAGGGATGAAACAGAACAGGTGGAATGATATCATGTGAGACTGGTGGTCAAAGGATATTCTCATAAGGAAGGTCTGAATTTCAATGAAATATTTTCTCGTATTGCTAGACTAACTAATATTCAGGTAGTGGTGGTGATGTATGTTTTCATGCACTCTTCATCTCGAGTATCTATATGTGAAAACAGAATTTCTACCTAGTGGCATTGATGATGAAATCTATATTCTCTAAAGAGAAGGTTTTTCTAAATAAGGTAAAGAGAACATTGTTTTGAGGTTGAAAATTTTCTTTATAGTCTCAAACATGTGTTGATGTCTTGGTACAAGAGATTTGATTCATATATCATGATCCTTGGATACAACAGACTTAATTCGGATTCTTGTGATTATTTAGAGGGTCTAAATGGTAATTATTTTATCATTATAATATTTTATATGGGTGAAATGTTGGTTATTGGCCCCAATAATGATCAAATCTATAAGATGAAGGCACATTTGTCAAGGGAGTTTGATATGAAGGACTTTGGACCCTCAAACAAAATTCTTGGGATTAAAATTTACCAAGACATGAATAATGGAAATATTTGGATATCACAGAAAAATTATATGTGGAATGTCATAAAACACATCAACATGATTGACTGTAAGAATATTTCTACCCCTCTTCCCATTAATTCCAAGTTATCCTCTATGATGAGTCTTAGTTGTGAAAAAGATAAGATGTGAATGTCTCAAGTGCCGTATGAATCAATAATGGGGATTCTAATATTCCCTATGGTTTTTACTAGAATAGATATTGCACATAATGTGGGAGAAGTTAGTTGGTACATAGGGAATCTAGGAAGAAATCATTGGATATTGGTGAATAGGATCCTGAGATATATCAAGGAAACCTCAGATGTTGCATTATGTTTTGGAGGATCATATTTCACTATCAGAGGATATGTTGATTCAGATTTCATAGGTGATTCTGACCAGAGAAAATCCATTAATGGTTATGTGTATACTCTTGAAGGAGGATCTATGAGATGGATTTCCAAGTTACAGTCAGTTGTAGATCTATCAACGATGGAGTTAGTGTACATGGCCTCTACACGGTCATGAAAAGAGGTGATTTGGATGAAATGGTTTTTATAGGAGCTCGGGCACAATCATGATCACATTTCATTGTTATTTGATAGTATGAATGCCTTTCACATTTCAAGGAATCCATTTTTTTATTATAGGATGATGCAAATTGGTGTACAATATTATTTTGTTTGAGATGTGGTGGAAGAACGAAGTTTCATCTTGTAGAAAATTCACACTAAAGAAAATATGGAAGATTTATTTTCAAATGTGATTGGTTTTAAAAAGATCAAATGTTATAGGTCCTTGATAATCCTTATAGAGACATGAGCAGTTGTTTTTGAAGATAGAAATGATTTGTGGAGATGTTATTGGAACTTAATCAAATATCAAAGTTAGAGATATGTTGGAAGATATTATAGAGAGAGGAAATATTAATGATGGTTGTCGCATTCATTTGGACATGTTGTGGTGACACGTCATGGTGAAACCATACCATTGATTCCCAATTTAATTTGGTAATATAAATTAAATAGTGAGGAGGCCAAAGGAGGGTGAAGGCAGGCTATAAAAGGGTATCTTCTACACCGGTTTTAATCACTAGATTCTGAAGCAACATATCTTCATCCTTGAGTGCTGTATTTTGTGAGGTGTTTCTCCATCTCTGTAAAGAGATAATTTCATGTATGTTTTCTCCTTGAATTTGAGAGAGAGAGAGAGAGAGAGATTGTTCCCACACTTGTTTATAGAGATATTATTCTATTTTCCTATGGTTATTTACCCCATTCATTTGGGGAATTTCCCATATTACATCCAGTGTTTTTCCTCATTTTTTCACTTTATTTCTATCTCACAATAATCATTGAATTTTTTGATCAATAGTTTACAATCCTAATTTTTTTTTCTAAATTATGACATCAGTTAAATTCTATAGTAACTATTCAAAGTCTATTTTAATCCAATTTGAATCACCATCCCTTTCTAAATACCACTTTTCACCACCATTGACTATGTTTTCTCATTAAAACATGCTCGCATGAGGCCTTGACCTGACCTTATTTATTATCCTAAATCCCACACATATGAGAAATATATATCTAATATATATCTTATAATTGAAAAATTATAAATAAAATGATAATAAAATTATATTATATTAATTTAAAAAACATAAAAAAAACACTAACCACAATCGGTTACTGTCTCTCACCAGCAATTTTCCCAATACTACTATAAGTGTATATCCTCTTGAACATATAAAAATAGTAATAAATGGTTCAAAAACAAAAAATATTAATGTATCATATTAATATCATTTTAAATAATATTATTTACCAACTTTTGATGATTTATTCTAAAAGTAAGACTCTCAACTATGTGTGTGACATCCCGCTAGCCCCAATTCTATTAACTATAAGATGGTAGCCTCCTAAAAGTATCTTCTATATAGTAAGTGAAAAATACCAGTGAATCCTGGGTGTGGAAACTACCACTAAAATAGGTATTCATAGTGCCACCATTTTCCAATTCCTAAAACACGGATAATGTGGAAACTTTATCAATGCATTTTTTAGCGTTGATAAAGGTATCGCCATTATCATCAATTTTTTTCATTGTTAAAGGGGACCCCATTTCTAGCACTGATAAAGGGTATATTTCAAAAAAAAATCATTAAATTAATATAATAATTTATTAATATATAAATCTATTTATATTGATATAAATATAATATATATTTTTTAAATATGTTTAGAAAAGTATATGTAGAAATTTACAAATATTATATAAGATGTTTAGAGAAAAGAGCATATAAAATATTTATAAAATATATTATTAATTAATAATTTTCTAATTATTATCAAGTGATAATCATTTAATAAAAAATGTAAGACCCAAAAAATAAAAAAAAATTAATAAAAGATCTAAAATAAGTTGAAAACGTAACTCAATCTTCAAATGATGATAAATTTTGATACGGGTGTCTTTTTAAGATGTTTTACATATCAAATCAAAGACTACGTTGAGATCTATGCACTAGTGACATAAAAGATCCCTTTGTCACATATTTCTATGCAAAAAATCCCAAAAAGCTGTCAAAATGAGTTTTTAGCTGGGATACCGAATTTTTTTAACATTCGATGAAATTTATACCTCGTTTAAGACGAATTTTTTCACTTTTTTAGCTGGGATTGAATTTATTCAGAGTTATTAAATTCATATTGATATTATAGCTTTAAAAATTATTCATTTTTCACAATGTACTACTATTTATAACCAAATATATAATAATATTTACATATTTTTCATATATTCATAGATAGAAATTAAATTTTACAAATAAATGATTAAAAATATTTACATATAAAAAATATTTGTCAACATATAAGCCTTATCTAAATAAAAACTAAAATCCATTTTATTTAAAATATGAATATATGAATATTTATATACTTATATAATGTGTGTATGAGTGTGTGTGTGTGTATTAGGGTGTGTCTGTATTAACAAATTGATATGTATCATCTATATATTCTGACTTATGAATACACATATTAATATATAATATATGTAAATATATATAAATATATATAACAATGTATAATTATACTTACAGATACGCATATATTATATATATGTGTATGTATATTGTATATATGAATAGTTTTTTGCGGCAAGATTAATTATTGGAACCACAACTGGGCTGGTAAATCTCTCAGATTTTCAGGGTTGCTGACTCTTAGAATTTATTTTGCTGAATCATTCTCATTTATGAACTTCATTCACACCACTCATGATGCACAACAGTGTGAGATTTTTGACAGCATGCAACTTTCTTCTGAACCGGATAAACTCATCTTCACTGGAGCATCATCATGAATTTTTTCAGTTATGGGATATTGTCTCTCATTGCAAGGTAATACTATTGTGGGAATGAGTGTGTTTATTTACTGCAAAGAAATTCCGATCCAATTCATCTTTCTTGTTAGGGGTATCCAAAATTGTGCCCTTCCAACCGATGATGTGATTAAGCATAAATGTATAAGTATGTTATCATAATGTTTTTGTTGTTGTATCTAAAAAGAGGAATCAGTAAAACACATGTTCATTGAGGGATATTGGGCCAGAAAGGTTTGGGAAAATCTTTAGAAACTTATTGGAATTGATATTTAGGTGGGTGACAGCGAGGACTTATACTTCTCATGGTTTCACTACATGGAATAGAATATATTGGAGAGGAAGTCGAGGACTGCCGTGATTTTTTTCTATTTGTTAGATCATCTGAATTCAAGAAATAAATCTCGAGTGGATAATCTTTCTACCTCATGCTTTTAAATTCATACTTGGGTCTAGTGTATTGTGGTGGATCTATGGGATCTTCTGAAAAGCTGTGAAATATCAAAATCAATGATAATTTTAATGAATGGCTAGTGAACCACAATATTTTCTCAACAGGGGTCTTCACTGGGTAAATAGATCTGATAGAACCCCCAGTGTAACGACTTCAAGCTCAATACTGATAGATCTTATAACCTTTTCATCATGAGAGGGGGAGACATTGTTCTTGACTCCGATGTTTTAGTGGTGATTTATTTTATAAGCTTTTATGGTCATGGAATCTCTCTTATTTTAGAGGCGGTGGATTTTCTTAATGGTTTGGATATTTATCTCTCTAATAATATTTCATCCATAAATATCAAAAGTGAATCTTCAGTTACATGCAACTCTTTCCAGGGGATATTTGAACCTCCTAGGTCTATCATTTATATTACCTGAAGATGCAATGAGTTTATTGGTCAAGCTACCATGAACCATACATAGAGGAAGGGAACTTTTCTACAGATAGACTGGCCCAAGGGGGAATCTAAGTAGTTATTGTATCATTTATTCTACAATGGGCTCTTTTCCCACCTAGTTTGTTAATTTTGTTATGGCTGATTCCTTAGGGCGTCCTTTCATTTATCCACAGTGACTTGACTGATTTCCCCTCCCATTTATGATCAATAAATTATCCTACTATGAATGAATGAATGAATATATATATATATGTTTATAATAATATAAATCTATATTAATATATGAATAAATATAACTAAACATATATAGATAAATAGATATCTTATTGAAGGGAGAACCAACCAATATGGATGAGTGGTAAATAGTACTACACATATGGCCTTTCATAGTGTGAAAATGGCCTTTAACAGAGCTAAATAGGGGCTATTAATCATAGTGATTATAGGGGGCCATTATTAGTGCGTTTTTAGTGCTGATAATGGCCTAGCCACCTGCAGTGTGATATTTATATTACAAGGCAACCTAAAGAAAACCTAAAATTTAAATAGCACACCTAGAAGCAAAACTTTTATATTAAATTAATTGACATCATCAATACAAAAATTTCCACCCAACGTATATAGAAATAAAAACACAGATATTTACATTTCAAAAAAATTTTATATAATTACATTTACAATTTTCTAACATACATTCTAAAACATTAATATTTCATATTTTAAAGCCCATGATCCCCTATTAAAAATGTCTGACCAAGGTATCAATTTTCGAACAAATCATATCAACCCAAGAAAAATTTTCCACTTATATAATAAATTTAAATATTATGTTACTAAAACTATAAATAAGTTAATTATACATTTATATGAAATATAAAAATTAATAAAAATTAAATATTTAATAAAAATGTATCATTAGGAGTTATACGGGTCATATTGTGCGTCCTATTGTGGTGGTTTGGATTCCTACATGTTACAAATGAGTTATGGATCATTGTCCTAAAATATAAAAACAATTCGAATGTGTTTTCTTGATTTTGTGTATGTCACTTTTTATTTTATTAAAATTAATGTCAATTTTAAATAATTATACATTTGGAGTTAACTGGAAACACCATACATCGTATTGAGGTAAATATAATTCCTACCTGACACAAATTACTGGTGAAATTTTTTCCTAAAGTATCAAAACAATCCAAATATGTTTTCTCAGTTTTCACTTTCTCCTTTGTGTTTATTTACTAAAATATAATCTCAAACTAGAAACACATATTTTGAGTCATACTAATTTTATCATGCATCTTTTTGATGTGAGACTACTTTATACATGTCACAAATGACTTATGAATCACTGTATTGAATTATCAAGACAATCAGAGCTCGTTTTCATGGTTTTTAGTGAGAGAGACATTTTGAACTAAAATTTTAATTTTAAATTGATAACAGACACTTTTAAACATACCAGTCACATCCTACATCAGATTGAGGTATGGTTGACTCCTACACATAAAAAATTACTCATGGATCATTTTCCTAAAGTATAAACAGAATATGAATTTATTTCCTCAGTTTGTTGTATTTCACTTGTTGTTTTAACTTAAATTAATGTCATTTTTAAATAAAAATAGACTCCATGATTTATACCGGCCACACCATGTATCATATTCAGGTGTGGCTGATCCTTACACATACAAAATCACAAATAAACCATTTTCCAAAAATATAAAAACAATATGATTTCGTTTTCTTGGTTTTTAAAATCTCACTTGTTGTTTTTACTTATATTATTGTGAATTTTAAATAAAAAGAGGCACATTGAGTGATATTGGCCACACCGTGCGTCGTATTGAGGTGCAATTGATTCCTACATGCCAGAAATAATTAAGGGATTGTTTTCCTAAATTATTAAAACAATCCTAATTTTTTTTATTGGTTTTCAATATTTCACTTGTTGTTTTTACTTAAATTCATGTCAATTTTAAATAAAAAGAGAAACCTTGAGTTATACCAGCCACACCATCCATCGTATTGATGTAAGTCTAAGCCCTACATGTCATTAACAACTCATGGATCATTTTACTAATATATCAAAAAAATATGAATGTCTTTTCTCAGTTTTCAATATTTCACATTCCTTTTTACGTAAATTAATGTCATTTTAAAATAAAAATTCACACTTTGAGTCCTACCGGTCACACCATGCATCATATTGAGGTGCAGTTGAATCTTACACATAAAAAATTACTCATGGATTGTTTTCCAAAAATATCAAAATAATACAAATAATTTTTCTCAATTCTAGTAATGTCACATGTTGTTTTTACTTAAATTGATGTCAATTTAAAATAAAAAGAGACATTTTGAGTTATACTGGCCAAACCGTGTGTCGTATTGAGGTAAAGTTGATTCAGGCGTTGAGTTGTATGATTCTTACATAAATGAATATTTCACATTCGGATCTATGTTGTAAGAGATGATAAATGACTTTATTTCTTATGGAATTTTTTCTGGATATATCATTAAAGGAACAAAAGGGTGTCTCGTTTTCAAAAAAGTTACAAATTCAATTAGGTTGAAACATTCATCGAAGACTGTGTTTCTAAGAAATTGTATATTTCTACCCTGATGGGATATGTCCCTATCTTGGACAACATCATTCGATGGATGTTCATAAGAACTTAAAACAACATTTACACAAATATGTGATCAACTGTTTAAGAATGTAAAATATGGGGACACAGCTTTTGGTATAAAAAAATAGAAAAATTTTATGAAAATTAGTTGGAAATGGTGTTTAGTTTTTTTTTAATTATCATAATGTAATTTTCTATATGATATATGTTTTCTTGATGTTATGCATGCTGAAAAAAATGTATGTTAGAGTTTCATTTGTACACTGCTAAATTCACCCGAAAAAAAGGATGGAATTAAGGATAGGTTGGACAAGGTTCACATGGTAATATAAGAATATTTGGTGCTAGTGAAAGATGAAAAATGAACTTTTCTTCCTCTAGCTGCATACTCCCTTTCTAGGCGGGAGAGATATCAGTTTTTCATCTTCTTGAATGAAATAATGTTTCTAGAGGGGTATTAATTGTATAACAATAATATCGTGTCAGTAAACGATTTAATGTTAAAGGTTCTAAAATCACATAACTGTCATGTTTTACTGGGAGATATAATTTATTTAGCGTTACGTTGCATTTTTTCCAAGAATGTACTTTACAAATTAACCGAGCATTATTTCTTCGTCGAAGCTATATGCAGTAATGTTAGAGATCTAGTGAAATTGAAAACTATGGAAAGTGAAATTTTTATCATATTATATGATTTAGAAATGTTCTTCCTACTATAATTCATTAATATAATGGTTCATTATATGGTTCACATAGTGAGAGATATTAGACTATGTGGTCCTATACAATATAGATGGATATACCCCATTGAATGGTATATAAATATTTTGAATGGGTATATAAAATGTCAAATTTGACCAGAGGGTTGTATTGCAGATCAATATATTATTGAGGAAGCCATATAATTATGTACCAAATTCATGTCAGGTGTGGAAATCATTGGTCTACCAATATCTCATCACACTAGGTGGCTATTGGGTGAGGAATTTCTGGAACAGATGTAGTCACAATCAATATTGCAGATCATGAGTAGGCACAACAATACATTTGGAATAATGTTTTGGAGGATTCCCCATATGTTGAAACCCAAAAGAAATTATTAAGAATTTGAATCTATCAAGGGATAAAATATGGATATCAAATACACATAATCAACAGTCTATAGAATGGTTTTGGGACTATATTTTTAGCGATTCAGATGAAAATCCTAATTCAATATCAGAACAACTTTGATGGTTATCCATAGGACCAAGTGTGTATGTTTTATCTTACAATGGTTATGTAATTAAGGGTTATACGTTCTATAAAAATAGACATGATGAATAAAACACTGTGAAAAATAGTGGTGTTACACTTGTGGATGAAGAGATGCATATTTCTGGAACTATGGACAGAAATCCAATTGATGTGAATATTTCATACATTTGAATCATCAAACAATATGGGATTTCGATTATACAAGATTCCATTTTCTAGTTTTTCAATTCTATCGGGTTTATAACATGAATGATGTTAAAATAGATTAATTTGGATTAGTGAACATTAATTTTAGTATGGAAGGGTGAAAAGAAGAACCATTTATAATGGCATCATAGGCAGTACAAGTATTTTATGTTCTTGAAACCACAAACTGAAAGTGTTTAATTGTTTTGTTATCGACCAAAGCCACTAAAGGTTCAGATGAAAATTCAACTGTGGGTGAAACTTTCATTAGGACATCACAATCATTTTATAGAGGTCCTAATGTAGATGGTGTTTTTTGTTAGAGGAGAAAAAAATAAAGGGACTAAAATAGTCGATAGAGGGGTCAAATAACATCAGCCATTAAAAAAAGTGATTTCAATAATTAGGTTTTTTTAATATACATTGTGTTACCTCATGTTATTATATGTTCATTTTTGTATTGATGTAATCAATATTAAATTATAAACCACTTATCCAGATAATGAATTATGCACATGCTGGTGCTCCCAATCCTCAGGAACATTAGGGCTTTTAAACTATTGTTTCTTGCATTGTAGAGGAACAATGACCATATCCATGTGTTAGTAATCCCAATCCTATGGAATTATAAGTTTTTAAATCTGTTGTTTCCCCCGATGTTGAGGTTCAACAACCATCTTCACATGATGATGCTACTGCTCTAGAGAAACATCATATTGACGATGTTGAATCCAAGGAAATTTATGGTGATGAAGGACTAAGGATGAAAATAAAATAGGTGCTCTACAGTATGATGGTGTTAGAAAAAATCATAAAGGAAAAAATCACTCGCATAAAATCTGAGGTCGGATAGATTGAACAGGGCCAGCATGTTAACCCCAATAAGGTCATTTTTTTTGTAGTTACATTAGAATCATCACTTGGTTATGCAAGACATCCAGAGTAGTTTTGTGGCACCATGTTGTTCCAGCGCTTAATAGACTACCACAAAACTGGGCAAGGCCAGCGCCACCCTTTATCTGTGCTAAGGAAAAAGTGCTGATAAAGGGAGGTACCTTTATTAGTTCTAAAAAAAGCATTGATAAAAGGTATGTTTATCAGCGCAATAAAAAACGCTGATAAAAGTACCCCTTTATCAGCACTTTTTTTAGTGCTGATAAATGTACCCCCTTTGACAACGCTTTTTTTAGCCCTGTAAAAGGGTACCCCTTTATCAATTCTCTTTTTAGTAGCGCTGATAAAAGGGGGGTCTTTATCTGTACATTTTTGAAAATCACTGATAAAGGGTCTACTTCAAAAAACATGTTATTAAAAAAATATATTAATATTTAAAAATATATATAGTTATATTGATATAAATATAATATATATATTTTAAATATATTTTAGCTAGGTATAAATATACAGTTACACTTAATATATAAGATATTTAGTGAAAATGTCTTATAAAAAATTAAAAAAGTATTTTTAATTAATATTTTCTAATTATAATGGAGTAATAGTCATTTAATAACAATTTGAAGACTAAAAAAATTTAAACAATTAAAAAAAGTTCCACAATATGTTGAAAACACAACACGAACTTCAAACGGCCATAACTTTTGATTCTGGTGTCTGTTTGATCTCTACCACATATCAAATCAAAGCCTACGATGAGCTCTACGTCAATTTAATTGGGGGGACCTAGGTCATGGTTTTTTCGAGGCCAAAAATGTCATAGAAGGCCTCCAAAATTGTGTTTTAAGTCAGGGTACACTAATTTTTTAACATTTTGTAGATTTTCAGCCTAGTTTAAGGGGGTATTATTGGATTTTTTTGGTGGGGACTGAATTTATTCCGAGTTATTACATTCAAATTGATATTATGTCTTTTAAATTTTATCGTTTTTTATAATGCACTATTATTTATAATAAAATATATAACAATATATACATATTTTTTATATATTCACACATAAAAACATAATTATAAATATAAATAATAAAATATTTTTACATATAAAATATATTAGCTTTATTTAAATAATAACTAATATCTATTTTATTTAAAATAAAAATATATGAATATTTATATACCTATATATTAATCTAACTATATATATATATATGTTAATATAACTAAATATATATATTAATATTACTATAAATATATATATTAATATCACTATAAATATATATTTTCATATAAATATATATTTATATTAATATAACTATATATATATATTAATATAAATATATATAACTATACAAATAAATATTACTAAATTTGTATATAAATAAATATATATATCATTAATAAGAGAACAAATCAATATAGGGGAGTGGTAAAGGCTTCAAGCACGCAGGGGGGAGGTCTCTAGATCAAATCCGAGTGGAGGCAGGGATGTGTGCGCATGGGTGAATCTGGGGATAGTGTTGATAAAGGGTGGAGGGGTGTGTGCAGGAGCTGGAGGGAGGTGAAAAAGTGATGTAAAAGGGGGTAAAAGTGCTATAAATTCCCCCCCGATTGGCCGGATTTTTTAAATTTTTTAATTCTTTTTGTTATCTTTTATCAGCACTTTTAGAAAAAGTGCTGATAAAATTGGTATTTTATCAGCAGTAAAAAGAAAGTGCTGATAAAGAACCCTTTTATCTGCACTTTGTTTTAGCGCTGATTAAATACCTCTTTTATCATTGATTTTTTAGGGCTCATTAAAGGGGTCTTTATCAGCGTTTTTTTTAGCGCTAATAAAGGGGACCCCCTATCATCGTTGGCTTTAAAAGTGCTTTTCTAGCATTGTTAATGGCCATTTTTAGCACTGATAAAAGCCGTATTTTTAGTAGTGATACACTGATGTGGGAAGATATTACAGTAAAAATATGATATCATTTCGTTATTTTACTAAAAAATAAAATAATGAAACAATGAATTATTCATCACCATCCCTTAAAGATTTCATTTATATTAGATGAATACAGTAATAAATATGTATTGATTATTTATATATTGATTCACAGAGGCGTTCACACAATTATATTGATTCATCATCTAAAAGAAGCCGAAGGGAAAATAACCCCACACCCACTGCTTATGTATGCACACTTGATAATCGAACAAGCATTAAATTTGTTTACTAGAAGTCATACTGATGTGTCTTTTCAAGTACATTATGGCTAGTAATATGTTGTTTGAAAATACATATATTCATCACATTGAGTGACAATTTTTTATTTATGAAATTGAACCTGAGTGTTGAAAATAATGGAGGGGAAGCAAAAGCAACATACACCTACATAAAGCAAGGACGGGGTACGCTTCACTTGAAAAAAATGGTACGTATTTTAAATCTACCGTAACACTTTTATATGACATGAAACGAAAAAATAATTATGTTCCTATATTTATATGTAGATTGATGATTCCAAATCTAAATCTACTTCCATATACACCATGTGTTGTGTAAGGAGTAATGTGTAAATAAAGATGGGAAACTAATAGATGAAAATACACAGAAAGGGTGGCAAACATGTGTAATTATGAAATAATAAAAATTTGTTTTTCTTTAAAAAAAATTACTTATCAATGATTACTTATTTCCTATATTTTCCATCCATCTTAGTCACATGAATCATTAACACCTATATCATATGAACACCTACTATTAGTGGCTTTGAAGGAGACATAACATTATGGTCACATCAGAGGTGCGGGTTTTGGGGGGACAACTGAAAACATGTTTTTATTTAAAAAAAAGGAGGAGGATAAAGATAAATAAATGAAATAGATGAAAGAAATACTATATAAACATTAATAAAAATTTCAACAGTAGAGAGAGTTACTAGAAACTTTTATAGGGATAAGAAAAGAGAAAAAAGAACTCAAGAACAACCATTTCCTGAATATCCCTCCCCACACCCACTGGCTTTGAGTTGAGCCATTCCCCTCAAAAAGATGTCTTGGACAAGGTAATCAATGTTCTAATAACTGTTTCTATAAAATGTGAATCAGATTTACAATAATACCTTTTTGGTACTGATATTATACAGGATGAGAATGACTGTGATTTATATCTATCAACACCCACCCATCTCCTTGTAGTGAGGGATAAAGTGATCAATATCCAAAATGATGTGCTAAACAATAGACCAATTCCAATAGGTCTTGTGAGAGTGTCTATTAGCAGAGCCCATGATATGAGGGCTAATTGACCTATTCGAATTCATGAGGAAGATATTCATAAGGTTGACCAACTATTGTAACATTCATCGCATGGCCATTAAATCTAGTAAAAAATTATGTCGGCAAGGAGGTACTCATTTCCTATTTATTTTTTTTTGATAAACCATTAATACTTAATCAAAAAAGTTATAAACCAACGAATGGTACTAAAAATATACAATGTGATGGGGGTGAAATGAAAGGTTGACTTAAAACATCTAAAGGATCAACCAACTGATTGAAATGACCCTCCAAAAGCACATTTACCTTGTCCATTGAATATCCATATTTAATAACATTAATGGTTTATGTGGATGCAAAGTTACAAATTTTTAGTAGTCACATAGTTTATTTTGATGAAAAAATGTGAGGATAGGATTTTATTGACTACATTGCTTCTAATAATGTAGATGAAATCGTCAACTATGAATGGCTAGGTGTCTCAGTTGTAAATGTATACATGAGGTACGTTTTCGTGATTTAATTTTCTAAAAGATGATATACCATGTTAATTATGACTAAATACATTTCATATTTTTTGAATTCATATATATCAATAACAATTCAATGGATTTTCCAATAAAAAAATTGGACCCTTTAGTCCTCACGTCACCTCTACAGACAAAACAAAAATACAATCTAACAAATAGATGAAAGAGTGGAAAACTTTGGAAAATTGTTTGAATGAAAACATGGGGATGAAATAATTTTCTTAATACAAATGATTTCAGGATAAAACTCTTCAATTTAATCATATTTAATATATTTTTTCATATATTTCATTACTTATTCCTTTTTTTGTTTTTAAGAAACCATTTATTCTCATTACGATCAATTTGGATATTCTAAATATTTATTTCTTGGATTCACTACATAGATTACCAACAAACTGTCCACACATGATAACGCTTTTTAATTTGTAATACACTACACCAAACATTTTTAAACTAAGATTCATGTTATATTATTATATTATTTTTTATTTAGGATTTTTTATTATAGGGTGGTGTGTAAATATCGTCTAAATCATGGCATGAGGACAAGCATTGCACAAAAGGACCCAAACAAGTTCTACAGTAGGATACGTATCAAGGTATATATAATAAAATTTAACTATCCAAAAAAATATAAAAAAATTACTTATTTTCCTTAATGTTTCTACAGTGTGAAAAATAATCAAATGGAAATTATTATGGTTATTATGTTATCAAATTTATGAGAGTGATCATATTCTATCAAAAAAACACACATCCCCTAAGAGGTATTTTAAATGTTAATTACTACTTTATTTTAAATTTTTATTATTCTTTTTTGTATTTATATTTTTTTAGTACTATTATGACTTTCTAAAAAAAATTATTTATAAAATGATATAAATTTTCTTAGAAAAATTTGGCATCATACCTGATCATAGAATGTACACCAATGGTATGAAGATGTCACTTATATAGGAGTAATGGATTGTTTTATTTTTATGTTTAATTTTTGTATTTATAGTATTAATCACAAAAGTTTTTTTTATTGTACTGGAGGATTCTATGGAATTTAGGATTCTTTTATTACTTTGGGATATGTAGAAATCAACAACACCTCAATCTGACATACGACATGATCGGTAAAACTCTAA
The DNA here is from genome assembly GCA_963277665.1 of Viscum album. Taxonomy (NCBI): domain Eukaryota; kingdom Viridiplantae; phylum Streptophyta; class Magnoliopsida; order Santalales; family Viscaceae; genus Viscum; species Viscum album. Next base: position 905,543,364 of record OY728153.1, read on the forward strand.
GTGTGTCTTTTTATTTTAAATTGATCATAATTTTAGTACAATATACAACTCAAAACTCAAAACAAAAAAAGGAATTAAAATTGTATTTATTCTCTAGTATAATGATCTATAAGTTGTTTAAGATATGTATGAATCAGCTACACCTCAATCCAAAAAACAATGTGACCAGTATGACTCAAAGTGTCCGTTATCAGTTTAAAATCGACATTTTACATCAAAATACACCACTCACTAAAAATTGAGAAAACACACTCAGATTGTCTTAATAATTTAATAAATCAATTCATAAATCATTAATTTTGTGTAGGAATTGATCTCATGTCAAACTGATACTCTATGTGACCGGTATTAGTCAAAGTGTGTGTTTTTGTTTATAATGATTTTTTTCTAAAAAATACAAGTGACATACTAAAAAATAAGAAAAAAAATATATGGATTGTTTTGATACATTAGTAAAACTATCCATAAGTAATTTTGGATGTGTGGAAATTAGTCTTACCTCAATCTGGCGCACGGTTTGACCTGTATGACTCAATGTCCGTCTTTTTATTTAAAAGTGACATTATTTTTAGTAAAAAGGAACAAGTGACATACTAAAAAATGAGCAAACACATACAGATTGTTTTGATACATTTGGGTAAAAATACAAGAGTCATTTAGGATTCCAAGGATTCTTTTTCACCTCATTATGAGGCATAATGTGACCAGTATGACTACAAGTGCATCTTTTTTATTTAAAATATAAATTAATTCTAGGAAATTGGACAATTGACCTACTCAAAAATGAGAAAACGAATTTGGGTTATTTTGAAATTGTAGGAAAATGATCCATGAGTTAGTTGAGATGTGTATGAATCAACTGCACCAAAATGTGACCCTCAAAACACCCAAAATTAGCTATAAAATTAGTCGTACGATTGTCCTCTCCCAAAAAAGGAAGAAAAACAAGAATAGAATAACATCACCAATGATATGATGATATTTATAATAGACCCAAAGTATTGGTGGCCACCTTAATCCTCCTCCAGTACGTTGATAATAACTTGAAAATCATATTTGACCATAATATCCTTCCAACCGAGAGATGAAATGGATTGCATACCTTTACAGATAGTCATTCCCACTACTACAGGAGGAGACCAACAAGAAATTTCTGAGGAACGACGAGCCGTAATGATGGAGACTTCATGGTCTTAGAGAACATTCATAAGGTCAACAAAGCCATAACCAGGAATATCTGCATCAATATTAAGTTTGAAAATACCCTGAGGGGGATGAAGCCATCTGACATGAGGGCGATGAACAATAATTTGATAACTAATTCTGAAACCCACATTTTGACATTGCTTATTGCGTAGACGACATTAAAACTCTCACTGACATGGTTTTAACATCAGTTATCCACTAACTGATGTCAAAACTCTATTCGTGTGAGTTTTAACATTTGTAATGTATAAATGAACAATCGTGATGAGTTCATAACATATTTGTATGTCAATTATACTAACGCATCAAAATATTTATTGAACTAATTCATTGGAAACATATATTTATTTCATTATTATTATAATTTTAAATATATATATTTAGTAATTATTTATATATATTTATAAAAATTATAAAAAGAATAAATATATTTATTATCTAATAATTAATTATAATCATATATTTATTTAAATATATATTTATTTTATTATAACTTATAAATACTTGTTTAAAACATTATATATATATATATATTTATTATTTAAAAAAAATATTAATTATCAACATGCGTTTCTTATTTTATTTATTAAAATAAAAATAATTTCTTAATATAAATATAATAATTTTTTATAATTTAATAATATTTTTTAAAAAAAAATTTATCAGCGCTAATAATAGAATTGTGTTTGGATTATATGGTTTTTCCAAAACGCTTTCATTTTCAAGATAATTGTTGAAGATGACAGGGTCTGGCCTTCAATGATTCAAAACTGGGGCTCGCAGTTGTTGGATATTAAGGAGGCTCGTCCACCTTCACTTGTACATTCAATTCCTGTCAGATGGATATCCCCACCCCTTTGGGTGTTCTCAAACATAATGCTGATGTAGCAACCCCTAGGGATGGTTTTTTTGGCCTTTATAAAATCCTTTTGGATCACGTTGTCTCTCTGATTGCAGCTCATTATTCCTCAGAAATTGTGGGTTAGTCTCCTCATGTGGCAGAGGCCATGGTAATTTGGAAGTGTATGCATCCCATCTTATCTCTTGTCTAGATGAATGTTATGGTCGAATCTGATTGTAATGTTTTTATCAACGCACTGAAGGAGGATAAATGTGGCCTCCAATCCTATGGTTCCATTATCGACATCATCATATATTTGGTTCCTTTTTTATCTTCTTGTTGTTTTCCCTTTCCTTGGAGAGAAGGCAATCATGCAGTTCATTTTTTGGATAATTTTGGGAATCATTAGGGGTCTAACTGATGGAATTCATATTTTCCTCCAGAATTATGTACTATGCCTTTGGTTGAGATCTAGGGTTTGAGGATTGGTTTTTTTTAAAAATGGCCCCCTTTATTTTTTATAAAGAAAGTGATGATAATGGGTACACCTTTATCAACCATTCTTTAGTACTTATAAAGGGAAGAATTATCAGCACTTTTAGATAGTGGTGATAAAGCCCCCCCCCCCCTTATCAGTGCTTTCTTCATAGCGCTGATAAAACCTGACACATCCCTTGCTTGGATCTGTGGTAGTGAATGGGAGGATCCGCCGCATGTTGGAAGCTGACATCAACTTTATCAGAGGTTTAAACTACCACCAAATCAAAAAATAACCACCGTGAAAAGATGATTTTCTAGTAGTGCATACATAACTCATTTATGATGTGTAGGAATTGACTACATGTCAATTGGACATATGATTTGATTGATATGACACAAAGTTTGTGTTTTCAATATAAACGGGATATTTTAGTTTAATGATATAATTATTATCAATTAGTTAAATAATTAAGAAAATCAATAACTGATAATATCATTAATATATTTAGTAATTGTAAATATAATTTACAAAGATATTTAATTTACATTGTAATTAAAAATTTATAATTAAATTATTAATAAATATTTAAAAGTTTAATTTATAAATAATTTCAAATTTTCAATATAATAAATAATAATAAAATTAGTAGTATGAATTATAATATCATTAATATATATAGTAATTAATAATATAAATTATCATATGTGAATTATATATCACCAAATTTTAATTTTTTTTATTTTCTAATGAACTGCTACTAAGATAAACATTTTTTTAATCTGGTGGAGAATCCTTTATACAAAGGATGATCGTCGGAGAAAGCCTACTAAAAAAATGTTACATTTAAAAAAAATATCTACCGTAATTGTGTCAAACAAAAACTAAAAATTATATATAAATCTTTAAATTTAATAAACAAACAAATTATTTAAAATCAAATATAAATTTATAAAAAAATGTATATTTTGTGTTATAATATGTGTTATAAGTTATTTTAAATATTAAATTAATAAAGAAATAAAAAATTATAAATTCAGTTATTTTATCAGTTTTTGGTTATTAGAATTAATAATCAAGACCAAAAAAGTAACTTATCCAAATAAAAGTTTTACTAACCAATACTCATTTTAGTATAACCCTTTAGTTATTTTTTATTCGGTATCTAAATAGTACTTCCGTTGACCACCTCTTTGCCCACCCCTTGGGGGTAATCTCTACAAAAATATATTTCCATTTATGAATGGTTAGATAAAAAATCAAAAGATTGAAAATATATATATATACACTAAATGTAATATAAATGTTGACATGAGTCAATGATATATTATTGAATTAAAACCAACATTAAATATTATATGCGAGTCAAATATTCTCAAAATCAATTCTAAATTATTAAATTAAAATTCATCAAAATTATTAAAATCTGCAACTTTGATAATTATAGTTAAATGTTCATTAAAAATCACCCAAAATTAGGGACGTCGACCCGTCAAGTATGCATGAAATTTGGGATAATTTAATACTAACTCATTTTATTTTATCAAACACAAATCCATTTACAACCCATTTATTTTTTAAAACACTATTTTTAAATATATTCTATTATATTTTGAAACACACTTTTAACTTCCCAAATCAGATTAATTAATGAGAAATATATTATTTTTTATTTTAAAATTTATTTATAAATCTAAAAGATATTGATATCATAGAAATCAAATAAATTTTACTATTATATTAACATTTCAAAAAAAATAGTTATTCAGTTAATAATAATTAATTTAATTAGATTAGAATTTAGATTTCATTTATAAATTTAATGTGAACAATACTCAAAATTGATAAATAAATTGGGTAGTTTTACTATCTTTTTAATATTCGGTTAATAAATTAATTATCATTCAATAAATAGGGTTGGGTAACTACTCATATTAATTGGTGTTATAAATAAAATATTTGGGTATCGCAAAAATAAGGGATGATGGTACTATATAAGGGTGGAGGGTGTGTTTTAAAACTGCAACCCTCCCACTCTGATTACCCTCTTCTCTGAAACCCCTCACTGCGTGACGATGAAGATGAAGATGTTACAGAGATGGATTGGAACCCGGTGGAAGTCGTTTTTTGGTGGAACATCCTTAGAAAAGGTAAAAATCAGGAGCAGTCAGTTGGAGTCCCATGACCCATGATGAATCGGACGATGAGGTATTAAATTATCACCAATGAAATGATCTTATCACGACGGAGAATAGAGAAGGACTACGAGGGACCCCGCCCAACTGACTACGACGGACCCCGTCCAACCATCCCCTTTTCATGGGAACTCCACCCCAGGGTACCCCAGCAAGAAGATTTGAATCCTACCCCAACCCCGACAACAGAGAACCCTGGGGTGCCGACAGATGTGGATTATTGTTTTGTTGGGTAGTGTCCAGTGGTCCCATTTTCATGGGAACATACCCCAGGGGTACTCAAGGTAGGAGACCCCGAATGCACCAAACCCCTGCACTGGAAATCGCTCCTCCCCCAGGGTACCCAAATGCGGGGATCATCCGGATGGTGCACCAATCCAGGAGCACCTGGCGGAGGTGGAACACAGTTGAGGTGGGATGTGGATGTGTAGGCATGCGGGGCAGAGCACGGTGTGGTCGCTCCGGGAGGGCATGGTGGAGGCGGAAGGCGGTTGAGGCGGGATAATGATGTGCCGACGTGCGGGCCAGAGCACAGTCGTGGCGTGTGGGGTGGTCATGGCGGGGCAGAGCGCGGTCGCGACGGGCGGCCATGGTGCGACGGTGCGCAGTCGAGGCGGTGATGCTTTGCGACTGACCTTTTTCACCACAGTCGAGCCGGCAGAATCGAGGCGGAGACTGAGCTGTTGTGCGGGGCATCAGGGCTTCAGCTAGCTGATTGACGCGTGGATTTTTTTTGAATATCCTAGAAAAACCAATTATTATATATTTTTATTGATTAATATCATTTTGAAAATTTTTTATTGCATAAATAATGAAAATATTGTTAATAATAAATTATTATTTAAAATGAATTGAAATTTGAAATTATATAGTTTATATGTACAAATATTTCGATATATTATTTATATATTTTATAATATATAATAGAGAACACACACACATATATATAAACTCAAACATATGATTATAAAATATATTATATGATACCTATAAGTAAATATAAATATGATTTTCGTATATTTATTTATATAGTTCACATTACTCTATTATAATATTTATATACCACTAAAAATATTAGCTTTTGCAACTGGTTGTTACAACGGATTCTCACTGCAATAGAGTTATTTGAGATAGGACTTCATCACAACAAACCATCTTGGAAAATCACAACCTAAATAATAGAAATTGTGAAGTGTTGTGGAAATTAACCTTACGGTCACGCAATTTATGATGAAACTATTTAGCCATCATAAATGAACTATTTTTCATTTCACATCATTTTATTTTATATTATTTGCAATGGAATTACGAAAAAGTTAATTTTATAAATAAATAATTAAACATATTTTCATATAAAATATATTTCTCAACATATAAGACCTATCTAAATAGAAACTAATATCCATTTTATTTTAGACACAATTATATGAATATTTATATACATATATAAGGACTTTGGGAGTATATATATATATATATATATTAGTGTGTGTGTGTGTGCGTATTAACAAACTGATATGTGTGTGTGTGTGTGTCTGTTGTATATATGTATTTATTTATTTATTTATTTATACGCATAGACAAAAACATTTATTTAAATGAATTGAAAAATAATCCAATAAATATATATTAATATATAGATAAATATGCTGATAAAAAAACATAACAATATATATATATATATATAACTAACTATATATATATACACGTAGTTGGGGTTTGGCTTAGTGGTAAGCACCCCATAATCCTACATGAATAATGGGGGTTCAAATCCCATGGGGCTACAGGTACTATAGTAGCACTGATGATCGGCGGGTACTGTAGCGGCGGTGCTAGTGTTTATCGGCTGGTACTATAGCAGAGGCAGGGCACTGTAGCATCCAGTTTACTGTTCACAAAATGGGCCTTAGCCCAAAATTTTGGGCCTACGAGCTATGTAATGGGCTACATGCCCACTGGTTCTTTGGGATATGTAATGGGTCTCCCCTTACCCAGTCAAAAGAGGACTTTTCTTTGCATTAATAATAAAATGAGGCTTCGGCCCTAACCTTTTAAATATATATATATATATATATGAATATATGAATATATATAACTAAATATGTATATATATATATATGAATAAATATAACTATATATATATAGATATATCATTAAAGGTAGAACCAAACAAGATGGGTGGGTGGTAATGGTGAAGACGCTCGAGGGAGAGGTCTCGGGTTCAAATCCAAACGGAGGTAGGGGTGCGCAGGTGGGTGCAAGGGGTGCCTAACGTTGTTATAGGGTGGGGGATGTACACATAAGACTGTTAAATGGGTGGTGGTGGTGCGGGCGGGTGGGGATTCCTAGCGTCGTTGAAAGAGCACTATTAAAAAGTGGTATATACCCTCTAATTTACAAAAAAATAAATTTAACTTTTATCAATGCTTTTTAATGCTTGTAAAAGGGACATTTAGCATCGCTTTTTTGAGCGCTAATAAAAGGAACCCCTTTTAATAGAGACTCAACTATCAACACTTTTTATCGATGATAGAGGTTTTTTAAGGAAAAATATGTTTTATGGTAGTGATTGTTGTATAGTAGCATTTGAGCACTTTGAATTTCCCAATCACCAAAAAATCTTCTATGTTCATCGCCCTTGAGGTTATGAGGGGTGATTGTTGGGTTATCATGCATCAATTATGAGGGTGCCTAGTGTGTTAAATATGTGAATGAGGGAAACCCTTTCCTCCTATATTGGGGTTAAGAAGTGCCAATAACATTTACACAGACATGTAGTTGTGCATGCAGATTCCCCACATACCATGACCTATGGAGTAGATATGTATTCATATGCATGGATGTGACATAAAGAAACCTCATAAACATCGATGTTGACATCATTTATTAATTTTACATTAAACATGTAATTGAAACTAATTTATGTATTTAATTACTTTGTGAGATTTTTATTTTTAACATCATTTTGGATACAAAAATTTCCTTTTAATATTTTCTAATTCTTCCAAAAACATAATATTAATTTCATATTATATATGACATATCATATCCATCAAAATTAATTTATATTACAATTAGAAATAAAACTATTATTTTTTTAAAAAAAAATTAAAATATTTATGCAATAACTTATTGATTATTTTTTGACTAGCATTGTGGCTTATGTGAACATCGTTCACACATCCCATAACTCGGCTTAGTAAAAATATACTAACTTATCCCATATCAACAAATCAACTCCAATTATTCCTGTTAAAAAATTCAATGATAACTTGTTTTTTAAAATAAATTAATGTGAATGTAAATAAATTTCATTACTACATTTTTAAAATATAATAAAAAACACTTCCTTTGAAAAATCATTGAAAAAACATTGTTTATTGAAAATATAATATCCCCTTTCACTAAATAAATATTAGTTTTTTTATTTTATGTTAAAAACTAAATTTCCCGTAAAATAAAATCAATCAATGACAATTTAAAAATAAATCTAAAAAATTAAAAATATTTTTTAAAAAAATATCCTGTTTTAAAAACTAAATAGATAACCTTTCTTCTAAAGTAATTTTAATGGAAAAATGTATGAATTATTAATTTTAACTTTATGTTTTATAATTAAATTTTCTGATTTTTGTTGAAAGGAAAAGGGGGAATTTTTTATTTTTTAAATTTAAAATGGGATCACTTAGAAAAGGGTTAAATTTTAATTTATCTTAATATAAACGAAGAAAATTATTTTTTAAATTCAAAATTCATCATAAACAAAAGGGATATATAATTTTTTATTTCTAAAATAAAATTATTTATTTTAATTAATTTTTTAAGATGAAAATTTTGATATTTTTTAAATTTTATATGGGATAAATATTTTTTTGATAAAATATTTCTTATTTTGGAATATATATTTTTTTATTACTTCATATGGAAAAGGGATTTTTTTTATTTTTTATAACTTGAAATTTTGTATATTATTTTATTTTTAGGAAAAATAAATTTTTTTTATTTTTTTAAGTGAATATATTATTTCTTTTATATTTTTTATTTGAATTTCATAATGAAAAATGAGTTTTTATATTTTTTAATAAAAAATGATATTTTATAAATTGAAAGAGAATATTGGTTGAATATATCAGTACGAAAAATAGTTTTGTACTTGTTTTTTACTCTTTAAATTATTAATGGAAAATATGAATTTCGTTTTTAATTTTCATAATTTTAAAAATAAATATTTGTTTTTAAAAAAACTGGTCATCGCTTCTACATGAAATACATGGTGATATATGGTTTTAATCCCATTATATCATGAATTCACCTCCTCCCTCATCAAGTGATGTAATGAGTACTTATTAGTTTTATAACCACAATATTTTTAAATCCTTTTCATTTTATGCCATTATAAGGATATCATTGTCACTACAAAAAAATTCAATTTGCATAACCACATATAGACCTTTTAACACCTTGAAGAGAGATTTAATGGTGCTGAAAAACAATATAGTCGTCAGCGTCATTAAAATGAGGACCCCATTATCATTGTTTTCATTAATGCTGATAACTTCCCTACTATTCCAATGTGCTTTTTGAATAACAACACATTGCGCCAAATACACCTGTATAGAAATGAACTTTTATGAAAATTCAAAATTTAATTGAAATAAAATTTACATTAAAAATACAAAAAATCATATTATATATATTTCAAACAATATTTTGTATAATTACATTTGCATTTACTATATATGTACATTTAAAAACATCAATGTTTAATTGTATTTGGCACCTAAGACCCCCTCTCAATAAAGCCTAATCATAGTATCAGTTGCTAAAAATCCACCCCAACCCAAGAAAAATAATTCACCTATATAAGAACACAATTTTTTTTAATAATACTATAATGAAACAAAATAAATATAAATATCAAAGAATATATTTCTTAAAGGAGATTTTTAAACAAAAGAACACACATGGATCACTACCACAAAAACCACATTACACAGGGCCACCCTTTTACAATGATAAAAAATGCGTTGATAAAGGGGGTACCTTTATCAGTGCTACAAAACTGCTGATAAAAGATTCTTTTAACAGTGCTAAAAAATGATTTTAAAATTAAACCCTTTATAAGTGTTTTTTAGCATTGATAAAGGTACCACTTTATTAATGTTTTTAGGGCTATTAATGGGACTCCCATTATTTGTGTTTTTTTAGTAGAATTGATAAAGGGTGGATTTATCAGTGTTTTTTTCCTTGAACTAATAAAGGGTATGTTTTTAAAAAAATTATATTTCCATAAAAATAATATATATTTTTTAAAATATGTTTTCTTTATTACTAAATATACATTTACAAATAAAATATAAGACAATTAGTGAAATTGTCTTATAAAGTAATTAAAATAATATTATTAATTAATAAATTTCTACTTATTATTGAGTAACTGTCATTATTTAACAATTTGAAGACAGAAAAAAAATAATAAAATATCTAAAATAAATTGAAAACAAAACACGGATTTCAAAAAGTCATAACTTGCGGTTCGACTGTCTTTTAGAGCTCTACCATATATAAAATCTAATCTTGTTCCAATATCTACACACTAAATTGGTTGAATCTCCTATTATGTCTTCTGAGGCCCAAATAGTACCTAAAAGGGATTTAAAACTGAGTTTTTAGTCAGTGCTTCCTAATTTTTTAACATTCAGTCAATTTATAGCATCATTTATGGGGGGTGTTTTCCCTTTTTTCAGTGGGGAATGAATTTATTCACAAGTATTACATTCATTTTGATATTAATGTTATGAAATTTAATCATTTTTCATAATTTAGTTTTATTTATAATCAAATATATAAAAATATATACATATTTTGTATATATTCAAACATAAAAATTTAATTTTATAAATATATATGTAAACATATTTACATATGAAGTATATTTCTATATATATAAACCTTATCTAAATAAAAAATAATATCCATTTTATTTAATATATATATATAATTAGTCTATATATAATGTATCTATGTATATAAATATATTTTTGTGTGCATTGTCAAACCAATATATATTTATCTATATATTATAAAGTACGTATATAAATATTAACATATAATATATATAATTATTTACAAATATGTAAAATTATATTTTTATATGCACACACATATGCAAATATATATATATATGTATATATTTTTAGACACACACACACACACAGAAACACATATTTTACATATGTATTTAAATATATATATAAATCAATATGTATAAATATATGGATAAAAAAAATAAGGAAATAAATATAAATATATAGATGTATCACAATATAAAAAATAAAATGACATATTAGAGTAGAAAATAACCGAGATTATGAGGGGGGGTCTTAGTTTCGAAACCCAACTAAGGGGTGTGCGCGGGTGGGAAATTTAGGTCCCTAGTACTGTTAAATGGTGGGGGGACTCCAAGCCATTGAAGGGGTGTGAGGCTAGAAAAGTACTATTAAAAGGGGGGATCGAGGGTAGATAAAAGGGGGTAGGTAACAGCCTCCAATTTATAGAAAAAAATTATTTTCATGACTGTTATATGCGCTAAAAAAACATTGATTAAGGTCCCTTTAATTAGTGATTTTTTTAGCACTGATAAACGGGTCCTTTATTAGCAGTTTTTTAGAGATGATAAAAATGACCCCTTTTAATTGTTCTTGGGATAATAATGCCTCTTAGCACTGTAAATGCCCGATTTACGAGTAGTTAATGGCCATATCTATAGTAGTGGAGACAAACCGCTCACCCCATGCATTAGATTGAGGTGGGGAGGATTCCTTCACATCACAAATGTATTATGGAACATTTTTCTAAATTATTGAAACAATATGAATATATATTAATTTCAATTACATGAAAAAAAATTAAAGTAAACTTAAGGTAGGGGTCAATGGCATGATCTGAACTCCTGCTCGGTGGTGGGGGTTTGTAGGAAAGATCCAGGGCTAGAGGAAAAGGAAGGCCTCTGGTCATCATAGTGACTAAATGAAAGAATCATACCTTGGTGCGATGATGAGGGATGATAACAAGGGTCAATCCTTACTCGAGGAATGGGTCGATAAAATGAGAGGAAGAACCCGCTCAAGTTGGAGATGGTGATATTTCAGGAATATTGTCTCCATTATCAGTAGATATGTCCACCATGATGATCTTCCCCATAGTTCCCAATGGAAGCTATGGTTTGGGTTTTTAGGATGGTGTTCAAATGGATGGATAGATACCTTGATGGATTTCAAACATATCTAATTATAGGTTCCTATAGCTTAGTATTTCAGGCTCTATGGATTTTACTAGAGGTAATTAGATTTACTTCCATTTACAATTTCCATGTGTTTTTTTGGGGCATGTTGTGTTTTGGGATTCGATCATGCAATGGGATCTATCTCAATCCAGCTCAAAAGAGATTTTGCTTTTCATAATATAGGGGTTTTCCCAACCTATTCTAATAATAATGTTAACGAGAAAAAATTAAAAATCCATAACCAAAAAATTATTATAAAATATAATATATTAATATATATAAATATATTGATATTGATATAAATATAATTTATATTTTTTAAATATTTTTTAGATATGTATAGATATACATTTACACATAATATATAAAATGTTCAGTAAAAATGGTTTATTAAATACATTAAAAATTATTATTAATTATTAATAATTTAATAATTATTATCATGAAATAATCATTTAATAATAATTTAAAGACACAAAAAATAAAATATTTAATAAAATATCTAAAATAAATTGAAAACGTAACTCAAACGTCAATTGAAAAAAAAATTTGATTCGGGTTTCCGTTTCAGATCTACTACATATTAAATTGAATATTACGACTAGCTCTACATACTGGTGACATAAGACAACCCTCTATAAAAAAAATTTGAGGCAAAAAAATACACAAAATCCGTACAAAACTGAGTTTTTAGTCGGGATACACAAATTTATTTCACATTCTATGGAATTTCAGCCTCGTTTAAGAGGGTCTTTTTTCCATTTTTCAGCGGGGACTGAATTTATTCATAGGTTTTAAATTCATATTTTTATTTTGGATTTTAATTTTTATCATTATTTATAAGTTAATGTTATTTAAAACCAAATATATAATAATATATACATATTTTTTATATATTCACACATAAAAATTTATTTTTATAAATAAATATTTAAACATATTTACATATAAAATATATTTCTCAACATATATGCCTTATCTAAATAAAAATTAATGTCCATTTTATTTCAAACACAAATATATGAATACTTATATACTTTTATAATGTGTGTGTGTGTGTGTGTGTATATATATATACAACTAGAAAATTGATCAATAGCCATGCCTATAAAGGCACATATTTAAAAATCCATTGCTACACCAGCATAATTAGCCATAGCTCCGTGGATAAATACCCCAACCCATTCATTTATTCTTCCTTCCACTCGATCCATCCTCCACAAAACCCCTCAACAGCTCGACGCCCACCCCGAAGCCTCCTCGATGTGACCCTCCTTATCCAGAGAATTTGCTCCGAGCAGCCTCCCCACCTCCTCTATTCCTTCCCGACCCCTCCCTGATGCCTCCTCCCCAACGCCGCCTTGCCAACAGCCCTCAATACCCACAACCCCTCCTCACCGCGCCCCTCCTCCTCCCGCGAAGCTGCTCCGAGTGGCCTCCCCACCTCCTCCCTTCCTTCCCGATGGCTCTCCCCCACAATCCTCAACACCCCAGACGCCGAGGTCGACACCCCCCACGCCCTATCATCAAGGAATATGAAAATTTATTTTATTTCTTCTGTTCTTTCTTGATTTTGAAACTAATACTTGATATGGAGTGAACTACGAAGCTATGGTATATGGTCTTGTTATTTTTCAAATAATGACTCGATAGTCCTATTTTTTTTGCAATGACCCGTAAAATTCTAGGAAATTTTTTTCTTATTTTTCTTTGGGATTTTACAAGAACGCGGTTTCTGATAGCACTTGATTCCAAGGCTCGGTGTGCCCGGAATTCCTATCCAATGTTTAGCTCGGGTACGTTCAGTGAACGAACAAGAGGGAATTTCTAACTCTTGAATCGGTGCTCTGAATCGAGTTCTGAGGGCACCGATGTAATCGCAGCACCTGATTTTTCATAGGAACACCTTTTCCGGAGATGCGTTTTCACGAGAGATGTTGAAAAAAATTGTGGAATTTAAAATAAAAATTTAACTACAATATTTATTTTATAAGTGGTTAAAACCGTAGGTGCAAGTTGGGGGAAACCACCCAACATCCCATGGAAGGTTATGAGGGTTGTGGGTCCCACACTAACCCTGGCCCTTCATATTCTCTAACTCCCTCAACTCCCCATTAATTTGATAACATAAGTTATTTAATTAATTTAGTAAAATGTGAATGTTTTAAATTCAAAAGATTATGTTGTGTTAATAAAATAAGTAAGGGACTTATTTAATTTTGGGTTGTAGGCTTGTTGCTTGAGAGCTTTGGGAGAAAAGCTAAGGGAGGCTTGATGATCTTTAACTTCTTCATCGAAGAACACGAAGACCGCGAAGAATGCCCGATTCCTCGGAGGTCGACGTCTCCTTCCGCGATGTCTCCTTCCGCGACGTCTCCTTTCATGACATCTCCCTCCATGACGGTTATCTCCGCAACGAATCCTCGCTCAACTTGTTCGATGAGGTCGGGGTTTATTTATTTTCTTCTTGATTACAACCTTGACGTTATTCGTGTATTATGACCATTTGATATCGATTAACGAGAGGGGGGAGGACCGCACAAACATGACCGACCCTCCTCCCTTATCCATGTTGTTGTTTCTAATATGGATTGGAACAGGAACGACGTGGTGTCGTCGCACTGCGCGGGATCATATCGCAAGGAATGCGCGGCACCGTCGCGCCGCGCCGTGAAATAAAATAAGGTCGTGACGCCTTCGAGCCACGTCAGAGAAACCCGAAGAAACTGTGGCAGGAGAGGGGCCGCGTCGGAGGGGCGCGACGCCGTCGCGCTGCGCCGGACGAACCAAGGCCGTAGCCGGTTCCGGGCCGCGGCGGAGTAGGGAGATCGGAAGCCGGTTCCGGGCTGCCAGCGTCGGAGCAGGGGGGGACTGGCCATCGCCGGTCCCATGGCGGCAGAAGCCGGCTGGCCAAGCGGGCTGGCCGGTCAAAGAGATTCCGTGGGTTACGAAACCTCGACGGCCAGCTCAAGCAGCCCCCCATAATGGGGGCTGCGGTTACAAAGACAGGGGGCAAGCCCCCCCCCCCCCTCAAATGATTTGGCCATTTGGCCGAGCACCTGGCCAGTGAACCCATGCCGCGCCAGGCCACGCCCAAGAGGGCTGGACACGGACCAGGTTCGGGTCGCCTCGGTTCGCGCCAACCCTGGGGTTATCGGGCCGGGTCGGACCGGGCTCGAACCCCTTAATACCAATTCTCTTCCTGTTGGTTACCCATAACATGACCTACGGGCCTCCGATCGACGCACCGTCAGTTGCGATGCGATACTTGGATCAAGACGGTAATTTCTCTATATCGGACTCAAGGTTTCTGAATACTTTGGGTTCGGCCGAGTTGGTTCGTACACGAAACCAACCGGGCCCTCGTAGCGAAAATGCTCATAACATGAGCTCCGGACGTCCGATTGACGTGTCGTCGACTTTGTTGGATTCCTCATAGTGAGACGGATCTTTTGGCTTTCTCCACCCGAGGTTTGGACGTAGGTGGAGTACTGTCGGGTAGGTTTTGACTTAAAACCCATCCAGGCCCCGGGAACGAAAAATCCAATTACTTCCAGAACGTGCGTCCGATTGACGTGCTATCTGTGACGCTAAGTTCCTGTTGGCGATACAGAACTTTTGGATACATCAACTCTGGAATTTGTGTCAGTTGATGTATCAGCCTCTCGGCTCGTGGAGCGGACCCTCCCGAACAAGCTTGCTGTTCGCGGGAACCATAAAGCTGGCTGTGTTTACGACTGTGACGACGACGACGACTGAACTGAGATCCTCAGTGGATTCAACAGTGACAACTACAGCACTCAGGGATCCTACGTGGATCAGTGCTACCAATCCTGTGTGGGTCTGATCCTGTGTGGGTCAGCCCTTAGCGGTTCTGTGTGAGCCAGCGCCTACATATCATGTGTGGGTCCGATACTGTGTCGGTCTTTGCAGGGGTTAGTTACCTATCAATCCTTTATGGGTCCAATGACTTAGATGAATCAGGGGAAATATCTGATCATCTCTATCATCATACGAAGAATTATACCTGTGTGAGCTGAATCCTAATTTGCTTTCCTTTGTTGATTGTGTTGTTCTATCCTCTGTGGATTTACGTTTTGCTTTCCTGTGTGGACTGGGTTGTACATGGGCTCGGATGTTGAAGAAGAATGAGAATTGATGACTCTGGTATATGTATGGGAATATGCCTAAGTAGTGTCGGATGTTACTTCGTGATTGTATCTTTCCTTTGTGGATTATCCTTTGTGGATTCTAGGAGACCTTTGGGGGTCTCGAGGTCCCTACTGAGTATCTTATACTCACCATTGGATGGGCTATGCTCGCACTACGTTGTGTTGGTTGCAGAGGACGAACAGTGCTGATCACGGTTCAGGATGGCGGAGCAGGTCGGTACCTGGAGGTCGACCACTGGGCGGGACATACTCGGAGCAGACGGCTGGACCTGAGGAGCTGTGGAGGCTATCTGTACTCACCCTTCAGGTGGGACTTCCAGTGGACAGCTCGATGCTGCGGCTCTACTTTACAGTTGCTGTTATTCCGTTCCAGTTGTACTTTACTTTCAGTTTGGGTTTTTATACAGGCCCACTTACTTTTCCACACTTACTGTTATACTCAGTGTTTACTTCTACTACATGCTTGTTTTGTGGTGTTTGATTACTTTACAATGGAAATACCTTCCCTTTTAACATGGAATTACACCTTGGTGCTAGTCGCCAGCCATGGCGTATGGAAAGAAGGCTTGGGGTAGTCACGACATAGGCCCTGAGAACTGGTCGTGACAAATTGGTATCAAAGGAGTTCGGTTCTACCGCAGAACTAAGGAATCTAATCTTTTTCTATGTGAAGAAATAGTGTTAAGGGTATTGGGTGTGGTTATCAGTCCAGGGAGTCTAGTGTTGGTGCGGTGGCCGACGTATCCATACACCAGGACCCTGACTTCTGATTTCCGACTTAATCCACGAAAACATTTATTGCATGTGTCTTTGAAGTTTTCATTGTGATTACATTGTGTTAGCTCACCAGGTATACTGTTCTGACCATGGCGCACCTATTTCCTTTTCAGGATGGCCCCATGACGGTAGCCAGCTAGGGTTCCTAGAGTTGAGCACGATGACAGCCCACAGAGTGACGAGGCCTCGGTGCAGGGCCCATTGATAGCAGAGGAACGGACGGTACCTCTACCCAACGAGCCACCGATGCTACCAGCCACAGCCGCTGACAATTCCCATTGCCTTAGTGCACTTCACGAGTTTTAGCGCAAGTGACCGCATAGGTTCCGCAGGGAGATGGACCCCCAGGCAGTCGAGGACTGGTTGGAGGCAGTGGTACGGGTTTTCCGGTTAGTGAGGACACCAGCAGACCTCATGGTGATCATCATAGCGAGCCTACTACACGCGACAGCGGGCCGATGGTGGAGCTTGATGCTCCAGGTGCACGACGAAGCATCTATCCTATGGATGGACTTTGAGAGCCACTTCCACTCGGAGTTTGTACCAGCCACCCTCCATGCGGTACGCATCCAATAGCTTCTACAGCTGCGGCAGGGCATCGTGACGGTTGCCCAGTACTCGGTGAGATTTACCGATCTCTCACGCTACTCGACAGACATGGTACGAGACCCATTATTCCGGGCCTGGACCTTTGAGCAGGGATTGAGGCATGAGATATGGGCATCGCTGATCTCCCTCAGCAATCCAACTCAGGCAGGAGTACTGGAGCAAGCCCTTTTGATCGAGAGCTTCCTTGCTGAGCCTTCTTCAGCAGCGAGACCTACCGCAGGGCGACATGTAGCAGAGTCTTCTAGAGCAGACTATCGATGGATGACTCATGGTTCCAATAATACGAGACCATCAGGCAAACGACCTCAGGACACTAGCTCAGCAGTGCGGGGCACATAGCGTGGAGCCAATCTTTTGAGAGGTAGGCAGTGCTACTCATGCGGCGGGCAGGGCCACATGGATCGTGACTGCCCGACCCAACGTGCTAAGGAGTACCAGACGGTTGAGGGACCACCCAGGCAGAGGTAGAGGGTCGACCATGGCGGTCCACAGGGAGCAGGTGGACGAGGCGGAGTAGATGGTCGACCAGCAGGTGGTGGGCGACGCTTTGAGGCCCTACCTCCACCACCACCAGGAGGTCCACCCCGACCACAGGGAGCTGGCTGGCAGAGAGAGGCACAGCTCCAGGCAGCAGAGGCCTACGACCATGGCATGCCCGAGATGATTCGAGTACTATCTGTGCCTATTACACACTTGATATAGTTTTTATAAACATAGGGGGAGTCATTCTTTCATAGCCGTTGCCCTTGTTCGGAGCTCGGAGATTCCGACAGAGCCGTTGGCTCGATCCTTACGGCTAGAGACTCCTACGGGAGCAGACTCGAAGATTACGCACTGGTGCCGGCAGTGTGAGCTTACTCTAGGAGGCAAGAGCTTCGGTTGGGATCTTCTTGTAGCGGCGTCGAGGCATTACGACGTCATCTTGGGCATGGATTGGTTATCTATTTTCTATGCTTAGATCGACTGTATTAGGCGCAAGGTGCGATGTGTACGCACCAACGGGAGCAGCTTCACCTTCACAAGCGAGAAGGGAGCCTTTGCAGCACAGGATGGACTTCTGCAGATGAGAGGACAACCCATCACTCATCAGTTGGCTAGCCTCATCCTAGGAGCAGTTGACGTGCAGAGTCCTAGTTTTCCTACAGTGGTGTATCAGTATGAGGACGTCTTTCCCGAAGACTTTCCAGGACTACTTCCTCATAGAGAGGTAGACTTTTATATTGATTTGTACCCATGGAAAACCCCGATATCCAATCCAACATATCGGGTGGCCCCCACTGAGCTTCGAGAGATACGGGTACAGTTGGAGGACATGCAGGGAAAAGGTTTCATCCGACCCAATGTTTCACCCTGGGCTTCCCCGATATTATTTTCCAAGAAAGAAGTTGAGAGCTTGGGACTTTGTGTCAACTATCGTCGCCTGAACCAGTTGATTGTAAGGAACAAATATCTGCAACCGAGGATTGATGACCTCTTCGAATAGCTCAAGGTAGAACGGTGGTTCTTGAAGATAGACCTCAGGTCAGGCTATCATCAGCTCAGATTTCGGGACGAGGATGTGCAGAAGATGACCTTCAGGTGTCGGTGTGGACACGATGAGTTCTTGGATATGCCATTCGGCGTAAACAATGATCCATCAGTGTTTATGGCCCTCATAAACATGATCCTTCAGCCATACCTCGATCGATTTGTATTGGTCTTCATCGACGACATTTTGATTTCCTCGACCACTAAGGAGGAGCATGCCTACCACTTGCGGGTTGTACTAGACACACTCCGAGAGCACCATCTTTATGGTAATCTATCAATGTGTCAGTTCTGGATACGCGAGGTCCACTTCTTTTGGAACGTCATCTTTGAGGTGGGAGTTGCAGTGGATTTTTCAAAGATTGAGGCAGTGCTAGCTTGGGGGCCACCCAGGAGCGTGACGGAGGTGCGGAGTTTCTTTGGACTAGATGGATACTACCGGAGATTTGTGACAGACTTCTCCAAAGTTATGGAACCACTTCAGATCTTACGAAGAAGGGGAAACCCTTTGTGTGGTCAGACAGATGTCAGTAGTGCTTCCAGGAGCTGAGACAGAGATTGACCAGCGCCCCTATCTTGAGGTTTCTTGAGGAGGGAGTAGGGTACATAGTCTACTGTGATGCATCAGGGACCAGACTCGGATGTGTCCTGATGTCGGTGCAGGCAGTGATCACCTATGGATCACGTCAGTTGAGGTCGCATGAGCAGAACTACGCTACCCATGACCTGTTGTTAGCAGCAGTGGTATTCGCTCTGAAGACATGGCGACACTATCTGAAGGGCGAGCGCTTTACAGTCTTTTCTGACCATCAGATTCTCAGGTACATCTTCTCTCAGAAAGACCTGAACTAGAGACAGCGGCGATGGCTCGAGTTCCTCTAGGACTATGACTCTGAGATAGTCTATACTCCTGGGAAGGTGAACATAGTATCCGATTCTCTCAGCAGGAGGACGGGCATTCAGCTACTTGAGGAGGCGACAGAGAAGCAAGCTGATTTGCAGATATCCTTCGTGGAAAGGGATGGGGCAGCCTTCCTTCAGTCGCTCACAGTCACTCCCCCACGACTGCAGCGGGTCAGAGAGGCACAACGTGGGGACGCTTACTGTGAGACGCAGCATGCACAGATATCCTAAGGACAGGCACCTGATTGTTTTTCCTTAGGAGGAGAGCACGACATCCTTTTCAAAGGACGTACCATGGTACCGGTTTCTTTACGGGAGGAGGTGATAAGAGAGTTTCACACTTCTCCTTTGGTGGTACACCCTGGAGTGGCGAAGATGTACCAGGATCTCAGACAACAACACTGGTGGCCGGGCATGAAGAAGGCTGTGGCAGAGTTCGTTTCTCAATGTCTCACCTACCTGCAGGTGAAGGCAGAGCACCAGGTACCAGCAGGCTTGGTACATCCCTTCGAGGTCCCAGAGTGGATGTGTGATGAGATATCTATGAACTTCGTGACTGGACTTCCACGCACTCCCAGAGGTCACAACTCCATTTGGGTGATTGTCGAACGAATCACACAGTCGGCACACTTCTTACCCATCAGATATTAGGGCTCAGTGGATATCTTGAGGCGTCTCTATGTTAAGGAGATTGTACAGCTTCACGGTGTGCCATCATCTATCGTCTCTAATCGAGATGCTCACTTTACTTCCCGAATTTGGAAGGGGTTGCAGGAGGCGTTCGGGATGCAGCTACATTTGAGCACTACCTTTCACCCTCGATGGATGGCCAGACGGAGAGGACCATTCAGATTATCGAGGACATGCTATGTGCATGTGTTCTCAACTTTGGTTGCAGCTGGGAGGACCACCTACCCTTGGTGGAGTTCGCGTACAATAACAGCTACCACTCCACCATCAGGATGGCACCATACGAGGCATTGTATGGAAGACCCTTCATATCTACTTTGTGCTAGACAAAAACTGGGGAGTTAGCACTTGTGGGACTGGAGATGGTCCAGGCCACGACAGAGAAGGTCCGGGTCATCAAGGAGCGGATGAGGACATCTTAGAGCTGGCAGAAGTCAAATGGTGACAGAAGGCGGAGGCCACTAGAGTTCGAGGATGGTGACCACGTCTTCTTGCGTGTCTCACCTCGACGTGGATTACTGAGATTTAGCCGAGGTGGCAAGTTGTCTCCACGCTTCATCAGACCATTCCAGGTTCTCAGCAGGATTGGTGTGCTGGCTTATCACCTAGCTCTACCACCTTAGTTGCACAGGGTGCATGACGTCTTCCACATATCTCAGCTGAGGAGATACGTGCACGACCCGACGCATATCATTGACCATGGGGAGCTGGACGTTGATGATGGGGAGACTTTTGCGGAGGTCCCGGTGGAGATCGAGGATCGACAAGAGCGGGTCCTACATGGACTGTCGATTCCTTTAGTGTGCATCAGATGGTATCACGGGAACCTCCAAGAGAGTACTTGGGAGTGAGAGGCTCAGATGCGTGATCAGTACCCACATTTGTTTCCCTAGTTTATGATGTATCTTTATGGGGACGTAAAGCCCTGAGGTGGGAGTAATGTAAAGACCCGTAAAAAATAGAGGAAATTTTTTTCCTAATTTTCATTGGGATTTTACAATAACGCGGTTTCAGACGGCACTTGATTTCGAGGCCCGGTGTGCCTGGAATTATTATCCAATGTTTAGCTCGGGTATGTTTAGTGAATGAATGACCAAGAATTTCTAACTCTTGAACCAGTGCTCGGAATCGAATTCTGATGGCACCGATGGAATCGTAGTGCCTGTTTCTTCTTAGGAACACCTTTTCTGGAGTTGCATTTTCACGAGAAAAGATGATAAAAATTTTGGAGGTTAAAATAAAAATTTAACTACAATTTTTATTTTCTAAGAGGTTAAAACCTTGGGTGGATGTTGGGGGAAACCACCCAACATCCCATGGGAGGTTATGAGGGTGGTGGGGCCCACAATAACCCCACCCCATCATATTCTCTAACTCCCTCAACTCACCATTATTTTGATAACATAAGTTATTTAATTAAGTGAGTTAAATGTGAATATTTGAATTTCAAAAGTTTAAGTTGTGTTAATAAAATAATTAAGGGACTTATTTTATTTTGGGTTGGAGGCTTGTTGCTTGAGAGCATTGGGAGAAAAGCTAAGGGAGGCTTGAAGATCTTCATCTTCTTCGTCGAAGAACATGAAGAACATGAAGAACGCGAAGAACACCAGATTCCTCATAGGTCGACGTCTCCTTCCACGACGTCACCTTCCACGACCTCTCGCTCTGTGATAGTTATCTCCACGAAGAATCCTCGCTCAACATTTTTGACGAGGTAGGGGTTTATTTATTTTTTTCGTGATTACTACCTTAACGTTATTCGTGAATTATGACAATTTGATATCGATTAACGAGAGGGGTCCAGACCGCACAAACCCAGCCGACCCTCCTCCCTTATCCATGTTGTTGTTTCTAATGTTGATTGGAACGGGAACGGTGCGGTGCTGTCACACTGCGCGGGATCATATGGCAAGGAATGAGTGGCGCCGTCACGCCGTGCCGTGAAATCAAACAAGGTCGCGACGCCATCATGCCGCTTCAGAGAAACCCAAAGACACCGCGGCAGGAGTGAGGCCGCGACGGAGGGGCGCGTCGTCGTCGTGTCGTGCCGGATGAACTGAGGCCGCAGCCGGTTCTGGGCCGCAGCGGAGCAGGGAGATCGTCGGCCGATTCCGGGCTACCGGCGTCGGAGCAGGGGGGACCGGCCATCGCTGGTCCCGTGGCGGCGGAAGCCAGCTGGCCAAGCAGGCTGGCCGGCCAAGGAGAAGCCGGGGGTTACGAACACCTGGCGGCCAGCTCAAGCGGCCCCCCATAATGGGGTCCGCGGTTACAAAGACTGGGGGTAGGTGCCCCCCCTCAAACGGCTTGGTCGTTTGGTCGAGCACCTGGCCAGCGCACCCAGGCCGGGCCACGCCGCGCCGTCCGGGCCGGGTCGAACCGGGCCTGAACCCCTTAATACTGAATCTCTTTTGTTCGGTCACCCATAACATAACCTACGGACCTCCAATCGACGCACCGTCAGTTGAGATGCGATCCTTGGATCGAGATGGTCGTTTCAGTATATATCACTCATGTTTTCGGAATACTTTGGGTTCGGCAGAGTTGGTTCGTACACGAAACCAACAGGGCCCTCGAAGCAGAATCGCTCATAACATGAACTCCGGACGTCCGATTGATGTGCCGTCAACTTTGTTGGATTCCTCTTAGTGAGACTGATCTTTTGGCTTTCTCCTCCTGAGGATTGGATGCAGGTGGATTATAGTCGGGTTGGTTTTGCCTTAAAAACCAACTGGGCCCCTGGAACGAAAAGGCCAATAACTTCCAGACCGGGCGTCCGATTGACACGTCGTCTGTGACGCTGAGTTCCTGTTGGGGATACAGAACTTTTGGATACATCAACTCCGGAATTTTTGTCAGTTGAGGTATCAGCCTCTCGGCTCCTGGAGCGGACCCTCCCGAACGAGCTTGCTGTGTGTGGGGACCCTAGTGCTGGATGCATTTGCGACTGTGATGACGATGAAGACTCTACAATGATCCCTAGTGGATTCGACGACGACGACTATAGCACTGAGTGATCCTATGTGGATCAGTGCTAGAGATACTTTGTGGGTCCGATCCTATGTGGGTCAGCACTCAGCGGTTCTGTGTGAGCCAGCGCCTACAAATCCTGTGTGGGTCTAATCATGTGTGGGTCTTTGCGGGGGTTAGTTGCCTATCGATCCTTTGTGGGTCAGATCCTATGCGGGTCATTGCAGGGGTTAGTACATATCGATCCTTTGTGGGTCCGACGGCTTAGATGAATCAATGAAAATATCTGATCATCTCTATTGTCATATGAAGAAGTATACATGTGTGAGCTGAATCTTGTTTTTCTTTCCTATGTGGATTGTGTTGTGCTATACTGTGTGGATTTACGTTTAACTTTCCTGTGTGGACTGGGTTGTACTTAGGCTCAGATGTTGGAGCCGAACGAGAATTGATGACTTAGGTATATGTATGGGAATATACCTAAGCAGTTTCAGATGTTACATCGTGATTGTATCATTCCTTTGTGGATTGTCCTTTGTGGATTCTGGGAGACCTTCAGGGGTATCAGGGTCCCTACTGAGTAGCTTATACTCACCCCTGCACGGGCTATGCCCGCACTACGTTATGTTGGTTGCAGACGATGGACAGCGCTGATCGCAATTGAGGCTGGCGGAGCTGGTCGGTACCCGGAGGTGGACCACTGGGCGGGACATACTCGGAGCGGACGGCTGGACTCGAGGAGCTGTGGAGGCTAACTGTACTCACCCTTCAGGTGGGACTTCCAATGGACAGCTCGACGCTGTGGCTCTACTTTACAGTTGATGTTTTCCTGTTCCAGTTGTACATTACTTTTATTTTGGGTTTGTATACTGGCCCACTTACTTTTCGGCACTTACTATTGTACTCAATGTTTTCTTCTAATGCGTGCTTGCTCTGTGGTGTTTGTTTACATTACAAAGGCATTGCCTTCCCTTTTTTCCGGGAATTACGCCTTGGTTCTAGTCACCAACCCCTGGCCTATGGAAGGCGGGATTGGGGTAGTCACGACACGGGCCCCGAGGACGGGTCGTGACATTATAGTTAATGGATGTTTCCCATTTTTGGTTCATTCCTTATTCAACACGTTTTGGTGCAGAGGTAGATAATGATAGAGGGAATTTAAAATAAATTTCATACATTATCTTGTTTTGAGATGGGATTTTGGATTATTTTATAGATGGAGTAACCATTTTAGATCCTTTTGATCCTTATAGGTTCTCACGATAATTTGGTCATTTAAAAAAGGTTACATATTTACCTCTAATCAATATTTAGAGATAATATAACCCAATTTTGTTTATGAAATGTGGTCGATGATGATGTATTGAGATTCTGACATAGAAATTTTATTACATCATGAGAATGGTCCAAATAAATTTTCATGGTGTTATTCCATGTTATGGTTTGAATACAATACTGATGGGGTATTGGGGAAACCAGTTTGATGGGTGTATAAAAAATTAGATTCTCAACGATCCATTCATGTCATACTATCCTTATAATTTATGGCGGGGAAAAGAATTATATCCCAGCATTCTAATAATTTAGGGGGAGTTTCATCCTCATGATATTTTTTTGAGATTGGTGAAGTCTCCACATGTTTGACTACTACTGTTGGATGACCTAATTACATTTGTCCCAGTGGAAAAGTGTTAGGTATTCATCTGATCAATGATAAACTATAAAGTTCAATCCCTAATGATAAACAAGAGGTAATGATAGAGGAATTTCTTACAAATATGACACAATTTAAAGAAGATATGTCCATGAAAAATAAAATTCTATATTATATACTTATAGTGGAAGGTGAATAGAGTCGGGTTCCCAATATTGTCATCTAGCATCAGGTTTAATGAAAGTGGGCTTGGATCAAGGTTTAAACTATCATCATATATAATCCTTTAGAGAAATTTTTCATTAAATATGACAACCTTCAACAACGTTCCTTGCCCTAGGTGTAGGTGTGTTTTCTTATCGACACTAGCACATCCTTGTTCATAATGTTCTCATTTATTGAGAGGATTTATCCCCCCATGAATATGATCTCATCAAGTTTATTATTTGAACCACCATACAATATATTTAAAGGATAAAACTACTGATTTAATTCTTTTAACTATAGAGGAAGTGAAACTTCATGATTTTATTTCTATACACACTTTAGAGATGCATGAATATGTTCCTCACATGGATAGAATAAAGGAAAAACTATCATAAAAAACATAGTTCTAGATTCCATAAAAGAGAAAATACAACAGCTAAACACCTTTTTTACAAAAATTCATAATCTATCAGAAGATGGAGACTGTAATAGAACCAATCTCGAGTAGGCCCTTAACACCTTTTGATAGAAATTAGCAGATCTATTGAATCAGGTAGGTATAATTTCACTATAGTCACATCATTTCCATTTCATTTCCTAATAAGGTCAAGAGATAATCTAGGATGTGGATACTCCACCATAGTTTTTTCAATTAATGGAATATTTTATGTTCTCAATCATTTGACATTTTTTTACAACTTTCCATTGAAATTTTAATAGGAATAATGGATTATACATATTTTCTTATCAGAATGTCCAAATTTTTTAATTTTGTGATTATAATAATTTTAACATGATAAATAATATAAAATTTAGAAGTTTGGGGCCTTATAAGAACAAATTACACTAATGTTTTAGGATGAATGGATTTTACTGATAGTTATTAGGGTAATTACATCATCCATGATTTTTTATTTTATGAATATGATATTCCCTACATAGATAAGATGCATGTGTAGGGAGATAAAAATTTTCTGTTTCTATATTCTTAGAATGTGTCCAAAAATAGAGGAACATGTTTTAGAATATTCTATACCAATCAAACTCATAAGAAAAATGCAAATATGTGTAAGTGTAAATGGGTATATGAATGTTTAACCATATATCTAAGGACCCCCTTATGCATATTTGGCAATGAAAATATGTACAAAGGATCTAGGTGTCCTTATATATATGTGAAGTTGCATATGGGTGCAAGAAGAAAAAAGGAATATTCGAGTTGTCATCATCAAAAGAAGCAGGTCTTGAGGTTGAGGTAGGTTCCCTCTACCTAAACCATTAATTTTTATTCTATAATTGCCTGATTGTTTAATAAACATTTTTCCATAATTGAATTATTATTTAAAAAATGATTTTCTAGTAACCACTATCTTTGTCAAGGAATAATATGAATATAGCCATTTATAATGCGGACATATATTCTATAGGAAACCTAAAAAAATTATTATTAAATTTACTATACTTATATTAATGAGTCATAGGATTATACTGATAAATATTTGAGAACCAAGTAGCACTCTCCCTCATAATTATATCCCTTAAAGATGAAAAGATTTTAATTTTGAATAGAATATTGTTTGAGTATGAATATGGATCAATGAAGTGTGAGTAACCATGTTTTAGGAATCTGAATCATTGGTTAAAACATGGGAAATAATTCTCTTGAAGTCATGGGCATCCATTTTACAGGTGATGTGATCATATACTTATAGAGATGTTGGAACATGCATTATTGAATAGTATATTATTTATTATCTGATAATAATATGATGATTCGCCTTTCCTAAATCATCATAATCCAATCCTTCCCCATGAGATGAGCATGGAATTCCATGGGTGATGAGCCTTGTGCTCCTTAGGTGATGAGCCTAAAATACCTCAGGTGACTAGCCTATAGATGATGAATATCATTGGGCATCAACATCAGGGATTGGTGATCCCGTTAAGAAATTAGTATCCTTA
Organism: Viscum album; assembly: GCA_963277665.1. Classification (NCBI taxonomy): domain Eukaryota; kingdom Viridiplantae; phylum Streptophyta; class Magnoliopsida; order Santalales; family Viscaceae; genus Viscum; species Viscum album. Next base: position 905,570,837 of record OY728153.1, read on the forward strand.
AAAAATGATATAATGAGAAACATTGGGCATATTATTCATCATAATCATATTAAAACACTCAAATTTTGATTCAAATTATCTTATGGAATTCCAACCAATAGATTTGATATGAGAGGTTCCTCAACCATTGCTAATAGGTGTTGGGGTAAAATAAGTTCCCATGATTCTACTAAAACCAATGATCACCCAAAAATAGGAATTTCATACATCTATTCTGATGAAATGACTACTATCGCCCTCACCCGATTTCCCTTTTAAAGATCATGCAGTGGAGGGTTATCAATACATTGGTCAACCACTATGAATAGAAATAAATCATACCAATAATAAAAATGGCCAAGGATGATCTAGAATCCATGGTTACACATTAAAACAACCAATATAAAAGAACCTACATGGGGGGACTGGTAGGGGCATGGGGTGTCCAGGGGGGTCTGTAGGGGGAAAGGGGGTCTGCAGGGGGGTTGTGCAGGGGGAGGGGTAGGGGTTCTGAGTAGGATAAAACCTCATGTGGTTATTGAACCTCCTTTATCTTCTTCCTAAAAATAAATTCCACAACATCCCTATCCTCAGAAAAATAGATATTCTCTGTATAAGGGAGATCAGATCCCCCTGCTAGTGCCAAACCTGCTCTCCCCCTCCACAACAACATGCCTAATGAATTAATAGATTCACCTATGGTACACCAATCCATCTATTTGGTTATGCTTATTTAATTTTCAACTTGTATACTGGATAATTTTAGTCATTTTTTTCACCTGTTCTTTTCAGGTATTTGAGGATGCATATAAGTCACAATTAAGCATCATAATCCATGGTGACATTGAGAGGTAATTACAATAAATTTCAATGCAATGATACTTTTGGTCCTTTTGTTCGATAACCACTATGCTATTCTTTTTAGAACAAGCTTTTGGAGTACATTGCCATTGGACTTCATTTTTCAATATTATTTCTAAAATGCTGATGGTCATTTTGAAACGTATTCCTCCCCAGGCACTCTTCTAATCCTTTTTTAGTATAAATCATTTCGAATATATATTTAAGAAGTTTTATTTATTTCAATGTCTTCCCAAGAACTGTATTTCTTGTGTGTATGCTTTATCATGATAGGCTGTGTCTGTGGATAGGGATGCATGCTATGCAGAGAACTAGCAACAAAACATTTCCCATACTTATGAATGTAAGAATATATATATAAGTATCATGTTGTGGTAGTTTATTAATATATTGCTTGGTTGAAATTATTTCATTAATGTTTTCCATTTTAATCCTTACTCCTCTCATTTGAGACACCACAGGCATCTCCGACGATTTTGTTGACTCTTCAGGGGTGTGCATACTAGGGGGCTAGTGCAGGATAGGGGGTGGTGCATGCTAGGGGGCTGGTGCCGGCTAGGGGGGGATGGGGGTTGTGCAGCGCGGGGCTGTGTAGGCTGGGAGGCTAGGTGGAGCGTGCACGGGGTAGGGGGTAGGGGGCATGGTGGAGGGGGCAGGGGGCAGGTCTGCAGAGTAGGCGTAGGGAGAAGGGGGCAGGGGGTAGGGGAGGTTGGAGGGGGGAATAGGGAAGGGGACATGTTGTAGGGGAGAGGTCAATAGAGCAGGGGGCAGGGGGCAGGGGGTAGGCGGTGGGTGGAGGGGGGTAGGGGCTGGGGGCAGAGTGTAGTTGAATGGGTAACCATATTTTATTAAATTATAAAGTGTTATATAATGCATACTATTTAAATATGTTCTCTCGCCTCATGTATTTGGGGATTTCTGTGTTTTTGAATCCATATTATGTTTTGAGTAGGGCGTTGGATCATTTTGTGTTGGTTTGGGTGGATTTGGTTCTCCTAATCGAGGTAAGGATTTAATGTCGTTGGTTGGTTTCTCACTAGTTATGTATCATCCTTTTTGTGGTTTAATGATCCTAATATCCTTTTTGTAGTGTGTTGATCCCTGCTCGTTGGTTTCGAGTATCCAATTTAAGGGCGAATTGCCTGTGTGTGCATAGGTAAGAATGTAAATGTATGTGGTTTCCCCTGTTACGTGTATATTCAACCATGGTAGTGATTATGCACGTATGGTGATATGTGTCTCCATGAATATATTTAAATTCCTACACTGGTGAGTGGAGACTGGTATATGCATATAATAATTTGTGCAAGGATCCACATGAACATGCTCATGGCCATGCGGGTGTGTACATAGGGGCCAAGTGTCCTTGCATGTGTGTGAAGGCGTGTATGCCCAGTGGGGGAGCAACAACATTTAGTTATAAATGTCCAACAACTGAAGTGGATGGTTAGGTTCCACCTTGAGGTAGGATCCCTCTCTTAGCCACATTAATTCAAGAATGCTTTAAATTGAATTTAGCTTCATTATTATTTCTACTTATTTATATTGAATTGCATATCTTGAATAAGTGTTCTTTAATACAATTGTTTCATTTGATAAATAAAGTCATGTATTTATAATTAAACCCCTCCAATGTAGGTGCACTATCTTTGAAAACACACATTGGTAGTTATGTTGATCTAGTTGCTTAAATTATTTCATTTGATTTGTGCTCAATGAGTTTTAGAATAAATGTTAAATATAATTAAATGAATTGTGTGATAAAGAAATTCCATGATTTTATAATAAAACCCCTCCAATGGAGGTGCGCTGTCTTCTAAACCAAAGAGTAGTGATAATTATTTTTATCATGTTTAGATTTGGTTTGAGTCTTTCATATGCCTCATGTTGGTGTTTGTTTTGTGGCTAGTTAGTTTTTAATTTCTTTGAATAATATAAATTGTCTTATCGTACTCATTTAACTCAAATGACATTTCCCGAGTAGGCATATACATTGACCATGACACATTGCTTTTCATGCATTGAATTTTATCAATAAAATTTCCATGTTTAGGCAAAGTGAATGAATTTATAAATGGTTTGTGTAGGGTGTATGATTATTTTCCGTCGTTTTGTTGACCTTTAGACGTTGCGTCATTGTGCAGCTCTGTATAACATTCTCAGGGGATCCCTTGTTATAGGATATAAAATAGTTGATCTGTTCTATCATTTTCTAGTGGGGGGGGGGACGGTTAGAATGTGGCCCCACCTCCTCCTACTCCCTTTGATCCTAGAAGGACAATTTTATCCCACATATGTCGTTATACCGGGCCAACACGCCACGGTCACGCCGCCGCCACACTGTGGTCACGGCGCTGTCACGCCGCGGTCATGCTGCGGTCACGCCGCAATCATGCTGCGGTCATGCCATGGTCACGTTGCAGTCAAGCCACGGTCACAACGTGGTAATGTCATGATTTGGCCCTACTCTAGGATGACACCCTCTGGCAGTTCACAGTGATAATATTCTATGAGTCTTGTGATCAATGTTGAGACTGACTAACCACAATTTCTGTTGGCGGGGCGATGACCAGAATGTTTCCTTGCCTCCTCCCACTCCCTTCGCTCCTGGCCAGAAGATGATGCCCCATGGATGTTGCTGGACCGGGCCAACACGCTGGAGTCATGCTGCGGTCATGCCGCGGTCACACCACGGTCATGTCACGGGCATGGCTCGGTCACACCATGGTCTCACCGTGATTTGGCCCTACACTAGGATGACACCCTGCGGTAGTTCACAGTGATAGTATTCCATACGTCTTGTGATCAATCTTGAGACTAAATAATCACAATTTCGTCCGGCAGGGCGATGACCAGAATGTTGCCCTGCCTCCTCCCTATCCCTTCGCTCCTGGCCGGATGATACTGCCCCGCAGATGTCACTGGACCAGGCCAACACGCCGCGGTCACGTAGTGGTCACACCGTAGTCACACTGTGGTAATGCGGTGATTTGTCCATGCTCCAGGATGATACCCTGTAGTGGTTCGCATTGATAATATTCCATGAGTCTTGTGATCAATGTTGAGACTAACTAATCACAATTTCTGCCGGCAGGGGGATGACTAGAATGTTTCCCAACCTCCTCCTACTCCCTTCGCTCCTTGTCGAAAGATGATGCCCCACGAATGTCACTGGACTGGGCCAACACACCGTTGTCATGATGAGGTCACGCCGCGGTCACGCCACTGTCACACCGCAGTCATGTTGTGGTCACGCCATGGTCAGACCGTGGTAATGCTGTGATTTGGCCCTGCTTCAGCCACATCTAGCCCACACCAACCCCATTCCACCTTCATTTTAGCCCACTGCCACAAGATTTCCATCCCGGAAAAACCTCCCTGCCACCTTCAAATCATCCCGCACCATCCTCCCAGCACCTACAACTAGCTCCCTTCAACCAGTATTTTAGCCCCCTTCCACCTGCATTCGAGCCTTCACTGGCCCCCAAACAACAACAATCCAGCCCTCACTAGCCACCACACCAGCCACCACCCCCAACCTCCTGTAAAACTCACATTCCAGCCCTCTTCCACCTACAAAACGACCCCATCCATCAGTTCTATCCCTCACCAGCCCCTGACCTCTTACATCCCAGCCCGCACCAGCCCATACCACATGCCCAATAGCCCCCAACCACCTGCAATCCAGCTCACACCAGCCCCCTTCCACCTATTCCAGCATGCACGAGCCCCATACCATCCCCCTGCCACCTGACATGCCGCCCGCACCAGCCACTCTAGCCCATACCAGCCATCACACCAGCCCCCCGCCTCCTGAATTCTACGATGCGTGAGAAAAACTCAATGAAAATCACAAAAAGGAAAGGTGAATGAGGATCCCCATTTCTGAGCCCTCTATTCCCTGAAAAGTGGCCATGTAAACTTACATTAATGTTCACCTAGAACATTAGGGTATAGACGCATCTTTTTACCAAAGATGAGAACCTAGCCGGAAATATGAGCAACAAAAACAATCCCATAAAAATTCCAACCTAAACAAATCAAAATCCTTTAATAAATCGACCTTGAAGGCACACCTTGGAACCCCAGAATCAAGATGGTAGCCCCGCAATAATTTCTGGGTAAAAATTTTCATAGGATGAATTGGTTTTGGTACTGAAGGTTGAGGATATTTTTATCCATCTTTAGATTTATAAGTCTTTTAAGGTTATATTTGTAACCATCCTAATAGAGGGTCTGAGTTATAAGTGGTGGATGTATATTATTTAGACTAAGATTGACAAAGACTATTTTTTGAAAAGTTTCAAGGCATTGTTCATTTGGAATTCATTCATAATGAATTGATGATAATTATGGATATAGTATTTTCTATGAGGGGCTTTCCAGGTGGGGTGTCCAAGGGTTTTCTGGGGGTGTCGGGGGGTCTGCAGGGAAGGGGGGAGCGTGTCGAGGGGTTTCTAAGAGGGGTTGTCCATGGGGGGTGCCTAAAGGTTGTCCGAGAGGGGGGGGTCTGTAGGGCAGGGTGCAGGTGGGGTGTCGAAGGGATGTCCAGGGGTGCTGAGGGGTCTGTATGGAAGGGGGGAGGGTACATGTGGGGTGTCTAGGAGGGGCTATCGAGGGGGGTGTCCAGGGACTGTCCAGGGGGAGGGGGAGGGGGTCTCCAGGGTAGGGGTCATGGTGCAGATGTGGTGTCAAGAGGGATGTCCATGGGGGTGTCCAAGGGCTGTCCGGGGGATGATATGAAGAGATAAACCCACGATAAATGGGACCTAACCTCATAGAAATAATTTTGATAATGATTTTTGGAAAGGTATTCCCAATATCAATAAGTCTGAAATCATTTACATCCACGAAATTTACCTTCTTTGGGACCAGGGCAATAAAATTGGAGTTGATTCCATAGGGCACTAAGGCATGGTTAAAGAACTCCCTCATAGAGTTAAGGAGATCATAAAAAACTATGTCCTAGTAGAACATAAAGAATTAATTTGTGAAACCATCAGGACCAGCCACACTATAAAGATTTAGACAAAAAGGGCACTCTTAACCTCTTTCTCATCAAGGGATGCAACAATGGAGATTGTTGGATTGGTGTAGCCCGATCCGGTTGGGGCGAATGTTTGTGGCCTGAAACTATCACAGGTCGAGCTCTGCAGTGAGATCGTTGGGGGTTTATGGGGGCAACGCACCCCTGCTCCATGGTTATGGGGGACGAAGGCCCCAGTCTAAATTTTCGGGAATTGTAGCAACTTTGATCACTGTAGCAGTGCAGACTTTGGAGTTCACTTTACTGTTACAATTTTGAATATCAGCCGGTAGCCACTAGAGTGTTGGATACATATGGGAAAGGCTTTATAAGATTTAAAAAGTTTATAATAATATTTCCTCATATCTCCATACTACTAAAGAAATCATCTCCTCCATGAATAGCTTGAGTAGAGTTGTCATCACTTTCAACTGATCAACCTATTCCTTGAAACCCCATTCTATAGAATCTGCCTCAATTAATCCTAATGAGATGAATGCACATAACCTATAACAACATGAAGATACAATTTGACTATAGACTAGATCAAATCAACATCAACTAATGTTGAGGGAGGTGGAGCATTAGATGTAGATGCAACAATAAGAGGTTCCTGATAACTCAAAATTCCACTGAAATATGAAAGAAGTCTTTCAAAAAAATATTATAAATATACTATGGATACAAAATTTGAAGGCACTAGGGAAACAACTCTATCAACACCAAGTATAGAAGCCTCTACCGGTTTTGATTTGGTAGGCACATCTAAGGGAAAAGCCTCATGCTCACCTGCTTGGTCAATATGCTTAACAAAGGATCCCTTAGGAAATGTGAAAGGGATGCGTAGGGGGGATGTTGTCCAGTAGGGGGGGGGGCTATCCAGGGGTTCTAGCAGGAGGGGTCTCTGTCCAGGGGTTCCAATAGGGGGGTTTTGTCCAGGGGGGTCCAGCAGGGGGCTTGCTCTCCAGGGGGGTCCAGCAGGGGGGGGGGTTGTCTAGCGGGGTCCAGCAGGGGGCAGCTATCCAGGGGGGCTAAGGCTGGTGTCCAGAGGGTGATGATATCTAGGGGGTCCAGTAGGGGGAAAGGGGTGTGAAAGTAGGAGCAAGGGTGTGTGTGAAAGGGGTGAAAGGGATGTGGGGGGGGCTTCTATCCAGGGGTGTAAGGGGGGGCAACAGGGGTGCAAGGGGGTGTCCCATAGGGGTGATGCAAGGGGGGTCCAGCGGGGGGGGGGGGGGGTGGATGTCGTCAATGGGGTCCAACATTATGGGGGGGGGGGATTTTGTCCAGGGGGTGCGACATGGGAGTTGCTGTCTACGAGGGTTCAACATGGGGATGTTGCAGTCCAGGGGGGTCCAGTAGGGGGATGATGATGTCCATGGGGTCCAGCAGGGGGGGAATGCTATCTCGGGTGGTCTAACATGGGGTGGGTGCTATTATTAAGGGGCGTCTAGTAGGGGGAAAGGGGTGTCCAAGGGGGTGCCCGAGGATGTGTGGAAGGGGTGCATGGGATGTGTGTATGTGTGTGGGGGGGGGCTGCTGCTAGGGGGGGTGTCCAGCAGTGGTGGTGCAAGGGGGGGTGTCCAGCAGGGGTGGTGAAAGGGGGGTCCAGTAGGGGGGTGCTGTCCAGGGGGGTCGAGTAGGGGGCCGCTGCTGTCCATGGGGGTCCAGTAGGGGGGGTGTCCAGCGGGGGGGGGGGGGGTGCTATCTAGGGGGGCTAGGGCTGCTGTCTAGGGGGCCCAGCAGGGGGTGAAAGGGGTGTGCAAGGGGTGAAAGGGATGTGTTTGTGTGTGTGGGTGGGGGGGTGCTGTCCATGGGGTGGGTTTCCCGTAGGAGTTCAAGGGGGGTGTCCAGTAGGGGTGGTGAAAGGGGGGGTCCAGAAGGGGGGCTGCTCTCCAGGTGGTCCAGTAGTGGGGCTTTTGTCTAGGGGGGCCAGTGTCCAGGGGGGTCCAGCAGAGGGGGGCCTGCTGCCTAGGGGGTCCAGGAAGGGGGGGTGCTGTCTAGGGGGTCCAGTAGGGGAGGTGGGGGGATGCTGTCCAAGGGGGTCTAGTAGGGGGAAAGGGGTGTACAAGGGGGGGGGGGGGTTCAAGGGATGTTTGTGTTGGGGGGGGGGGGGGCTGCTGTATAGGGGGGTTGGGTTTTTATGAAATGGGAAGGGTTTTATCCATGGTTCATTGAACCGTGGCTGGTATTGTCATGGCTATAGGGCCAAACCTATTGCCACGGTTTCAAACCGTGGATATATGGCTAATCCATGGTTTGAAATTGTGGATATAGGGCTATATCCACGGTTTGAAATCATGGCTATATGTCTATAGTCAGAGTTGAAACGTGGCTATAGGACTATAGGCACGGTTTTAAACCATGGCTATAGGGTTATAGCCACGGTTCGAAACCATGGATATAAGTTTGGAACTATATCCACGACAATACCAGCCACGGTTTAACGAACCGAGGCTATATCATATATCCATGGATTGTGGGCTCATAGCCAGGGTTCCCAACCGTGGCTATAGCCTAATTTTCTAGTAGTGATATATATATATATATATATTAGTGTGTGTCTATATTAACAAACTGATATATATTATCTATATATTCTAACATATGAATATACATATGAATATATAATATATGTGAATATACATAAATATATATAATTATACTTATAGATACACATAATATATATATATCTCTCTGTGTGTGTGTGTGTGTTGTATATATGTATTTATTTATTTATTTACACACACACACAAACATATTTTATAAATGTATTTAAAATTAACCTTATAAACATATTTTAATGTTCAAATAAATATGAGGATAAAAAAATATAAATATATATATAAATAAGTAGATTTAAATATAAATCTATAAATATAACTAACTATATCTATTAATATATATACATATATATATATATATGAATATATATATACCAAAAATTAATTTATGAATAAATGAATAAATATAACTATATATATATGACATTAAATGGAGAACCAAACTAGATGGATGAGTGGTAAAAAATAATACACATATACCCATTCACACCATTAAAAATGGCCTTTAACAGTGCTAAAAATCATTTTTAATTAGAGATATAATAAGGGGAACCTTTATCAATTCTCTTTTTAGCGCTGATAAAGGCCTAGCCTCCTACAGTGTGCATTTTTTATAACAACACACCCAGAAGAAAATTTTCAGTTTAAACAACACACCCAGAAGCAAACCTTCTATATACATTTAATTGATATCATCAATATAAAAATTTACACCCATGGTATTTAAAAAAAACACTACTATTTACATTTCCAACAAAAATTTTATATAATTACATGTCCAATTTTCCAAGAAACATTATAAAACATTAATATTTCATATTTTGATTCCCATCATCCCCTCTCAAAAATTTCGGACCGTGGTATCAGTTTCCAAAAAAATCAACTCAATCTATGAAAAATATTCCACCTATATAATAAAAAATATTATGTTATTAATACTATAAATAAATAAAAATAAACATTAATATGAAATAACACATTAATAAAATGTCCATATTTAATAAAAATTAAACATTTAGAGTCATACCAGTCATAAGATGTGTCCGATTGAGATGGGGTAGATTCTTATACGTTGAAATGAGTTATGGATCATTTTACTAAAATATCAACACAATCAGAATGTGTTTTCTCAGTTATGAGTAAGTCACATTTTCTTTTACTAAAATTACTGTTATTTTTAATTAATGAAACATTTAGAGGTATACTGGCCACACCATGTGTCATATTGAGGTGTAGATAATTCCTACCAGTCACAAATTATTAATGGATAATTTTTTATAAAATATCAAACCATGTGTCATATTGAGGTATAGATAATTCCTACCAGTCACAAATTATTAATGGATAATTTTTAAAAAATATCAAAAAAATATGAATACATTTTCTTTGTTTTTATTATGTCCATTTTGTTTTTTTACTAAAATTTTATTTCAATCCTGAAACATGAATTTAGATTCATGCTGGTCATATCGTGAGTCAGTTTGATGTGAGACTACTTCATACACATCAAAAATGACTTATGAATCATTCTACCATGTTATCAAGAAAATCAGAGCATGTTTTCTTGGTTTTTAGTGAGTGACACATTTTGAACTAAAATTTAAATTTTAAACAATTAAGAGACACTGTTAGTTATACTGATCACACCATGAATTAGATTGAGGTTTAGTTGACTCCTACATGTCACAAATTACTCATGGATAATTGGACTAAAGTATCAAAACAATCTGAATGTATTTTATCAGTCATCAGTATGTCACTTGTTGTTTTTTACTTAAATTAATGTAAATTTAAAAAAAATAGACACTTTGAGTTATACTGGCCACACCATGAATCCTATTGAGGTTTGGTTGATCCCTACACCTAAAAAATAAATAATATATCTTTTCAATAAAATATCAAAACAATATGAATGTGTTTGCTCAATTTTCAGCAGGTCACTAATTGTTTTTACTTAATTTAATGTTAATTTTAAATAAAAAGAGACACTTTGAGTGATTCCTATCATACTATATTGAGATGATATTGATCCATTCATATCATAAATGAATAATATATCATTTTACTAAAATATAAAATCTATAAAAATTTGTGTTCTTGGTTTTTAGTATGTCATTTTTTGTTTTTACTTAAATTCGTAGCAATTTTAAATAAAAAGAGACACTTTGAGTTATACCGGAAAAACTGTGCATCGTATTAATTTATGGTTGAGTCCTGCATGTCAAAAATGACTAATTTATCATTTTAATTATGTATAAAAATAATATGAATTTGGTTTCTCAGTTTTCATTATGTCACTTGTCCTTTTTACGCAAATTAATATCAATTTTAAATAAAAAGACACACTTTGAGTCATACCAATCACACCATGCGTCTTATTGAGGTGAAATTGAATCCTAAACCTCACAAATAAATCATTGATAATTTTCCTAAAATATAAAAACAATAAAAATACATTTTCTTAGTTATCAGTATGTCACATGTTGTTTTACTTAAATTGATGTAAATTTTAAATAAAAAGAGAAACTTTGAGTTATACCAGACACACCATGCATCATATTGAGGTGTGTATGATTTATATTTTATGTTTTATGATTCCTACATAAATAAACATTTCATGTTGAGATCCATGTTGTGAGGGATGATAAATTACTTTCCAGCTTATGGATATTTTTTAGGATATAGCATTAACAGAACTAAAGAGTGGCTTATTTGCCAAAAATGTACACATTCAATTAGGTTGAAACATTCATCAATGATTATGTTTCTAGAATATTTTAAATTTATACCCTAATGGGATAATTTCATATATTAGGTGACATCATTTTATAGAAGTTCATAAGAACATACAACACCATCTCCCATAATAGTTGATCAACTGTTTGAGAATGTAAATGATATGGACACTACTTTTGGTAAACAATTTTTGAAAAACCTTATTAAAACATGTTGGAAAATGGGATCAGTTTTTTGTTTTACTTATTTTTCTATAATTTTCAATAAACCTGACATTTTCTTGATGTTATTCATTTTGAAAAAAAAATATGTGATAGTTTCATCGGTATGTTTCTAAATGCACCGAGAAAAAAAAGAATGGAATTAATGCTAGGTTGGAGATGGTTCACATGGGAATATGAGAAGAGTTGGTGCCTATGAAGAGTGAGAAATGAAATCTTCCTCCTCTACCTACTTACACTCTTTCCAGGTAAGAGAGATATCAGTTTTTCATCTTCTTGAATAACATAAAGGATCCATATGTGTATTCATCGAATATCAGGAATATTGGGTCAATAAACGATTTGAAGTTAAAGGGTTTGAAATCACATGAATGTCATATTATTATGCAAGATCTAATTACTATAGATTTACATTTCATTATTTCCAGTAACACCCTTCATACATTAACCATGATTTGTTTCTTCCTCAAAGCTATATCCAGCAATGTTATAGATCTGATGAAATGTTTGACTATAGAAAGATAAATTATCATCATATTATGTGAATTGGAAATGTTCTTCACGTAAAAATTCATTGATATAAGGGTTCACATTATGGTTCACTTAGTTAGTGATATTAGACTATGTTTTCATATTCACTATATATGAATGTACCCCATTGAATGGTAAATGAATATATTTTAAAGGGTATGTCAAAATAGAATTTAACCAGAGGGTTTTTTTGTAGAGCAATATATTTTTGAGGAAGCCATTGAAATATTTACAGAATACATATCAGGTGTGGAAAGATTTTATCTACCAAAATATAGTCACACTGGGAAGCTTACGAGTGAAATAATTTTTGGGGAGATGTTGTCAAAATCAATATTGTAGATCAGAAGAAGAACCACATTTACGCTTTGCATAATGGTTTAGAGGTTCCACCATATGTTGAAATACATAATGATATTCTTAGGCATTTTAATCCATAAAGGGGTGATAGTTAGAAATCAAATACAAATAATCAACAGTTTATAAAATGGCTTTAGGACAATATTTTTAACGAGTCAGTTGAAAATCCATATTCAATTTTAGAAAGAATTAGATGGTTGTTATAGGACCAAGTGTGTATATATTATATTACAATGGTTATGTAATTAAGGGATATACATTCTATACAAATGGAAATGATGAAGACAATGACAAGAAAAATAGTGGAGGTACACTTGTGGATAAAGGAATTATTGTTTCTAATAATAAGGAAAGAAATATAATTTACATGAATATGTCATACATTGGCATCATAAAACAATGTGGGAGTTGGATTATAAAACATTCTGATGTACTGATTTTTCAATTCAAGTCGGTTGATAATAGGTGTGTTATTAAAATAGATGAATTGAGATTCATGAAAGTTGATTTCAGTAAGGAAGGGTATAAAGATGAACCATTTATAATAGAATCATAGGAAGTACAAGTATTTTATGTTCTAGATCATGTAAAGTGAATGTGGTCAATTGTTTAGTTATCAAATAAAACCACTGAAGGGTCAGATGAAAATTACCAAAGTATTGACACTTTCATTTAGACTCTATAATCATTTTAGAGTGGCCCCAATGTAGATTATTTTTTTATGTTATAGGAGACCACAATGAAAGGATTTTTATAGTTGACAAAGGGGTCAAATCCTTTCATCCTTTAAAAAAAGGTGTTCAATAATCAAGTTATATTTTTTTGTAATATACATTGTGTTACCTCATGTTATTATCTATTCGCTATTGTATTTATGTTGTCTAAATTAAATGTTAAACCAATTCTGTAGATAATGAGTTTTACACATGCTAGTGCTCCCAATCCTAAGGAACAATAGGTCTTTCAATCTAATGTTGCTCATAGTACAGAGGAACATCAACCTTCTATATATGATGGTGCTCCCAATCCAAAGAAATAATAGGTTTCTCATCATGTTTCTACTATCAGTGCATATGTTCATTGACCATATTCACATGATGATGCTTACTGATCCATATAAATAATAAATTTATGAGTTTAAAAACAAAGAAATGGTAGGTTACAATGGAACAATGATGCAGAAAAAATAAGATTTCTATAGTTTGATGGTGTTAGAAAAAATCATTAAGGTGAAAATAAAATACTTCAAATATGATGTCACGTGGAATGCATGAGGAAATCAGGTTAACCCTAAAAAGGCTATATTCAGTAGTTACATTAGAATCATCACGCAGTAATGTGTTCCAATTGATGTAGATTCATGGCACAAGGTTTGGACCATTATTAATACATTGACGAGGGATGATATTACGGTAACTTTATGACATAATTTCTTTATTTTTTGAAAAAAATAAAATAACGAAACATAGATTTATTCTTCAATATCTCTTGAAGTGTGAATTTATATTAGATGAATCCCATAAGATATATGTATTAATGATTTCTGGAAAGATTTATAAAGGATTTCACACAATTCAAATGAGGCATAATTTTAATGATACTGAAGAGAAAATAAAACCACACCCACTGATTATGTATGCACACCTGATAACCCAAGATGCATGGGATGTGTTTACTAGACATTGTGCAATTGTATATTTTCAAGTACATTGTGGATAGTAATACATTTTTTGGCAATACATATTTTCATCACTTTGATCAAATTTTTTTATTTATTAAATAAAAATTGGGTGATGAAAATTAGGGACAGGCAGAAAACCAATCTACCCCTACCATAAAGTAAAGATGGGGTATGCTTTACTTGAAACAATTTTTATGTATTTAAAATCTATTGTAACACTTTTATATGTCATGAAACAAAAAATAACTATGTTACTCTATTTATATGAAGATTGATGACTAAAAATAAAAACCAATTTCCATCTCATGCCATGTGTTTTGGAAGGAGGAATGTTTAAATAAAGACATGATACTAATAGATGAAAATACAAAAAAGGGTTGGAAACATGTGTATGTATGACATAATAATTGTTTTATTTAAATCCCTATTACATAACTATGATTACTTATTTTCCTATATTTTCTATATGAATTAGTCATAGGAATCATCAACACCTGTACCAGATGAACACCTACTATCAGTGGCCTTGAAGCAGATAGAATAGTATGGTCACGTCATAGGTGCAAGTTTTAGGGTGACACCACGAATACATTTTGATAAAAAAATAATAGGATAAAGAAAATTAAATGAAATAGAAGAAAAAATACTAGTTAAACATTATGAAAAATTACCACGATAAAGAGAGATACTAGAAACATTTATGGAGTTAAAAAAATAGAAAAAAATAACTGAAGAACAATCATTTCATGAATATCCTGCCCCACCCCCACCATCTTTGAGGTGAGCCACTCACCTCAACGAGCTGTCATTTCCAAGGTAATAAATGATCTAATAATTTTTTATAATAAACGTAAATCAGATAGACACTGATACCTTTCCTGTAATAATATTATATTGGGTAATAATGACTTGGATTTAAATCTATCAACTCCCAACCATTTCTTTGTAGAGAGGGATATAGTGTTCAATATTCAAAATTACATGCTACACCATAGAAAAATTCCAACAGGTCATCTGAGAGTGTTGATTAGGATATACCATGACATGAGCACTAAGATACCTATTCCAATTTATGAGAAAGGTATTCATATGGTTTACCACACTTTTGGAACATTAATTTCATGTCAATCACATCTTGTAAAAAAACATGTCTACAAGGAGGTATTCATTTCCAATTTATTTTTCATACTAAAACTTTAACAATTAATGAAACAACGTATGAACAAATTAATATTAATACATACAACCAATGTAAATGGGATGAATCAAATGGTCGACTAAAAAAATCTATAGGATCAACCAACAGATAAAAAAAATCATCTAAAAGCACATTTACCCTTCCCATTGAATATTCATATATACTAACATTGATGGTTCATGAAGTTGAAAAGTTACAATGTAGTAGTTGTCACGTAGTTTATTGTTAATAAAAAATGTATAGAGAGAAAGTTACTAATGACATGTCTTCTAATAATAATGATTAAATCCTCAACTATGAATGTCTATGAGCCTCAGTTGTAAATTTATACATGATGTATGTTTTCATGATTTAATTTTCCAAAATATGACATACAATGTTAATTTTGACTAAATAAATTTCATATTTTATGTTGGTGTATATATCAATACAAATTCAAGGGATTTAACCATAAAAAAATTGACTCGTTAGTCCTCACATCACCTCTACAGACCAAACAAAAATAAAATCCAAAAAAATGGATGAAATATTGGAAAACCTAGGAAAATCGTTTGAAGGAAAACTTGGTGATGAAATATTCTTCTTAATACTAATGATGCATGGATAAAACTCTCTAATTTAATTATATCACACAAATTTTTCAATTATTTAATTAATAATTCTTTTTATTTTATTTTTAGGAAACACTGGATTCTCATTATGGTTAATTTAGATAGTCCAAATATTATTTTTTGGATTCACTCCATGTATTACCATCAAACTAATCACATATGATGAATTTTTTAAATTTTTAATACACTTCATCAATCAATTTAGAAATTAAATCCATGTTATGTAATTTATATTATGTTTTAATTAAGATTCTATTATTATATGGTGGTGTGTGAATATCGTCTAAATCATGGCATGAAGACAAACATTGGGAACAAGAACCCTAAAAATTTCTACAAATTCATAAGTATTAGAGTTTATATAATAATATTTCACTATACAAAAACAAATCAAAACAAATTAATTATTTTCCACAATATTTGTACAGTGTATGAAACAAGAAAATGGAAAATATTTTGATTATTATGATTGTAAATTTATGAGAGAGATCATATTCTATCAAAAAACAAACATCCCCGAATCTATATTTTCAATGTTTATTACTACTTCATTTAAAATATTTTTTAATATTTTGTGTATTAATATTTTTTTAGTAATATTATAACATTTGAAAAAAATTATATTCAGAAGTTGATATACATTTTATTAGAAACAAATGGGCATCATACCTGATTACTGAATGTATACAAATAGCATGAAGATGTGACTTATAAAGAAGTAATGGATTATTTTATATTTATGTTTAATTTATTTATTTTTAGTATTACACACATAAGAATTTTTTTCTCATAATATAGTATTCCTTGGAAGATTGGATTGTTTTGAAACATATGGTCATGAATGAATCAACAATGCCCCAATCTAACACATGGTGTGATTGGAATAAATCCAGGTGTGTCTTTTTATTTGAAATTGACATTAATTTTAGTAAAATATACAACTGACATACTCAAAAATGAAAAAAATAATTCACATTTTTTTGATACTTTAGTACAATGATCCATAATACATTTAAGATCTGTATAAATCAGCTACACCTCAATCTGACACACGATGTGACTAGTATGAATCAAAGTGTTTGTTATCAGTTTAAAATCGACATTTTACTTCAAAATGTGTCACTAATTGAAAATAAAAAAACCCACTCATATATTCATTATAAATTAGGAAATTGATACATAAATCATTTGTGATGTGTAGGAATTGGTCTCATGTAAAACCGAGACATGATGTGAGCAGTATGATTCAAAGTGTGTGTTTCCTGTTTGAAATGAAATTTTAGTAAAAAAGAAAAGGGACATACTGAAATGAATGAAAAAATATTTTTATCGATCTGATACTTTTGGAAAATGATACATGAGTCCTTTTGGATGTGTAAAATTCATTCACTCCTCAATATGATTTTCGATGTGACCGGTATGACTCCAAGTGCGTCTTTTTATTTAAAAATGACATCAATTTTAGTAAAAAGGAAAAATTTGCATATTAAAAAGTGATAAAAAACATTTTCATTGTCTTGATACTTTAGGGAAACAATCCATGACTAATTTAGGATCTGTAGGAATCTTTCACCCACCAATCTGAGGCATGGTGTAACCATTATGACTACAAGTGTGTATTTTTAATTTAAAATATACATCAATTATAGTAAAAAATATAATTGAATTAATCAAAACCAAAAATATGCATTATAATTGTATTGATATTGTAGAAAAATGATCCATGAGTTAGTTTAAATGTGTACGAATTAGCTGCAAAATAATCCGAGACATGGTGTGACCAGTATGACTCTAAGTCCATCTTTTTATCTAAAAATGACATATTTTTTTAGTATAAATGAGTAAGTGATGTATTTAAAACTGATAAAACTCATTCTTATTGTTTTTATACTTTAGGGAAATTATCTATCAATCATTTGGGACATTTAAAAATCACTTGAACCTCAATCGGAGGCCTGGTGTGACCAGTATGACTCCAAGTGCGTCATTTTTATTTAAAATTTACATCAATTTTAGTAAAAAGGAAAACTAACCTACTCAAAACCATGAGAATGACTTATTATTGTTTTGATACATTTGGAAAAAAATCCAGAGTCATTATAGATTTGTATGAAATATCCAAATCGCAATCTGACTCATGGTGTGACCGATATGACTACAAGTGCATCTTTTTAATTAAAATTGAAATCAATTTTAGATAAAGGAAGAAGTGTCTTACAAAAAATTGAGAAAATTAAATTTATTGTTTTGATACTATAATAAAACGATCCATGAGTTATTTTGGATGTGTATGAATCAACTACACCTCAATCTGAGTCATGGTGTGATCGGTATTACTCCATGTGCGTCTTTTTATTTAAAATTAACATCATATTTAGTAAAAAAACAAGTGTGGTATTGAAAACCATGAAAATAAAATCCTATTATTTTTATACTTTAGGTAAATGATCCATGAAACATTTGGAACATGTTTTAATTAGTCAAACCTCAATATGAGGAACAATGTAACAGCTATGACTCCAACTGTGACTTTTTCATTTTCAATTTACATCAACTTTAGTAAAAAAGAAAACTGACCTACTCAAAACTGAGAAAACACATTTGATATGTTTTGATACTTTAGGAAAATGATCCATGAGACATTTTATTCTTGTATGAATCATCCTCACCTTAATATTATGCACGGTGTAACATTTATGACTATAAGTATGTAATTTTATTTAAAATTTATGTCAATTTTAGAAAAATGAAGAAGTTTCTTACTGAAAACTGATAAAATGAATTTTTAATGTTCTGATTTTTTAAATAAACAATTAATGAGTTATTTGGGATGTGTAAAAATTATCCACACCTCAATATGAGACACGATGTGACTGGTACGTCTCTAAGTGTGTCTTGTTATTTGAAATTGACATCATTTTTTAGTAAGAAGGAAGATGTGAAGTACTGAAAATTGAGAAAAAGAATCTAGATTGTTTTGATACATTAGGTAATTGATACATGAGTTATTTTGGTTTTTTAAGAATCACCTGCATCTCAATACAATGCATAGTGTGACTAGTATGACTCAATATGCCTATTAATAGTTTAAAATTGACATTTCAATTCAAAACGTATGCCACTCACCGAAAACCAAGAAAATGAGCTCCGATTGTATTGATAATTTATAAAATAAATTAATAAGTCATTTTTGACATTTATGAAGGATTATCATTTAAAAAAACACATGGTGTGACCTATATGACTCAAAGTAAATGTTTCTAGTTTGAAAAGACATTTTAGTAGAAAGCACAAGTAACATACTAAAAACCCACCAAACGTATTGAGAATATTTTGATACTTTAGGAAAATGACCCTTAAGTAATTTTTGATATAAAAGAATCAGTTGTACCTCAATACCACACACAGTGTGATCGGTATAACTACAAACGAGTCTTCATTTAAAATTGACATTAATTTCATTAAAAAGAACATGTGACATACTAAAAAAATGAGAAAATGTGTTTTAATTGTTTTGATACTTCAGGATAATGGTCTTTACCTCATTTGAGACATGTTGGAATAAGATGAACCTCAATATAATTCATGGTGCGAGCAGTATTACTCAAAGTGTTTTTTTATTTAAAGATGTAATTTTTATAATGTATTAATTCATAAAAATGATTAATTTATTTCTTTATAATATTACTAACATAATATTATTTTTATTATATATGTGGATTTTCTTGATCTAGTTGAGGTGATTTGTTCAGCAACAGATACCATGGGTAGACCTTTTTGAGATCGGATCATGGGTGCCAAAGACAAAAATTAATGATTTAAATTGTTTTCAGATAGTAATTATAAATGTAATTATAAAAAACATTGTTTGGAATGCATATAGTAGTTTATTTTTTAATTATGATGTAAAATGTATTTGTATTAAATTATATATTTTCTGTATAGGAGTTTGTGGTGTGCTCTTTTTGTGTACAAGATATTTTTTATGGTGTTTTTATACAAACAACACAATGTAGCAGATGGGGCCTTTATCAATTCTATACTATCGCAGATAAAGGCCCCCCTTTAAAATCACTACAATTTAAAATTTATATATCATTTTTAAAAGTATTTTTTCACGATGTAAAGGATCATATCAGTAGTAGTATAAATAAAAAAATTATAACCATAATCAAATTATAACCATATGAAATTTATAATCAGAAATAAATTATAACAAAAAAATTATTAAAATAATTAAAATTTATAACCGATAAATATATGTGTATGAAAAAAATAAATGAATGTATATATTTTATAGAAACAATAATGAATAAATATACTAACCATAAAAAATAAAAGTTTAAATTTCAAATGATAGAGATTTAGGTAGAAGATCCATGAATAATAGATCCAAAATTGAGATAGGCAATCTTCAGATTGCAAGTAATGAAAAATTGGTTTAGATGAAAATAGATATTAAAGGATGATAATGGTGGAACTTGACTGAGCTAAAAGGCATGATACTTTTGTGGGAGAAATGCAGACGATCATGGTGGAATGTGAGTGAATTAGGGCGAACATGACAACATGAAGGGGAAGGGATGCAAAAGGTGTAGATATGTAGTTGAAGGAAGGAGATGGAGCATAACCATTTTTCACGAATGTTAGGGATTCAAGAGATTAGGAATCAAAATAATGAGTAGAAAAGAGAAACTCGTATATTTTCAATTTTATAAAAGGTTTTAATGTTCCTTTTGAAATGAATCCTCAACATAGATATCATTCAAATAAAAAGTACATAACTCTAAGGGAAAAGATGAAATTCAACTATTTGACCCTCAACAACTCACAAAAGCATCTCTAAAATGAGCCGCACTATTTTCCTCACTCCCAATGAAGGAAAAACAACAAGAAGAGAATAAAGGAACCAATGATCTGATGATGTCGATAATAGACCCAAAGGCTTGGTGGCTACCTTCTTCCTCCTCATTCACTTTGATAATAACCTGACAATCAGATTCGACCACCATATCCTTTGAGATAAGAGACAAAATGAACTTCATACCCATCGGGATAGACATGGCCTATGATACAGTAGGAGACTAGTAATCAATGTTTGAGGAATAACGAGACACAATAATAGAGTCTTCATGGTCCTGGAGAACTCCCATGAGGTCAACGAATCCATCACCAGGAATAACTACGTTAGTATTATGTTTGAAAACACACTAAGGGGGGGGGGGAATCCATCTGATAAGAGGGGGATGAAAAAATATTTGATAATTGATGTCGAAACACACATTTTGAAGTCTATTATTGCATAAACGATGTAAACAATCACACAAATATAGATTGAACAATGGATATCCATTAACCGATGTAAAAACCTTATTAATGTGAGTTTTAACATTATTAATGTATAAATGATCATTCATGATGAATACATAACATATATGTACGTCAATTATACTCACACAATAATATATTTATTGACCAAATTCATTGGAAACATATATTTATTTAAATATATATATATTTATTTAAAATTATAATTCTAAATATGAAAATTTAAAAAGTATTTATTTATATTTATAAATATAATAAAAATAATGAAATAAATGAATATATTTATTATTTAAAAAATTATTGTAATATTATAATTATTTAAATATATATTTATTTAATTATAAATTTATAAATATTTTTTAAAAAATTATATATATATCTGAATTATTAAAAAAATTATATTAATTATAAAGATACATTTTTTATTTAATGTATACATAAAATATTATTTTGGAATATAAATATAATAATTTTATATAAAATAATAATATTTATTATTAAAAACTTTTATTAGCCTTAATAATAGAGATGTGCCTAGATTATATGGTTTCATCATAATTAATTCATTTTTTAGAACATTTTTAAAGAACACAGGGTCTGGCTTTCCAAGATTCATAACTAGGAATCTCAGTGGTGGATGTTGAGGAGGCCCGTCCACCTTCACTTGTTCATTCCCCTCTTTTTAGATGATTCCCCCCCCCATTCGCTGCTCTCAAACTTAATATTAATTCTATGACATCGTGGGATGGTTTTGTTGACATTAGGGAAATCCTCTGGGATCACACTGGCTCTTTTATTGCGGTCATCATTCCACATACATTGTGGTTTGGTCTCCTCCTTTGGAAAAGGCTATGACAATTTGGAATGGTTTGCAGTTCATCTTGTCTCTTGGATGGATATATGTTTGGGTCGAATTTGATTGTGAACTTATCATCAACGAACTTAAGGAGGATGGAGGTGGCCTCCATGCCTATGGGTCCATTATTGACATCATCAAATCATTGGTGCCTTTTTCTCTTGTTTTTGTCCTTTGTAAGAAGATAGGGCAATCAAGTGGCTCTTTTTTTGCTGCTGTTGAGAATCATTGGGTGCCTAATTGATGGATTTCATCTTTTCCTTTGGAATTATGTAATTTTGATTTGGATGATATATATGGTTTGAGTATTTTATTTAAAAAATAAATAAATTCCCCCCTTTATCATCACTAAATAATGCATTGACGAAGGGTAAACCTTTATCAGCATTTTGGTTAGCACTGATAAAGGGTAGATTTATCAGCGCTTTTATCCAGTGCTGAAAACCCCCCCTTTTATCAGTGATTTCTACTTTGCACTGATAAAACCTAGTGCATCACTTTCCCAGATATGTGGTAGTGAATGGAAGGAATCACAATGTGTTGGATTCCGACACCATCCTTAGCATCGATTTAAACCGTTGCCGAATGAAAATAATAATTGTCTCTAAACGATGATTTTCTTATAGTGGATACATAACTCATTTATGATGAGTATGAATTTACTACATGTCAATCCAACACATTATGTGACTAGTATGAATCAATGTTTGTGTTTTCAATATAAAATTTCCATTTTAGTTTAATGATATAATTATTTACAATTAGTTAAATAATTAAGAAAATTAATAACTGATAATATCATTAATATATTCAGTAATTGCTAATATAATTTATACCAATATTTAATTAACAATGTAATTAATAATTAAAAATATAATTATTAATTAAAAATCAAATTAAAAATTAAAAATTAATTTAAAATTTAAAATATAATCATTAATAATTAAATTAGTAGTACAACAGATAATATCGTTAATATATAAACTAATAGACAATATAAATTATCATATGTGAATTATATAACATTTAAATTAAAGTTTTTTTATTTTTTATGAATTGTTACTAAGATAAAAATTGGTTTTATCTGGTGGAAAAACATTTGTACAAAGGTTTATAATTGGAGGAACCCTACTAATGTAATAAAAACTTTAAATATATAAAAAATTCCACCCTAATTATTTTGAACAAAAAGTAAAAATTATATATAAATCATTTTATTTTATAAATAATAAAATTATTTGAAAAAAAATATAAATATATTAAAAAATGTACTCTTTTTTATTATAATATGTCTCATAAGTTATTTAAAATATTGAATTAATAAATATAAAAAATAAAAAATTTATTTATTTTATCCACTTTAGTTATTCAAAATGTAAACAAAACCCAACCAAAAATTGGTTACTAACCAATTAATTCTTTTACTAACAAATAATCATTTTAGTATAACAGTTCGGTTCTTCTTTATTAGGTTTTCAATTAAAAGTTATGTTAACCACTTATTTTCCCACCCCTAACCACCATTACAGATTAGGGGGGGTAAACTCTACAAAACATTATTTCCATTTACGAGTGGTTAGATAAAAAATTACAATATTACAAATATATATATATATATATTAAATATTGTATAAAGTTTTATGTGAGTGAAATGTTATATTTTTGAATTAAAAAAATTAAATATTATATGCCAGTCAACTATTCTAAAAATCTATTATATACTAAAAATTCAAATTCAACAAAATAATTAAAATTTACAGCTTTGATAGTCAGGTTGAAAATGTTCATTAAAAATCAACCAAAATTAGGGATTTTGACTCGTCATGTACCCATGAAAATTGGGATAATTAAATCCCAACTCATTTAAATTTTTTCAATCCATAATCCTTTTATTACCCATTTATTTTTTAAATCATTATTTTTAAATATAATCATTTATATTTTTAAATATACACAAACAGGTTTAATTAAAGAGACTTTTATTATTTTTAATTTTAAACATTATTTATAAATCTAAACTCTATTGATATCAAGGAAAACAAATATTTTTTAAGTATTATTCACATTTTAAAATAAATCATTATTCCGTTAACAATAATTAATTTAATATAATTTAGAATTTATATTTTTTTTCTAAATTTTATATGAACAATACTCAAAATACATAAATAAATTGGATAGTTTTAGTATTTTTTTAATATTCAGCCAATAAATTAATTATAATTAAACAAATAGGGTTTATTACTTCTACGATATCAATCGGTGTTATAAATAAAAGATTTGTCTATACCACCATTCTAGCTATTAAGGTACGGGAGGAATGTTTGCGGAGGGAAAGGAAAATATAAAGGAATATGTAACTATATAATGGTGGAGGGTGGGTTTTCAAACTCCAAGACTCATACATGATTACCCTTTTCTCTAAAACCCCTCACCCCCCGATGATGATAATAAAGATGTTACATAGATGACTGATTGGAACCTGGTGGAAGTCATGTTTTGGAGGAATATCATTAGAAAGGGTCAAAAAATCTAGAGTAGTGACTTGGAGTCCCATGACCCCTGATGAAGCTGACAATGACATCTTCAATAGAAAAGGTTTTCACCAATGTGGTGATCTTATCCTAGTAGAGAATGGAGGAATCCTACAACGGACCCTGTCCAACTTTCCCCTTCGCCTAAGAGCACTTCCCCAGGGTACCTAAGAATGGAGACCAGAAATGTACCCCAACCCCAAAACCGTAGAACCCCGGGGTGACGACACATGTGGATGATTTTTATAAAAGGCGGTGTACAACTATCCTAGTCACCTCAGAACACTCCTCGGTGGTACCCAAGTAAGGAAATATCAAAGGTACCACAACTCCTGCACTGAAAATCGAAACTCCCTTGGGGTATCCAATTAAGGGGATCCCAAACATACCCTAACTCCCCCAGGGAACCCAATATGCATGAATGAACTCCCCATCATTCAATGTACTAGATTTTATCCAACCTATTATAATAGGCCAATGAATATCATAAGAAATTTTTCTCCATTAGGCCATGTTTTTCAGAATATTTACAATGGAGGGTGGTGTCCATTCCTCCCCCTCACCTGGGAACACTCCCATGGGGGACTAAGGAGATTCAGAAGTTATACCTATCAGGGAGGTCCTAGTAGAGGTGGAATGTGGTTGAGGCGGGATTTGGATGTGTTGACGTGTGTGGTAAAGCACAATACAGTTGCTCTGTGAGGTCATGGAATAGGACAAACGCGGTAGAGGAGGGATGTGGATGTGTCAGCGTAGAGGGAAAGGCATGGTATAATCACTCCAGGATTTCATAGAGGAGGAAGAGTGTGGTTTAGGTAGGATGTGGATGTTATGACGTGTGGGGCAGTCATGGTGGGGCAGAGCGCGGTCACTGTGTGTGGTCATGGAAGAGGTGGAATGTGGTTGAGGTTGGGATTCTTTGTGGCTGACCTTCATCAGTGCGGTTTTAGAGTTCGTGGAATAGAGTTGGAGACAAAGACGTTGTGTGGCTTAGTAGGGCTTTAGCAGTCCAGTGTATGGATTTTTTCTCTCGATCAAATCCAAGAAGAGTCAGGGGTGTTCTGGTGGGTGTAGGAGGGTCTTGCACTGTTAAAGGGTGGGGGTGTGCAACTAGCGCAGTTAAATGGGTGTAAGTGGCACACGCGGGTGGAGATTACTAGCACCGTTGAAAGGGGTCATGTTCTATTAAAAAGGGATGGGTCTACCCTTTGATTTACAATTTTATTTTATTTTATTTACTTTTATCAGTGATTTTTTTACATTGATAAAAGGGTCATTTTTCAACTATTTTTGTTGTTGATTTAAGGGACCCCTTTTTAATATCACCTCGACTATCAACGCTTTTTAAGCGGTGATAAAGTGATTTTTAGCGTAGATAATACTCAGTTTCTTAGTAGTGATTATTGTATAGTTTCATTTGAGCACATTGAATATCCCGATCACTAAAAATTCTTCTATGTTCATCACCCTAGTGGTTGTGAGAGGGATATTATTGGGTTATCCGACATCGATTATGAAGGGGTCTGTTTTGTTAAATATATGTTTGTGGGAAATCCTTGCCTAATGGATTGGGGATAAAAAGTCCTAATAATATTTATATAGGCATGCACTTGTACATGAAGATACCAGACCAACACACCAAGACCTTTGGTGTCTATATATTTTCATATCCCTGGATGTAACACAAACAAACCTTCAAAACATCAGCGTTGACATTATTTATTATTTTTAAATTATACATGTAATTAAAACTAATATATATATTCAATTTTTTTTTCATATTTTTATTTTTAGCATCATTTTAGATACAAAATCGCCACTTAAAATTTTTTAATTCGTCAAAATATATATTATTAATTTTTTATTATATAATACATCTTTTATACAAAAAAATTTAATTTTAATCACTATCAAAATCAACATATTCTTTTTTTTAAATAAATTAACAATGATAAAATATTTATGCAATAACTTATTGACTATTTTTTTACTAACAGTTTGTCTTCTGTGAATATCCTTCACACATTCCAGGAACCAATTTTGTAAAATTATTTTTACATATCCCACATCAACAAATCAACTCCATTTTTTCATTTTAAAAAATTTAATGACAACAAAATTTTTTGAATCAAATTGAATTAAAGGGAAATAAATCCCATAATTTATATATATATTTTTAAAAATAATTCCCTAAAAATATCATAGGCAAAAATTGTTATTTATTAAAAAAATAATATCACCATTTCACTTAAAAAATTATAGTTTTTTAAATTTCTATTAAAAATTTAAAATTTCCTTAATCTAATATCAATCAATTACAAATTTAAAATAAATCTACTTTAATTGAAAATAATTTTAAAAAAATAAAGAAATAGAATTTGTTAAAAAATAAATAGATAACCATTATTCTAATGTAATTTTAAAGGGAAAATGAAAGAAGTTTTATTTTTATTTTATGTTTTTTAATTGAAATTTTTAATTTTTGTGGAAAGGAAAAGGAATTTTTTTATTTTAACATTAAAATGGGATCATTTAAAAAATGTAAATTTTTTAAATATCTTGATATAAAAGAATAAAATTCATTTTTATTTCCCAAATACATAGTAAACAAAATGGATTTTAAATTTTTTTTTAAATAAAAGAATTTATTTTAATTATATTTTTAAGTGGAATATTGGGATGTTTTTTTTAAATTTTATAGGTGATCAAATTTCTTTGATACAATATATTTTAAATAGGAATATATATATATTTTTACTTTATATGTAAAAGTGTCATTTTTATGAATTTTTCATAAATAAAATATAGTTTCTTATTTTATTTAAAAAAAATTATTTTTAAATAGAATGTTTGAATTCTTGTAAATTTTTTAATTGAATTTTATTAATGAAAAATTCGTTTTTAAAATTTTTAATAAATTTATTTATTTTTTAAACAGAAAGAGAATTTTGGTTGAATATATCTTTATGAAAAATAGTTTTTTACTTGTTTTTTACACTTTAAATTATTAATGGAGAATATGAATTTTGTTTCTAATTTTCACAATTTTAAAAATGATTTTTTTTTAAAAACATATCATCACTCCTACATTAAATCCATGGTGATATATGGTTGTAATCCCATTATATCACGAATTTACATCTTCCTTCATCTAGAGACGCAACACATACGCATTTGTTTTATGAATACAATGTCTTCAAATCCTTTTCATTTTATTCATGTATAAGGTTATCATTTTCACTCCAAATAAAATTTAATTCCCACTACTATAGATAGATCTTTTAACACAGCACAAAGAGATTTAACATTTCTAAAAAATATTTTTTTTCGTCAATGTCATTAAAATGATAACCCCTTTATCATTGTTTTCATTAACAATAAAAAATTCCCTTCTGTTGCAATGTGTTGTTTGAATAACAACACACTGTACCAAATACACCTGTATGAAAATGCACCAATATGAAAATTCATAATTTTTTTGAAATAAAATTTTCATTAAAAATAAAAAAATACATGTATATTTCAAAAAAAAAATTTCCACAATTACAATTTAATTTATTATCCACAAATATTTAAAAAAATCAATTCTTAATTTTATTTGGCACCTGTGACCCCCTCTCAAAAAATAATGATCATGGCATTAGTTTTCAAACAAACCACCCAACCTGAGCACTAGAATTCTCCTTTATAAGAAAACAATTCTTATTTTAATAATACTAAAATAAATAAATTAATCAAAAATAACAAAGAATATATTTATAAAATTTCAATTTTAAATAAAATGACACACTTGTATCACTACCACAGAAAAAAATTTACACAACGCCACACTTTAACAATGATAAAAAATGTGCTGATAAAGGGGTACCATTATCAACACTAAAAAACTATTGATAAAAAGAGATTTTAATAGTGCAAAAAACACTATTAAAAGTACCCCTGTATCAGCGTTTTTATCAATGATAATGATACCCCTTTATCAACATTCTTTTAGCACTGTTATAGGGACTCCTTTTATCAATGATTTTTTAGAAGCACTGATAAAGGGGGATTTTTCAGTGTTTTTATAATAGCACTAATAATGATATATTAAATAAAATATTATATTTCATTACAAATAATATATAATTTTTTAAATATGTTTTAGATAAGGCTAAATAGACATTTAAAATTACAAAATAAGATATTTAGTGAAAATGGATTATAAAATAATACCAAAATATATTTAATTAATAACTTACTGATTATTATTGACTAAAAGTCATTTATTAACAATTTTAAGACACAATAAATAAAGAATTTAATAAAAGATCTAAAATATATTGAAAACGTAACTCAAGTTTCAAACGGTCATAACTTTTGATCAGTGTGTCCATTTTAGCTATACCACATATCAAATTGAATCTTGCGATGACATATTCACACTAATGATAGGGTGGAATCAACTATGACATTTTACAAGGCCCAAAAAGTCCCTATAAGGCCTTTAAAACTGTGTTTTTAGTTGGGGTATCCAAATTTTTTTACATTCAAAGGACTTCCAGCTACGTTTAAGAGGGGTTTTCCTGTTTTCTGTGGGGACTGAATTTATTCAAAATTATTATATTCATATGGATATTAATGTTTTGAAATTTTATCATTTTTCATAATTTATTTTTATTTATAATCATATATATGATAATATATAAAAATTTGGTATATATTCACACATAAAAATTTAGTTTTATAAATATATATTTAAACCTATTTAGATGTAATGTATGATTATAAATAAATAAAACATATCTAAATAAAAAATATTATCCATTTTATTTAAAATGTATATATATAAAAATTTATATACATATAAAATTACTGTATATATAATGTTTATATATAAATAAATATATTTGTGTGTGTATTGAAAACCCGATATATATTTATCTATATACTATAATATAAGTATATAAATATAAATATCTAATATATTTAAATAAATATAAATGTGTATAATTATATTTATAGATTCACACACATATATAAATAAATATATATGTCTATGTATATATAAACACACACACACACACAAAAACATATTTTAAGTATGAAATAATATATATATTTATTTATATATATATGGATAAAAATTAAAAATAATTAATATAAATATATTGATATATCATAAAATACATAAGAAAATGATATAGGGGAGTTGAAAATGAGTGATATTATGAGGCGGACATCTCAGTTTCAAAACCCAGCAAAGGTAGGGGCGCACACGAATGGGTGATACATGTCCCTAGAGTTGTTAAGGGGTGGTGGGATTCCTAGCATTGTTAAAAATGTGGGGAGGCTATACTAGGACTATTAAAATGGTGATTGAGTGCTGATAAAAGAGTGGATGTCCCACCCTCAAATTTGTTAAAAAATAAATTACTTTTAAGAAATTATTTGTTTGACTTTTATCAGTGCTAAAAAAAGGATCAAGAAAGGTCCCATTTATCACAACTATTTTAGAACTGATAAAGGTCCTTTTTTAAAAATGCTGATAAAAGGGGTATTTATTAGTATTTTTTTTAGTAATGATAAAAGAGACCCCCTTTTAATAGCATCGAGGATAATAATGTTTTTTTAAAGATGTAAATGCCCATTTTTCACGCTATTAAAGTCCATATCTATAGTAGTTGAGTCATTCCTGTCACCATATGCATCTAATTGAGGTGGGGATGAATTATACACATGAAAAATGAATTATGGAACATTTTTATAAAGTATCAAAACAATCCGAATATATATTCATTTCAAATAAATTTAGATAAAAAATAATGTAAAATAAATGTAGGGGTCAATGGAAAGATCTGAAATCCTGCTCGATGGTGGGGTTTGGTAGGAATTCCCCAAGGCTAGTGGAAAGTGAAGGCCTCTACTCATCAAGGCTGCTGAAGGCATGAATCAATACCTAGAATGATGGTGAGAGCTAGAAATGAGGGCCAAAATCTACTCAAGGAAGGAGTAAATGACATGAGTTGATGAACCCGCTCTAGTAGGGGATGGTGATTTTTCAGGTGGCTCATCGCCATTATCAGTAGATCTATCGACATCGATGATATTCCTAGTGGTTCCCAATGAATGTTGTGGTTTGGATGTCTGGTTCAGCAGTCAAATGGTAGGATGGATACCTTGGGTGATTTCAATCCACGCCTAATTCTAGGTTTCTCTTCCTTAGTCATTTAGGCTATATGGATTTGACATTGAGCTCATTGGATTTACTACTATTTACAATTTCCTTGTATTTTTTGGGGCATTTTTTGTTTGGGGATTCAATCTTGTAATGGTTTATATCTCAATCTAGCTTAAGAGGGGTTCTACTATTCTTAATACTGGGGTTTTCCCAAACATTTATAATAATATATTTCACTAAAAAAATAAACAAAATTACAGAAATCTATAAAATATAAACAATTATAATATAAAAAAAATTCACAAAAAAAGAACCTGATAATATTTTCATTATGAAGGTGGCAGATTAACTCCATTAAATGGATGGAACTCCATCCCTAAAACCGTTTGTAAGTCATCACATCTACTCCATCATATGATCATGTTGTTGATGCTACTGCTGTCGTTGATGCTCTTGATGTTGTATATACTCTTCCTACTCTCTAACTAATATCTGAATAGTCTCATCCTAAGATAATAGCCTTGCTTCATACACTGCAAAATTGAAAATTGATGATCTCATACACACTATGTTTTTTGGAAGATATTATGTAGAGAGAAAATATTAATGATGGTCGTTGCATTTATTTGGACATGTTGTGGTGACACGTCATGGTGAAAACCTACCATTTATTCCCCATTTAATTTGGTAATAGAAATTTTATAAAGGGGATTACAAAGGAGGGTGACGACAGGATATAAATTCTGATCTCCAACACCAGTTTTTATCATCAGATTCAGAAGAAACACATCTTCATCCTTGAGTGCAGTATTTTGTGAGGTGTTTATCCATATTTTCAAAGATAGAATTTCTTGTGTGGTTTATCCTTTTAATTTACGGAGAAGAGTTTGTACCCACATTTTACCATATTGAAATCATTAAATTTTCTTGTGGTTTTTTACCCCTTTATTTTTTTAGTTTTCCACATTACATCTGGTGTTACTTTAATTTTGTACATTTGTAATTAATGTCTATCTCGCAATTATCGTTGAATTGATTGGCCAATTGGTTATGATCCTAAAAAGTGGTATCATAGGAATGAGGTTTTGTCCTAATAAAATTATGGATGAATGACGTGTCTAAATGGCGGCGAAATTCATGATCTAAAAATTCAATGGAAATGATTTTAATTGTGGAAAATGAAGATAAAAGAGGATTTTTAGAAAGATTAATGCCTACAGGTGATTGGAGAGAAATCGACAGGTGTGATAGAGAAATAATGGAGTGACATGGATAGTAATGTTATTTCCAACATCCATTTGTCTTTGGAAGATGGGGTCCTATCAAG
Organism: Viscum album; assembly: GCA_963277665.1. Lineage (NCBI taxonomy): Eukaryota > Viridiplantae > Streptophyta > Magnoliopsida > Santalales > Viscaceae > Viscum > Viscum album. The sequence goes on from OY728153.1 coordinate 905,602,807, forward strand.
CATTGTGGAAAAAAAGACAGAAAATGAATCTTGGGATACTCTGACAAAGCTGTATGAGGAAATGTCACTCCTCAATAAAATATTCTTGAAGAGAAAATTATACACACTATGCATGGTGGATTCATCATCGGTGAGTGACCACATCAACACCCTCAATACCATTTTCTCTCGACTTACAGTGGGGATCAAAAAAATTGTGGATACTAAACATGCAGATATTCTACTCAAAAGGATTTAATTTTAATGTGATCAAATTATCATCAACCTCACAAATTAATTCCTAATGGATATATTTCCCTTCAATGATGTTGTAGCTACGGGTATTGAAAAATAATGTTGGTGCAAGAAAAATGAGTACAAACATACAACTTCACACCAAGTGGAAGCTCTTTCAATGGAAAGAATAAGAATTGTGGAGTGTGGTTGTAGTGAGAACTAGAATCATGGAAAGTCCCAATCAAAGAGCAGGAAGAAAAACATCAAATGTTACAATTGCAGTAATTGGGGATATGTCAGGGAAGACTATTGGAATAATAAGGGTGGTAAGAATAACTCTCAAGTAAATGTGGCGAGTACATCTATAAATGGAGACATATTAGTCAGTGATGCAGAAATGAATATTGATAGAAGAAAACATATCGAAGACGCATGGATTATTAACTAAGGAGGAACATTGCACATGAAATCTCTATGAGAATGGTTTGACCAATATGAAACTATCCTAGAAGGGCTATTGTACATGGGTTATGATAATAAATTTCAAGATCATTGGATTTGTAACCATCAAAATTAAGATGCATGATAACATTGTTTAAACCATCCAAGTAGTACGCCATGTGGAGTGTCTCAAGAAGAACATTTTTTCCTTGGGAATATTTTATGACATCGGATGCAAGACTCGCACCGAGATAGGGATGATGAATATTTTGAAGGTAGAACTTGTGTTGATAAAGGAATAGAATATATTAAAGAACTTGTACGTGCATATGGGAGAAATGTACAAGGAAGCAGAGATAGTTGTCTCACCAACTACCTTGATGGATGACCTAACGACGTTATGGAATCAGAATCTTGGCCATATGTCCGAATGAGGCCTAAATATTCTTGAGGATCAGAAGTTTTTTCCTAGGATTATGAAGGCATCCTTAATATTTTTTATGATTTTTTTTGAGTAAGAAACAATGGATGATGTTTGGAATGTCAATGATGGGGAGTAACTACATCTTGGATTTCATTTATTCCATGGTTTGGAATGCAACAGTTGTGTCCCTAGGAGGATTAAGGTACATTGTATCTTTCATTGATCATTATTCCATGAGAGTATTGTTGTTTTTCATCAAAAGGAAATTGAATATCATTGAAGTATTAAAAACATTCAATGTGCAAAATCAGATTGAATCTGAAAAGAAGATCGTGTGTGTGAGGACTAACCATGGTAGATAATATACAAGTGACGATTTTGATTCTCTTTGTTAACAGTATGTAATCAAGAGGTAGTTCATGGTCGAATACACTACTTTCTGTAATGGAGTGGCATAGTAGCTTAATATAACCTTTTTGAAAATAATAAGGGCGATGCTAAAGACTACAAGAGTTATGAGGACATTCTGGGCAGAAGCAGTAAATACTACCTTCTAGGTGATCAATCAATCCCCTTTAGTGGAAATTGATATGAAGATGTCGATGAAGATGTGGAATTGTAAAACCGATAATTATTCTCAATTACATACTTTTGTAAGTCATGTATATGCACTATTTTATGGCCAGGAACGATCGAAGTTGGACTCAAGATCCAAGGAATGTATCTTCGTGTGATACGCTGGTGGTGTGGAGGGGTATTGTTAGTGGGATCCCATTTCCCACAATATTATCATCAGTAGAGATGTCATCTTTTCCGAAGATAGTGTGAAAATTAATATTGATAATGACATATAGAAAGGGAGTACAGAAACGAAATTAGTCGAGGTGAAGGATGAAACAAAGGAAGAACCCGTTTTCTATGAGGAATTACCAAAGCATGATCATCAAGTACAAGATAATTATTGACTACCACAACCAAATCCAGAAAAAAGAGTGACAACATGGAACTCAGATTATGTCATTGAGATCAATGTTTCAAATTTCTTATTGACAGAAGATGGAGAGCTATCATCTCTTTCGGAGGACACCCAGAGTCAAATTATATCATCTTGGATGGCAGCGATGCATGAGGTACATGAATCCCTGAAGAAGAACAAGACATGGGATCCTATTCCATTACATCATGGGAGTAATGATATTGGGAACAAATGGGTCTACAAGATCAAGAGGGATGAAACAGACTAGGTGGAAAGATATCGTGTGATACTGGTGTTCAAATGATATGCTCAGAAGGATGGTATCAATTTCAATGAAATATTTTCTCGTATTGTTATACTAACAAATATTCAGTCAGTGATGGTGATTTGTGCTGCATACACTCTGCATCTAGAGTAGATAGATGTGAAAACAAATTTTCTCCATGGTGACCTTGATGATGAAATCTATATACTCTAATGAGAAGGTTTTTCTAAATAAGGTAAAGAGAACATGGTTTCAGGTTGAAATTTTTTTTTACGATCTCAAACATGTGTTGAGGTGTTGTTACAAGAGATTTTATTCCTAAATCACGAGCCTTGGATACAATAGACTTAATTCAGATCCTTTTTCATATTTTGAGGGTCTATATGCTAATGATTTTATCATTATACTATTGTATATGGATGAAATGTTGGTTACATACCCCAAAAATGATCAAATCTAGGAGATGAAGGCACATTTGTCTAGGGAGTTTGATATGAAGGAAATGGGACTAGCAAACAAGACACTTGGGATGCAAATTTACTGAGACCTGAATAATGGAAATATTTGGATATCACTAAAAAATTATTTGTGGAATGTCTTGGAAAGATTCAAAATGAAATACTATAAGAAAACGTATAACCCTCTTCACATTAATTCCATGTTATCCTCTACAATGAGTCCTAACATTGAAAAATAGAGGATATAAATGTCTCGTGTGTCGTATGAATCAACAGTGGGGATTCTAATGTACCCCATAGTTTGTACTTGAACATATATTGCACATACAGTGGGAGAAGTTAGTAGGTACATGGAGAATCTAGGACGAAATCATTGGAGCTTGCTGAATAGGATCCTGAGATACATAAGGGAAACCTCATATGTGGCATTATGTTTAGGAGGATCAGATTTCACTATCATAAGATATGTTGATTCAGATTTTGAAGGTGACTCTGACCTGATAAAATCTGCAACAGGTTATGTGTTTACTCTTGCAGGAGGATATATGAGATAGAATTCAAAGTTAAAGTCAGTTGTGGATTTATCAATGATGGAGGAAAGTAAATGGCCTATACCTAGTCATTAGAAGATATTATTTGGATAAAATGTTATTTGGAGGAGATCAGGCACAAACAAGATCATATTTCATTGATTTGTGATAGTCAGAGATCCTTTAACATTGTAAGGAATCCATATTTTCATTCCAGGATGAAGCACATTGGTGTAAAATATCATTTTTTGAGATACTATGAATGAAATAAGTGTCGACTTGTAGAAATTCACACTAAATAAAATATGGAATATTTCTTGGTTAATAAGATTGGTTCTAATAAGTTCATATGTTGTAGATCCTTGAGAAACCTTGTAGAGACATGAGTAGTAGGTTTTGTAGATAGAATGGATGTGTGGAGATGTGATTGGAACTTTATCAAATATCAAAGTGGGAGATATGTTGGAAGACGTTATGGAGAGAGAAAATATTAATGACGGTCACCACATTCATTTGGAAACGTCATGGTAAAACGTCATTGTGACACCCTTCCATTGATTCCAAATATAATTTTCTAATAGAAATTCAATAGTGAGAAGTCCAATGGAGGGATAAGGCAAGATATAAATGGGGATCTTCTCCACCAATTTTTATCATCGGATTCAGAAGCAACATATCATCATCCTTAAGTGAAGTATTTTGTGAGGTGTTTCTCCATATTTTCAGAGAGATAATTTCTTTGATTTTTTATAATAGAAATTGAGAAATAGAGAGAGGGATTTTGCACCCACATTTTCCATAGTGAAATCCATCTATTTTCCTATGGTTTTTTACACCATTCATTTTGGGTGTTTATCCACATTGCATCTAGTGTTTTTCCTAACTTTTTCACATTATTTCTATCTTGAAATTATCAATGAATTGATTGGAAAAATTTTTACAATCTTAATTTTTTTTCTAAATGATGACATCACATCAGTTCTATAGTAACTAGTCGATGTCTATTGTAAATAAATTTCAATCATCGTCTCTTTCTAAATACCACTTTTCACCACCCACGACTATGTTTTCACATTAAAACATGCTCGCACGAGGCCTTGACAAGACTATATTTCTTATCCTAAATAACAAATATTTGAGAAATCTATATCTAATATATCCCCTCTATTTAGAAAAATATAAATAAAATGATAAAAAATTATATTATATTAATTTAAAAAACAAAAAAAAACACTAACCACAATTAGCGACAATCTCTCACCAATAATCTTCTCAATAATACTATCTGTGTATATCATCTTGAACACATCAAAAAATGTAATAAATGGTTCGACCACAAACAATATTAATTTATAATATATATATCATATTAAATAATATTATTTACCAACATTTGATGATTTATTCTAAAAGTACGACTCTCAACTCTGTGTGGGACATCCTTCCAGCCTCAATTATATTAGCTATAAGATGATTTCCTCTTGAATGTATCTTATATCCAGTAAGTGAATAATATAAATGAATTCTTGGGAGGTGAAACTACCACAAAAATAGGTTTTCATAGAGCCACCATTTTGCAACTCTAAAAAATGGTGATAAAGGGGGTACCTTTATCAATGCTTTTTTTCGCACTGATAAAGGTACCACCTTTATCATTGATTTTTTGTATTGTTAAAGGGTCCCCCTTTATTAGTAATGATAAAGGGTATTTTTCAAAAAACATTAAAAATAATATATTAATATATTAATATATAAATATATAGATATTGATATAAATATAATATATATATTTTTAAATATGTTTTAGATAAGTATTGGTATACATTTACACCTAATATAAAACATGTTTAGAGAAAATAACGTATAAAATATTTTAAAAAAATATTATAAATTAATAATTTTCTAATTATTATAAATTAGAAATCATTTAATAAAAAATTGAAGACCAAAAAAAATCAAAAAAATAATAAAATATCTAAAATAAGTTGAAAACTTAACTCAAACTTCAAACGGTGATAAATTTTGATCCAGGTGCCTTTTTGAGCTCTATTACTTATCAAATCGAAGCCAACTGTGAAAAATGAACTTTTCTTCCTCCAACATCTTATAGTATTTCTAGGAAAAAGAGATATCAGTTTTTAAACTTCCTGAATGACATAATGGTTATATAGGGGTATTAACTATATAGAAAGAATATTGTTTTAATAAACGATTTAATTTTAAAGGTTCTAAAATCACCTGACTGTCATGTTTTACTGTGAGATCTAATTCTTATATCTTTACATTGCATTTTTTCCATGAATGTCCTTTATAAGTTAACCAAGCTTTGTTTCTTCTACAAAGATAGATGCAGTAAAGTTATGGATCTGGTGAAATTGAAAACTGTGGAAAGATAAATTATTGTCATATTATGTGATTTAGGATTGTTCTTACTACTAGAATTCATTGATATAATGGGTCATTTGATGGTTCACATAGTGAGAGAGATTAGAATATGTGGTCCTATACAATATAGATGGATGTACCCCCATTGAAGGATGTATACATATTTTGAATGGGTATATAAAAAATCATATATAATCAAACGGTTATAATAAATATTGATATATTTTTGACGAAGCCATTGAATTATGTACCAAATTAATTTCATGTGTGTAAAGAATTGGTCTACTAAAATCTCATCACATTAGGTGGCTAGCGGGTGAGGAATTTTTGGAAGAGATGTAGTCACAATCAATATTGTAGATCATGAGTAGGCCCACCTTTACGTTTTGAATAAAGTTTTGGGGGTTTCCCCACATGTTGAAATCCACAAATAAATTCTTAGGCATTTGAATCAATCAAGGGCTAAAATATGGATATCAAATACACTTAATCAATAGTTTATAGAATGGTTTTGGGACTAAATTTTTAATGATTCAGATGAAAATCATAATTCAATATCAGAACAACTTTGATGGTTAGCTAGAGTACCAAGTGTGTATGTATTATCTTAAAATGATTACATAATTAAGGGTTATATGTTCTATAAAAATAGACATGATGAATAAAATACCGTTAAAAATAGTGGAGTTACACTTGTGGCTGAAGCGATGTATATTTCTGGTACTATGTACAAAAATCAAATTTATTTGAATATTTCATACATTGACATCATCAAAAAAAATATGGGATTTGGATTATACAACATTCCATGTGCTGATTTTTCAATTATAGTGGGTTGATAACATGAAAGATGTAAAAATAGATGAATTTGGATTAGTGAAGTTCTATTTCAGTAAGGAAGGGTGAAAAGATGAACCATTTATAATGAAATCATATGCAGTACAAGTACATTATGTTCTAGATACCACAAATTGAAAGTGGACAATTGTTATGTTATAAACCAAAACCACTAAAGGGTTAGATGAAAATTCAACTGATGGTGACACTATCATTAGGAAATCATATTCATTTCATAGAGGTCCTAATGTATATGGTGTTTTCATTGTCAGAGGAGTCCAAAATGAAGGGACATGAATAGTCGATATAGGGGTCAAATCTCATCAGCCATTAAAAAATAGAGTTTAATAATTAGGTTGTTTCTTTAATATACATTGTGTTACCTCATGTTATTATATGTTTTTTTTGTATTGAAGTAATAAAAATTAAATGTTAAACCTCTTCTGTAGATAATGAATTATGAAAATGCTGGATTCTTGGTTGTTATTAATAGTCCAAGGGTTCCCTCATGTTTTGGTTTTTTACACGGGTGTGTGGGTTATTTCATTGGGGAGGCGGATGAGCCCGTAAGGGGAATTGCCTTATTAGGCTTCCCCTCTATCGTCTTCTCTTCTTCTCGCCTCATATTGACATCAGAGCTCTCCTAAGAGATCCTTCTCAGTGTTTTCGTGGCGGCGTTATCACTTCCAGGCATGACGTCAAGGTACCTCTGTGGGCGCGACCGTCTGGGATATTCCCACCACATGCTGGCCTGTTAATTTAGTAGCGTGGTGATGACATCAGTCGTAGATCTAGCTCACCCTGGATGGGGGTCGACGCTTCGATTCTGTTTTGGCTAGGGGCACGTGCAGCGGTTCGATGTGGATTCCTGGTGAGTTTGTGAAGGCAGCAACAGGATATGGCTCTGATTTGAAGCTATCCATCATGACTGTCTTTGTGGTTTTGTTCTCCATTTGATTTTCATCCCTTATTATTTGTCTGTGGGTGTGGTTGAGACCTATTTGGAGCATGGTGATTCCGGGTTATCGTTTTGGGGTTCATTCGGATCAGACATTGTTGCAACAACGACATGGACGAGATGCGTTGGGTTTTCGTTGTGATGTTTTATTGCAAATTTCTGATTTAGTGATGAGTTTGGTCTTGTTTTCATCCACCATTTGTGTGTGATGGTATGATTTGGGTGGAGGACCATGTGTTGGTGATGGAGGTCATGGTTTTGGCGACCGATGAAGGATTCAGTATAGGGTCTTGGATCGTGTGTGTTTGCGTTGTTTGGGGACATCATAAGAGGAGAATTCAGGTGGTTGTGAAGTCTGTTTGAGGTGATATGTGTTATTTGATCTGTTTATTTTTGATTTTGGATTTTGGATTTTGGATTGTGGATTTTGGGTGATTGGTTTGATTTCTGTAGGTTCTCACTAACTTAAAAAGTTACTTATTTGAAAATTAAAAAAAGGATGTTTCAGTCAAAATTATGCACATGCTAGTGCTCCCAATCCTAAGGAACAATAGGTCATTCAACCTATTGTTTCTTTCATTGTAGAGGATCAATGTACTTCTTCATGTGCTGGTAATCCCAATCCTATGGAATAATAGGTTTTTCAATATATTTTTGACCCCAGTGTTGAGGTTCAACAACCATCTTCACATGCAAATGCTACTTCTCTATAGAAACAACATATTGATGATGTTTAATCTATGGAAATGTTAGGTGATGAAGGACCAGTGATGTATTAAAAATATGTGCTCCATATTTTGATGGTGTTAGAAAAAATCATGAAGGAAAAAATAAAAGGAATCAAATATGAGGTCGTATGGAATGCTCGGGGCCAGCATGTCAACTCCAACATGGCCATTTTTAGTAGTTACATTGGAATCATCACTTGGTTATGCATTCCAACTGGTGTGTTTTTGTTGGACCATGTTGTTCCAACACTTATGAAACTAATTTGGGAAGAGATTATAGTAACATTATGATATCATTTCTTTATTTTACTAAAAAATAATAATGAAACAATGAATTATTCTTCACTATCCCTTGAAAATTTCATTTATATTAGATAAGTCCAATAAGAAATTTGTATTAATTCTTTATATAAGGATTCATAGAGGATTTCACACAATTCTACTCAGTCATCCTCTAAATTAAGTCGAATGGAAAATAATCCCACACCCAATTCTTATGTATGCACACCTGATAACCGAATAAGCATGAGATTTATTTACTAGATTTCATATCGACGTGCCTTTTCAAGTACACTGTGGCTAGAAATATATTGATTAAGAATAAATATATTCATCACTTTGAGTTAAATTTTTTTATTTATGAAATAGAAACTGAGTTTTGAAAATAATGGAGCGAATAAAAATCAACATACCTCTACCGTAAAGCATGGATGGGGTACGCTTCACTTGCAAAAAATGGTACATATTTTAAATCTACTGTAAAACTTTTATATGACATGAAACGAAAAAAATAATTATGTTCCTATATGTATATGCAGATTGATGAATCAAAATATAAATCCACTTCCAAATACACCATGTGTTGTGGAAAGAGGCATGTTAAAATAAATATGGGATACAAATAGAAGAAAATACATAAAAACGGTGGGAATCATGTATAATTATGATATAATAAAAATTTGTTTTTCTTTAAATCAAAATTACTTAAAAATGATTAATTATTTTCCTATATTTTCTATCTAGTTTTGTAACATGAATCATCAACACCTGTATAAGATGAAAACCTACTATCAGTGTCATTATAGCGGCCAGAACAATATGGTCACATTAGAGGTGCAGGTTTTTGGGTGACAACACAAACATATTTTGATAAAACAAAAAGAAGAAGATAAAGATGAATAAATTAAATATATGAAAGAAAGACTAGATACACTATAATAAAAAATTCAAATAGAAGCGAGAGTTACTAGAAACTTTTATAGAGAGAAGCGAAGAGAAAACAGAACTGAAGAATAACCATTTCTTGAATATCCCGCCCCACACCCACCAGCTTTGAGATGAGCCATTCCACTCAAAAAGATGTCTTGGAAAAGGAAATCATTGTTCTAATAATTGTTTCTATAAAATGTGAATCATATAGACACTGATACCTTTATGGTGCTGATATTATACAGGGTGATAATGATTTTTATTTATATCTATGAACACCCACCCATCACCTTGTAGTGAGGGCTACAATGTTCAATATCCAAAACGATGTGCTAAACAATAGACCACTTAAAATAGGTCTTGTGAGAGTGTCAATTAGTTTAGCCCATGATATGAGCGCTAATCAACCTATTCGAATTGATGAGGATGATATTCATAAGGGTAACCAACTATTCTAACATTCATCGCATGGCAGTCAAATATTGTAAAAAAATATGTCGACTAGGAGGTATTCATTTCTTATTTATTTTTCATGCTAAACATTTAATAATTAATGAAAAAAGGACTAAACTGATGAATGTAGTTACAAATGGACAAATGGATGGCAGTGAAATGAAAGTTAGACTCAAAACCATTTAAAGGATCAACCAACTGATTAAAAATATCTTCCAAATTCACATTTACCCCACCCATTGAATATCCACATTTACTAACATTAAAGGATAATGCGGATACAATGTTACAAAGTGCTAGTAGTCACGTAGTTGATTTTGATGAAAAAATTTGTGGGGAGGATGTTACTGACTAAATTTATTCTAATAATGTAGATGAAATCATCAACAATGAATGGATAGGTGCCTCAATTATAAATGTATAAATGAGGTACGTTTTCATGATTTAATTTTACAATAGATGATATACCATGTTAATTATGAATAAATATATTTCATATTTTTTTAGGCATATATATCAATACCAATTCAACGAATTTACCCATAAAAAATTGGACTCGTTAGTCCTCATGTCACCTCTACAGACCAAACAAAAAAATATTCCAAACTAATGAATGAAAGAGTGGAAATCCTGGGAAAATCGTTTGAAAGAAAACTTGAGGATGAAATAATATTCTTAATATAAATGATGTATAGATAAAATACTACAATTTATTCATATTTAGTATATTTTTCTTTTAATTCATTACTTATTCATTTCTTTTGTTTTTAGGAAACATTAGATTCTTATTAAAATCAATTTGGATACTCTAAATTTTTATTTTTTGGATTCACTACATATATTACCAACAAACCGACCACACATGATAACATTTTTTAATTTTTATTACACTACATCCATCATTTTTCAACATAACTTCATGTTATATAATTATATAATTTTTAAATTAGGATTATATTATTATAGGGCGGTGTGTAATATCATCAAAATCATGGAATGAGGACAAGCATTACGCACAATGACCCAGAATAGTTCTACAACAGGATATTTATCAAGTTATATATAATAATATTTAACTATCCAAACTCATATAAAAAATTAATTATTTTCCTCAATGTTTCTACAGTGTCTAAAATAAAAAAATGGAAAATATTTTGGTTATTATGTTTCTAAATTTTTGAGAGGGATCATATTCCATCAAAAACACATCCTTGAAGAGGTATTTTCCATGTTAATTACTACTTTATTTAAAATATTTATTAATCTTTTGTGTATTAATAATTTTCCAGTACTATTATGACGGCAGAAAAATAATAATATTTATAAGACGATATAATTTTTCAAAGAAACAAATGGGCATAATACCTAATCATGGAATGCATTCAAATGGCATGAAGATGTGACTTCTATAGAACTAATAGATTGTTTAATATTTATGTTTAATTTATTTCTTTTTAGTATTATCCACATAAGAATTTTTTTCCTTATACTCAAGGATTCCTTAGAATTTTGGATTCTTTTGAGATTTTGGGATATGTAGGAATCAAAAACACATCAATCTGACATATGAGGTGATCGGTATGACTCAAAGTGAGTCTTTTTATTTAAAATTGACATTAATATTAGTATAATATAAAACTCACAAACAAAATACCAAAAATTTTAATTCAAATTGTTTTTTTACTTTATTATATTGATCTATAATTCATTTTATATGTGTAGGAATCAGCCAGAAACCAATCCATGAAATGGTGTGACCATTATGGCTCAGAGTGTATGTTATCAGTTTTAAATCAACATTTTACATCAAAATATGTCACTCACTAAAAATTGATAAAACACACTAATATTGTCTTTATAATTTAGTTAATCGATTCATAAATAATTTTTTACATGTAGGAATTGTTCTCATATAAAACTGATACAATATGTGACTGGTATTAGTTTAAGTTCATGTTTCTAGTTTATAATAAAATTTTACTAAAAGAGACAAGTGACATACTGAAAAAAAATTGTATTGTTTTAATACTTTTTTAGAACTATCCATATGTCACATGGGATGTATAGAAATCAGTTTCACCTCAATCTGATGCACGGTGTGACTAGTATGACTCCATGTCCGACTTTTTATTTAAATTGACATTAATTTTAGTAAAAATGAACAGGTGAAATACTGAAAAATGAAAAAACACATTTGGATTGTTTTAATACTTTTGGGAAAAAATTAATGAGTCATTTGGGATGTATAGGAATCTCTTGCACCTCAATATGAGGCACATTGTGACCATTATGACTATAAGTGCATCTTTTTTATTTAAAATAAACATCAATTTTAGTAAAATGGACAATTGACCTACTCAAAAAATGAGGAAAACCATTTCAATTTTTTTGATATTGTAGGAAAAAGATCCAAATGTTAGTTGGGATGTGTATGAATTAGCTGAACCACAATGTGATCCTCAAAAACTCCCAAAAGTATCTATAAAATGAGCTGCACAATTTTCATCTCTCACAAAAAAGGTAGAACAACAAGAATAGAATAAAGGATCCAATAATCTAATGATGCTGATAATAGAACAAAAGTCATGGTGGTCAGTTTCATCCACCTCTAGCTCGTCGATAATAACATTACGATCAGTTTTGACCACAAGTTGAGAGATGAAATGCATTGCATACCCATCCAGATAGTCATGGCCACTGCTACAGTAGGAGACCACCAAGAAATTTATGATTAATGATGAACCGAAATAATAGAGCCTACATGGTCCTAGAAAACAGCCACACTGTCAAAAGAGACATCACCTTGAATTGTCGCATTAGTATTAAGTTTGAAAATACACTGAGGGGGATGAATCCATCTGACGAGAGAGGGATGAACAATTATTTGATAACTGATGTTGAAACCCACATTTTGGCATCACTTATTACATAACCAACATTAAAACTCTCACTAACACAGTTTTAACATATCTTATCCATTAACTGATATCAAAAATCTATTCGTGTGAGTTTTAACATTTATAATGTATAAATAAACAATCATAATGAATTCATAACATATTTGAATGTCAATTATACTCAGGCATCAATATATTTATTAACCAAATTCATTGGAAGCATATATTTATTTTAATGTATATTTATTTCATTATTATTATAATTATAAATATATATATTTAAAAATAATTTATATATATTTAAAAAAATAATATAAATAATAAATATATTTATTATTTAAAAATTAATAATAATGTTATAAAAATTTAAATATATATTTATTTATTTATAACTTATAAATACTTTTTAATACATTATATATATATATATGAATTATTAATAAATATATATTAATTATCAACATGCGCTTTTTTATATAATTTATACGAATAATAATTATTTTTTAATAAAATGTATTATTTTTATATAAATTAATAATATTATTTATTAAAAAAATTTATCAGCGCTTAAAATATCATTTTTCCTAGATTATATGGTTTCTCCAAAATTCTTTCATTTTTGAGATAATTGGTAAAGATGATAGGGTTTGTATTCCAATGATTCATAACTGGGGCTCTTAATGGTTGGATATTAAGGAGGCTCATCCACCTTTACTAGTTTATTCCACACCTATCAGATGGCTTCCCCTTTGGGTGTTCTCAAACTTAATACTGATGTAGAGACCCCTGGGGATGGTTTTTTTGGACTTTGGACAGTCCTCCAGGATCACGATGGCTCTCTTATTGAGGCTCATCATTCCTTGAACATTGCGGATTAGTCTCCTCATGTGGCAGAGGCCATGGCTATTTGGAAGGGTATGCAGTTCATCTTGTCTCTTGTCTGGAAGGATATTGTGGTAAAATCTGATTGTCATGTTATTATCAACACACTGAAAGAGGATGAAGGTGGACTCAAAGCTTGTGGTTCCATTATCGACATCTTCAGATCATTGGTTCCTTTTTTCTCTTCTTGTTTTTTCCCTTTTCTTGGAGATAGGAAAATCGAGTGGTTCATTTTTTGGCTATATTAGGGAATCATTGGGGGTCTAATTGATGGATTTTCTCTTTTCCTCCAGAATTATGTACTGTGCCATTGGATGATATCTAAGGTTTTAGTATTTTCTTTTTGTAAAAAATAAAGACCCCTATTATCAGTGCTAAAAAAAGGGCTGATAATGGTTACACCTTTATCGACGTTTCTTTAGCATTGATAAAATGAGTATTTATCAGCACTTTTATCAAGCACTGATAAAGTCCCCCCTTTTATCTGCGCTTTCTTCATAGCATTGATAAAACCTGATGCATCCCTTACCCCGATATGTGGTAGTGAATGGGAGGATCCACCGCGTGTTGTTGACATCAACATTAGTAGTGGATTAAACTTCCACCAAATCAAAAAATAACCACTCCTAAACAATGATTTTCTAGTAGTGGATACATAACTCATTTATGATGTGTTGGAATTGACTCCATGTGAATACGATATATGATGTGACTAGTATGACTTAATGTTTGTGTTTTAGTTATAAAAGGGACATTTTAGTTTAATGATATAATTATTAAAAATTAATTACATAATTAAGAAAAGTAATAACTAATGATATCATTAATATATTTAGTAAATGTTAATATAATTTATAGAGATAATTAATTAACATTTTAATTTATAATCCAAAATAAAATTATTAATGAAAATTTAATATTTTAATTAATAATTAATTTAAAATTATCTATATAATAAATAAAAACCAAATTAGTATTATAACTTATAACATCATTAATATATATAGTAATTAAAAATATAAATTATCATATGTGAAATATATATCATTAAATTTTAATTTTTTTAACATTTTTTGAACTTTTACTATGATAAAATTTGTTTTTATTGGGTGGAAAAACCTTTCTAAAAAGTTTGATCATCTGAGAAATCCAACTAAAATAAAAAAACCTTAATTTTTTATGAAAAAACCACAGTAATTGTGTCGAACATTTACTCAAAATTATATATAAATCCATACATTTTATAAACAAAAAAAATTATTTGAAAACAAATATAGATTTATAATAAAAAATTTATTGTTTTCTTGTTATAATATGTGTTATAATTTATTTAAAATATAAAATTAACGAAGAAATAGAAATATTATAAATTAATTTATTTTATTAGTTTTCAGTTATTAAAATTAATAATCACGACATAAAAATATATTATTAATCAAATAAATTTTTACTAACCAATACTCATTTTAGTATAAGCCTTCGGTTCTTTTTTATTCATTTTTCAAATAATAGTTTTGTTAACCACCTATTTTCCATCCCGTTGGGGGTAATCCCTCCAAAAATATATTACCATTTATGAATGGTTAGATAAAAAATCAAAAGAATGCAAATATATACTTACACACACACACATATATATATATATACTAAATGTTGTATGAAGGTTGATACTAGTCAATGTTATATTATTGAATTAAAATGAACATTAAATTTTAGATGTGAGTCAAATATTCTCAAAATCAATTATAAATTATTAAATTAAAATTCATCAAAATTATTAAAATATACAACTTTTATAAATTTGTTTAAAATGATCATTTAAAATCAACCAACATTAGGGATTTCAACCCATCAAATATGCATGAAATTTGGGATAATCGAATCCTAACTCATTTTATTTTTTCAAACCCAAATACATATATAACCCATTTATTTTTTAAAACACTATTTTTAATTATATTCTATTAAATTTTTATATGAAATTATAACTACCCAAATCGGCTTAATTAAAGATACATCTATTATTTTTAATTTTAAAATTTATTTATAAATCAAAAAGAAATTGATATCAAAGAAAACTAATAAATTTTATAATTTTATTAAAATTTTAAAATAAATCATTATTCAGTATATAACAATTTATTTAGTTAGATTCGAATTTAGATTTCATTTATAAATATAATATGAAAAATACTCAAAATACATAAATAAATTAAATAGTTTTACTATCATTTTAATATTTAGTTTATAAATTAATTAACATTAAATAAATAGGGTTGGGTAAATCCTGGATATTAATTGGCATTGTAAATAGAAGATTTGTGTATCCCACCTTTCTAGGTATTAGATGGAATGTTTAAGGAGGTAAATG
This sequence comes from Viscum album, assembly GCA_963277665.1. Lineage (NCBI taxonomy): Eukaryota > Viridiplantae > Streptophyta > Magnoliopsida > Santalales > Viscaceae > Viscum > Viscum album. The sequence goes on from OY728153.1 coordinate 905,618,837, forward strand.
CCAAAATAAAGGAATATGGTCCTATATAAGGGTGGAGGCTATGTTTTCAAACTGTAAGCCTCTGACTGGAATTTCCCTCTTCTCTGAAACACCGCACCGCCTGAGGATGAGGATGATGATTTTAAAAAGATGGATTATTGGAACCCGTTGGAAGTCATGTTTTGGTGGAATATCATTAGAAAAGATAAAAATATGGAGTTGTCTCCTGGAGTCCCACGACACGTGATGAAGATGACAATGAGGTCTTAAATAGAAGAGTTTATAACCAATACACTGATATTATCCAGATGGATAATAGAGGATACTACGAGGGACCCTGTCCATTCGTCCCCTTCTCCTGGGAATACTTCCCTGGGGTACCTAAGTAAGAAGATCCAAAACTGACCCAAACCCAAAACCGAAACTAGAGAACCATGGGTTGACAGCACATGTGGATTCCTATTTTGGTGGGCAGTGTCCAGCCATCCCATTCGCTTGGGAACACACCCACAGGGGACCCAATATAGGGGATCACGAATGCACCCCAAATCTTACACATGAAATCTCTACTCCCCTGGGGAACCCAAGTGAGGGGATCCAGAATTTACCCCAACTCCCCCTAGGAACCCAATACATGGTAAAGTCTTCTCCAATAGGCGGCGTTTGTGAGAATGGTTACAATGGAGGGAGGTGTCCACTCCTCCCATTCACCTCAGAGCACTTCCCCAAGGTGACCAAGGAGATATGGAAGCCATACCAATCCAAGAGCTCCTGGCGGAGGTGGAACACAGTTGAGGCGGGATATAGATGTGTAGGTGTGGGAGGTGTAGCACAGTGCAGTCGCTCTGGGAGGACCTGGTGGAGGCAGAACAAGGTTGAGGCGGGATGTGGATGTGTACGCATATAGGGAGGATCAAGGTACAGTGGCTCCGGGAGGTTATGGTGGATGTAAAACATGGTTGAAGCGAGATATGGATGTTCGGATGTGTGAGGCGGTCATGGCAGGGCAGAGTGCAGTCATGGTGTGCAGTCATATCTGAGGCGGAATATGGTCGAGGCGGGGATGCTTTACGACTGACTTTCATTAGCGCGGTCATGGTGTGGGGATTTTCTATTAAAATCCTATAAAAAACCTATTATTAAATATTTTTTTGATTAATATAATTTTTTTATTTTTTATTGTATAAATAATGAAAATAAAGTTACTAATAAAACATTATTTAATTTGAATTTCTATTTTAAATTATATAGTTTATATGGACAAATATTTAGATATGTTATTTATATACTTCATATCACTCTGTTATAATATTTATATACCACTATAAAAATAATGGTTTTCGCAATAGGTTTTTTACAAAGAATTCCCACCGCACAAAGTTAATTGTGATAGGAATTCATCACAACAAACCTTCATGGAAAATCAGGACGTAAATAATAGAAATTTTGAAGGGACGTTGAAATTAACATTATTGTGATACAATTTGTGAAAAAAACAATTTAGCCATCACAAATACTATTTAAGATCGAAATTTTCTTCATTGTATGTTATATTATTCTACATTGTTTTCAATGGAATTACAAAAAAATTAGTTTTATAAATAAATAATTAAACATATTTACATATAAAATATATTTCTCAATAAATAAGCCTTATCTAAATATAAACTAATATTCATTTTATTTAAAACACAAATATATGAATATTTATATACCTATATAATGTGTGTATGTATATATATATATTAGTATGTGTCTGTATTAACAAACAAATATATATTATCTATATATCCTAACATAGGAATATACAAAAAAGTTATTTTTATAACTAAAAAATTAAACATATTTACATATAAAATATATTTCTCAATATATAAGCCTTATCTAAATGAAAACTCATATCTATTTTATTTAATACATAAATATATAAATATTTATATACCTATATAATGTGTGTGTGTGTGTGTCTATATATATATATATTAGTATGTGTAACAAACTGATATATATTATCTATATATCCTAACATAGTAATATACATATTATGATATAATATAAGTGAATATATGTAATTGTGTATAATTTAAATTACAGATACACATAATATATATATATATATATGTATGTTGTATATTTGTATTTATTTATTTGTTTGATTATTTATACACACACACAAAAACATATTTTATAAATGTATTTACAAATAATCTTATAAATATATATTAATACATAAATAAAAAAAATATAACTATATATATATAAATAAATAGATATAAATATAAATATATAAATATAACTAACTATATATATAATTAAAACTAATATATGTATGCAATTTCTATGTGAGATTTTTTTAGCATCATTTTAGATACAAAATTACCTCTAAATATTTATTAATTCTACCAAAAACAAAATATTAATTCATATTATATACGACATATCATATCCATCAAACTTAATTTAAATAACTATCGATAATTAAAGAATTATTTTCAAAAAATTAATAATGTTAAAATATTTATCCTATTACTTATTAATTGTTTTTTGACAAGCTGTGTGGTTTTTGTGAACACAGTTCACACACTCCAGGACCCGTTTTTTTAAAATATTTTGACTTATCCCATATCAACTAATCAACTATATTTTTTCCGAATAAAAAATTCATCAAGAAGTCATTTTTTAAAATAAATTAAAGTGAATGAAAACAAAGCCCATTGCTACGTTTTTAGAAAATGATAAAAAAATAATTCCTTCAAAAAACCATAAAAAATCATTGTTTATTGAAAAACTAATATCCTCATTTCACTTTAAAAAATTACAGTTTTTTATTTTTTACATTAAAAAACTAATATTTCCTTAAAATAATATCAAACAATTACTAATTAACATCAAATATACTTTATTTAAAAAATAAATAAAAAATAAAAAATAAGCCTTTGTTAAAAAATAAATTCATAACCTTTCTTCTAATGTAATTTTGAAGGATAAATGAAGAAGTTTTCTTTTTTAACATTAAATTTTTTAATTGAAATTTTTTATTTTGGTAGAAAGGATAAGGGGGATTTTTTTGATATTTTTAATTTAAAATAGGATCATTTAGAAAATGGTAAATTATTTAATTATCATAATATAAAAGAATAAAATTCATTTTTTATTTCCAAATACATCATAGAAAATTAATATGTAATTTTTAATTTTTAAATAATATAATAAATGTTAATAATTTTTTTTTAATTTGAAAATTGGGATATTGTTTAATTTTATAGTGGATTAATATTTCATTTTATAAAATATTTTTAAATTTGGAATATATATTTTATTATTACTTCCAATGGAAATGGTAAATTTTTACTAATTTTTCATAAATGAAATTTAGTTTTTTATTTTATTTTTAAGGAAAATAATTAAATAATTTTATTTTTTAAGTGAATGTTTGATTTATTTTAATTTTTTCATTTGAATTTTATTAATGAAAAAAAAAATTTTGTATTTTTTTAATAAATAATGATATTTTTATAATTGAAAGAGAATTTTGGTTGAATATATCTTTATGAAAAATAGTTTTGGACTTATTTTTTACTCTTTAAATTATTTATGGGGAATAATAATTTTGTTCTTAATTTTAATAATTTTAAAAATAATTTTTTATTTTTAAAAAAACTGATCATCACTCCAGTATGAATTCCATGGTGATATATGGTAGTAATCCCATCGGTCGGTGGTTGAATGAATATATGGATACCATGGGGGATTTCAATCCAAATCTAATTCTATGTTTCTCTACATTAGTCTTTTAGTATATATGGATTTGACTTCGAGATGATTGGATATAATACAATTTTCAATTTTCATATCTTTTTTAGGGCATGTTGTGTTTGGGGATTCATTCATGTAATGGGTTCAATCTTGATCCATCTTAAAAGGGCTTCTAATTTTAATAATAAAGAGATTTTCCTAACATATTCTAACAATAAAGATCACTAAAAAATACAAAACCGTAAATAAAATTTACTAAAAAATATAATCATTTCTAATACAACCAATGTTCCCAAAAAAGAACATAATAATAGTGCCACTAAGAGGGTGGGGAATTAACTAAATTAGATGGAGTGAACTCCATCCCAAAACCATTTGTATGTCACCACCTATACTCCATCAACTGACCATGTTGTTGATGCTATTACTATCGTTGTTGCTCCGGATGTTGTCACTACTCTTCCTGCTCTCTAATTAATCTCTGAGTAGTCTCATCATGACCTCTTATCTTTGCATCATACTCTACATATGTATGAACCGTCCCCCAGAGCCCATGTCGTGACTACCGCAAGCCCGCCTTCCATAGGCTTGGGGCTGGAGACTATCACCGAAGGCGTATTTCCCTAAAACCGGGAAGGAATTGCCTTTATGACCTGTACACACACAACCAATCACATTTCTAGTTATGAACACAAGGTAAACTAAATATTAAATAGAGTGAGTAAGTAAGTAAAAGAGGACATAATACAAGCCCAAATTGAAAGTACAAGGAAATGGAAGGTATAAGTAAACTGGACAACTCATGTGAACACCCGCCAAGGATCCTACCTGAAGGGTAGGTACAACTCTCAAACGGTCCTCTCTGTGGTACGCCTCGTCTAGGGTCCACCTCCGAGCTACCTCTAGTCCTGGTACCCTCATCCTCAGTCAGCGATGTCCGTTATTTGCAACCAACACAACAAGGTGCAGGCATATCCCGTACAGGGGTGAGCATAACTATACATAGTAGGGACCCCGAGATCCTAAAGGTCTCACAAAATCTAAAAAAGAAAAACCCAAAATCATAAAATCAACTAACAATCCTACTTAGGTCTATCCCCATACATATACCTAAATTATCAAGTATACCCATCTCAATCATGAGGAAACATAGAGTCCAACTCAATAGCCCAAACCTCAACTATTCCACAATGGAAGAAATACAAGAATGGTAAGTACCACACATGTACATCACATAGAAGAATACTACCAAGGTATCACCACGAAGGAAAACTACCATAAGGTACAGACTCAGCTCACACCAGGTCTATCTTAGGTACAGTAGTAGAGATGATTAGATGTAACTACTAAATAATATGTATCTATTAACAGGCAGACCCATGAAGGATCCTAAATCATCATCATACCCACAGAGGAATGTAGTACATCGTCAGACCCACATAGGATCCTAGTACCTCGTCAAACACACACAAGATCCTAGTACATAGTTAGACCCACACAAAAACCAAGTATCTCTCCAGACCCACATAGGATCCAAGTACATTGTCAGACCCACACAAGATCCTAGTACATCATCAGTACATCGTCAGACCTAGACAAGATCCTAGTACATTGCCGGTATGTCCTCAGACCCACACACGATCCTAGTACACCGCCAGTACGTCGTCAGACCCACACCGGATCCTATTACATCGTCAGTACGTCGTCAGACCCACACAGGATCATAGTACATCGTTAGTACGTCGTCAGACCCACACATGATCCCAGTATATCATAAATACCTTATCATACCCACACATGATCATAGTACATCATCATTACATTGTCAGACCCACAAAATATCCTAGTAAATCGTCACAATACATCTTTAGACCCACACAGGATCCTTGTACATTGTCACAGCCCGCTACAGGTTTCCCACACTAATATAACTTTTCTCTGGAAGGGTTTTATCCTCACGCCAGTGGTCGATTATCCAACTTCACAAAGTCCCAAGAAGAGGTATCCCAATGGACTACCATGTAAAATGGGTCTCAATTCAATAGATGATGTGTCAATCGGACATACGGTCTGTAAGTTATTTCCTTTTTAGCCCCGAGGTCCCGGTTGGATTCGTGCTTGATCCAACTCGGACGTACTCCAACTTTATCCAAACTCAAGTGGGGTATCCCAAAAGGACTGTGTCGATCCAAGGTTTCTGGTCCCACAGAGGGTTCGTCATTTCGACATCGTATGAGGGAGATATGTCGAATAAAAGATCTCGCAATAAAAATAATAATATTATTGGGTGTTTCATGAACCCGAGCCATGAACCAGAATTTAATACTCAACATTAGACTTAAATCGTCCATCTTAATGATAGGATCACATCACCATAGATGGTAAGCCAATTGGATGTCACACGCCTGAGCTATGGATGGTCGAAGATTTAATAATAATATATTATTATTATTATTTGAGAATTTTGGATACCCAATCCATAAACCCGAAAAAGACATCTAATATTGGACTCATAATTTTTGTCTCAAAGTTTGGTTTTCACTACCGTTAATGGTTCGTGAAATTGAGGTCACACAGATAAGTTATGGATGAATTAGGGTTTTAAAAACCATAAATAATAATATTATTATTTTACTTCATTGAATTTTTCTCTATCCATTCTCATTTGAGATTCACGCACAAGAGGGGTATCCCATTTTGGTGGGCACGGGTCCAAACAGTGCCTCTATCTCTTTTTTATATTCATTTTTCTTTTAATTTTATTTCCTATCTATTCCATTCTCTCTCTAATCTAATTTTCTTCTTCCATGATTTTGCACCCATGTACACGATCCGGGAATCCGCTGTGCCTCCGCCTCGCACACGGCCTACCTCTGCCACACCACCTACTCGTGCCGCCGCCTATTCTCACCGGTCGTCGGCCGAAGCCACGTAGCCCCGCTTGCAGCGCGCGCACCGTCTGCACCAGCTGCGCCATACCGCCCTACTCTGCCATGTCACTACTTCCGTGGGGTGTCTCGTCATTGTTATAATGCCTAAAAATAAAATGATCACATATTCACGATCCTCGGGTCAAGGGCTCTGCGTCCATATGTCGTGCTCAACAGAATATTGCATTTCCAACGCCAATAAACATTTGGACGCCTCCTTCCACAAGACATTGAGGCATTGTTCCAAGCCAGAAAAATTAAATGATCGCATATTTGCAATCCTTGTATTGAGGGCTTCACGTACATATATCATGCTCAGTAAAAATCCATGTTTCCAGCGCCAATAAATATTAGGCGTTGAAGAGCGCACGAATAACGCGTGAAGAATAAAAAGAATGAGGAGCATGGTTTATGTGCATGAAGATGACCTTGTTCTTTTGGACACCATCATCATGAATTTAGGATATGAAGAATCAATATAACTAATTCAATCATATATAAAAACCCCTACCGCGATTTTCCATTGGAGGTGGCACGAGGAAGAAGACGAAGTTGATGAGATGGTGGCATCAGCGTTCGTTGCTCCCGCAAGATGATTCCGACCTGGGCTCAAGCATCTTCCATGTTCTCCGATTCTGGAGGATGCTCTGCATTATAGTGGATGTTCTTCGTTGAAAAATCTCCTTACATGTTTCCTATAGCTCTCCATGTTTCCAACAATTCTCCAACCAAATGGTGAAATACCAAATAAGTTTATTAAATAAACTAATTGAGTTGGCACATCAAAGGGAGGAAAACCAAGATTTATCACATAATAAAGGATGATTTCAAGTTTAAGGTGGTCCCCACATTTAAATTTAAATTGGGGGTTTTTAGTTTGGGTGGTCCCCACCACTAAACATAAAATGGGAGGTTTTAAAAATAAAATATAATTTGTTCATTATTTTATTTTAATTTTTTTAACTCTCCCACAAAATTCATGTACACTAATTTTCACCCTCGACATAATGCGGTCAAGGTGAAGGCCTTCTTAAGTGAATATTGGTGCTACGAGTTCAACAGTTCCATCAAATTTCAATTCCGAGCACCGGTTCAAACGTTATATAACACCGCTTGTGAGTTTACTAAACGTACCCGAAAAAAAGTTTGAAAAAATTATAACAGTCACCCTTGACCCGTGCCTGTAGAGACTCGAAGCTTGACATACATAGATATTACATTAATTTTGCAGAATACATAATACATAACAAAAATAGACACATAAGGACCGTAATAGTTTAATTTCTTTGGAAACCAGAAACGTAATCTTCTAATCGTGGTGATGGATCATCAACAACTCCCATAAAGATCATCCACTTTTTGTTTTCTTACCTAAAACCTTTCATTTAATCCTAGGGGAAAAATAAAACATAAAAAGGGTGATCTCAAATTCTCAGTAAGGGTAAGCATGGATAAAATAAAACACACCATATACATTTGAACTTAAAAACATGATCATAATGTTTAAACATCAAAATCATGGGCAACGACATAAAACATGGAAGTATATAAGGCATAGATCATAATGGTACATAAATCATGATAACATATCATGGGAATAAAACATGTTATTTTGTCACCCATTAAGAACATGTAATGATTTCCATGGTTTCCAAGGCATAGCTGCCAAGACCATCTTAGTGGAAAAAGTCCCTTTCTGAATCCAGTTCACTCCTCGTTCCAGTCCTATAATACTGAACCAGATTAACATACTGTTCCAGCCATATCTATCTAATTAGATATAAATCTTTACCCAATGCATTGGAGGGAGATATACATCCCACCAATCTCATAATGAAATCATTCTTACTTGTGCCACAAAATAAACATACATCATTTATAATAACCCAACGAATAAAATGGGTTTCATAAACATCATCACATCATCACATAATCCATATAAAAGTAATGGATATCATTTCATAATAATAAATGTGAAACCATGCAAATCATAGATACATTATTCTTGAAACATACACATATTAAATAATGTCATCTTAGATGAAAAAATTCTTTTGATAAAACACTTGAAATGAATTCTTGAAGAAAATATCATTTCTTATGCAAAATCATTTTATTTTCAAAAAACATCATTAAATTTTAAAAGAAAGAGATTTTGTTGGAAATAGTCATGAAATCTTTTCGATCAATCTTCATGACAATATTTCTTTATAAAACTGTAAAAATCCATTCGTGCCATATATGTTTAAAAAACATTCTTCTCGTACTTTTGCCGGAAAAGTCAAAAAGTACCTCGTAAAAGAAAGATCCCTTCCATACGATGTGGTAAAAGTAGAAAAGGGTAAAAATGAATTTAAACATACATGGAACAAAAGTAAACATTTTATGAAAACATTTTGAGAACATATGGACAGTGATAATAATCATATCCCTAATAAATACTTACGAATAAACAATCTCAGATAAGAATGAGATTGGAATAATTATCCCTTACCTTAGGTCTGATATGCTTCGTACTTATCTGACCCTCCTATATAATGATTTAAAGAATGTCATTGACTTATTACAGAATCATATTCTTTGTTATGATATCATTTATGGTACACTTATGACTTCATATTACCCGTTCTTTTGAAAATTCCAGGTTAAAAAGCGTTTTGGGTAAAATCGTTTCATTTGTCGTCTGTGTTTTGACTTGTAATTATTCATATGATTACATAGATCATGATTACATAATTCCAGAATATAAAACATGATTTATATATAATATATATTATGAATATACATATATATAATAGATCGTTAAATGGAATGAAATACACAGTTCATGGAGACGGTAGGTTGTACGTACGCTTGAACGTTGTTTTCGTTTCCTCATTGAATTGAATGGAATTAATTGGATGACATACATATATATATACATAAATATAGTATCATTATTATGTCATATATTTCATGATTACTTATTATATATACTTTATAATCATTTATGAATGGTTAATCAGTGAGAATGAATCTCATCGCGTCGTGGAGACGGTATTCCGTACGTACGCACGAGCGATGATATCGTTCCCATGATGGTGGAATTTTATTGGAGTGTATGTATACTATAACAAAATAAATATCACTTTAAAATAATAATATATAGTTTTTATTTACACCATTATACACATCCAAGTATGGTGGTGGTGGAAAATAGATTACACCACAGCGTGGAGACGGTATTCCGTACGTACGCACGTGCGGTGATTTCATTTTCCATGGGATGGATTGATGGTGAAATAGGGTTGTTTCATAATTATAATAAAATATCAGTATATTATTGATACTGATGTTATTACTTCATAATTAAACAACCTAATAAGAAGATGTGGAAGAAGAAATAAAGTTTAAAGAATCGGTAACAGACATTACCTCTTTTTTGAAGCTCCTCTTTGAGACCTCCTCTTAGGGAACTAAAATTGATCTTTGAAGAAGACCAGGACCTCTAGGATGTTTCTAGGGAAGTGGAGAATAGAATTTGGCAGGGTTTGGCCGAGTTTCAAGGCTCAAAATGGGGTGAGGAACAGAGGTAGGAGGTGCCCCTTTATAAGGGAGGAGAGGGGCACCTTAGGAAAAACTAAAATTATTATTTTATTATAAAGACATATTCGGTTTATAATAGCTCAAAATTGAGTTATTTAGAAGCTAAGGTGGTTATGGGTCAAATCCTATCTTCCAATTGAATTTAGACAAGTTTGGGTTTCTATTTTAACATTATTATTTATATTTAACTTTAAGTTAAATAATATTTCTTTTACCGTGTCTTCTTTTTTTCTTACACTATAAGGTTAATAAACATACTATAACAAGCCAAACTCACCTCAAGTTGTTTATTATTAATATATATAATCTTATCTAAGTCATTTGGCAGAACCTTTAATTTTTAGGAATAAAATAACAATTAATAATATAATATTTGTTTTAAAAACTATTTGATGTCAGTTTTGACACTATTTGGTATTTGATTTTTTTGAAAATCATTACAGAATTATTAGTTCGAAAAAAGTTATCTAAATCAATAATAACATGTCATATTAACCTATAAAATTAGTTTAATTCATAAAAAGTCTCAAATTACATTTATTTGGGTATTTATAACATCAATTATTTCAATATTTCATTAATAAGATAATTACTTCATCATCATTGTGTCATAAATAATTAAAATTATTTTAAGTCTAAAAATTACAAATAAAATACCATTATGTATGAAATATTTTTAACTTTCTAATGAATATTTATAGTCGAATTTATCTTATGTATAACCCTATATTAAAAATGCTTTAGTTATTAAACATTGATTTTAACTATTTTAACCCTTCTTTAAATAAATTAATAATAAATGTCCTAATCTAATCCAAGTGGGCCTAAATGGTCATATTTTATTCCTAAGGGTTTTCTTGTCCGAATTACACTTATCCAATAGAATTAAGATATGTGTTATGGTAATAATAATATCATTTTTACCCTTAATTACCCTATTTACTTTTAACCGTGGTAAAAAAAGTAAAAATTTACTATTCAACAAAAATTATTTTCATCTTATTGAACCAAATTTTAGGCATTGATATTAACAGTGTCTCTCGGATTTTTGAAATTCCACTCATAGAAGCGCTAAAATTAAGTTTTATGAAAAATTCAGTTTTTAACTACCACTTAGTGGTTTCACTATTCATAAAAAAATGAATGTTTCCAAAAAAATACCAAATATTAGGCCTAGGTTATATTTTATATTATGAATTCAAAAATGATGTCTATTTTAAAAAATTCAAAACATATCACTTACATTAATTAATTTAAAAATTAATTCTCGCCATCAAATCAAATAGCGTGTTCTTAAGATATAATAACTATCAAAAGATTAACACCTGTTTATGTCTGGTTTAAATGTGAAATTACATACCATGACCAATATTGTATTAAATTGTAGAAATATATTCTAAATATACATTAAACCCACTCAAATTAATAATTTATCACTATTAATTATTTCGATTAAAAAAGTTTTTTTTAATTAAAATTTAGTAATTTACACTATTCATCAGAATATGAAAGTTATCCGAAAAGTATGAAAATTTAACCCAAAGCTAATTTAGATATTCCGAATGCAAAAATGAAGTCCATTTTGAAAGATAAAATTTATAAAATTTCCAAAAGTCTGTATTACTATTCATAACGGCTAGTTCATAACAATATTATAAAAATATCTCGTTTAGTGAAACTCGGTATTGCGTACTACACACGCTATTGAGGTGGAAAGTGATTGCGTGTAATGCAAGGCAGGTCAAGGATGCATGTTGTGCAAGCTCCTTTTGTTGTAGCGTACAACACAAGACATTAATTAAAAAGAATATTTTTTATAAAATCTCGGGGTGTTACATTCTACCCCCCTTAAAATGAATTTCGCCCTCGAAATTCATCGGGGTTATAAATGGTTTACTACTCGAAAGTTTATTTAATAGAAACCCACATCATCAAAAGGAATACCAAAACATGGCTTTAAAAATTAATGTATGAAACATAACATTTACCAAAATTAACTAATCACTGGGTTTTCACGTAGGAGAACATAGGTGAAAATATGGATATGGATGAAAAATCTAACCATCAAGTTCTGATGGAGTGTCATAGAGAACATGGCTATGAAAAAGCCAATAATAAAAAAGACATAAATTTGTGATAATCTCGGGTACCATCTGATTCATCGGATATAAGGGAACTAGGACAACATTTTTGGTTTTCAAGATCATTTCCCTAAAGTTGAAGAATTTGAATTAGAATAAATACTTATTTTATTCTGGTACAATCTCACTGTTGTTCGTCCCTTGAAAAATTTACACTTCATCTCTTAACAAAATGATGTTGAATTTGTTATTCGTGACATGTTATCTTATCATGTGATAGAATGATGGGTCATTCCATCTGTCTCAAACAAAAGGTTAGCAAAAGTTATTAAATAAACATAAGTCGATCTATATTGAGATTAATAATATATGGTTCCTAAAATGGACTTATACTTCATATATCGTACTAATTAATATAATAAAATTAGTTTATACTAAACAGGGACTTCCTGTAGGCCAGTGGTAGGCGATAAAGGCCAGTCGCGCTTTGGTTGTGGGTTCAATTCCCACAGCCTTGTCCGACGCGATGGGTTGTTGCTTGTCCTGAAGGTTGTCCTTTTTCTAAAACTACATTACTATAACATCCTATCAATAATATCGAAAAAAGTTTTATCCTTAAACAATACTAACTTATGTCCAACATAATCCATTCCAATCTTTAGGCTTATCTAAAATATATCGGTCCAAGCTCATAGTATAAAGAAAATGATTACTTGAAATGTCACATAACAATCATGTAAATTCCATCATTTATCCCCAATATATCATAAGATATATCTTGTTGGTCTAATTAATAACATGTGAATACCTTAATCATGTATTATCTTGAAGAATGAATACCCATTGAACCTTAGTGAAAACATGAATGTTGTTAAATTTTAACACTTTCCGCATACCAAAATCCCAACAATTCTATATACTCAAACCATAATATCACATAGTCCATATATCAGTCATGAGCTCTTGAATACAATCAAACATCTCATTATCTTCTTATCCTTTCATTATACGCATATCATCTACTTTCCAAAAATATCTGAATAACCTTACATGGAAACCGGTACCATTCAACATATACTTTCAAATACTTTAGGAAAAACAATAGTGTAAAAATACTTAGATGATTCTTTATTCCATAGTACCATACATTATTCTTCATAAACATACAATCATTCCACTAACTTCTTAAACCATTGACTGAGCTTCATCATTTCTTTCATCTCATAATTCATTTGAAGTCTCTTCATCATCATCCACATAAATACTACTCATACGACCATGCTGATTCTCTTCATGAGATTTTCCCTTAGGGCATTGGTTTTCATAATGCCCATACATTCCACATTTAAAACATCTAATCATTGTTTATGTCGTAGCAATACCATTAACCTTGTCCATGGTGTTAACTGAACATTTTCCTTTGCACTTACTAGCTTTGTGTTCTTCTTTTCCACACCCAAAACATCTTCCAGTTCCTTTGAAACATTGTCCCTGATGCCTCTTCCCACATGATTTACATGAGGGAAATTGAACTTTCTTTCCTCTATGATCATCATGAAACTTTATCTTTCTCTTATTATCTAAGTCGGGAAACTTACCAAAGTTGAGATTATTGATCATATTATGTGATTTCTGATTAGGCATAATAATGATGTTTGGACTTCCAAATCCCATTTCATTTGGTTTCTCATGAAGAATATCATTCCATTGTTTGTCATATCCTCCATTATCATGAATCTTCCTGTTTCCAGCCATTTTCTAAAACACAAAATAAATAGTGTGAGAGGAAAAAATCATGCTAGGTAAAACAACATAGTAAAATGGGATTACCCTCAATATCTAACATCTTAGGTTAAATTCTAAGATCGTTACCGTAGTTCTAGGACTATATCCTATACGTGTACTTATCGTTACCGACATCCCTAGACATACCTTGGAAATATCTCTAGGGATCTCACAAATGTTTTCGCATCATAGTTTCCAAAGGTTAACTAAACATTTCCTCTGATACCAACTATAGAGACCTGAAGCTTGATGTACATAGATATTACATTACTTTTGTGGAATACATAATACATAACAAAAACAGGCACACAAGGACCGTAATAGTATAGTGTCTTTGGAAACATGGAATGTAATCTTCTAATCGTGGTGAAAGATCTTCAATATCTCCCATAATGGTCTTCCACTTTTTTTTCCCTTACCTAAAACCTTTCATTTAATCCTGGGGGAAAATAAAACATAAAAAGGGTGAGCTCAAATTCTCAGTATGGGTAAGCATGGATAACATAAAACATACCATATACATTTGAACTTAAAAACATGAACATAATATTTAAACATCAAAATCTTGAGCAACGTCATAAAACATGGAAGTACATAAGGCATAGATCATAATGGTATATAAACCATGATAAAATAGCATGGGAATAAAACATGTAATTGTGGCACCCATTAAGCACATGTAATGATTTCCATGGTAGTCAAGGAATTACTTCCAAGACCATCTTAGTGGACAAAGTCCCTTTCTGAATCGAGTTCACTCCTCATTCTAGTCCTGTAATAATGAACCGGATTAACTTACCATTCCAGCCATGTCTATCTCAAGAGATATAAATCTTTACCCATTTAATTGGAGGGATATATAGGTCCCACCCATATAATAAGGAAATCATTCTTACTTGTGCCAAAAAATAAACATACATCATCCATAATAACCCAACGAATAAAATGGGTTTCATAAACATCATCCCATCATCACATAATCCATATAAAAGTAATGGATATAATTTCATAATAATAAAAGTGAAACCATGTAAATCATAGATACATTATACTTGAAAAATACATATATGAAATAATGTTATCTTAGATGAAAAAAATGGTTTTGATAAAACACTTGAAATGAATTCTTGAGGAAAATATTCTTTCTTCTTCAAAATCATTTAATTTTCAAAAAACATCATGAAATTTTAAATGAAAGAGATTTTGTTGGAAATATTCATGAAATATTTTGGATGAATCTTCATGAAAATATGTGTTTATAACACTGTAAAAATCAATTCGTGCCGTATAAGTTAAAAAAACATTCTTCTCGTACTTTTACCCGAAAAGTCAAAAAGTACCTCTTAAAAGAAAGACTCCTTCCATACGATGTGGTAAAAGTAGAAAATGGTAAAAATGACTTTAAACATACATGGAAGAAAACTAAATTTTTTTGAAAACATTTTATGAACATATGGACATGGCTAATAATCATATCCCCAGTAAATACTTACGAATAAACAATCTCGGATAAGAATGAGATTGGAATAATTATCCCTTACCTTAGGTCTGATATGCTTCGTACGTATTTGAACCTCCTGTATAATGATTTAAATAATGTCATTGACTTATTATAGAATCATATTCATTGTTATGATATCATATATGGTTCACATATGACTTCATATTACCTGTTCTTTTGTAAATTCAATGTTAAAGAGCGTTTTGGGTAAAATCGTTTCATTTGTCCTATGTGTTTTGACATTTAATTATTCATATGATTACATAGATCATGATTAACTAATTCCAGAATATAAAACATGATTTATATATAATATATATTCAGAATATACATATATATAATAGATCGATAAATGGAATGAAATACACCGTTCATGGAGACGGTAGGCCATACGTACGCATGAATGTTGTTTTCATTTTCTCATTGAATTGAATGGAATTAATTGGATGACATATATATATATATATAAATAAATCCATTATCATTATTATGTCATATATTTCATGATTACTTGTTATATATAATTTATAATCATTTATGAATGGTTAATCATTCAGAATGAATCTAATCGCATTGTGGAGATGGTATTTCGTACGCACGCAAGAGCGATGATATCGTTCCCATGATGGTGGAATTTTATTGGAGTGTATGTATACTATAACCGAATCGATATCACTTTAAAATAATCATATATAGTTACTATTTACAACATTATACCCATCCAAGTAAGGTGGTGGTGGAAAATAGATTACACCACGGCATGGAGATGGTATTTCGTACGTACGCACGCGCGGTGATTTCGTTTTCCGTAGGATGGATAGATAGTCAAATAGGTTTGTTTCATAAATATAATAACATATAAAGATATGAGTGATATGGATGGTAATACTTTATAATGAAACAACCTAAGAAGAAGAGGTGGATGAAGAAATAAAGTTGAAATAATCGGTAACAAACATTACATCTTCCTTGAAGCGCCTCTTTGAGACATCCTCTTAGGGCACTAAAATTGATCATTTAAGAAGACCAGGATCTCAAGGATGATTCTAGGGAAGCGGAGAAGAGAATTTTTCAGGGGTTTTCCGAGCTTCAAGGCTCAAAATGGTCTGAGGAAGAGAGGGAGGAGGTGCCCTTTTATAAGGGAGGAGAGGGGCACCTTAGGAAAAACAAAAAATATTATTTTATTATAAAGTCATATTCGATTTTTAATAGCTCAAAATTGAGTTATTTAAACTCTAAGGTGGAGATGGGTCAAAATAATATCATCCAATATACTTTATACAAGTTTAGGTTTCTATTTAAAAGTTATTATTTAGATTTAACTTTAAGTTAAATAATATTTCTTTTACCGTGTCTTCTTGTTTTCTTACACTATAAAGCTAATAAACATACTATAACAAGTCAAACGAACCCCAAGTTGTTTATTATTAATATATATAACCTTATCTAAGTCATTTGGCCGAACCCTAGTTTTTTAGGAAAAAAATAACAATTAATAATATAATATTTGTTTTAAAAACTATTTGATGTCAATTTTGACACTATTTGGTAATTTATTTTTTTGAAAATTATAACAGAATGATTAGTTCGAAAAAAATTAACTAAATAAATAATAACATGTCATATTAACCTATAAAATTAGTTTAATTCATAAAAATTCTCAAATTACATTTATTTGGGTATTTATAACATCAATTGTGTCAATATTTCATTAATAAGATAATTATTGCATCATCATTAAGTCATAAATAAATTAAATTATTTTAAGTCTAAAAATTACAAATAAAATATAATTATGTAGTAAATATTTTTATCTTTCTATGAATATTTATTGTCCAATTTATCTTATGTATAACCCTATATTAAAAATGATTTAGTTATTAAACTTTGATTTTAACTATTTTAACCATTCTTTAAATAAATTAATAATAAATGTCCTAATCAAATCCAAGTGGGTCTAAATGGTCATATTTTATACATATGGGTTTATTTTGCCGAATAACACTTATCCAATAGAATTAGGACATGTGTTAGGGTAATAATAATTTCATTTTTACCCTTAATTACCCTATTTACTTTAAACCGTGGTAAGAAAAAGTAAAAAGTTATTATTCACCAAAAATTGTTTTCATCTCATTGAACTAAATTTTTGACCTTGCTATTAATAGTGTCTATTATATTTTCGAAATTCCACTCATAGAAGCGGTAAAATTATGTTTTATGAAAAATTCAGTTTTTTAACTACCACTTAGTGGTTTCACTATTAATCAATAAATGAATGTTTCTAGAAAAATACCAATTATTAGGCCTAAGTTATATTTGAATTTTATGAATTCAGAAATAATTTCTATTTTACCAAATTCATAACATATCAGTTACATTAATTAATTTAAAAATTAATTCCCGTCGTCAAAACAACTTGCGTGTTCTTAAGAGATAAGAACTATCAAAAGATTGACACTTGTTTATGTCTGGTTTAAATATGAAATTACATCCAATGACCTACATTGTATTAAATATGTAAAAATATATTCTAAATATAATTTAAAACCACTAAAATTAATAATTTATCACTATTAATTATTTTGATTAAAAAATTTGTTTTTAATTAAAATTTAGTAATTTTCACTATTCATCAGAATATGAAAGTTATCCGAAAAGTACCAAAATATCACCCTAAACTAATTTAGATATTACAAATCCAAAAATGAAGTCCATTTTAAAAGATAAAATTTATAAAATTTCAAAAAAAAAGGGTATTACTATTCATAACGGCTAGTTCATAATAATATTATAATAATATCTCGTTTAGTGAAACTCGGTATTGCGTACTACACACACTATAGAGGAAGGTCGCGAGTGCATGTAATGCAAGGCAAGTCAGGTATGCATGTTGTGAAAGATCCTTTTGGTGTAGCGTACAACACAAGACATTAATTAAAAAGAATATTTTTCAAAAAATCTCGGGGTGTTACAGTCCCGATCGAGGTTTGGCTCTACCTAAGTGAAACACGCTCCAAAGAACCCAACTGTACTCTTAGATTTAAAATCTGAGTTACCATTTAAAAGGTTTGGATTTTAAAATAAAATAATTGTTACTTAATATTTTATATAGGGCCAAAAATTAACTTTCACTGGTGGCCTATGCCAGCCAACGTTAGTATCTTCTTAAATGAATAATTCCCTCATGAGTATAGAGGTGGTCTTAGATTTTCAATCCGAGTTACCATTTGTGAGTTATAATCAATTGAAAAATAAAATAATTTATTTAATTATTTTATTTATGGTTATGCAATTTTGGTTTTTCTCACAGGAGGCATGCGCCGACTAAAATTAAGTCACGCCTAGGGTAAACCTGCCATCCTAAACACAACAGTACCCTCTGATTCCTGATTCGTGTTACTGCTTAAGATTTATTCCTCTTTCTTAGGAAAAATGCTTACGCGTGCTAATTAAAACTCAACTAAACTTCGATGGATCATTTAGGGCACTCTGGGCCTCATAATCACACGCCGTCAAATCTTACGGTCTCGAAATAATTCCATATGATTTAAAAAAAATACAGAATTTACGGGACATTAAATTCTCCCCACCTTAGGGATTTACATCCTAAAAAGCCAAAACAAAGGAAAAAAACCAAAAGAGGGTACTGAGCACGAATCTGAGCCTCCTTCTCCCATGTACCCTTCTCGAGGTTCCCGTGCTACCAGTGTAGGTGAACCATAGGTATTGACCGCCCACGAAGGAACTGCCCATGTCGATCCTCAATCTCCACTGGAACCTCCGTAAACGTCGCCCCATCTTCGATGTCCAGCTCGACATGGTCGATGATGTGAGATGGGTCATGCATGTATCTCCTCAGCTGGGATACGTGGAAGACGTCGTTCACCCTCTCCAATTATGGTGGAAGAGAAAAGCGGTATGATACCTCGCCTATCCTCCGATGTATCAGAAAAGGTCCGATAAACCTCAGTGATAACATGCCACCTTGGATAAATCTTCATAGTCTTTGTCAAGGAGAGACTCGCACGAATACATGGTTCCCCTCCTAGAACTCCAAGGGTTTACGTATCTTGTCGGCATAAGACATCTACCAAATCTATGCATTATTCCCTTGATGATAAGTGATACTTCGTGATACAAACTCTACCACGGATTTCTTCATCTCTAGCCACCAGTACTACTGCCGGAGGTCCTGGTATATCTTCACCAAACCAAGATGTACCACTAGAGGAGATGTACGTAACTCCCTCAACACCTCCTCCCGAAGCCCCACTCGTACCATGGTACGTCATCTGAAGAGGATGACGTGCTCCCCACATTCATAAAAACCCATTAGGTGCCTACCATGATGTTATCTAATCACGTCGAGCCTCGCAGTGAATTCCCCCAAGATGCACCTCCCCGAATTGCTGATGGAGTGGGGGAGTCAAAGTCATAGACTGAAGGTAAGCAGCTTCATCTCTATCCATGGAGGATATCTGCAGCGCGGCTAGTTACTCTGATGCCTCACATTGTATTTGTAGGCCAGACCTCTTACTGAGTGCATCTTCTAGCATGTTCCCCTTCCCCATATTATAGATTATCATAATTTCATAGTCCTAGAGGAACTCTATCCACTCTCGTTGGGAACTTAAAACTCAATACTTATGCTGCCAAGAGGGTATGGATGGTCGAAATACGAGTTATTAGCCACACCATTATATGCGGGACTTTATCCTGTGCTTCCTGGGTTTCCTTTTTCGCTGACCAAGGAAACACCCATTCCAACATTGTAGATAAACAAAAACCTTTTTTCCTAATTCAATCAATCTGAGTATGAACTACGGATGTCCAGTCCATACCCAAACTAATGTTGTAAGGCGTAGACTCTTCCACCAAGAGGTGCTAACCGAAACACTCGCCTCATGGGATAGTTCAAACAATTGTTGTAAGTGCGATTATCATGTCTCCTCCTATATGTATCTATAGACATAGGGTCAA
This sequence comes from Viscum album, assembly GCA_963277665.1. NCBI lineage: Eukaryota > Viridiplantae > Streptophyta > Magnoliopsida > Santalales > Viscaceae > Viscum > Viscum album. Next base: position 905,639,437 of record OY728153.1, read on the forward strand.
GTCAATGGTTTACTAGAAAACTCTAGGTCTTGGACAAGATTCGTGGAAGGTGTTAGAGTTGGTGTCCTGAGAACCAACTTTTTGTACTTTGATTACATGAATGTAAACTTATTATATATTGTTCATTGTTCTGTATGACTATAATATAATAATGTCTTGGAATTTTTGTTGCATTAATAAGGTCATTGAAGATCCCTGCTATGATGAGAACCTTGAAATTCCATAGAAATATTCTAAAATAATTTTCTATGGTTGGATGAAATACTACGATAGGACTCATAGTATACAGTTATTCATGTGCGAGTACTCGTAAGAAGATGATACTCTCTCTCATGGAGTTCACACTTGGTAATATCTAAGATGGGAGATTATGAGAACAGACCCACGAGTAGTAATTCTACATGTCTTGGTGTCATCATACATGGATATCTGTGAGCGTGTGTAATGTTCCTTATACTGGAAGATAATCAATAACTCATGTCATGACTCACACACTTAGATTTGATGAAGAAATCTGTTACAAAGATAGTTGGTAGGAAGCAGGGTACATTGGGTGCATCACGAATGACATGTTGTTAATGGATAAGTGGTGGAAGGATTTGTCGCTTCCATTCATGGAGGTTGATATCTCATCCCTTTTATTGAAATAGAACTGTCACATGAAATTCCATGGTCATGGGGTATTTATGGGTTTATTTCAGGTAGTCAAAGAACGATAGATCAAGAATATAGGTTTATGACACTACCATGAAACCTGCTTGATGACATATTGAGAAAAGGGATTAAATTACATTGACAGCGTTTGTATGAGGTGACACATCAATGCAGTGTCAACTTCATTATCTTGGGTTCCTTGACCCGTTGATAGATAGTAATCTTGGACTTTATGTAAACCCACTTAATGCTAACGAGAAAGAGGCATAAGGGTCACACACTAACTGTAATCAAGTATATCAAGTATAATAAAGATTATTCCCATATGTGTGTTAATAATTATTCAACAAAGCCTAAATAGTTTTAATGTTGTTGGAAGAATAAAATGAAAACAAGTACACATCGTGTATTAATGATTACACGCCGTGTAGTTTTCAATTTGGAATGGAAATGAAGAAACAAGTACACACTGTGTATTAATGATTAAATGCCGTGTATTTTTATGAAAAAGACGTACACACCATGTGTTAATTATTACACGCCATATAGTTTTTCAATTTGAGATTTTGAAAATATAATGTTGTTTTATTAAATGATATTTAATATAATAAGCGTGGGCACATGTCAAGGAATTAATAATTGGACATTGGGGTTTTCAATAAGAGTTAACGAAATAATGAAAATTTGTAACACGTTTATTTATTCTCATAACTCTATAACCTCAAACCTGATTATAAATATCCTCAAATCCCCAACACTTTTCCCCAATCGTTGTGCAAAATAATTCTGGAGAATTCCTTCAAGGCTGAGAGAACTCCTTCCTCAAATAATGCTCTCAAGACCGAGAGAGATCCTTCTCCATTGGATTAAAATGATCTAAGGCGGACAACGCAAGAAAAGGTTTCTCCACGCTAGCACCCATAGAATCATTTGTTGACGTCCAGAGATACGTGGTTCACGTGTGGATCACTACAAGAGGAAGTCTACACATGGCCTCTAGGACACAACGACGAATAATATCAGAACGTGATCATGAATATCAACAAATAAAGAACACCTGAAAAGGTACTTCTTATCAATTAATTAAATTAATTATAATCATCCTCTGATGGTCCTCATTTATGGTTCTAGGACTATCCTTCTTCCTTGTCTATGTTTGTGATTCGATCCGTGGAGACTAGATTTTATCATCATATTGATTCTGAATTGATCATTTATAATGACAAAAAGCCAAGTGGGCATATCCACCCATGAGCTTCTGCTGTACCCAGAACCATAAAATGGTATCAGACGGAGGTTATAGCATTTATTATAGTTATTTAATTTTTGTTGATAATTTACGCATTTATATTTTATTCAATTCAATATAAATAATTCTATAAGACTAAATGAATGATATCAATTTTCCTCCTTTGTTTCTTGATTGAAATCATAGGAACGACTTTTTAATTTTAAATTTGATTAAAATAAAAATGAGGAACGCATCTGAAGGAGCCGCTCTTTCTGTCTAAACAACACAAGAATACATAGCGTGTAGTGAAAACTATCTGTCATGTACTTTGGTTCAATAAACCAGTACAGGTCCACCAAACCAAACGATGTGAATTGAGCATGCCTAAGTATTTATCACACCGTGTTGACCAGAATTGAACGGCACATGGAATACACAGTATGTATGTTGAATCAACACACAATGTAGTCTGATCCGGCCCAGGTGAAACTGTGTACAAGGAGAAGCCTTGTACCACGTACATGGGATTTCTAGGCCGGTAATCGCGTAACAAGGAAGTACACACTGTGTTAGATTAATCTACACGTCGTGTACTCTGAAATTTCCAAAGTACAGAAAACACGCCAATGCCCTGGTGTGTACATTGGATAAAGGGTGAAAAATAAATGCTGAGTAATATATCCAACATGTCGTGTACTTTCCAGAAATGGAATTTCACTAGGTTTCCTCCAAAGTACAAAGACCTTTACGAGGAATATGGATGAGAATAATGTCAAGGAAATTCAGAAAGGAATTTATGATAAAGAATTGATTAATTATAATTTCATAATTAATTTAATACAAGCTTGACTTTTCTTAAATGGAATAGATATTAAAATAATTTGAATTCTAAATATGCGTAAATGTCATTGCATGATATGTATTATCATGAGCTAGACCAATGAACATTTTTGTGTGTGTGTTTTCATTTAAATGTATTTAATTTAAATTCATTGGCCTACAAAGGTTATTCCAATAATATGTAGGGCATGCATGCCCAATGTTTCTTTAATTTAAATCACATTTAATGGAGGATCTCCCAAGTCAGAGGAGATGGTTCAAAACACGAAGTTGAGGTGAAACCAACCCAAGAAGATACAAAGGGGGACATGTGGGAGCTGCAAAACATGAACTAACAGGTTCAATGTGTTTTCCCTTGGCGATGGTTATCTTATCAAAACCGCTATATAATCAAACCAATAAAAGATCTTGATTATGATATTTTATTTTATTTCTGTCTGATTACATGGATTATTTATTATGTATGTGTTGTCGCGGTCACATAATTAATGAAATAAACAAACATGCAAAGATAGAATAAAATAAAAACAGAACTATGCACAAACATTATCGAAACATGTTTAATCACTTATGAAATAATCACTTAACATGAACAAGAATGTGATAGTGAAAAACTATGCAAAAAGAATAAAATCACTCAAAAACCATATTAAGTCAGACCGAGGCTTCTATTACTTGATTAAGGGCAAGACTTAATAAAACTAAGTGTTTGAAAAACCCTTGTTGGGACACTTACTTTTATAAAGGAACATCTTATGAATGTTTTTAGTTGACTTAAACATTTTACATCAATAGGAGTAGACCTTGCTAGACTTGTTGTAAAATAGAGGCATGTGTTGAGAAAATCAATGTCCAGATTTCAGGATTAGGGATTCCACTCAACATATCAAGGAACTGTAAGCTCATAGTTGGAAAAGACCTGCCAACCTAAATACCTTCAAATAGCTTGACCAACCCTTGTTGGGGTTATGTGAAGGGTAATATGGATCCTTGCCACTATAATGTCATTGAAACAGGACATTCCAAGTTCAATGGTGAGGGCCATTGGGACTTGAAAAAATAGTGAGAGAATTAATAAATTCATTTATTATTTTTTACAAAATGTAATGAAAAGGTACTAATAAATACACTCTTCTAATTTGTAGAATCAATATGAAAAAATCGTCAACCACATTTTATCTATGATCAATTATGGATAAATACAATATCTTCAGCGGCAGTAACTTTCAAGAATGGTTTAGGTTCCATTGGGTTATCCTACACCATGAACGAATGTTTTACGTGATGGAGTCATCACATCTGGATCCGCCCACCCAAGGGGTGAGTTATGAAGATTTCATGGTCTATAATCAAAATTTTAATGATGTACTCGACGTTCAAGGTTTGATGTTATCATCAATTTATAGTGAGATCATGAAGTCTCATGAAGACATGGATTCCAATTGCATGCTCGAGCACCTCTGTGGTATATACCAGGAGAGATAAATACAGGAAAGTTTTGATATCTCCAAGAATCTATTCCAGAGAAAGCTTGGAGAGGGTGCCCCAGCTGGGACTCATGTAGTCAAGCTTATTAGCTACATTGAGAGCTTGGAGGTTCTAGGGTTTAAACTACCTGAAGAACGGGGTACCAATCTCATTCCTGCATCACTCCCCTAGAACATCTCTAGCATTTTTTTAAATTTCAACATGAACAACATTGAGAAGTCTCTATCGCATATCCATATCCTCATTCTCCAAGTGGAAAATGATATGAAGCATGAAAATCCTGTTGTCCTTATGGTGAATAAAAGGAATGGGAAGGTGAAGAAATTTAATCCCACAGCTTCTTCATGGCCATCCAAGAAAAATAAGATCAATGGGGAGGCAAGAGAACATGAGGCTATTTGTTTTGCATGTGGCATGAAGGGCCACTAGAAGAAAAAATGCACCCAGCCAAGCAAGCAAAGGGAAGCGTCAAGTGCATTTGTTATCGAATGCAATCTATCTGTTTCTACTAATTGGTTATTAGATACTACTTGTGGGACTCACATCTGTATCCAAATACAACAACCATGTAGATTTAGAATGATTGACCAAGGTGAGGTGGATTTAAAAGTAGCTAACGGAGCCAGAATCACTACTGTAGCTGTCAGAGACTATCACCTCACATTGCCTAATGGGATGGTCTTGGTATTGAAAGGATGTTATTATGTACCCTCTATAACCAAAAAAAATTATTTCAGTATCCATATTAGATACAGATGGATTCATATTCAGGATTAGAAATGAATGTATCTACTTTTATTAAGATAGAATTTGATTTGGTAGGGAACATTTATATAACTTCCTTTACGTGTTAGACTACACAAACCAAGTAATGGAAATAAATGACAATGTTAATTCACATGACTTATACCACACCAAAATTTGACATCACCGGCTTGGTCACATTAATGATAAACGTTTGAAAAAATTACATCAAGATGGGTATTTAGATTCATTCGAACTAAAACCACTTGGTGTATGTCAAGCATGTCTACAAGTCAAAATGACCAAAGCCCTATTTATTGGGAAAGGTGAAAGGTCAAAAAAGATTCTAAAATTTGTACACACAGATGTGTGTGGACTATTTCCAGTTGAAGCAATGGGTGGGTTCATGAACTTCATATCTTTTACTGATGATTTTATTAGATATGGATATATTTACATAATGAGGTATAAGTCAGATTCTTTTGATCATTTCAAAGAATTCAAGAATAATGTTTAGAACCATCTTGCTAAGAAGATTAAGAAACTACACTCAGACATAGGAGGATACTATCTTAATCTAGACATCATTGATTTCTTACAGATGTTTGGGATTCTTTCTCAACTCTATCCTCCTTACACACCTCAGGGGAATAGTGTAAGTGAAAGGAGGAACTGCACCCTGTTGGACATGGTGAGATCAATGATGAGTCATGCGAGTCTTCCATTATCCTTTTGGGGATATGTATTACCAATAGAAGAACACATACTAAACTAAGTACCAACTAGTTCGATAAATGTTATTCCATATGAGTTATGGAGTGAAATCAAAGCCATGTTATTGAATTTATATGTGTGGGGTAGAAAATCATTTGTTAACGCCTCTTCATGTAACAAACTTGCACCCCAAGGCACAAAGTGTATATTTATAGGATATCCCATGGAAACAAGGGGATATTACATTTACCACCCCTTAGAAAAAAAGGATGTAGTGAAAGGCACTCCATATTCCTCTATAGGGAGAACATCTCTAAATGAGATAGTAGGAGCGAGATAGACTTCGATGAATTCTAGGCTCAAGATACACAAGAGTTGGTACAAGAACAGATTTCAAAAAGCCCCATGGAAGAAAAATCTGTTCTAAAGACACATGAACTACATAGGAGCATGAGAGAGGTGAGAGAACCATAATGATATGGTTTTCTTGTCACTGAGGATGGTGACTCGGTATTGGTTGACAATGATGATCCTCTTACCTACAAGGAAGCAGTTGAAGGCACATACATTTCCAAGTGGCTAGAAGCCGTGAATTCTGAAATGAATTCCATGTACCAAAACCAATTATATATTTTGGTAGATCCTCCAGTTGATGTAAAGCCTATTGGTAATAAATGGGTATTCAAAAAGAAACTAGACATGGTGGAACAAATCAGCACCTATAAGGCACGACTAGTTGGAAAAGGTTTTCGATAGCATCAAATAATTGACTATGATGAATCCTTTTCATTGGTTGTGATGTTGAAATACATTAGAATCCTACTGGCCATTTCTGATTACCATGACCATAAAATTTAGAAAATGGATGTCAAAACAACATTCCTTAATGGGAACCTCCAGGAAGATGTCTACATGACACAACCTTAAGAGTTTGTCACTCCAAAGGATGCCAAAAAGGTATGCAAGTTTCATAAATCCATTTATGGATTAAATAAAGCATCAAGGTCATGGAACATTCATTTTTATGAAGCCGTATCAGAATTTTTCTTTGTTAAGATTGAATGTGATCCTTATGTCTACAAAAGGTTGAGTGGATGTGCAGTCATTTTCCTAATAGTATATGTTGATGACATACTACTAATTGGAAATAGAGTACATGTCTTACAGTCAGTTAAGGAATGGTTCGACAAATGATTCTCTATAAAAGACATGGGAAAGGCAACATGTATTCTTGGGATCAAGATTTATCGTGATAAATCCCAGAGAATTCTGGGCCTTAGTCACAGTACATACATTGACAAGATACTGAAGAGATTCGGTATGGAATATTCCAAGAGGGGATTGTTTCTAGTGTCACATGGCATTAATATTTCCAAGAAAATGTGTCCTCATGCACATAAGGAATGAAAGAAATTGGAAAGGATCCCTTAGGCATCTGCGATTGGGTCAGTCATGTATTCTATGCTATGTATGAGGCTAGATGTTGCTTATGCATTAAGTGTGGTAGACAGATATCAAGCTGATCTAGGATACCGCCATTGGATGGTAGTCAAGACTATACTTAAGTATCTGAGGCATACTAAGGACATTTCTTGGTTTATGGAGGATACAAGGAACTAGGCATTAGAGGACATGTAGATGCTAGTTTTCAAACAGATCAAGATGACATGAAGTTGCAGACTTGATACATCTTCAGTTTGAATCGAGGTGCAGTGAGTTGGAAGAGCTCAACGAAAAGAGTGGTGGAAGATTCTACATCGGAGTCTGAGTATATCACATCTTACGAGGCAGAAAAAGAAGCAATATGGATGCAATGTTTCTTCCAAGAGTTGGATGTAGTACCTAGCAGTAAAGATCCTATCACACGCTATTGTGATAACACTCCAGTGGTGGCACTTGAAAAAGAGCCAAGGTCACATCAGTGGACAAAGCACATACTTCGAAAGTATCATCTCTTGAGGGATTTTTCGAAGAAAGGTGAAGTTGCAGTGAGCAGTATTTCCACAAAAGAAAACGTGGCATAATCCTTGACTAAATCCTTGACTCAGTAGAAACATGATCATCATGTGAGGTCTAGTGGACTAAAAGTTGTAGGAATTTGGATCTAGTCAAAGTGGGATTTTGTTAGAGTTGGTGTTCCGAGAACCAACTATTTGTACTTTGATTACACGGATGTACACTTATCATATATTGTTCATAATTCTATATGACTATAATATAATAATGTCCTGGAATATTTGTTGTATTAATAAGGTCATGGAAGATCCCCGCTATGATGAGATCCTTGAAATGATATAACAATATTCTTAAATACTGTTCTACTTTTGGATGACATACTATGATAGGACACATAGTATATAGACCATCATGTGCGAGTACTCATAAGAAGCCAAGACTCTCTCTCATGGAGATTTCACTTCGTAATCTCCAAGATGGGAGATTATGAGAACAAACCCGCCAGTTGTAATTCCACATGTCCTGTTGTCATCTGACATTGCTATCTGTGAGTGTGTGTAATGGTCTTTAGACTAGAATATTATCATTAACTCATGTCAAGACATGCACACTTAGATTTTCTGACGAAAATCGTCATGAAGACAGTTGGCGGGAAGTATGGTATGTTGGGTGCATCACGAATGACTTGTTGTTAATGGATAATTCGAGGAAGGATTTTTTCCTTCCATTTATGGAAGTTGATATCTCGACCCTTTGATTGAAATAGAACCGTCACATGAAATTCCATGGCCATGGTGTAACGACAGGTTTATTTCAGGTAGTCAAAGAACAACAGATCAAGCATATAGGTTTATGACACTACCATGAATCATACTTGATGAGATATATAGATAAAGGGATTAAATTACACGGTATGTGTTCATATGAGGTGACACGTCAATGCATCATCAAATTCTTTCTCTTGGGCACTTTGACCAATTGCTAGACAGTAATCTTGGACTTTAGGCAAGCACGCTTAATGCCAACGAGAAAGAGGCCTAGACGGTCACAAACTAAGTGTATTCAAGTATCTCAAGTAAAATAAAGATTATGCCCAGACGTGGTTTAATAATTATTCAAGGATGCCTAAACCGCTTTAAGGTTGTAGGAAGAATAAAATGAAAACGATTACACATCGTGTATTATTGATTACATGATGTGTAGTTTTTATTTTGAAAACAAGTACACACCGTGTATTAATTATTACAATGCTGTTTAGTTTTCATTTTGGGAAGGTAATGAAAAAAAATTACACGCTGGTTATTAATGATTACATGCCATGTAATTTTATGAAAAACAAGTACACACCATCTATTAATTTTTACATGCCCTGTAGTTTTTCCAGTAGGGATTTTGAGGATATAATATTGTTTTATTAAATAATATTTATTTCAATCAGCATGGGCGCATGTCAAGGAATTAATTATTCAACATGGTGGTTTTCAATAAGAGTTAATGGGATAAATAAAATGCATAACATGTTTATTTATTGTCATAAATCTATAACCTCAATCCTGATTATAAATATCTTCACAACCCCAACACTTTTCCCCAATCATTGTGCACAACAATTATGGAGAATTGCATCAAGGTTGAGAGAACTCCTTCCAACAAGAATGCTCTCAAGACCAAGAGAGATCCTCCTACATCAAATCAAAATGATCTATGTCAGACAACGCAAGAAAATGTTTCTCCACGCTAGCACCCGGAGTGTCCTTTGGAGACGTACAATGATATGTGGTTCATGAGTGGATCACCACTAGAGGAAGTCTACACTTGGCTTCTATGATGCAACGATGAATCACATCGGAACGTGATCAAGAATATCAACGATAAAAGAACACCAAAAAGGCACTTATTGTCAATTTATTGAATTAATTATAATCAACCTTTGACGGTCCTCATTTGTGGTTCTGGGACCATCCTTCTTCTTTGACTATTTATATGATTCAATCCATGGAGACTAGAATTTATCATCTTATTGATCCCAGATTGATCATTTCTAATGAAAAAAATCCAAGTGGGCACATCCACCCATGATCCTTCATTGTGCTTGGATCCTTCAAAAGGATGGAATGATTGGTGCTGATTTATGTTTATACAACAATTAGTAGTAGACATAGATAGTACCTCGAATCGTCTCACACTCCTTGACTGCATGTGGCTACTCCCTTCCCCTTTCCTCCAACTCCCTGATCCTGATGGGGACCACATTGGGGGTGGTTTGTAACATGTCGATGTGTTCACCAACTCATGCTGCTCTCCTAGCTTTGTTTCCATGTTTACAGCCTTACAGATTTATCTGTACCTATCAAATCCACTTCCTAAATCATTTAACATGCCCAAGTCTCTAAGAGTGGCGCAAGTTTCCTACTTTCCCACTACTGACGCTCACTGGATTTATCCGCTCATCCCAAGAATATTCAACCACAAAGGTTCTCTCTAGCACCCTAAAATAAGTAGGAATGCATAGAGGAATAGTTATATCTCGAATGTCCATAAAGACACCTTGCTCAAAGGTCCAAGCTCTGAAGCATTGATCGTATCGTATTCATCGAGTACAAGGAATGATTGGTACGCCTCGATGAATACTCTGCTACCGACATGTTGTTCTGAAAAAGCTATAGAAGCTCTAGAGAACTCGCAGAAACTTCCTCAAGCCAGTCCTCCACCTCCTATGAGTCGAGCTCGCCTCAGAACCTGATGGGTATCTAATGCTGAATCACACGTAAGGCACTAAGCCTATACGGGTCCTCTACTGGTACCACCAGTTGTAACTGCTGACCACCGGGAAGTGATATAGATGACTCACTACCCGAAGGTACTATCTCATGTAATGGTCCACTTACCAAAGCCACATCACTACACGAACCAACCTCATGGTCACTCACTGATAAATTCTAGTAGCTAAGATCACTGTATTCTCTACCAGAGTCTCAACTAGGCGAAGACTCTATCAACCACCTCCAGCCAGCCCTCAGCTGCGTGAGAATCTGTCTCTCCTCAAAACCTCGGAGGCCTCTGGTGTTGGAACTCATGCAATATGGTCCGTCGGCGTGCACCATCCTCCATTGCAGCTGGTGGAAATTTCTTCCCAATGAGTTGTGGTGCTGCTGGTACACCACCCGAAGGTGCCAACATAGTAAGACGGCCCTAAACCGAATCCTCATCGCTTGGTGGGCCGTCATCATGTACTCTCTCAGGAATCCTAGTTAGCTGTCTATGTAGCGACATCCTGATAAGGAATAGGTACGCCATTTCCATTTAGTTATACCTGGTGAGCTGACTCAAATAAAACACAAGAAATCTTTTCCAAACACACACGTAATCAGATTTTTCATGCACTGAGTCAGAATTCATAAGTCAGGGTCGTAGTGTATGGATACATCAGCCGCCACACCAACACTGGATTCCCTAAACTGATAACCACACTCACTATACTTAATACTATTGTCGTTTAAAAGATCAAAGTCTTATATTCTACGGTAGAACCGACTCCTCTGATACCAATTTCTCACGACCTGTCCCCCGGGGCCCGTGTTGTGACTACTCCAAGCCCGCCTTCCATAGGCGAGGCACTGGCGGCTAGCACAGAAGACGTATTTCCCGAAAACTAGGAATGAATTTCCCTTATGACCTATACACACACAACCAAGCACACAACTGGATACCAACATGAGGTAAACTGAATAGTAAATAGAGTGAGTACAGTAAGTAAAAGGGGCCAGAATACAAGCCCAACTAGAAATTATAAGAAACTAAAAGGTAAAAGTAGACTGGACAACTCTTGTGAACACCATCCAAGGATCCTACTTGAAGGGTAGTTACATATCTTTGATAGTCGTCTCTATGGTACACCTCATCTAGGGTCCACGTCTGAGATACCTCTAGTCCTAGTACCCTCGTCCTCAGTCAGCACTGTCTGTTGTATGCAACCAACACAACAAGGTGGGGGCATAGCCTGTGCGGGGATGAGTATAACAATACTCAGTAGGGACCCCGAGACCCTCAAAGTCTCACAAAATCCACAAAGGATAAACCAAAAATCATGAAATCAACTAACAGCCCTACTTAGGTATATGCCCATACATATACTTATGTTATCAAGTATACCCATCTCAATCATGAGGAAACACAGATTCCATCTCAATATCCCAGGGCTCAACTTTTCCAGAAAGGATGAAATACCATAAATGTAAGTACCACACAGGTACACCACATAGAAGAATACCACCAAGGTATCACCACGAAGGAAAAATACCACAAGGTACAGACTTAGCATACACCAGGTATATCTTAGGTACAATAGTAGAGACGATTATATGTAACTACTGAATCATTTTACTCTGTTAAGTGGAAGATCAATGAAGGATCCTAAATCATCATTAGAACCATAGAGGATCGTAGTACATCATCAGACGCACATAGGATCCTAGTACCTCGCCAGACCCACACATGATCCTAGTACATCGTCAGACCAAGAAATGATCCTTATACATCATCAGTACATCGTCATACCTACATAGGATCCTAGTACATCATCAGTACGTTGTCTGACCCACACAGGATCCTAGTACATCATCAGTTTGTCGTCAGACCCACACAGGATCCTAATACATCATCAGTACTTTGTCAGACCCACACATGATCCTAATACATCATGAGTATGTCGTCAGACCCACACATGATCCTAGTAAATCGTCAGTATGTCGTCAAACACACACACGATCCTAGTAGATCGTCACATTACGTCGTTAGACCCACCCATGACCCTATTATATCGTCACAGCCAGCTAAAGGGTTCATTCCCTAAGATCGCTTTTCTCTGAGAGGGTCTTCTCCTCAATCCACTGGTTGATTCTCCAACTACCACGGAGTCCCATGAAGAAGTATCGCAAAGGACCACCATGTAAAAGGGGTCTCAACACAACATACATTGTGTCAATCAGATGTTCGGTCTGTATGTTATTATCCTTTTAGTCCTGAGGGCCTGGTTCAATTCGGGCTCGATCCAACCCAGACGTACCCCAGCTTTATTCAAACTCAAGTAGGGTATACCAAAAGGACCATCTCGATACAAGGTTTCTAGTTCCATAGGAAGTTCTTCATTTCAACACCGTATGAGGGAGATATGTCAAATACAAGATCCCATAATAATAATATTATTGTTATTGGGTTTTTTATGAACCTGAGCCATGAACAAGAATTTAATATTAAACATTAGACTTAAATCGACCGGCTTAATGACTGGATCATGTCGCCACAGATGGTAAGTCAATCGGACGTCATACACAGGAATTATTGAGGGTTGAATATTTAATAATAATATATTATTATTATTATTTGAGTGTTTTGGGTACCCGATCCAAAAACCTAAAAAATAAATCCAATACTGGACTCATAATTTTGGTCTTGAATTCAGGGTCACACTGCCACTGACGCTTCGTGAAACCGAGGTCACACATATAAGTTACAGATGAATTATGGTTTTAACAAACATAAATAATAATAATAATATTATAATATTATTATTATTCCATTTCATTGAATGTTTCTCTCTCGAATCTCATTTGAGATTCACGCACAAGAGGGGTATCCCATTTTGGTGCACGCAGGTCCAAATAGCACCTCTATTTATTTTTTCATATTCATTTTTTTTTAATTTTAATTCCTATCTATTACTCCCTCTCTCCAATCTAATTTTCTTCTTCCACGATTTTTCACCCCTACACACGAACTGATAATCCTCTGCACCTCCGCCACACACACAACCTTCCTCCTCTACGGCGCCTACTCGTCTCGCTGCTTAATCTTCCGCGTCGTCAGCTGAGGCCACTAGGCCACGCTTGCTGCGCGCACACCACCTGCACCAGCCACGCCAGACTTCCCTGCTCTGCCACATTGCTCCTTCCGTTGGCTGTTGCATCTTCATTATATCATTGAGAAATAAAATGATAGCATATTCTCTATCCTTGGGTCGAGGGCTCCACGTCCATATGTCGCGCTCAACAGAATCTTGCATTTCCTTTGCCAATAAATATTTGGTCACCTCCTTCCGCGAGCCACTGTGGCTTTGTTCCAAGCCTGAAAAATTAAACGACCGCGTATTTAAGATGCTTGCATCGAGGGATTCACATCCATATATCGTTCTTATCAAAAATCCATGTTTCCAGCACAAATTATTATTATGCGTTGAAGAACGCATGAGAAATGTGCAATGAATAAAAAGAAAGTGGTGCATGGTTTATGTGAAAAATGATGACAAAGTTCGTTTCGCCATCGTCATCGTGAATTTAGGATATGAAGAATTAAGAAAAACAAATTAAAACATATATAAAAACTCATACCTCGATTGTCCATTGGAGGTGGCACGAGGAAGAAGACGAAGTCGATGAGATGGTGACGTCGATGTTCGTTTCTCCCACAAGAAGTTTCCAATCCGGGATCAAGCATCGTCCTCAGTCTCCGATTCCTGAGGATTATCTTCGTTGAAGTGGATGTTCTTCATTGAAGAATCTCCTTCCATGTTCTCCATAGCTCTCCCTTTTTCTAACAATCCTCCAACTAAATGTTGAAGTGCCAAATAAGTCTATTAAATAATCCAATTAAGTTGGCACATCAATGGGAGGAAAACCAAGAGTTATCTCCCATTAAAGGTAGAGTTCAAGAGTCGGGTGGTCCCAACCATTGAATTTAAATTGAGGGTTTTTAGTTCAGGTGGTCCCCAGCACTAAACATCAAATGGGAGGTTTTAAAAATAAAATAAATGTTGTTCTTTATTTTATTTTTATTCTTTTAACTCTCCCACAAAATTCATGAAAACTAAGGTTCACCCTCGACCTACTGCGGTCAAGGTGATGGTCTCCTTAAGAGAATATCAGCGTTTTGAGTTCAACAGTGCCCTCAGAATTCAATTCTGAGCACTGATTAAAATGTTATATAATACCACCGCTCACGCGTTTACTAAACGTACTCGAAAAAAAGTTCGGAAAAATTATAAATGTCACCCTTGACCTGTATAGGTTGAGGTTTGACTCTTCCTAAGTGAAACATGCCACAAAGAACCTAACAGTACTCTCAGATTTCAAATCCGAGATACAGTTTAAAAGTTATGGATTTTACAATAAAATAATTGTTACTTAATAATTTTATTTAAAGCCAAAAACAAACATTCACTGGTGTCCAGCACCGGCCAAAGTTAGTATCCGATTTAATAAAGAATGCCCGCATGATTACAATGGTGGTCTCATATTTTAAATCCGAGCTACCATTTGTGATTTATACGAATTTGATAAATAAAATAATTTATTTAATTATTTTAATTATGGTTATTCCATTTTGGGTTTTCTCATAGGAGACCCACACCGACTAATCCTAAGTCACACCTAGAGTAAACCTGCCATCTTGAACGCAACGGTGCCCTCATATTTCTGATTCGAGTTACCGTTTAAGATTTATTCCACTTCTTCAAGAAAACTGCTTACACCCGCTAATTAAAACTCATCCAAACTTCGATGGATTATTCCGGGCACTCCAGGCCTCGGAATATCATGCCGTTAGATTTCGCGGTCTCAAAATAATTCCTTATAATTTAAAAAAAATTATACGGAATTTCTCGGACAATATAACATAAGTTAAGGAAGATGATCTCATACACCCTACATTTGGTGCTAAATTATTACATCACTTCAGTGCCATAGTGACTAATCAGTGTCAATTGTAAACCAATTTCAATGACAATGTCTTTCTAAATACAAATTTTCAACCACCAATGACTAATTTGTCTCATCCAAACATGCACGCAAGAGGCCTTGTACCCACCATCAGTCTTAGCCTAACTCCCACACATATGAGGAATATTTGAATAATATACCTCCTATAATTACAAAAAATAGAAATAAAATGATAAAAACTTAAATTATATTTTTTTAAAAATATTAAAAAACATTATCTACAATCGGTTACTGTCTCTCACCAACAATCTACCCAATACTATTATTTGTGTATATCCTCTTGTACACATCAAACTATGTAATATTTGGATCAAACATAAACAATATGAATGTTTCATATACATATCACATTATATAATATTATTTATAAACTCTTGATGATGTATTCTAAAAGTAAGACTCTCAACTCTTTGTCTGTCATCCAGCTAGCCCCAATTCTATTAACCAAAAGATGGTAGCTTCTTGAAAGTATATTATATCAAGTAAGTGAAAAATACAAAGGAATCCTGGGTGGGGACACTACCATAGAAACAATTTTTTATAGCACCACACTTTTGGAGTGCTAAAAATGCTAATAATGGGGGTACCTTTATCAGTGCTAAAAATAAGTGCTGATAAAAGGTACTTTTAATAGTGCTTAAAAATATTTGTTAAAAGCACCCTTTTATCAGCACTTTTTTAGTAGCACTAATAAAGGAGGGGTATTTATTATTGATTTTTTACTAGCACCAATAAAGGTTATATTTTAAAAAAATTGTTAAAAATAACCTATAAATATATAAATAAATTTATATTGAAATAAATAATATATATATTTTCTAAATATGTTTCAGATAAGTATAGATAGACATTTACACCTAATATATAATATTTTTAATGAAAATGGTTTATAAAATAACTAAAAATATATTATTAATTAATAATTCTCTAATTATTAACAATTAATAATAATTTAATAATAATTTGAAGACACAAAAAATCAAAAAATTAAAAAAAAAGATTTACAATAAGTTAAAATTGTAACTCAAACTTCAAACGACAATAACATTTGATATGGGCATCCATTTTAGCTCTACTGCATATCAAATTGAATTCTACGATGAGATATACACATTGGTGACATATGAGATCCTATTTTCACATTGTTTGAGGAAAAATATAGTCCCAAAAGTCCTCTAAAACTGAGTTTTAAGTCGTGATACCCAAATTTTTTAACATTTTATAGAATTTAAGCCTCATTTTTAGAGGGTCTATATGCCCTTTTTTAGTGGGGAATGAATTTATTCATTGGGATTACATTCATATTGAAATTATGGATTTAAAATTTCATTATTTTTCACAATGTATTGTTATTTATAACTAAATATATAACAATATATACATATTTTTTAATATATTCACATATAAAAATTTAATTTTATAAATATACAATTAAACATATTTTCATATAAAATATATTTCTCAATATATAAGCTTTATCTAAATATAAAAAATATCCATTTTATTTAAAACCCAAATATATGAATATTTATATACTTATATAATTTGTGTGGGTGTTTAATATATATATTAGTGTTTTTCTGTATTAACAAACTCATTTATATATTCTATATATATTCTAACATATGAATATACATATTAATATATAATATATGTGAATATATAAAATTATTTATAATTATACTTACAGATACACATATAATAATATATATATGTGTGTGTGTGTGTGTGTGTGTATGTATAATGTGTATATGTATGTATGTATGTATTTATTTATTTATATACACACATACAAAAACATGTTTTATAAATGTATTAATAATAATAATATAAATATATATTAATATAATAATAAATATACGGATAAAAAATATAAGAAAAAATATATATAAAGAAGTATATATAAATAAAAAAAGATAAATATAACTAACTATATATATATACATTAATAAATAAATAAATATATACATATATTTATATACATAATAATACAAATCAATATTAATATACAAATAAATTAATATATATATATATATATATCATTAAAGGGAGAACCAAATAAGATGGACAAGTGGTAAACATTTTTACTAATATGACCTTTCATAGCATGTAAAATGGCCTTTAACAATGCTAAAAAAGCACTGTTAGTCATAGCGATGATAAGAGGGCCTTTATTAGCACTTTTTTTGCACTAATAATGGCCTATCCAGATACAGTGTGATGATTATATAACAACACACCTAGAAGAAAACATGCAATTTAAAAAGTACACCCAAAAGAAAACCTGATATATATATTTAATTGACATCATCAAAACAAGAATTTCCACACATGGTATATAGAAAAAAATTATTTAAATTTCAAAAAAAATTTATATAATTACATTTAAAACTATCCAACAAACATTCAAAAACATTAATATTTCATCTTTTGAATCCCATGACCCCTCTAAAAAATAATCACCCCATGGTATCAGTTTCCATAAAAATCATCTCAAGCCGAGCAAAAAATTCCACCTATATAAGAAAAAAAAATTATTATGTTAGTAATACTATGAAGAATTAAGTTAAATGTTAATATGAAATAAAACATTAATAAAATGTCATTATTTAATAAAAATGACATATTTGGAGTTACACTAGTCGTACTGTGAGTCTTAGTGAGGTGGGATTTATTCCTACCCATTAAATATGAGTTATGGATCACAAACCTAAAATTTCAAAACAATCCAAATGAATTTGCTCGGTTTTGAATATGTCACTTCTTCCATTACTATCATTAATGTCAATTTTAAATAATGATACATTTAGAGTAAAACCGGACACACCGTGCATCGTACAAAGGAGTTGCTGATTCCTCCATGTCACAAATTACTGATGGATTTATTTCCTAAAGTATCAAAATAATATTAATGAATTTTCTCTCTTTCTAGTATTTCTACTGTGCTTTTTTACTAAAATATAATTTCAAACTTGAAACAAACATTTTGAGTCATACCAATCGTATTGTGCATTGGTTTTTGGTGAGAATGATTCATACATTTGACAAATGACTTATAAATAATTGACATAAATTATCAAGATAGTCGCAGTGTGTTTTCATGGCTTACATTGAGTGAAATGTTGTGAAAAAAAATTAATTTTATACTAACAAGAACAAATTTTAGTCATACTTGTCACATCGTGTGTCGGATTAAGGTGTGGTTGTCTCATACACATCACCAATGACTTGTGGATTGTTTTCATAAATTTTCAAAACAATATGAATGTATTTGGTCAGTTTTCAGTATGCCACATGTTGTTTTTACTTAAATTAATGTCAATTTTAAATAAAAATAGACACTTTTAGTTACACCAGCCACACCATGCATTTTATTGAGGTTTTTTTTGATCCCTATATGTAAATAAATATTAATATATCATTTTCATAAAAAATCAAAACAATCCGAATGAGTATTCTTAGTTTTCAGTATGTCACTTGTTGTTTTTACTTAAATTAATGTCATATTTAAATAACAAGAGACACTTTGAGTGATACCGGCCACTCAGTGTGTCCTATTGAAGTTTGAATTATCCTTACATGTAAAAAATGACTAATATATATTTTTAATAAAATATGAAAACAATTTTAATGTGTTTTCCAGGTTTTCAATATGTCACTTTTCGTTTTTAATTAAATTCGGGTCAATTTTAAATAAAAAAAGACACTTTGAGTTATACAGGCCACACCATCCGTTGTATTGAGGTAAGACTGATTGCTACATGTCCCAAATGAACCATTCATCATTTCAATTACATATAATAATAATCTGAATTCATTTTCTTGGTTTTTAGTATGTCAATTTTTTTACATATATTAATGTCAATTTTAAATAAAAAGACACACTTTGAGTCATACCAATCACACTATGTGTCATATTGAGATGTGTTTGAACTATACACATCACAAATGACTCATGGATCATTTTAATAAAATATAAAAATAATAAAAATATGTTTTATCAGTTCTCAGTATATCACTTGTTGTTTTTACTTAAATTTATGTCAATTAAAAATAAAAAGAGACACTTTGTGTTATACTATCCACACCATGTGTCGTAGTAATGTGCGGATGATTCAGGTGTTATGTGGTATGATGATTACATAAATGAAGATTTCACATTGTGAGACATGTTGTAAGGGATGATAAATGACTTTCCTACTTATTGAAATTTGTTAGGATATATCATTAAAGGAACTAAAGGGTGACTCATTTTCAAACAAGGTACATAATCAATTAGGTTGAAACATTCACCCATGACTATGATTCAAGGTCATTGTATATTTATAACCTGATGGGATAAGTACCTATTTGGATGACATCAATCAATGAATGTTTAGAAGAACGTAGAACACCATCTCCAGTAATATGTGATCAACTATTTGAGAAAGTTAAAGATATGGAAACTACTTTTGGTAAACCATTTTTTAAATTCCTTATGAAAATCAGTGGAAAAAATTGATCAGTTTTTTTGAATTGTCATAACAGAATTGTTCGTACATCGGAAATTTTCTTGATGTTATTCATGTTAAAAAAGATTAATGTGATAGTTTCATCGGTACATTTCTAAATGCACCAACAAAACTGAGTTTTTATGTGGGATTCCCAGGTTTTTTAACATTCGATGGAATTTCATACTCATTTAAGAGGGTATTTTTTTTCTCTTTTCGGTATGGATTGAATTTATCCATAGGTATTACATTCATATTGATATTATGGAATTGAAATTTTACCATTTTTCACAATTTAATATAATTTATAACCAAATATATAACAATATAGACATATTTTTTTATATATTCACACATAAAAATTTAATTTTATAGATAAATAATTAAACATATTTACATATAAAATATATTTCACAATATATAATCCTTATCTAAAAAAACTAGTATCTATTTTATTTGAAACACAAATATATGAATATTTATATACTTGTATAATGTGTGTGTGTCAATATATATATATATTAGTTTGTGACTATATAAATAAACTGATATATATTATCAAATTATTTTAACATATTCATATACATATTAATTTATAATATATGTGAATATATATAAATATGTATAATTATACATACAGATACACATATAATATATATATAAATATATTTTTGTGTTTTTGTATGTTGTATATATGTATGTATGTATTTATTTATTTATTTACACACACAAAAACATATTTTATTAATTTATTTTAAAATAATCATATATATATATATATATATATTAATATACGAATAAATATAAGAATAAAAAAATATAACTATATATATATAAATAAGTAGATATAAATATAAGTAACTATACATATTAATATATATATATATATTAATATATGAATAAATATACACATATATATTAATATAAATATATATTAATATATGAATAAATATTACAAAATATGTATATAAATAAATAGATATATCATTAAAGGGAGAACCAAACAAGATGGGCGAGTGGTAAACACTACTACACATATGTCCTTTCACAACATGCAAAATGGATTTTAACAGTGCTAATAATGCACTGTTAATGGAAACAACGATAAGGGGGGACTTTATCAGTGCTTTTATTGCTGATAAAGGCCTAGTTGGAAATGGTGTGTTGTTTATATAACAACACACCTAGAAGAAAACCAACAACTTAAACAGTATAATCAGAAGAAAACCTTCAATTTACATTTAACTGACATCATCTATATAAAAATTTCCACCCATGGTATATAGAAAAAATACAATTCTATTTTGATTTCAAACAAAATGTTTTATATAATTACATTTACAAATGTCCAACAAACTTTCTAAAACATTAATATTTCATATTTTGACGCCCATGATACCCTCTCAAAAATTTCCTCCCATGGTATCAGTTACTGAACAAATCATCCAAACATGAGAAAAATATTCCACATATATAATAAAACAAAGAAAATGTTAGTTATACTATAAATAAATAAATTAAACATTAATATAAAATAAAAAGTTAATAAAATATCAATATTTAATAAGAATAAAACATTTGGTGTTATACCGGTTATACCATGCATCCTATTGAAGTGGGGTTGATTCCTACCTGTTACAAATGAGTTATGGATTGTTGTCCTAAAATGTAAAAATAATCTGAATGTGTTGGCTCAATTTTGATTATGTCACTTTTTCTTTTACTAAAATCATTTTCAATTTTAAATAATGACACATTTGGAGATATACTGCCCAAACCATGCATCATATTGAGGTGCAGAAGATTCTTACCTTTCACAAATTATTGATTGATTGTTTTCCTATTATATCAAAACAATCTGATTATGTTTTCTAGGTTTTTAGTATTTTTGTTGTGATTTTTTACTAAACTATCATTTCAAACTAGAAACATGCATTTTGAGTCACACCGGTCCTATCGTGCATAAGTTTGATGCGAGGAAGCATCATACGAATGAAAAATGACTTATGAATTGATGTACTAAGTTATTAATACAATTGGAGTTTGTATTCATGTTTTCCAGTAAGTGAAATGTTTTGAACTAAATTGTCAAATTTAAACTTATAACAAACACTTTTAGTCATACTGGTCACACCATGCATTGAATTGATGTATAGTTGACTACTACACGTCACAAATGACTCATGAATTGTCTTCCTAAAGTATTAAAACAATACAAATTTGTTTTCTTAGTTTTCAGTATGTCGCTTTTTTTTTACTTAAATTAATGTCAATTTTAAATAAAATTAGACACATTGACTTATACCGACCAGACAGTGATTCGTATTCAGGTTTGGATTATCCATACATGTTTGAAATAACTAATAGTTCATTGTCCTAAAAAATAAAAATATTCCAAATGTGTTTTCTCTATTTTTAGTATGTCACTTTTTTATTTAATTTAATGTCAATTTTAAAAAAAGAGACACTTTGAGTGATACTAGACACACTATGTGTCATATTGAGGTCAGCATTATCCTTACATGTCATAAATGACTAGTATATTGTTTTCAAAAAATATCCAAACAATCCAAATGTGTTTTATCAGGTTTTATTATATCACTTGTTACTTTTAATTAAATTCATCTCCATTTTAAATAAAAAGAGCCACTTTGAGTTATAACAGTCACACTGTGCATTATATTTAGTTACATGTCACAAATGGCTGATGGATCTTTTTCCTAAAGTATAAAATTACTATGAATGTGTTTTCTCAGTTTTCAGTATTTCACTCATTCATTTTTACATATAGTAATGTTAATATTAAATAAAAAGTCATAGTTTGTGTTATACTGGTCACACCGTGCATCATATTGAGGTGTGGTTGAATCATACACATCAAAAACGTCTCAAGGATCATTTTCCTAAAATTAAAAAAATAATAAAAATAAATTTTATCAGCTCTCAATATGTAACTTGTTGTTTTTACTTAAATCAATGTCAATTTTAAATAAAAAAGAGACACTGTGAGTTATACCATCGAAACTGTAAATCTAATTGAGGTGTAGATGATTCAGGTTTTACGATGTATGATGATTACACAAATTAATATTTCTCATTGAGAGACATGTTTTATCGGATGATAAATGACTTCACTACTTATGGAATTTTTTTTAGAATATAGCGCTAAAATAAATAAAGGGTGTCTGGTTTGTGAATAAGGTATATCGTTAATTAGGTTGAAACATTCATCGAAGACTTTGATTTTAGGACATTGTAGATTTCTGCCCCGATTGGATAAGTAGCTATCTTGGACGACATCATTTGATGGAAGTTCAGAAGAATGTACAATAGTGTCTCCACAAATAAGTGATCAACTATTTGAGAAAATAATAGATGAGAAAACTACTTTTGGTAAATAGTTTTTGAAAATCCTTACTAAATCCAATTGGAAAAAGTGACTAGTTTTTTTTTGAATTATCATACTTGAATTCGATGTATGTTAGGAAATTTCTTGATGTTAGGCATGTTGAAATAAATGTATTTGATTGTTCCATCAGTTCATTCCTTAATGCACCTGAAAAAATAAAGGATGATATTAAGGTTAGGTTGGACATAGATCACATGGGAATATAAGAAGAGTTAGTGCCAGTGAAGGGTGAAAACTGAAATTTTCTTCCTCCAGCTGCTTTAACTCTTTACGAGAAGAATATATTTTAGTTTTGAAACTTCGTGAATGAAGTAAGTATTTGAGAAGGGTATTCATCAAATATCAAGAATCTCATGTAAAAAACTAATTTAAAGTTATTGGGTCTTAAATTACATGTTAGTCATGTTTGGATGCAAGATCTAATTCCTATAGCTTTACGTTGAATTTTTTCCAAGAATTTCCTTCATTAAATAACCATGTTTTGTTTCTTCTTCAATGTTATATGTGGTAAAGTTATAGATTTGGCCAAATTTTTTGCTATGTAAATAGTACTTTTTATCATATTATATAAATTTGAATGGTTATTTCTTCTATACTTTGTGATATAATGGTTCACTTTATAGTTCACTTAGTGCGAGTGATTAGACTATGTGGTCCTATACACTATAGATGGATGTACCCCATTGAACAATATATGAATATTTAGAAATGGTATGTCAAAAATCAAATTTTATCGGAGGGTTTTATTATAGAGAAATATAATTCTTAAAATGACATTTAATTCTATATCGAATACCAATCTGGTGTAGAAATCATTATTTTATCGAAATCTCATCACACTAGGATTCTTGTGGGTGAAGGAATTTCTGGAAGAGATATTGTAAAAATCAATATTGTAGATTAGAAACAGGACCTCATTTAAAATTTTCATAATAGTTGGGAGGTTTCCACATATGTTGAAACTCAAAAATAATTTATTAGGCATTTTAATCCATCAAGGGATGAAAGATAGATATCAAATGTGCATAATCATCTATTTATAAAATGGTTTCAGGACTATATTTTTAACGAGTCAGATAAAAATTTCGATTGAATTTCAGAACAACATAGTTGGTTAGCAAGATGACCAAGTGTGTATGTATTTTCTTACAATGTTAATGTAATTAAGGGTTATAAATTATATACAAATAGACATGATGAAGACAATACCGTGAAAAATAGTGGAGTTACACTTGTGTTTGAAGCAATGCATGTTTTTGGTACTAAGGAATGAAATCCATTTTATGTGAATATGTCATACATTGGCATCATCATGAAAATATGGGAGTTGGATTATACAACATCACAAGTTCCACTTTTTCAATGCAAGTGGGTTGATAACAAGAATGATGTTAAAATAAATGAATTGGGATTCGTGAAAGTTAATTTCAGTAAGGAAGTGTACAAAGATGAACCATTTACAATGGAATCACAGGTAGTACAACTATTTTATGTTCCAGATACCATAAAATAAAATAGTTCAATTGTTATGTTATCGACCAAAAAAACTAAAGGGGAAGACCAAAATTTAACTGAGGGTGACACTTTCATTGGGATGTCACAATCATTTAACAGTGGTCCCAATGTAGATGGTGTTTTTAATTTCATAGGAGACCATTATGAAAGGATTTGGATAGTTAATAGAGGGGTAAAATCTCTTCAACTATTAAGAAAATAGATTTCAATAACCAGGTTATATAATTTTTGTAATATACATTGTGTTACCGCATGTTATTATTTATTCACTGTTGTATTTATGTAATGTATATCAAATGTTAAACCAATTATATATAATGAATTATGAACATTTTGGTGCTCCCAATACTAAGTAACAACATGTCTCTCAACCAACTTGTTCTCGTAGTGTAGAGGAATAATGTCCTTCTACCTGTGTTGGTAATCCCAATCTTAAAGAATAATAGGTTTCTCAACCTATTTCTTCTCCCGGTGTAGATGTTCAAAGACCACATGAAAATGATGATGCTACCTCTCTAGAGAAACAACATATTGTTAGTGTTGAATCCAAGGAATTGGTAAGCGGTTAAGGACCTGAGAATAAAAAAAATAAGAATTTCATAGTTTAAGGGTGTTCGAAAAAATCGTTAAGGTGAAAATCAAAGGCATCAAATATGAGGTCATATAGAATGAAAGGGCCAACATGTTAATCCCATCAAGGACTTGATCAATAGTTACATTGGAATAATCACTTAGTAATGTGTGTTGATTGATATAGATTCGTGGTTCCATGATGTGATCATGCTTAATACAGGGATGTGCTAAGAGATTACAATAACATTAAAATATCATTTATTTGTTTTAATAAAAAAATAAAATAACAAAACATTGAATTACTCTTCACCATCCCCAGAAGAGTGTATTTATAGTATGTGAATCCCATAAGAAATGTTTATTAATTCTTATTGGAAGGATTCAGAGATATTATCACACAATAATAACGAGGCATCATCTTAAAGATGCACAAGGAAAAATAAACATGCACCCACCACTTATATATGAAAACTTCAGAACCCATGAAGCATGGGATGAATTTACTGGACATCGTGCAGATATGTCTTTTCATGTACACCTTGTATAGTAATATGTTGTTTTAAAATACATATATTCATCACATTGATCGACAATTTTGTATTTATGAAACAGAAACTGAGTGCTGTAAATAAGGGATGGTCAACAAAACCAACGTACCCCTACCGTAAAGCAAGGATGTGGTATGCTTCACTTGAAAAAATGGCACTTATTTTAAATCTACTATAACAATTCTATATGATATGAAACCAAAACATAATTATGTTCCTTTATTTATATGTAGATTAATGAATTCAAATCTAAATCTACTTCCACCCACATCTTGTTTTTTGGAAAGAGGAATGTGTAAATAAACATGGGATTCTAATAGACTAACAAACATAAAAAGGGTGGGAAATATGTGTAAGTATGAAATTATTATTTTTGTTTATTAAAATCTCTATTACATAAGAATGATTAATTATTTCCCATATTTTCTATATGACATAGTCACAGGAATCATCAATGCCAGTACCAGATGAACACCTACTATCAGTGGCCTTGAAGTGGCTAGAATAATATGGTCAAGTTAGAGGTGTGGGTTTTGGGGTGTCACCCCAAATATATATTGATAAAAAACAAGAGGAGGATAAAGATAAAGAAATGAAACGAATGAAGAAAGACCATCTACCCTTGTAGAACAATTCAAATGGCATAGAGAGTTGCTAGATAATTTTACGGGGGGAAGCAAAGAGAAAAATAACCCAAGAACAACCATTATGTGAATATACCACCCCACCCCCACTAGCTTTGAGGTGACCCATTCCACTTAAAGAGATACTTGGAAAAGATAATAAATGTTGTAATAATTTTTTCTATAAAATGTGAATCAGACAAATAGTGATACCTTTCCTATACTAATATTCTACAGGGTGATAATGACTATGATTTATATCTATCAACACCCACCCATAGCCTTGTATAGATGGATACAATGTTCAATATCCAAAATAATGTGATACATAATAGAACACTTCCAACATATCATATGAGAGTGTCTAATAGCATATCCCATGATCCATGATCTGATCTACCAATTTTAACTGATGAGGAAGATATTCATAAGGTTGACCAAGCAGTTAAAACATTCATCACATGGCCGCCACATCTTGTAAAAAAATATGTCGACAAGGAGGTATTCATTTCCAATTTATTTTTAATGCTAAACCTTTAAAAATTAATGAAAAAAGTCCGAATTGAATATGGATATTATAGTTAGACAATGGTAAGAGGTTGGAATGATATGTAAACTCAAAACCATCTAAAGGATCAACCAGCCAAACAAAAAGATATTCTAAAATCACATTTACCACGCCCATTTAATATCTGCATTTACAAACATTAAATGTTCATGAGGATATAAAGTTACAAAGTGTTAGTAGTCACATAATTTATTTAGAAGAAAAAAGTGTATGTAGTGGAAGTTACTGACTACATTTCTTCTTGGAATGTAGATGAAATCCGCAACTATGAATTTCTTGGATCCTCAGTTTTAAATATATACATGAGTTATGTTTTTTTAATTTAATTTTCCAAAAGATGATATACTATGTTAATTATGACTAAACAAATTTCATATATTTTGCAGGAATATATATCAAAACCAATTTAATGGATTTCACCATAAAAATAGGACATGTTAGTCCTTATGTCACTCTACAGACAAAAAAAAATTGAATCCAAACAAATGGATGAAATAGTGGAAAACATGGGAATATCGTTTGAAATAAAACATGGGGATGAAATAATCGTTTTAATACCAAGGATGCAGGGGTAAAATGATAAAATTTAATCATATAAAATATATTTTTCATTTCATTCATTACTTATTCATTTTTCTATTTTTATGAAACACAGGATTCTCATTAAAATCAAATTGGATACTCTAAATATTTATTTCTTAGACTCACTGCGTAGATTTTCAACAAAATGACCACACATGGTGATGTTTTTCAATTTTTAATTCACTACATCCAAATGTTTAGAAATAAAAATAGAATTATATAATTTATATTATGTTTTAATTTGGATTCTATTATTATTGGGATGTGTGTAAATATCATCTAAATCATGTCATGAGGACAAGCATTGTGTACAAGGACCCTGAACAGTTCTAAAAATGGATAATTATCATGGTATATATTATAATATTTCTCTATCCAAACGCATATCAAAACAAATTACTTATATTCCATAATGTTTATACAGTGTATGAAACAAAAAAATGGAAAATATTTTGGTTATTATGTTTGTAAATTTATGAGAGAGATCATATTCCATCAAAAAACACAAATCCCCAAAGAGGTATTTTTAATGTTAATTACTACTTAATTAAAAATATTTATTAATCCTTTGTGTATTTATAATTTTCCAATACTTTTATGACTATTGAAAAAATCATATTCATAAAAAGATATATATTATCATAAAAACAAATGAGCATCATACCTAATCGTAGAATGTACAAAAAACGCATAAAGATAAGAATTCTATATAATTAATGGATTATTTCATATTTATGTTTAATTTTTTTATTTTTATTATTACTCACATGAGAATATTTTTCATATACCGGATGATTTTTTGGATGTTAGGATTGTTTTCAGACTTTGGAACATGTAGGAATCAACAACACCTCAATCTGACATACTATGTGAATGATATGACTTCTGGTGTGTCTTTTTTATTTATGATTGACATTAATTTTAGTAAAATATACAAATAAAATACTCAAAACCCAAAAAAAATAATTCAAATTGTTTTGATACTTTAGTACAATGATCTATAAGTCATTTACAATGTTTAGAAATCAGCGTCCCCTCAATCCAAAAAATCGGGTGACTAGTATGTCTCAATGTGTCTGTTATCAGTTTAAAATCGACATTTTACTTCAAAATATGTCACTCCATAAAATTTGAGAAAACATGGTCATATTTTCTTGATAATTTATTAAATAAATATATAAATCACTTGTGATGTGTAGGAATTAGTCTCATGTCCAACCAATAAATGAAGTGGCCGATATGAGTTAAAGTGTGTGTTTCTAGTTTAAAATGAAATTTTAGTAAAAAAGACAAGTGACATACTGAAAACCAAGAAACAATATATGGATTGTTTAAATAAATTACAAAAACGATCCATGATACATTTGGGATGTGTATAAATCAGTCAATCCTCAATCTGACACATGGTGTGATGGGTAAAACTAGAAGTATGTCTCTTTATTTAAAATTGACATCAATTTTAGTTAAAAGGAACAAGTGGTTTACTAAAAAATGAGCATACACCTTCATATTGTATATATACTTTAGGGAAAAAATCCATGAGTCATTTGGGACATATAAGAATCTTCCACACCTCAATATAATGCACAGTGTGACTGGTATAACTACAAGTGAATCTTTTTTATTTAAAATATACAACAATTTCAGTAAAAAGGACAATTAACCTACTCAAACTAAGAAAAAACATTTGGATTATTTTTATATTGTAGGAAAATGGTCTATGGGTTAGTTGAGATGTGTATGAATTAGCTGCACCACAATTTGACCCTCAACAACTCCCAAAAGTAGCTATAAAATGAGCCACATCATTGACCTCTCTCCTAACAAAGGAAAAACGACATGAAGAGAATAAAAGCACTAATGATATGATGATGTCGATAATAGACCCAAAGGCTTGGTGGAAACCTTCTTCCTCCTCTATTGCATCAGTAATAAATTGATAATCATATTCGACCACAATATCCATTGAGCCAAGAGATGAAATGAACTACATACCCTTCTATATAGTCATGGCCTCTACTATTGCAGGATACAAGAAATTTTTTTTGAAGAATGATATGCCACAAAAATAGAGCCTCCATGGTCCTTGAGAATAACCACAAGGCCAACAGAGCCACCACCAAGATTTGATGCATCATTATTAATTTTAAAATCACCTTGAGGGGGAGTAAAAAATCTAATAGGAGGGGATGAAGAGTTATTTAATCACTAATGTTAAAAACCACATTTTGAAGTCACTTATTGCATAACTGATGTTAAAACTCACAGTAACATTATTTTAACATCGAATATCCATTAACCGATGTTAAAACTCTATCCGTGTGAGTTTTATCTTTCGTAATTTATAAATAAACAATCATGAAGAATACATAACATATATTTACGTAAATTATAATCACACATCAATATATTTATTGACCCAAATCATTGAAAACATATATTTATTTAAATATATATTTATTTAGTTATAATTATAATAATAAATATATATATTTTAAAATTATTTATATACATTTATAAATACGAAAAATATAATAAATATATTGATTATTTAAAAATTAATAATATTATTATAATTATTTAAATATATAATTATTTAATTATCATCTTATAAATATTTTTTTAAACAGTATATATATAATTGAATTAATAAAAAATATATATGAATCATACAGATGCAATTTTTAATTAATGTATAAAAAACATTATTTTTGGATATAAAGATATCAATTTTACGTAAATAAATATTATTTTTTATTAAAAACTTTTATCTGTGCTAATAATAGTGTTGTGCCTGGATTATATGGTTTTACCCTAAAAATATCATTTTTAGGACATTTTTAAAGACAATAGGGTTTGGGTTTACATGATTCATAACTAGGGATCACGGTGGAATAATATTGAAGGTGCTCATCCACCTTCACCTGTTCATTTCCCTCCTGTTAGATGCCTCCCCCTTTAGGTGTTATGAAACTTAATACTTATGCATCCAAGCATGTGGATTGTTTTTTTGGCCTTGTGGCAGTCCATTGAAATCACCTTGACTCTATTATTTTGGATCATCATTCCTAAGACTTTGTGGGTTGGTCTCCTCCTCTAGAAGAGGCTTTGGATATTTGGAAGGGTATGCATTTCATCTTGAATCTTGGCTGGAAGGATGTTGTGGTTGAATCTAATTGCTAAGTTATTATCAATGAACTGAAGGAGGATGAAGGTGTCTTCAAATGCTATGGGTCCATTATCGACATCATCAAATCTTTGGTTCCTTTGTTCTATTCCTGTTGTTTTTCTTTTATTAGGAGAGAGGAAAATTAAGTGGCTCATTTTTTATCTGCTTTTGGGAATCATCTGGGGATCTAATTGATGG
Organism: Viscum album; assembly: GCA_963277665.1. Lineage (NCBI taxonomy): Eukaryota > Viridiplantae > Streptophyta > Magnoliopsida > Santalales > Viscaceae > Viscum > Viscum album. The sequence continues at coordinate 905,670,511 of OY728153.1, forward strand.
CTTTAATATTTTCCTCCAAAATTATTTACATTGTAATTGGATGATATCTTAGGTTGGAGGATTATATTTTTGAAAAAAATAAATAACCACATTTATCAGTTATAAAGAAAGCAGTGATAAAGGGTAAACATTTATCAACTTTTTTAGTGCTAATTAATGGTAGATTTAGTAACGTTTTTAGCCAGCGCTGATAAAGGCCCCCCTTTTATTAGTTCTTTTTTTGTAGTGCTGATAATACCAAATTCATCTCCTTCTTGGATCTGTATTATTGAATGGGAGGAACTACCACATGTTGTATACAGATATCAACTTTAACTGTTGTTTAAACAACTTCCAAATCAAAAAATAACTACCGCTAAATGACACTTTTCTTATAATGGATACATAACTCATTTATGATGTGTAGGAATCGACTACACATCAATCCAAAATATGATGTGACTAGTATGACTCAATGTTTGTCTGTTCAATATAAAAGTGTCATTTTATTTTAATGATATAATTATTAACAATTATTTAAGTAATTCAAGAAATTTAATAACTTATAATATCATTAGTACATTTAGTAATAACCAATATAATTTATAGAGGTAATTAATTAAAAATGGAATTAATAATTTAAAATATAATTATTAATAAAAATAATAATTAATAATTAATAACTAATTTAATATTTACAATATAAAAATTAATAATAAAATTAGTAGTATAACTGATAATATAATTAATATATATTGTAACTAACAATATAAATAATCATATGTGAATTATATAACATTTAAATTAATGTTTTTTTATTTTTTAAGAACTTCTACTAAGATAAACATAGGTTTTATCAGGTGGAAAAACCTTTTTAGGAATGTTGATCATCGGAGAAGTCCTACTAACGTTAAAAAAATCCCTAGAATAAAATAAATCTAGCATAATTGTGTAAAAAAACTCAAAATTATATATAAATCCTTATGTTCAAAAAAATGTGTTTGAAAAAAATATAATTTTATAAAAAAAATTTTTTTGTTTTTTGTTATAATATATCCCATAAGTTATTTAAAATATCAAATTAATGACAAAAAAATTATAAATTCAGTTATTTTATAAGTTTTTAGTTATTAAAATTAATAATCAAATCCAATAGAAAATATGTTATTAACCATATAATTTTTTACTAACCAATAATCATTTTAGTATAAACCTTACATTTTTTCGGTTTTAAATTAACTATTCGATCAACAACCTATTTTCCAACCCCTAGGTACAATTGGAGATTGGGAGGTAAGCTCTACAAAAATATATTTCCATTTATGAGTGGTTAGATAAAAATTAAATGGATTACAAATATATAGAGAGATTTATATATATATGTATATATATATATATTATATGTTTTATAAAGTTTGATACGATTCAAATGTTAGATTATTGACTTAAAATCAACATCAAATGTTACATGTGGGTCAAATATTCTCAAATTCTTTTCTACATTATTAAATTAAAATTCAACAGAATTATTATAATCTACGACTTTGATAATTAGGTTTATAATGTTCATAAAAAATCACCCAACATTGAGGTGGGATGTGGATGTGCCGATGTGTGGGGCGGAGAACGGTACGGTTACTCCGAGAGGTCATGGTAGAGGTAGAATGCAGAGATGAGATGTGATGTAAATTTTCTGACGTGTGAGGAGGTCATGGTAGGGTGGAGTGCTGTCACGTAAGGCGTTTATGGAGGATGTGGAACACAGTCGGGGTTGGGACGATTTGCGACTAGAATTCATCAGCTCTGTCATAGAGGTGGCAGTATCGAGGTAGAGATGGAGGTGGTGTGTGGTGCAGCATGTCTTCAGCTCTCTGGTTGGCGTAGGGATTTTCATTGAAAAACCATGAAAAACCCAATTATTATATATTTTTATTGTTTAATTTAATTTTTCTAATTTTTTATTATATAAATAATGAATATAAGGTTAGTAATAAATCTTTTTTAATATGAATTGTAATTTTAAAATATATCGTTTATATTTAAAATCATTTTGATATATTATTTATATATTTTATAATATATAATCACACACACACACACATATATGTAAACACAAACATATGATTATAAATATATAAGTATACTATAAATTATATTATATGATACAAATATATAAATATAAATATAATCTATATTCAATGTATTGGTATATTTATTTATATAGCTCATATCACTATGTTATAATATTTATATATCACTATAAATATAATCGCTTTTGTGACTGGTTTTTTATGATGGATTCCCACCGAAGAGAATTAATTGTGATAGGAATTCATCACAAAAACACCAGGGAAAATCACAACATAAATAAATAGATATAAATATAAATATATAAATATAACTATATATATATTAATATATGACGAAACATCATAATTTTTTAATATATTTTTTTTACTATTATCAACACATTTTTATCGCTGATAAAAGAGGCATTTATCAGTACCTTTTTCAGCACTAATAAAAGGGACACCCTTTTAATAGCACCTCGACTATCAGTGCTTTTATAGAAATGATAATGGCTTTTATAATGCTGATAAAACTCTATTTTTTAGTAGTGATTGTTGTATAATTGTATTTGAGCAATTTGAATTTCCCGATCACTGAAAAATATTCTCTGTTCATTGCCCTAGTGGTTATGAGAGGGAGATTATTGGGTTATCCTACATCGATTATGAAGGGATCCAGTGTGTTAAATATATGTATAAGGGAAACCCTTTCCTCATGGGTTGGCTATAAGAAGTCCCAATAACATTTACAGAGGCCTACAATTGTGCACGAAGATGCCACACCAACAGACCAAGACCTATGGTTTAGATATGTATTCATATTCCCATATGTGAAATAGAGAAACCTCATAATCATCGATATAAACTCTAGTTATTATTTTTACATTAAACATGTAATTAAAACTAATATATGTATACAATTTACTTGTGATATTTTTATTTTTAGCATCATTTTATTTAGAAAATGGCCTCTTTATTTTTTTTAATTCATTCAAAAACATGATATTAATTTCATATTTTATACGACATCTTTAATCTTTGAAACTTAATTTAAATAAGTATCAATAATCAATCTATTATTATTTTTAAACATGATTAATAATGTTAAAATATTTATGCAATAACTTGTTGATTATTTTTAGACTAGTAGTGTGGCTTCTATGAACATCGCTCATGCATTCTAGGACCCGGTTGTGTAAAAATATTTGGACTTATCCCATATCAACAAATAAACTCCATTATTTCGTTTTAAAAAATTCAACGAAACCTCATTTATTTTAAAATAAAATAAATTAAATGAAAATAATGTCCATTACTACATTTTCAGAAAATAATAAAAAAATACTTCCTTCGAAAAAGCATAGAAAAAAATTATTGTTTATTCAAAAAATAATATCAAACATTCACTTAAAAATTTGAGTTTTTTTATTTTCTGTTAAAAACAAAATTTCCTTCCTATAAAATCAAAAAATTACCAAATAAAAAATATCTACCTCAATTATAAATAATTTTAATAAATAAAATAATAGCATGTGTTAAAAAATAAATAGATAACTTTTCTTTTAAATTATTTTCAAAGGTAAAATAAAGAAGTTTTCTTTTAAATTTTAGTATTTTAATTGAAATTTATAATTGTTTTGAAAGGATTAGGGGGATTTTTTTTATTTTAAATTTAAAAAGAGATCATTTAAAAAAAGGTAAAATTTTAATTTATCTTAATAAAAAATTACAAAATTAATGTTTAGATTCCAAATAAATAATAAAAAATGTATATATATATATTTTAAAATAAAATATTTTTTTATAAATTTTTTAATATGAAAATAGAGATATTTTTTTAAAATTTATAGGGGACAAATATTTTTTTATAAAATAATTTTTTTATTTGGAATATATAATTGTTTATTTTTTCATATGGAAAAGAGATTGTTTATTAATTTTTCTTAAATAAAATTTAGTTTTTTATTTTATTTTTATGAATAATAAAAAATAAATTTTATTTTATAAGTTAATATATGCTTTATTTTAAATTATTTATTTGAATTTAATTAATGAAAAATGAGTTTTTATATTTTTTTATTAAAAATTTATATTTTTTAAATTGAGAGAGAATTTTGGTTTAAAATATCTTTATGAAAAATAGTTTTGTAATTATTTTTTACTCATTAAATTATAATGGAGAATATGATTTTTGTTTTTAATTTTCAATATTTTAAAAATAATGTTTTAATTTTTTAAAAAACTGATCATCGCTCCTTGGAATCCACGGTGATATATGGTTGTAATCCCATTATATCCTGAATTTACCTACTACCTCATCTAGCAACTCTACACGTACTCATTGGATTTACGAACACAATTTCTTCAAGTCCTTTCCATTTTATGTCTGTAAATAGATATCATTGTCACTATAAAAAAATTTAATTCCCACAACCAAAAATATACCATTTTTCACCACGAAAAAAGATTTAATCGTGCAAAAAAACAATGATGTCGCCAACTTCATTAAAATGAGGACCCATTTATCATTACTTTCATTAAAGTTGATAAATGCCCTACTACTGCAACGTGTTGATTGAATAACAATACACTACACCAAATACCCCTGTATCAAAATGCACCGACATGAAAATTAGTAATTTAATTGAAATAAATGTTACATTGAAAATTCTAAAAAATCATATTATATACATTTAAAACCATATATTTTATAATTAAACTTGCATTTACTGTCAAAAAACATTTAAAAAGACCAATGATTAATTTTCTTTGGCACCTGCGATCCCTTTTCAAAAAAAATCATTGTATCAGTTGCCAAACAAACCACCCCAACATGAGAAAAATAGTTCACTTATATAATAAAACAATTCTTATATAAATAATACTATAACGAAATAAATTAATCATAAATATGAAAGAATATATTTTTAATATGTCAATTTTAAATAAAAGGATACACATGGATCACTACCAGAGAAACAAATTTATGCAGTGCGACCCTTGAACAACGCTAAAAAATTCCATGATAAAGGGGGTACCTATATCCACGAAAAAAACCACTAATAAAAGGTGATTTTAATAGTTCTAAAAAATGATGTTAAAAGTACCTCTTTATTATTGTTTTTTTACTAACAAAGGTACCCCTTTATCACCATTTTTTAGCACTGTTAAAGGGACTCCATTTATCAGCACTTTTTTTGTAGCGATAATAAAGGGTGATTTATCAATATTATTTTACTAGCATTGATAAATTATAAATTACAAAAAATATATCTAATTTCATTAAAAATAAAATATATTTTAGATATGGCTAACTAGACATTTACACTTAAAACATAAGACAATAAGAGAAAATGGATTATAAAATAATTAAAAAACTATTATTAATTATTAAATTTATAATTATTATTGAGTAATAGTCATTTATTAACAATTTCTGACATAAAAAATAAAAATATTAATAAAATATCTGAAATAAATTGAAAACGTAACTCAAATTTCAAAAGGTTATAACTTTTTATCTGAGTGTCCATTTGAGCTCTGCCATATATCAAATCAAAGCATGAGACAATATATACACACTAATGATAGAGAGGATTCCCCTATTACATTTTCCAAGGCCAAAAATTTCCTATAAGACAAATAAAAATGAGTTTTTTCTTGGTGTATCATAAGTTTTCAACATTCAATGGACTTTCAGCCTCGTTTAAGTGGTCATTTTTCCTTTTTTAAGAAAGTGTTTTGTGTTTGGAGGTAGGGTCATGAAGTGTGTAGTTGTCTTATTTTGAAGGATGCTATTTGGAATAAAAATCTCAAAATACTCACGTAACCACATTGTTGTTATGTTTCAAGCCTCGAGTTCTCCTTCTTGGTTATTCATTGAGATCTATGGGTTTCCTTCCTTTCATGATAAGGAAAAATCATGGAACATCTAATATAGGATTTGTGAGTACTTTTATGGTTCCCTCCTCATTAGTGGTGATTTCAATGATATATTTGTCATATCAGAAAAAAATTGGCCTCTTAAGGAGTGAAGAAACATTAAAGGATTTTAATAAATCCATACTTTTGAACTCCCTCCATGATCTAGTTTTTTCAGGATCCCCATTCACTTGGAAAATTGAAACCTCAATAGAGGGATTTATCGATGAAAGACTGAAATTTTTTTTGGGATAGATGACTAGAAATCTATTTTCCATGCATACTCTATTAAACAGTTGGCCTTAGTTGCCTCTGACCACTCTCTGATTCTTCTTTCAACATCCCCCTAAAGGAATCGTTGTAGAGGTGGGTGTATGTTTAGGTTTGAGAGTCTATGGTTCTATGATGCGAGTTGTGAGGAGGCCATTCATACTATTTGGGGGGTCTGAAATAGTGTTTTAGCTCTCAAACCCAAAATTATAGTATCAGGCTGAGGAATTGGAGTTTAACTAGGTTTAGGCCAATAGACATACACATTAATATGGATGAACGGTTGTTACAATTTTTCTATGACGAGATTTTTTCCGACTCTATGATTAAGGATATCTCAAACCATGAGAGGTATTTAATTTTGTGCTTAAGGAAAAGGAAAGATACTCGTTCATCTAGGTAAATTAATATATCATTAACGAAGGTGACCATAACAATAAATTCTTCCACAAAAGTGATACTAAGTGATGGAGAAAACCCCGCATCTCCCACCTTGAAGATTTTCATTGTAGTTTGATGCAGGGTGCTGTTAGAATTCATTAAATTATTCTAGAATTATTTGGAAATATTTTCATGGAAGACTATATTGACATCCCTATTAGTCTCACCAACTACATCCTAATAATTTATCTGATGATATGAAATGTTCTCTAGAGAGGGAAAATTCAGATAAATAAATGTGAAGGGATCGTCACCATTTTCATTCTATGAATTTTTTTGGTAATGATGGGTTTCATGCCCTTTTCTTCAAATTGTTTTGGCACATTTTCTATCTGGACATGATAAAGAATATGAAGGATTTCTAGGAAGGTATGAATTACTTTGAGAATATTAACGAGACTATTATTACCCTCATCCCAAAATATAAATTCCACCAGAAGATTACGGAGTTCCATCCAATCATCCTCTGCAATGTTATTTACAAAATTTACTCTATTATTTTGGTGTCTAGTTGAGAGTTTTTCACCATCATCTAGTGTATTAAGATAAGATTTATTTTGTCTCATGGAGGACCATTAATTATAATGAACCCATTTCCAATGAGATATCCCACTACATGATGACACTCTCCATAGAAAAAAGGAGTCTTGGCCTTGAAACTAGATATTATGAATGACTATGACATAGCCAAATGTCCTTTCCTTGATCTAGTACTATCAAAATTGGGGTTTAGATCTAAATGGATGCTTATCATTATGAACTATGTTACTTTAGTTTCATATATAATCAATATCAATGGGGAGAAGTTGTCTAGTTTTTAACCCTCGAGAGGATTAGGATAAGGGGACCTAATCTCTCCCAACATTTTCATTATTGTAGAGAATGTTTTTTCTCATATCCATTTAAAGGTGATGGATAATGGTGCTATTCATGGATCCAAGGTATGATGAAATTTTTCTCATCATTTCTTTTCAGAGGATTTCCTTTTGTCTGCTCAGGCTACTACCCATGAGTGTCACTCAATCATGATGATTTTCACCCTTTTTGAGAAGGATTCTAGGAAATGTATTATTGACTCTAAATTTAAACTATACTTTAACAAAGGTGTTCCAATGATGATGCATCAAGAAATTCATAGATTATGTAGGGTTCTTATGGTCAAGAAACAATATAAATACCTTGGGCTCCCAAATTATATCATAATATCAATGAAACATGTTTCATGTCAATCATGGAAAAAGTTGATAATTTGATTAGTGTTTGGTTTAGTAGAAAAATATCCAATGCGGGGAATGAAGTGATAGTTAAATATGTGTCCCAAGTTTTCTCCTCATACACAATTTCCTTTTTCAAGTTCCCAGTTACCCTTGTTGATCAGATTCATTCTCGGATGGAAAACATATGGTGGGGTTCTGCTAATGGAGAACACAACACCCACTGAATCATGTTGTATAAGATATTTGATTCAAAGTCATGTGGGGACATTAGCATTAATTACCATTAATGATTCAATGATGATCTTTTGGAAAAACAAGGGTGGAACCTCATGTCCTGTACTAATTCCCTTTTCTCTACGGTATTTCAAGCAAAGTATTTCCCATAGTCTGACTTCCTACATGCTTCTATTGGTCCAAAGACAAGAATTATGCAGAGAATCTTCTGTGGTGTTATCCTTCTGATCAACTGTGGCAGTGTTTGGAGGAGTGCTAATGGGAAGATGGTGAATGTATGGGGAGACCAGTGGTTATTCAAGGGTGTCAACATTAGAGTCTCTTCACCTGTCATACTAGGGTTCAAATATGCAAAAGTTCACGACCACATTGATGATTATTTAGGAGAGTGAGATTGGGATAGTGTTTGTGGTTAGTTCAATGAAAAATATCGATGTCTTATCTTTAGTATCCTGATTAAATTTGGATTGGGTGGTGACCAATTCTTCGGGTTTGGGGATGCTTTTAAGAAGAACACTTTTAGGTCGCGGTACATCAATTTGTTGAATGGGTATACTCAGGCTCATCCAGACAATCTGTGGAGGAATATTTGGGCACTCTCCACCCCCCCAATTCATGTTTTTATGGTTGTAGGTTTTGTTGGATTTCCTATTAATGTGCATCATTATTAATCTATGACACATGTGGGAGGATGATGTGTTACCCCTATGGTTTCAACAGATTGAAACAGCTTCTCATACTATTCTTCTCTTCCTAGGAGTGGCGGGAGTGTGAAATGAATGGTCCCTATGGTGTAAAGAGTCCCTTGTCCCATCTTTGGAGTTGGACCATGTTTTCAATGATTGGTTTTTCTCTTTGGAAGAAATGGTTGTGGGGTTAGTGTGTACTTTTTCTTGACTTTTTTGGTCTCATAAGAATGAATGGGTTTTCGAAAAGAAGTCCTCACTTGATCGAATTTGGGCAGATAAGGCTATGAGTGGAAGAAATGGTAGATGTCAAATAAGAAGTGTCCATCAATGCGCTAATCACAGAAAACTCAAACTTGTTGGCTTCCCCCTCCAGAATGATTCATTAAAATCAATACAAATGTGGTTTTCTAGATAGTGTCTCTGATTGAGGTGGTGCTCATTGCCCGACAACATTATCGCCAGGTGATTGATGCCCGGTTCATGGTTTTCCATGGATGTTGGATCCCGGTTTTCATGGAAGCATCATCAATTATTCAAGGGATCCTCCTTTCCCAGGCTAAAGGATGGAATTTGGTGGTTTTGGAGTCTTATTTTCTTGAATCCGTTAATGATTTGTCAAACAAAGGAGAGAATTCAACTTTGGGATTGTTCTAAGGATAATATGTTCTCTTTCTAATTCATTCTCAATATGAAAATTCTCCTTCATCTTGTGTGGGGATAATCAAGAAGCCAACTGGCTGGAGAGATATAGGTAGTCTAGGGATAACCATTTTTTGGGTTGATCATTTTCTTGATTGGATTTTCTTGAATAGTTCAATTGATCAATTATATATCCTTTATTTATTTAAAAAAATATTGATATTAATTTTTTGAAATTTTATCATTTTTCATAATGTCGTTTTATTTACAATCAAATATATAAAAAAATATGCATATTTCATCTATATTCGGACATAAAAATTTAATTTTATAAATATATAAGTAATCATATTTATATGTCAAGTATATTTATAAATATATTAACCTTATCTAAATAAAAAATAATATCCATTCTATTTAAAATAAATATTTATAAATATTTATATACAAATACAATTACTGTATATATAATGTTTATATATATTAACATATTAATTTGTTCATTGACAAATTATATATATTTATCGATATATTATAATATATGTATACACATATTAATATATAATATATGTAAATAAATATAAATATGTATAATTATAATTATAGATGAACATACATATATAAATTAATGTACATGTATGTATGTATTTATAAACACACAAACACACACACAAAATATATTTTATATATGTATATAAATATATATATATATACATATATATCTATAAATATAAGGATAAAAAAATAAAATGAAATGAAATAAATATAAATATATAGATATATCATAAAATACATAAGAAAACGATATAGGGGAGCGAAAAAGAAGTGAGATTATGAGGGATGTCTTAGTTTTGAATCCCTGCAGAGACAGGGGCACACACGGGTGGGTGATGCATGTCCCTAGTGCGAAAAATGTGCTGTTAAAAGTAGCCTGTTTTCAGTGATTTTTTACCACTTTTAAAGGGACCCCATTTATGAGTGCTTTTTTAGTAGTCCTAATAAAGGGGGGTCTTTAAATGTGCTTTTTATACTAGTTCTCATAAAGGGTATATTTCAAAAAAATCAATAAAAATTATATATATTTATATAAAAATATATAAATATAATTATATTGATATAAATAAAATACATATATATATATTAAATATGTTTTAGATAAGTATAGATAAAATTTACACCTAATATATAAGATATTTAGTGAAATATATTAATAAATATATAAAAAAATATAATTAATTAATAATTTTCTAATTATTATAAAGTAATAGTCATTTAATAACAATTTTAAGACAAAAAAATCAAAAGATTAATAAAAGATCTAAAATAAGTTGAAAATTTAACTCAAACCTCAAACGACAATAACTTTTGATCTGATTGTTTATTTGAGCTAAACTACTTATCAAATTGAATCCTAAAATAAGCTCTATCCACTAGTTCCATTTAAGACACCTCTTTCACATTTTTCTGGGCAAAAAAATGCCCAAAAGGCCTCCAAAACTGAGTTTTTAGTCGGGATACCCAAATATTTTAACATTCAATGGGATTTTAGCCTCGTTTAAGAGGGTCCTTTTGCCTTTTTCTGTGGGGATTGAATTTATTCATACGTATTACATTCATATTGATATTATGGATTTAAAATTTTATCATTTTCATAATGAAATTTTATTTATAATTAAATACATAACAATATATACATATTTGTTATATATTCACACAAAAATTTTAATTTTATAAATAAATAATTAATCATATTTACATATAGAATATATTTCTCAATATGTAATCTTTATCTACTTTAAAACTAATATACATTTTATATAAAACACAAATATATGAATATTTATATACCTATATAGTGTGTGTGTGTGTGTCTATATATATATATAAATATATTAGTGTCTGCCTGTATTAACAAACTGATATATATTATTTATATATCTTAACATATGAATATTCATATTAATATATAATATATGTAAATATATTTAATCATGTATAATTATAATTACAAATACTCATATAATATATATGTGTGTGTGTGTGTGTGTGTGTGTGTCTGTATGTATGTTGTATATATGTATTTATTTCTTTATTTTTAAACACAAAAAAAACATATTTTAAAAAAAATTAAAAAATAATCATATAAATATATATTAATATAGAAATAAATTTATGGATAAAAAATATTACTAAATATATATATACAAATATATGTAAATATAAATATATAAATATAACTATATATATATATTAATATTTATATATATTAATATTTATATATATTACTATATGAATATATATTAAGATAAAATTATATTATTATATGAATAAATATAACTATATATTTAAATAAATAAATAGATATATCATGAAAGGGAGAACCAAACAAGATTAACGAGTGGTAAAAACTACTACACATATGGCCTTTCACAATGTGCAAAATGGCCTTTAACATGGCTAAAAAAGTGATGTTAATCACAACGATGATATGTGGGGCCCTTTATCAGTGCTTTTTTAGTGCTGATAAAGGCCTAGCCCCATGTAGTGTTTTTTTATATGACAACACACCCAAAATAAAACCTCCAAATAAAATTGTACAACCAGAATCAAACCAGCTATATATATTTGATTGACATCATCAATACAAAAATTACCACACACAATATATAGAAAAAAAGATGATATTTACATTTCAAACAAAAAGATTTACAAAATTACTTTTACAATGGTCCAACAAACATTCTAATACATTAATATTTCATATTTTGTTGATCGTGATCCCCTCTCAATAATGTCCTACCATGGCATTAGTTGTCGAACAAATCATCTCAACCCGAGAATAATATTCAACTTATATAAGACATAAAATATTATGTTAGTAACACGATAAAGAAATAAATTAAATATTAATATGAAATAAAACATTAATAAAAGGTCAATATTTAATAAAAATGACATATTTGGAGTTATACTAATCATACCGTGTGCCCTATTATGGTGGGGTAGATTCCTACACGTTACAAATGAGTTATGGATCATTTTTCCAAAATATTAAAACAATCAGAACACATTTTCTCAGTTTATGTATGTCACTTGATATTTTACTAAAATTATTATAAATTTTAATTAATGAACTAATTTGAGTTATATCGGCCACACCATGTGTTGTATTGGGGTACGGATGATTCATAAATGTCAAAATTTTCTGATGGACCATTTTCTTAAAGTAACCAAACAATCCGAATTCATTTTTTTACATTTCAGTATGTTCGTTGTGTTTTTTTACTAAAATATCATTTTAGATTAGAAACACACATTTTGAGTCATACTGGTCATATCGTGCGTAAGTCTGACGTAAGATTTCTTCATACACATCATGAATGACTTATGATTTTTTGTCCTAAATTATCAAGAGAATAAGAGTGTGTTTTCTTGGTTTTCAGTGAATGCCAAATTTTGAACAAAAATTTGCATTTTAAACTAATAACAGAATCGTTTGGTTATACCGGTAACATTGTGCATCAGATTGAGGTTGAATTGACTCCTACACATCACAAATGACCCATGGATCATTTTCATAAACCATAAAAACAATCTGAATGAATTTTTTTTGTTTTGTGTATGTCACATGTTGTTTTTATTTAAATTAATGTCAATTTTAAATAAAAAGAGACACATAGAGTAATACCAGCCACACCACATGTTGTATTGAGGTTTGAATGATCCCTACACGTCCTAAATCAATAGTAGATTTTTTTCTTAAAATAAAAAAACAATATGAGTGAATTTAATCAGTTTTTAGTATGTCAGATGTTGTTTCTACTTAAATTAATGTAAATTGAATACAAAAAGAGACACTTAGAGTGATACCAGCAACACCGTAAGTTGTCTTGAGTTTCAGCTGATTCCTATATGTCACAGATGTATAATAGATCATTTTCATAAAATATAAAAATAACCCGAATGTACTCTTTTTGTGTTCAGTAGGTCAGTTTTTGTTTTTTGTAAAGTTCATTTCAATTTTCAATAAATAGATACACTTTGAGTTATACCAGATACACCATGCATTGTAATGAGATACAATTGATGTCCATTTAAAATAAAAAGAGTCGATTTGAGTTATACCGGCCAGACTGTGCATCATAATGAGGTGAGGCTGATTCCTACATGTGAAAAATGAATTATAAATCAATTTTATAAGTATAAAAAAATATGAATATATTTTCATGATTTTCTCTATGTCAGCTATTGTTTTTACTAAAATTTCATTTCAAAGTAGAAGCACACATTTTGAGTTCTACTGGTCGCATCATTCAATAGTTTGATGTGAGACTACTTCATACACGTAAAAAATGTCTTATGAATCACTGTCCTAAATATTAAATACAATCATAGTGTGTTTTCTTTGTTTTTTGGGAGTAAAACATTTTGAACTAAAATTTGAATTTTAAATAGATAACGGACACTTTTAGTCATATTAATCACACCGAGCATTGAATTGAGGTGTGTTTGATTCCTAAACATCCAAAATGACTCATAGATAGTTTTCTAGATGTATCAAAACAATACGAATTAATTTTATTATTTTTCAGTATGTCACATTTTCTTTTTTTCAATTTAATGTCAATTTAATATAAAAATGCACACTTAAAGTCATATCATCCACAACGCGCATCATATTGTGGTGTAGTTAATTTTTACATGTCAAAAATGACTCAATAATTATTGTCCAAAAATATAAAAACAATCTGAATGTGTTTACTTAGTTTTTAGTATGTCACTTATTCTTTTTACTAAAAGTAACACTACTGGAAATGTGGTTTTTACCCACGGTTCTTTACCAACGGTTTTCTTAAACCATTGGTATAGAAGCACTTGGAAACCCATTCCCAACGGTTCACTAGAACCCTTGGGATATGGTACCCCTTTGCCAATGGTTCCAAAAACCTGCTGGCACAGGGGTGTTCATGTTACCCTTTCCCAATGGTTTTGATGAACCATTTGGGAAAGGGTACCCTAAACACCCCTTTCCCCAACAGTTTTTAAAAACCATTGGTAATTTTTCCCCAAATACAATCAGGCTGCTGCTCTCCCCTAGTCACGACAAAACCCTAAAATCAATCTGGCACTCGGCTCCTCTCTCAAACTCCCCCATCTGAACAGGTGAAAATCCATCTGAATCATCTCAAATCAGGTATTTTATTCTTTATACACATATTCTACCTTGTTTTTATTGTTATTGATCTAATATTTTAGTTTGATGTTTTGATTTTGATGTGATTTCACACTAAAAAATAGGGAAATGAACGAATATTTTGTAAATTAATGAGTTTCCCATGGAATATCATTTGTGTTATAATGTCCATGCTAAATAAAGGGGTAATGTAATAGAAGACCTTGAATAAATTGTGTATGTCGGCTTACGTTGCTTCTATGAATGGTTTTTTGTTTTGTTTCATTGTATGTTATAGGATTTTGTATGGTGATTGAGGTGACCCATTGGGCTTTGTGATATATCGGGTTGTAATGTGATGGTTAGTGGTAATGGATGTGACATGAGAAGTTGTGTGATATTGATGATGTGGGGTGGTGTTGTGTCGTGTGGAGGTGTTGTGTGAGGAGGTTGTGGTGTATGATGTGGTGAGGTTGTTTTGGATGTGTGGTGGTTTGTGATGTGCAATATTTTTTTTGTGATATGTGGTTGTTTTGGTGAGATGGTTGGCTGATGTAACATGGAATCGATGGTTATTGTGAGATGGTGAGTTGTTGTGTGGTGGTTTTATTAGTTTCCGGGTTATCTATGGAATAAATTATGATGTTAAAACAAAAAAACAAGATAGTAAATAAATGAGATGGATAGAAATGGATGTGTGGTAAATTGATTTAATTAATTTAACATTAAATGAATGGACAATGTATGTGTGAATGAAGTGGCTTATAAATGAAAGTGGGAAATTCTATGTGTCTTGTGTGGTGGTGGTGTGGTGTGTTGGATATAGTGGTGAAAGTGGTTGCGATGGTTTATGTGTTGTATGGTAGTTGTGAAGTGTGTGATTATGTAGTTAATGTGAACCCATAGGTTGGGTATTTTGTTCTATCTATATATCATGTATTTTATGTTATTAGTACACATTCCCATCCAGAGTTGGATAAACTTACCAACGATCAGTGGTTTTGAGTTATGGGTACTTTTTCTAATATCTAGGATGGTGGTTATATGGTTGGATAGCTACCATGTCTTCCCTACACTTCCATCATAAGTGATTGATGATGTTTTTTTAGGCAAGATGCGATGTGATTGTCCAAGTGTCTTTAGGTGAGATGTATAATTTTTTCCCTAGTGTTTTTAGGTGAGGTGCGATGTGATAAGGCTATAATAAGATGTGGCATGTGGTTGGGGTCATGTAGGGTTGGAGGATGGCACAAGGTTGATGTTATTCATGTTCATAATACCCTATTAAAATTGTTATGTGATGAGGCATGATGTGATGTGATAACACATTAATTTCTTGTTGGTTTTAAAGTTTTTCAATAACAAATTAGTATGTTTTTTTTTCACATGTGTAGTTGAAACCATGATTATTTTATTCCTTTATTGTTTACTTCAATGTATTTTCTATTAAAGTACAATCCTATTGAATTTTTTATGACAAAATTACTTAAATAAATTCTTTTAACAGAATGGACAGAAGTATGATGTATGAAACTGATCGGATCTCAAGAGATTTTCAATACAATTTGGAGAGTATTATAGATTTTTCATTTCACAATGCTTTAGATAGTGGCCTCTTATACTGCCCATGTTCTAATTATGATGGTAGACCTTGGTTAAGCTATAAAGAAGTCAGTTACCACATAACCATAAATAGTTTTCAAGCAAAATACTTCGTGTGGTATCACAATGGGGGGAAAATAAAATCTCAAATTGGTGATGATCGATATTAAAGGACCGGAATGGATAATTTGTTAGATGATCAGTTTCCGTTAATTCTTCATCATGAATAATAAAGGATTTCGACTCAAGAAGACTTTGATATGAGGATAGCTGATTCATCTAGTGAAAATAATGATATTGATAGGGTGAAAAAATTGAATGATGCTGGCACGACTCCAGTATATCGACAATGCGATAAAATTAAGAAGCTGGAATTTTTAATCCGATTGCTTCAGGGGAAAACTATGTATCGTATTTATAATAAAACAATCGATTACATTCTTACCCTCTTCTAGGATTTACTTCCAGATGATACAGATATTCCCTCAAACCACTATATGGAAAGGAAGATAGTTGAGGAACATGGATTGTCAAGAAACCAAATTAATGCTTACCCAAAAGTTTTCATTTTATTCTGGGAAGAAACCGCTGAACGAAATGATTATATAAAATGTGGCACATCCCGCTGGAAGTCAAAATTTGATGGAACACCATCCTGCATTCCACCAAAAGTAATTTGTCACATTCCATTGACCCCCAGACTCCAGAATCTTTTTATGTCTGATGACATAAAAATAAAAATGAGATGGCATGATCCCGGGAGAAAGAAGAATAATGATGAGTTAGTTCATCCTTCAGATGGATTTTCATGGCAGAGATTTGATTCTCGACATCCTGATTTTGCAGCTGACATGTGTAATGTGGAGTTGGGTATTTCATGCAACAGTTTTAATCTGTTTGGGTTGATGCTTACTTCGCACAACACATGGCCAGTTTTTATACACATTTATAATCTTCCACCATGGTTTCATATGAAAAAACCTTTCACTTTCATGAGTATACTCATATCTGGTCCTTCTGATCTCAGTATTGATATTGATGTATTCATGTAACCATTAATAAAAGAGTTAAATCTTCTTTGGGATGTGGGTGTGTACACATACGATGCATGTTTGAAAGTCAAATTTCAGATGCATGCTGCGCTTATGTGGACGATCAATGATTTTCTGTCTTATGCAATGATGTCTGGATAGATCAAAAATGGAAAACTATCATGTCCAATTTTTATGAAGAATACATGATCCAAAAGACTGAAACATCGTTGTAGTTTCAGTTTTATGGGACGTCGACGATTCTTACCAATGGATCATCCATATAGAATGAATCATCAATGATTTCATAATACCATAGAGACCGATGATCCACCTCAATGTATGTCTAGAACTGATGTGATTAATTAATTGAATGATTTCAGTTTTTTGTTCGGGAAGGGTCAAATGAAATCTGGAAAGAGAAAAAATGTTTCCACTGAAACCTATTACAATTGGAGGAAGAGGTGTATCTTTTATGTTTTTCCTTATTGGTCAATGAATTTGTTACGTCATTGCATAGACGTAATGCATATTGAATTGACTATATGTGAAATGTTGCTTTCGGTTCTTCTAAATGTTAAGTGGAAGAAAAATGATGATTTACGATCTCGGCGTGAATTGGTGGATTGGGGCATCAGACCAGAATTTCATCTTGTGCGTATCAGTGAAAATAAATGGCAACTTCCATGTGCTTCTTATGCGATGACACCTACGAAAAAACAATTTCTAGAAGTATTAGAGACTATTAGAGTTCCTGATGGCTATTCAAGAAACATATCTAAACGGGTCAACAGAAGAGAGTTGAAGCAAAAATCTTTGAAGACTCGTGATTATCATTTTCTACTGCACGAGTTGCTTCCAATAGCAATCTGTCATCATTTTTCCAATAATGTAAGGGTGTATATTATTTGGTTTTTCCATTTGTTTATAGATCATTGGGCTAAGAAGTTTTCCATGTCTTTCTTGCAAAAAATGTTGAAAAATGCCCAATTAATTTTGTGTGAATAGGAGAAAATATTTCCTCCATCATTTTTCACATGCATGCAGCATCTGACTGTCCATATTCCCACTGAAATAATTCTCGAAAGACCTGTTTCTTTTCATTGGATGTATCCAACTGAAATAAATAAGTTCACATTAAAGTCTTCTGTCTAAAACAAAAATCATCCAGAAGGTTCTATCATGAACGGTTACTTGGCTTAAGAATGTATGGATTTATGCTTGATGTATTTGTCTAATCGTACTACAAGATTGAACAGACCAATGAGAAATCAAGAAGAAGAGTATGGGGAAATTGAACCTATTTTTCCATCACTTCCTCAAACATGAGGAAATCCTGGATCATATAAATTGAAGACATTAAGCCATGAAGAGTGGGAGATGGCACATCGCATAGTTTTGTTCAACAATGATTTGTTTGATGACTATATCAGGTAACTAAATTAATTATATATATATTATTTATATATATATCTGTTAAAATATTCATAATTTTCATCTACAGGGAACATAAAACAATGATAAATAGGAAGTATCGTTCTTTATCTTTGAGAAAGAGAGAGACTTTGCATAGCAAAGAGGTTTCTGCTTGGTTAAAATTGAAGGTAAAAATATTACTCTTTAAACTAATTATATCAATATTTAATTAAGTATAATATTTATTTCTATTGTAGGTATTGAGTTTTTCTGCTAACTCTATCTCTGAGGAAATATGAGCTTTGGCTTTTGGTCCTTATACCATGGTTCGTGACTGTAAATCAATTGTTATCAATGGGTACAAATTTATTGTCAATGAAAAAGAAAAGAACACGAGAACACAAAATGATGGTGTTATGGTTACTACCACAACAGATTGTTATGCCAGTTCATCAGATAGTAGACCATGATTTGAAAATGTGGGTTATTGTGGAGTTGTTGGGAAAATAATAATATTGTATTATTACTCTCATGGACGAGTCACAATGAAGAAATTCCATTGGTTTGATTCGATGATGAGACATGGAACATTTATTGATGATTGTGGATTTCGAGTAATTAATATGACTCGTACTCTTGCTACAAACGAACCATATGTGTTGGCATCAATGGCTAAACAAGTTTTTTATGTCAATGACCGACTTCATCCGGAATTTGGTGTCATTGTTGAAGTAATTTCAAGACATATTTTTTATAATGGTGAGGATGGAATTGACACTATCCCTAGTTCCATTGGAACCAATCCATTTATTTCTTTTGATGTCTCCAATAGCTCAATTGTCAGAGGTGATTGTGAACCTAAATTTGTTGTTGAAAATATATAGAATCATCTATTCATGTTCTCAATTCATTTTGTTTACCTCGAGTTGGGTTGTTAATATTGGTAATATTCAAATTTATTTATTAATGATCACAAATATGATTTAGCTGACTTTAATGTTATATGAATTTTCAATGTTTATTGGAATTGAACTGTATTCAAACCTAGTCAAACAATATTTCTAACTTGGTGAACATTACAACTTGTATGATTTATTAAATCCATTAAAGCTCTTCTAAAACAATTGATAGCTAAATTACAAATAAATCCACCTAATCCCTCATATATTTATTTTTTTGGGTTACACATTAGTTTCCTTTTTATAATTAATTACATATTTGTTTTAAAAAGTAGGAAATATAGCCAATTGAAGAGAGACGAAGGAAAAAAATGTTGGAGAACAATTGTCGAATGGCGGAGTTGGGAATTCCATAATTAGTGACTGTAGTGAGGACTTTATTTCATGTTGATATATTTAAAGAATATTTAATGTCACATGATTAATTTATTTGTAAATATTTTTGTACGTTCCACCTATACGTCGATAGTTATTCGATAAGGAGCCTAGTACTCGTCCTAGTGGTCAGGATGGTGGTATGAGGGTTCGTACCAGAGGTGGACGAGCACCTACGCGTACCCGAGTAGACCATGCCCCTCCCACTGATTTGTAATCATTCCCACATTCTGATCCCGGTTTGTCGTTAGGGACACATGGGATATTTAGGCCTCCCATGTTTTTATTGCCTTCTGCATCTTCTGGCCCATCATTTTCACGTCCCATGATGATTCCCACTCCCCAGTCAGAATCCAGTAAGACCGTTGTCCCATAATCTTTTCCCTCTACTTCTGTCTCTCTGAGCTTCTATATTTCATCGTCTTCGACACCTTTTCCACCACAAGGTGGTCCATCAGGTTCTGTGGATCCAGCGGTGCTCAGCGATCAGACTGGATCAGGTATATTTATAGAACCCTAAAAAAAATTTATAGCAATATTTATTTTCATTATAACACGTTTTGATAACATATTTGTTTTTCATTCATGATAGATACATCTACTGACAGGAGGCATCGGAAGGGGTGTGCATGCATGTGGTCGGTTTGGAACCACCACACACAGGTAATGGTGGATTATAATGAAGACAACCAAATGGTTGGGAAAACAGGGCAGCAATGTCAGAGTTTTTTGGTGATGCTTTCCAAACACTCCGAAATCATTCCCGTTATCCCGCTATCATGGAGACATTTTCCACATGAGGTCAAGGATAGATCTTGGGCAGAGATATGGGTAAAAAATATGTTCTATTTAATGCCCTGAATTATTTTGGTACTTATATGAATTAATATTTTGATGTCAGCTTCGACGTAGTTATCCCGATGGTGACGGTGCACGACCGGAATGTCTAAAGGATTTAGGAGAGCATTGGAGAGCCTATAAGCATGAGTTTTATATTGGCTGGGTTGCTAGAGTTGGCACTGAGTTTGAGGAGGTACCGGTGGTGGATGATTGTCCTATAGTGCAGTATCGTCAGATGATTACATATTGGACGAGTACCCAGTTTAAGTAATTAATTACATTAGAGCTATTTAAATAGTAACATTCATGTTTTACATTAATAATATATGTTTCATTTTCGAATTTTATTTAGGAATCATCTGGATAAAATAAAAAGAACATTGATGCAAAAAAATACCTCCACACATTGGGACACACTACGATTCATGATCATGAGAGAAAGCAGGTATGATAATTGATTATAAGTTTTCTTTAAGACATAAATTTTTTTCCCTCAATTATTTAATATATTTCTATATTTTTCATATAACATTAGTTTTCAATGTCATTGTAGAGGCAAATAAAAATTATGGAAGGATGTCTGCCTCGAGCAAAAATGGTTTGCTCGAGTAAACGGAAAATGGATGGAAGTGCCTTCAACAAAGTGACTCAGCAGCTAATTGTAGGTTTTAATCTATTGATTTTATATTTTAATATCTATTTTGTAACATAATGATATATTTATATTTGTTACAGGCTTTTAGAGGCCCTTGATGCCCAAGAACTGGACAATTTTGGGCCAACTGATCCCTTACATCATGTTTTGGGGAGGAGCATCCTGAAAGAGTACGTTCCCGATCTAGGATAGCCTCGACGAGGTATTGGCCCTCCTAAGGTATGAGATGAATGTCACAGAGCTACCAGAAGTTAGGTCATAAGAAGAACAAGCTGAAAAAAGGTCCACAAAGACAGAAGAACAGTCTTCTAGGGAAAACAGTGCATTTATGAAATTTATTGAAGTTCTATGTCCGACACTTCCACCAGAGCCCAGCCCAACTTTTGAAGAATATATATCGTAAATAAATTCTATATATGGAGCACTAGGTGGCAGTTCTAGTGGTGTTCAAGATCATTTCCAGGCTTATGATGATGATAGCGAGGAGTCTGAGGTGGAAGAGGAGGGAGAGGAGGAGGGTGAGGCGGCTGGCGGGGGCAAGGTGGAGGGTGAGGGCGAGGAGGAGGGAGAGGAGGGCGAGGAAGATGATGGGGATGAGGGTGAGGGTGATGATGATAGTGATGATGTTGATGGTGATGATGGTGATGGTGATGTGGGACAATTTGATCCTTTACATTTTTTACTAATATTACTAAGAGTTGATGTTTAATCTATTCTAGTTGTTGTTTTTATCCAGAAATGTAGTATAGTATTACTATTGAGTTATTTTTATATATTGCCTATTTTCATGGATGTTGATGTCTTTTAGTGGTTGTGTTTTTGTGAACTCTTTAGACAACCCCCCGCCTTCTTGGACCCTGGAACCCCCCCCCCCCAGCATCCTCCTTGGATACTAGACAGCCCCCTAAACAGCCCCCAGACCCCCCCAGAGAGACCCTCCACCCTCACCATAGACCCCAGACAGCCCCACGGATAGCCCCCGGACAACCCGCACCATCCTCCTTGGACCCCAGACATCCCCCCGGATAGCCCCCTCAACCATTCTCCTATGTCCCCTGACAGTCCCCGAACAGCCCCCCGGACACCCTCCTAGACCACCCCCAGACATCCCCCCCACCCTCCTCCCTGGACCCTAGACATCCCCCCGAACAGCCCCCCGGAGAGCCCTCCGGACAGCCCCCACCCTCCTCCTTGGACCCCATACAACCTCCTTGAACACCCCCCGGACAGCCCCCTGCACAGCCCCCCCCCCCTCATCCTTGGTCCCCAGACAGCCCCCAGACAGCCCCACCGGACAACACCCCCGGACATCCCCCCACCCTCCATGATTTTATTTAATACTAGAAAATCTATGATATATATTTTCTTTATTGTCATCATGATAATCAATGTAAATCACATTTACACATCTAATCAATATCATAGATTCTTGGTATGTTTTAAAAGGGATATATTGATTGTGCATGGCATTGTTTGCTCTGAAATGTTTCATAGAAAGATAAACAAAAATATAATCCATACAAAGAATGATATAAAAATATTCTATATAAATTTACACAAGATTTTAAGTAAATACCATTCCACTAATAGACACATGCGGATTCTCATAAATCATGTTTACCATAATATTTCCACAATGATTTTTAGTAAAAGTTTTATCTTCAATTAATTTTCTTGATATTTTCATTTTAAATGTAAATTATTCATATATAAATAAATTTAAAGACCCATAGTAAAATAGTGTATTTGAATAATGTGAATAAACAACTAACATACCACTCTAACTGTGTCTCGTTTGTTTAAAATGGACAGGATTATAAGTGAAAAAACAACTGACATACGGAAAACTGACCAAAAGCATTCTGATTCTATTGATAATTTATCACAGTGATGCATGGGTGATATGTTACGTGTATGAGCCAACCCAGGCTCAATCCGAGTCACGATGTGGCTGGGATCCGTCTATGTGTCTCTCTTTTGTTTAAAATGGACAACGTTCTAAGTACAAATAGAAATCTGACCAAATGACTTTGAAATGAGTTGATGATTTACGAAAACAATCCATTTGTCATATGTGATGTGTACGAGTCAACCCCGCCTCAATCAAAGGCGTGGTGTGGCCGACACCATTCATAGTGTCTCTCGTTTGTTTAAAATGGACAATATTATAAGTGAAAAGAACAACTGGCATACAGAAAACAAACCAAATGCATTCGGAATCTATTGATAATTTATCACAACAATACATGGGTCATTTGTGATGTGTACGTGCAAACCCGGGCTCAATCCGAGTCGCGGTGTGGCCGGGATCAGCCTAAGTGTCTCCCTTTTGTTTAAAATGGACAACATTTTACGTGTAAAACATCAACTGACAAATGAAAAGCTGACCAAACGCATTCCGAATTTGTCAATTCTTTAGAACAATGATCCATCAGTCATATGTGACGTGTACGAGTCAACCCCCCCCCCCCCCCCCCTCAATAAGAGGTGCAGTGTGGCCGACACCACTCTAACTGTGTCTATTTTGTTTAAAATGGGCAGGATTATATGTGAAAAGAACAACTGGCATACAGAAATCCAACCAAACGGATTCTGATTGTGTTGATACTTTAGCACAATGAATCATGGGTCATATGTGACGTGTACGAGCCAACCTGTGCCCAATTCGAGTCGCGGTGTGGCCGGGATTAGTCTATGTGTCTCTTTTTTTTAAATTGACAACATTTTAAGTACATACAGAAAACCGACCAAATGAATTCGGATTCCATTGAAACTGTAGGAGAACGATCCATGGGTCATATGTGATGTTTGCGAATCAACACCTCTACAATTTAAATGCGGTGTGGCCGCCACCACTCAATGTGTCTATCTTTTGTTTCAAGAGGATATCATTTTAAGTGAAAAACATCAACTGGCATACAGAAAACTGACCAAATGCATTTAGATTGTGTCAATACCATAGCACAATGATACATGGGTCATATGTGACGTGTATGAGTCAACCCCACCTCAATACGAGATGCGGTGTGTCCGAAAACACTCTAACTGGGTCTCTTTTATTTAAAATGGACATGATTATAAGTGAAAAAAATTACTGACATACGGAAAACCGACCAAACTCATTTGGAATCTATTGATAATTTATCACAACAATCCATGGGTCGTATGTGACGTGTATGAGCCAACCCGAGCTCAATCCAAGTCACGGTGTGGCCGGGATCAGTCTATGTGTCTCTCTTTTGTTTAAAATGGACAACATTTTAAGTAAATATGGAAAACCGATCAAATGCATTAGGTTTCCGTTGATACTTTAGGAGAATGATCCATGGGTCATATGTGATGTGTAAAAATCAACCCCGCCTCAATCTGACATGCAGTGTTGTTGACAACACTCAAAATGACTGTCTTTTGTTTCAAAAGGATATCATTTTAAGAGAAAAATATCAACTGGCATATGGATAACCAACCAAACGCATTCGGATTGTGTAGGTACTTTAGAAAAACGATCCATGGGTCATATGTGAAATGTACAAGTCAACCCCGCCTCAATACGAGGCGTGGTGTGGCCGATACCTCTCTAACTGTGTCCCTTTTGTTTAAAATGGAATGTATTATAAGTGAAAAGAACAACTGGCATACGGAAAACTAACCATACGAATTCGGAATCTGTTGATAAATTATCAAAATGATCCATGGGTCATAAGTGATGTGTATGAGCCAACCCGGGCTCAAACCGAGTCGCAGTGTGTCCGGGATCAGTCTAAGTGTATCTCTGTTGTTTAAAATGGACAAAATTTTAAGTACATATGGAAAACCGACCAAACACGTTCGGTTTCTATTGAAACTATAAGAGAATGTTCGATTGATAATTTGTGACATCTAAGAATCAACCCTGACTCAATATGAGATGTAGTGTTGCCCGCACCACTCAAAGTGTCTGTCTTTTGTTTCAAAAGCACATCATTTTATGTGAAAAACATCAACTGGAATACCGAAAACCGACCAAATGCATTCGGATTGTTTTCATAATTTAGGACAATGATCCATGGGTCATTTGAGATGTGTATGAGTTAACCCCTTCTAAATATGAGACGCGGTGTGGTTGGCACCACTCTAAATGTGTCTCTTTTGTTTAAAATGGGAAAGATTATAAGTGAAAAGAACAACTGGCATACGGAAAACCAAGAAAACACATTCAGAATCTATTTATAATTTTTCAAAATGATCCATGGGTCATATGTGACGTGTAAGAGTCAACACAGCCTCAATCTGAGGCCCTGTGTGGGCGGGACCAATCTAAGTGGCACTCTTTTGTTTAAAATGGACAACATTTTAAGTACATACTAAAAACTGACCAAACGGATTCTTATTGTGTTAATAATTTATCACAACGATCCATGGGTCATATGTGACATGTACGAGCCAACCCGGGCACAATCCGAGTCTCGGTGTGGTAGGGATCAGTCTTACTATCTCCCTATTGTTTAAATTGGACAACATTTTAAGTACATATGGAAAACTGACCAAACGCATTCGGTTTCCGTTGAAACATTAGGAGAACAATCCATGGTTCATATGTGATGTGCACGAATCAACCTCGAATTAATCTGAGACACGGTGTGGCTGCGACCACTCAAAGTGTATGTCTTTTTTTTTCAAAAGGACATCATTTTAAGTGAAAAACATCAACTAGCATATGGAAAACTGACCAAACACATTCAGATTGTGTCAATAATTTAGCACAATGATCCATGGGTCATATGTGACGTGTACGAATCAACCCCGTCTAAATCAGATATGCGGTGTAGCCGACACCACTCTAACTGTGTCTCTTTTGTTTAAAATGGAAAGGATTATAAGTGAAAAGAACAATTGGCATACAGAAAACTGACCAAACACATTTGAAATGTGTTAATGCTTTAGGAAAACGATCCATGGGTCATATGTGATGTGTATGAATCAACCCCGCCTCAAACTAAGATGCGGTGTGGCCGGCACCACTCAACGTGTATGTCTTTTGTTTGAAAAGGACATCATTTTAAGTGAAAATCATCAACTGGCATATGGAAAACTGACCTAATTCATTCGTATTGTGTTGATACATAATGAAAATTATTCATGGGTCATTTGAGACGTTTACGAGTCAACCCTGTTTAAATCTGAGACGCGGTCTGGCCGGTACCACTCTAACTGTGTCTCTGCTTAAAATGGACATGATTATAAGTGAAAAGAACAACTGGCATATTCAAAACTGACCAAAAAAATTCAGAATCTATTGATAATTTATCACAATGATCCATGGAACATATGTAACGTGTACGAGCCAAACCGGGCTCAATTTGAGTTGTGGTGTGGCCAGGATCAGTCTATGTGTCTCTCTTTTGTTTAAAATGGACAACATTTTATGTACATACAGAAAACCAACAAAATGCATTTGGTTTCTATTAAAACATTAGGAGAATGAACCATAGGACATAGGTGATGTGTACGAGTCAACCTCTCCTCAATCCGAGGTGTGGTTTGGCAGACCCCACTCAAAGTGTCTCTCTTTTGTTTAAAATTGACTTCATTTTAAGTGAAAACAACAACTAGCATACGGAAAACCGACCCAACGGATTCTGATTGTGTCGATACTCTATCACAATGATCCATGGGTCATATGTGAGGTGTACGAGTCAACCCTGTCACAATAAGAGATGTGGTGTGGCCGACACCATTCATTGTGTCTTTCTTTTGTTTAAAATGTACATCATTTTATGTGAAAAAAACAACTGACATACGAAAAACTGACAAACTGCTTTAGAAATGTGTTGATGCTTTAGGAAAACAATCCATGGGTCATATGTGACATGTATGAGTCAACCCCACCTTAATAAAAGGCACGGTGTGGCCGGTATCACTCTAAGTGGCTCTCTTTTTTTAAAGGGAAAAAAATTTATGTCAATATAGAACACATACCAAATCGATTCTGATTGTGTTGAAACATTAGCATACGATCCATGGGTCATATGAGTTGTGTACAAATCAACCCCGCCTCAATCTGAGATGTAGTGTGGCTGGAACCACCCAAATTGTCTGTCTTTTTTTCAAAAGGATATCATTTTAAGTGAAAAACATCAACTGACATACGGAAAACCGACCAAACGCTTTCAGAATATGTTGATACTTTAGGAAAACGATCGATGGGTTATTTGTGATGTGTGCGATTTAACCTCTCCTCAATCTGAGGCACGATGTGGCTAGTATCACTCCAGGTGTATGTATTTTGTTTAAAATGGACATCATTCCAGGTAAAAATATTTGATATACAGAAAACCGATCAAATTATGAATTGAATTCCCGATTCCACATATAATTGTCATCAAAATTTTAAATTGAAGTCTAAATGAATTATGTATGGTTATAATTATGTTATGAATTCTAATTTAATTATGGATGTTTATAGTTACAGGATGCATTATATGTTAAATGTGTATGAATTTGTTCTCGATATGTATGTATTATTTTGTTATTGCAGGTACAATAATTGTATATGTATGTGTTAGTTTATTGCAGGTAAAATAATTGGATTGAAAATGAGAGGGAATGCACAAAATGAGGCATGTTGTGCAAATTTTAGAGCTGCTGTACAAATTGTAGGTTGCTGTGCAATTTCCATTGCATAGGCTATGCCAACGGTTTCAAACCATTGGCATAGTATCTCTGATTCTTTTTTTTACCAATGGTTCAATCAACCATTGGAAAAAAACATTTCCTAGTTGTTTAGAAACCATTGGGAATGAGGAATGTCCTTGTCCTTTCGCAACAGTTCAAGCCAAAACATTGGGAAAAACAATCCCAAAGGATTGGCACAACCGTTGGGATAGGTTAATTTTTCCCCACCCTATCCAAATGGTTCACTGTAAACCATTGGGAAAATCTTTCCCAATGGCTTACTTTTCTACGATTTGCAGAACCGATGCTATAAAATATACCAATGGTTCTGAAGCCTTTCCCAACGGTTCTGTATTTCCAGTATTGCAATGTCAATATTAAATAAAAAGACACACTATGAGTGATATCGGTCACTTGTTATTTTTTTATCAATTTTGAGTAGGTTAGTTTCTCTAATACCAGCTATATTGACCAAGATATATCATATATATATATCACATCTTAGTAGATTAATATTCCTCACATAACATAATGATTCATTCCAAAATATTTTTGGACCAATGCTTTTGGAAATATGAATGTATAAAGAACAAGTTCATAAGAGTCTCTCATTGCGTTTTTATTTACTAGAATCCTTCTTAGACATAACATTTATAAAACCATTCATAATAACCTAAGGATATGAAACATAATAAATGGTGATCATAGATGTTCAATAAGTGTAAAAAAAAGAGATATCAATTATAATACAAGGATAACATGAGAATAAAGATGTTATAATACTATATTAGCGTTATAAATTCATACATTTCCACTAGTTCAAAACAAGTTTTTTTATGTCAGTTATTTTTTATATTTTTACATCATTTTTTACCTGACCATATTAAAATATACATTATAAATATTTTTTTATGTTAGTTATTTTAAAACTGACGTAAAAAGCATAAATCATAATAGTTTTTCACACTGGTTGATAAATAACTGATATGAAAAACCCTTTCATAGGTTCGATTTATCACGTCGGTTATTTAATAACTGGCATGGTATATAGTTTTACATGTCACTTATAAAATTACGGACGTGATAAATCGAACCTATGAAGGGTTTTTCATGTCGGTTCCTAAATAACTGGCATGGAAAATGATATAAGATGTTAGTTATGTAATAACCAACATAATAAAATATACCCATTCATTTATTATGTCAGTTATAAAATAACAGATGTAAAAACCATTTTTTTAATAAAACCGCAATACCATTACTATGATCTGCCAAAGTAGACCTGAAATAAGGAGAAACTAGAGCAAAACCATACCAAAATCTATAACAGAAAAACATTAGAACTAGTCCAAAATAAGAAAAACCCATGAAAAGTTAAATATACAGATATATAACATTCAAAACATACAATTTCAACTAAAAAAATATATCTAACCAAAACAACTACCAAAATACACAATTATAATTACAATATTCAAAATTACATTTTACACTACAAACAAACTAAAATCCAATCAAACCTATAAATTTATTTGACTATTCATATTTTAAGAGTTCGAACACTTGAGAAGTATGGAGTTGAGGGTCATAAAATAGCTACAACTTAAAAGGAATGTAGTTAAAATGTATAATGAATAAATCAAATGAAATATTATGGAAAAGTTTATAAGGAAATCTAACCTTGTCAGTGTTCTTTATTATTCTAATCATAACTATTTAAAATATAAATCTTCACATATAATATCCTCAATCGATGATGCCTTATTGTTCATGAAAATTCTATTTAAATGAGTGTCAATTCAAAATATATTTTTTATGTAATACATCAAAAAGTACAAATTCTAAATGGTTATTTACTGTTAATTTTACATAATTAATCATGGAACTCATTTTCTTTGTATTTTTTTCTAAAGTATGCCCATACCCTATTAGAAAATAATATGAATTGGATAAATTTAAAATTTATTATAATATAAATTACTATTTATAAATTGAAACGTTCTTTTCTAACTTATTCTTAATACTCTCCCTCACATCGCCATGGATAGAGCATACCCAATAAAGTGTTTTCTCCTGTGAAAAAAACACCTAACATCAAATGATCACTACGATAAAAGAAAATTTAAGGTTAGTGGTTTTTTATATTAAAATATAATGAATAATTTTCAAGATATATATTTCATAAATCTCACTAAATGGCATCATCCAACATTGTGTGATTATATTCTGTTCAAATATATCGGCATTATAAATTGTTCTTTGTTCCTCATCCAAAGAATGTGCTGGAGGAGAAATCATATGCAGGTCCATGAATCCATATACATATGTTCGCTCATTCTTCTAACACATGATATAATGATACCTAATAAAACAGACATAAGTATAGATTTTTAATAAATATAATGCAGGGAAATGTGTTAATAATTACATGGAAAAAATATGCACC
This sequence comes from Viscum album, assembly GCA_963277665.1. NCBI lineage: Eukaryota > Viridiplantae > Streptophyta > Magnoliopsida > Santalales > Viscaceae > Viscum > Viscum album. The sequence continues at coordinate 905,701,121 of OY728153.1, forward strand.
ACATTGATGCCCAACTTATCTCAAGTAACAAGATCTATGAAATCATTTTGCACAATACACTCATTTATTACACATCCACAAACATGAGAATCCATTGGAAACTAAAAATGATCTGCCAACAAATTTGAATATCTTGACAATTTGTCAAGAATACTAGAATCTATATCTGATTTCGTATAAATTTTTTGTTGTTGTATATACAATATTTCTTTACCTTTGATGTATTATTATAAATAAATAGAAAAATATATTAGTTTTAAAATGTTAAAACAACTTTAATGAAAAAATTAAAATAAATTCTATAACATACATACTATATGCTAATGAGTCTCATAAGTTTAGATGTCCAAACATAAAATTAGCTGATACTATGTCCAACCGATGACACCCCATTTGTAGGTAATGGAACTTGAGATGATCTATCTATAATATCATATTCTGTGACCCTATGATTCTCTACCTCTAACTGTTGATGATGAACTGTATCGCCGATACAATATACAATCCCATATGAAACTATATGATGGTGAGGATCATCAAAATACAACTCACAATAAGTAAGAATATGTGGTGGAAGAGTATGATAAAAATGGGGTCCATAGACTGATGTGGGGGATTGGGAGCTACTGGAGTAGGTGGATGATAAATAATGGGGTCTATAGGGGTGATTTAGAGGAGTGGGAGCTGCAATATAAAATTGTCTCTGCATGTCTGAAAACATAGATTGTACTGACACTCTAATCTTTTCCTCCATCATCTCATTATGAATATGAACTTCAGACTCCAATGATTATATTTTTTTATAAACACACTCAATAGAATAAGTTGAATAATATGGAAACACTTCTCTTACCTATACACTCATCAAAATTTCTCATACATGACTGGGATTTTCAGGATTTCCCAATGCTGTAGATAAAATATCTTTCCTCCCAGTAGCTGTAAATACCCCCTATGAGCTCTGTGCCTCAAGATAATCCTGAATTAATTAATTTAACATTTCTATAATGATTCAAATTATATAAATAATATAATTATCTTAAATAAATAAAATAAATATCTTAAAATACTCTTAGATACGATTCTCGATTATTCCGAAATATATTTCCCCTTTTTCCCATTCAAGATCTCTTCCATTTTCATGTTTAGATGGAGGGGATGGAGGGAAAACCTTTCCAGATATTTAAGACTCACCTCTAAGTTTTTGTAATTTTTCCACCATCATTTGTTCTTCCAATAATGTATACTCTCCCCGACATAAACGATGAGGGTATACATTTTTAGATTGGATCTTCTGATGAGATATCCTTGTTGGTTGTAAATTAAGAATAATAAATCATTAACAAAAACATTAATAATATCATTTATTTAATAAATATTATAAATGTTTGCATTTCCCTTACCAAAAATGAATCTTTTCGTCTACTTTAAAAAATTTGTCTCCTTGTGACTTCATTTATAAAAGGATATATATGACATGGGTTGACATGATTCCTATGACCAAAAATGAAATCAGATGTGAGGGTTGATTTAAAATCCCTTAATCTCCTAGAAGCCATCGATAAAAATATTCTCTTTACTTTTCCAGTGTTAGGAATATCAAATGACATCTGATAAAGAATAAGTAAAACATATTATACTAGAAACATTTAAAGATTAGTCAAACAATAGAAAAAGATCATTCAAAAATTGTCTCCCACAACAAAGATATTATTGCTTTTTCCCACAATTCTCCAATCATCATACAAAATTCATACTTTGTTTTTACCGTGATTTGATAACAAAATCTTAAAATATTTTACATTTGGTACTCTAGTAATATCATTCTCATCAACCTCAATAAGTATCTTCTGGTACTGGATATGGGAAAGTGATAATTTTGGTAAATGTATGCAACCATGTTTACCAACTCTTGAACTGTTCTATGTCGTTATGGGAGAACATGTGGAATATTGGGGAACATCAAGAGGAGCATGGGAATGTTCCTCCCCATAGGTATGATCATGATGATCATCTGCAGATGCATGTGGTAGATCAACAGATTGATATGTCATTATCCTTCAAATCAAAAAAGCAAACATTATTTCAAAAATATAAAAATTCAAATATTATAAAAGTAATGTAAACAAAAAATGGAAAATCGAACTATGTTATATAATAGTAAACAAGGTAAATATGGTAAGCATGTTATACAATGGAAAATATGGTAAACATGGTAAACATAGTAGTGTAATTTCCATTCAAAAAATCAATAAATATATAAGTTAAATAAAGTTAAAATATTGTAAACTATGGTAAACATGGTAAACATGGGAAACATGGTAAAAATGGTAAACATGGTAATGTAATTTTCGTTAAACAAAATCAATAAATATACAAGTTATGTAATGTTAAAAAATATAAACTAAACTAAACAAAGATAAAATACACATAAATTTCTACTTAATTTTTTAATACCCATTTTAATAATGAAAAAAATTAAAGTATCTCAAATTTTATGAAAATACTAAATGTAAAAAAGAAATAAAAATATGTTATATGTAATATTAGGAATACAAAAATCATTTGTTTTACCAAATTCTATCGTCATGATCATTCCTTATGGCACAAACCATGTATTCAATATGATCATCATTATTTTCTGCTAATATTTCTGTGGAAGTATGTATCTCACATAAATCTGCATCTTCATCAAGTTTATCCTCACCAACATATTGTTTTGTTCCTTGTAAAACAATAGAACACTGCATTTCTCATTGATAGACTACATAGAAAATACATTTTTCATGTTTTTTCATTATAAAATAATCTATTGTGCCTTCAAATCTATTCATATTAACAACTGTCATTCCAAATTCATTATATTTGACAATGTTGTTGATGATAAAATATTTTCATTTAAAAATAGGAACATTATTTTTTATGTAATAAACTTCCCATATTTCTTCAATGATTCCATAATATGCACTTGATCAAGAAATTGGATTTTTGTCTTTAGAACTCGAAAATTGAATTGCTTCTGCAAAAAACAATACACCAATATTCTGAATTGTACTTCTATTGTCTTGATCTTTCATATGAAATCTATATCCATTAATGTCATACTTGGACCATGTTATCATATTTAAACTCGGACAACCCACTAACCATCTTAATGTCTTTGATTCATCTTATCTACCAAGTAAGGTCTTTTTAATCCATCGAAATATTGTTTTATTGTGCTAACTCAAAATCCACATTTCTTTCTTCTGTAGATGACATTGTTTCAACACATTAATATGAAATGTGATATACGGTTTAGCATCATCTATATTATTCAAGATGTATAATTCCACCTTATTTATCTATTTAGATGTTAATGATTTTAATTTAATGATACAAATCCCCTTTCCCTCATTATTAACTCATTCACGGTGAGATGGAGGAAAATCTATGTTCTTTGCCGTAGCCAAGTAGCTCGTACAAAACTTTGCAACCTCCTTAGAAATATACTTTTCAATGATGGAGGATTCCAGTCGTTATGGATTCTTAACAAAGCCCTTCACTATTTTCATATACTTTTCAAAAGGATACATCCAATGAGGACATACAGGTACATAAATATATATTTCTCAAACCAGATAAACTATAAAATGAAATATTATATAAAAAAAGATAGAGGAAAATACATTTCCGATTTGAAAAAGTATATAAATTGATTCCCTTTCCAAAAAAGTTCAAATCATTCACATCAACCACCTTATTAAAATTGAATTTAAAAAATAACAAAACTTCATTATAGTATTTCGGACACAAATGGACAGTATTCCACGCAATGAAACTGGTAGAAGTTGTTACATCATGAGGTGACCATCATGATATTTTATAACTATCATCTTCAAATCCTTCAAAGAGACAAAAGTTTTTACATTTAAAGGATAAACTTGTGACACTTTGATATCATGATGAAACCAAAAAATTCGAATTCTCTCTCTCTTGGATAATGAATGAAAAGATAAAAGAAGAAATGTTTCTCTTCTATTAGGAGTGGTAGCTAACTCCAAATTTATTTCCATTTATAGTAAGTCAAATCTCGCATTCAAACCATCATTATTCATTACATTAATATCTAACAATATTCCAATCATACTGTCACATATATTCTTCTCCACGTGCATGAAATCTATATTATTTTTCACTTCATGATATCTCGAATATGGTAACTCAAATAATATTGATCTTTTCTTCCAGATATATATATCATTACCATATTTATGTGTATTTTACAATGTCACATAAAATTTTCACACCCTCTCAAAATACACATCAGATTATGATGGTTTAAGAGGAATATCAAATTCTCCTGAGCCGTTGAAAGCCCTTTTTATCCTTCTATAAGGGTAATCCATAGACAAAAATTTCGACAAACCATGTAAACTGTTTTCCTCTGACGATGAAATTTAGAATATGAAGTCTTTTTTTCTCAAATTGGACATGCTTTATGCCCCTTAACACTATATCCAGACTAATTTCCATACGTTGGGAAGTCATTTATATTGAACATAATCACTGCATGAAGTTGATAATATTCCCTTTTATAAGAATCATACACCCTACTACCATCCTCCCATAAAAGTTTCAAATCATCAGTCAATGGTGAAAACAAATCAAAATAATTTCCAAGATTCTTCATACCAGATATCATTATACTCCAAATGACATATTTTTCACTTAATACAAACTTTAGGTGAGAGGATGTAAATTACATATAAAATAGTGCATGAACTATGTGTGCTACTGATGGTTAGGTATGGATTCATTTCATCTGTGCACAACCCAAGTCCAATATTTTTAATTTCATTTCCAAATATAGGATATTTCTCATCAATTTTATTCTATTGTGGACAATCAAATGGATGACGTATTTTCCCATCACACTTCCTCTCATCACCATGACATCTTAACCTTTTTGTATCATGTGAATTTGAAAATAAATTTTTCAAACAATGAATTATAGAAGGATACCAAAATACCTTGGCATGGATCTCTGTAATCTCTATATGAGCCTCTGATTTTTCTTTCAACTTATACTGTGATGTCCCACATTTAAGACACACTGAAAAAAATTTATATTCCTTCCTATATATTATTCAATCTTTCAGACATGCATGTATTTTCCTATATCCCAATCCCATTGGGCTTAATATTTTCCTGGACTTATAATGTGAATCTTGAAGATCATTGCCTTTTGGAATAATTTATTTCAACAATTATAGAAGCTCTGTAAAAATTTTGTCACTCCATCTATGTTTCACCTTCAGGTTAATCAATCTTAACACTTCCCGAAAAACTATAAAATCCATAAAACCAGGATACAATGGATTTTCATCATCACCATATAGATGTGAAACTACCAGTTCTATCTCAATATGTTATGCTACAATATCACAAATCATTTCATCAATTCCATCGGAGATACCACCTTGCAAATCATCATCATCAGTAGTTCTGACATTCCTTCTAGTTTCACCATGCCAAATACAAGGGCTGTAACTTAGATTAAAACCATGAAAAATCAAATGATCATTGATCACTCTACTTTTCAAATTCTTTATATTCAAACATTTCAGGAATGGACAAAAAAATGTGTCTGCTTGAAACATTTCATTTAGAAAATTCCAAAAAGGCATCAAAACCTTCTTCATATTCATTACTCATTCGATGTTCCATAATTCAAAATTGACTCAATATTAACTATAACAAATATAAAAATTATACTTCTTATTAAGATAAAAAAAATTATATTTATATGGAAAATATCATAATTTGAATGTAAAACCATTTTGGAATATAAAAAAATATATGCATATTTGAAAAATATGTGCATGAAAATGATTTTAAAAATTAAATATAGTTAGATAAAATAGTTTTATATTTATATGAAAATCAGTTCAGGATTATATCTATCTCATATGGATCACGATATAATAGTATAAATTCATCTTAGATCCATTATTCTTAAGGTATACAAAGAATAGATCCTGGTGGAACTAGATACCAAATTCACCCTTATGTAAACAAGAAATATGAAGTATAAATATTAAAAAATTGATACATTCACTACTCAAAATTACACATATCCCAACGATTTAAAACTATTAAAATAGCCCCTGAAATAGTTGGGGAAGAATATCCCAACGGTTTCACACACCATTGGGACAACCCCCCCCCCCCAACCCCTGGACAACCCCCACTGCCCGGACACCCCACCCCTAGACACCCCATACCCCCGTGGACAGCCCCATCCCCCCCTTGGATATCAACCCCACCCCTAGACACCCCTACCCCATTGGACAGCCCCTCACACCCAATGATACCACCCCCATCCCCTTGGACACAACACCCCCTTGGACAGCCCCCACCCCCTAGGCACCCCGACACCCTGGAGATCCCCCCACCCCTGGACACCCCCACCCCCTAGACACCCCCACCCCCATGGACAAACCCCAACCCCCTAGACAACCCCAACCCTTGGACAACCCCCACCACCTAAAAACCACCACACCCTTGGGAAACTCCCACCCCCAGGAAACCCCCACCCCCAGGACACCCCACCCTCTGGACAATACCCATCAACCTGGACAGCCCCACCCATGGACGTCCCCACCATTGGACACCCCTACCACCTTGGACAGCCCCCTCACCCCTTGGACACCACCCCCACCCTCTGGACACCCCCAACCCTTTGAAATTCTCCATCATCACCTAGAAACAACCCCAACCCCTTGGAAACCCCTCGGACACCCCCCTTGGACAGCCCCCCACACCCTGGACAAAACCCCACCCCCTGGACATCCTAACCCCCCTGGACACCCCACCCCCTGGTCACCCCTACCCCCTAGACAACCCCTCACCCATGGAGACCACCCCACCCCTTGGACACCCATACACTCTTGGACAACCCCCTCAACCCCTAGACACTACCCCCACCCCCTTGGACACCCCTAGACACCCCCACCCCTTGGACAACCCCCAATCCCTAGACACCCCCACCCCTGGACACCCCCACCCCCTGGTCACCCCTACCCCCATGGAAAACCCCCCAACCCCCTGGACAGCCCCCAACCCCAGGACACCCCCACCCCTGGGACACCCCCACCCCCTAGACACCCCACCCCCTTGGACAACCCCTCACCCCTAGACACCTCCCCAAGCCCCCTAGACACCCTCTACCCCATTGGACAGCCCCCTCACCCCCATGGACACCACCAAACCCTTGGACACCACTAACCCCTTAGATATCCCCCCCACCCCATTTGACACCCCCTGGACACCCCCACCCTATTGGAAAACCCCCACCCCTAGACACCCCCACCCCCTAGACAGCCGCCACCCCCCTGGACACCCCCACCCCCTAGACAGCCCCCACCCCTTGGATACCCCTACCCCCTTGGACAACCCCCTCACCCCCAAGACACCACCCCCCTGGACACTACCTATCCCCATGGAAAGCCCCCTCACACCACTGGACACCATCCCCACCCCCTTAAAACCCCCTAGATACCACCACCTCCTGGGAAAACCCCCATGCCTTGGATAGCCCCCACCCCCCAGACACCCCCACCCCCTAGAGAACCCCACCCCCACACACATGAAAGCACACAAACACACACATGAGAGAACACACATGGTAGTAACAATAATCGTAGAACTTTCATGATATCACTACCATGGTTTATTTTACCAGAAAAGAATATATCATGGTATAAAAGAACACTATTACACTTACCATTATAGAAATAACAAATATATAAAAATAACATCTCAATATACATGTTTAGGGAATCGTGAAAAATAAAAAATGAAACTAAGGCGTGTGAGGCTTACTTGAGTGTTGTGAGTCAACCTGATAGATCTGGTGATAATAAAGATGATGAATGATGTTGTTAAAACTAGGATGGAGTGTAAAACTTTGAAGAATATTTTCTAGGTTTTTTGCGTGAGAGAGATGAATCACAGGTCACCCGATCCAAAAAAATGGAATGACAGAATACAGGGCGTGATAAATCATTTAAAAGCATTGTCACATTGGTTATTTAATAACCGACGTGATAAACTATTTTTTATGTCTGTAATGGTAGTTATTTAATAATCGATATATAAAATCCTTTATCACATCAGTTATTTTATAATCGACATGATAAATTGCCGAGATTTGATTTATCACGTCTGTTATAAAATAATCGACATGATAAATCACCCAGATTTGATCTTTCACATCGGTTATGAAATAACCGATGTGATAAATATAATGTTGGTATTTTTTACATCATTTATTTTATAACAAATTTAAAAAACCAAATCTTGTTGATTTATCATGTTTCTTATTTTATAACTGACATGATAAACCAGTTTTTACATCTTTACACATCGGTTATATAGATCCGATGTAAAAAATGCAGACGCGTTAAAGGTTTTTTTCACTACTGTGCATATCATAGATCAGAATAATGATCCATGGATCAAATCATGGTAGTTTAAAAGACATGAATATTAATGGATCAATGAAAATTATAAACTAAAATCATAAACTTTGACTCATACTGAGCACATTGTGTATCAAATTGAGGTGCGTCTGATTGATATACAGCTGATTAGTACACTTTTTAGGAAAATGTTTATGATATATATTTTGGGATGTCATACTATGCGTTAGAATACTATGAATTAATACTTTTCATTCAACGCGTTCTCTCTTTTATGGTTTTTTGGAGATAGTTGAATGGAATATATGACTTCCCAAAATATCTGTAAAATAAATAAATATGTATTAGATAAAAATGATAAATAAATTAACTTACAATTAGAAGATAAAATTATGAAAAAATTAACTAAATGAATAAGTTTTAAGAATTCACATTTGTATATTCTGGACCCATTTCCTTCTTTCCATTATCTCAATTTCATCATCGAATTCCAATATCTCACGAGCATGAGAATGATTAAACAAACCGCCCCAACTAGAACAAAGGAATCCACCTATATAAAAAAAATTATTAAGTGAGTAATATTAAAAATAATATTATTCAAAAATATGAAATAAAAAATCCACTACTTATATAGAAGTCACATATTAATTCTATTTTTGTGCATTCTTACATCAGGTATGTTTCCCATTCGATTCTGAGAACATCTATATCACCTTGTAAATATGAGTCTTTTCGACAGTCGTAGTAGTGCTTCAAAAATTTAAATACACCTAGGATTAATAAATATATTAAATGGAATAGTAATTATAATTGAAAATACCTCTTCATTGATGCTAGTTTATCGATAAATATGATCTCTCTCAAAAATTTACAAACATAATAACCACAGTCTTTTACATTGGTTTCTTCTAGACACTACTAAATCATTGAGTAGAATAAGTAATTTGTTTTCATATTTGTTTGGATAGTGAAATAATAATATATATACCATGATACTTATCCAATCATAGAAGTTTTCTTCTTCTGTGGGCTTAGTCCTTGGCCTCATTTAGTGTTTTTCAAGATAGTGATGCACCACCCTACCATAACAGAATCCTCATTAAATGGTAATTTAAATTATACAGCATGATGTTTAGTTCTAAAACGATAGATTCAGTGTATTAAAAATTTAAAAACTCCATTATTTGTGGATAGTTTTATGGATATCCGTGAATTGAATCTAGGAAATAATTCTTTAATGTATCCAAATTTACTGAAATGAGCCTCCAATTATATCAAAAAACACAAATAGGAATCAGTGATGAAAGAAATGAAAATAAATTTGATATGATTAAATTGTAGAGTCTTACCCCTGCATCGCTAGTAATAAATAGAGTTTTTCATCTGAAATTTATCATCCAAAGGATTTGATTAGACCTTACACTATTTCATCGTTTCTTGGGTCCTATTTTTTCTTGTTATGTAGAGGAGATGTGATGACTAATGAGTCAGAACTTTTTGTCATGGAAAAATCACTTCAATTTTTTTCATATATACACCTGCCAAAAATATGAAAAGTATTTAGTCATAATTAAAACATTATATCATCTTTTGGAAAATGAAATCAAGGAGAAATACCTCATGTATACATTTACAAATGAGCCACCCATCCAATAATAGTTGACGATTTTAGTTGCACTCTTAACACCTATTTAGTCTTGATCGTTCTCTATGTGCATATTTTATTCGAATTCAAATATGTGGTTGCAACCATATTTTAACGTTCTATAAACATAAGCCTTGAATGAAGTAAACGTGGATATAGAAAGAGAGGGGTAATGGTGTTTTTGGTGTATCTTTTTTTTTCAGTTTCTCAATCATTTCGATGGGTTTGAGGCGGTTTTTTATTTCACCTTCTTCTCTTTGTATGTCTATAATAAAATTCATCATTTTAGATATATTTTCATTATTTGTCAAATTTTTGGCTTGAAAAGTAAAAATGAAATGAATACCTCCATATAAGTATGTTTTTTACAAGATGTGATGGCCATGCAATGATTTTCCAACAGTTTTTTCAACTATATTACTATCATCCTCATGAATTAGAACAGGTAGCTCGACATTTGTCTCATGGGATACACTAATTGAAAGTCACACATGTCATGTTGGATGTGTTTTGTTGTGTAGAAAGTCATTTCAAATATTTAACACCATATGCCATGCCAAAAGGTGTTGTTTAGGTATTTATAGATATAAATAATAGCCATTATCACCCTATAGAATATCAGTATAAAAAAGTTATAATTTTTTGAATCATTCACATTTCACAGAAACATCTATTATAACATTTATTTCAACTTCTAAGAAATCTCTTTGAGTGTAATCACTAGCCTCATAGTTGGTGGAGGCGGTGAGGGATCTCCTTGTGGTGGTTGTTCTTGAGTTGCTTCTTTTATTTTCCTCTCCCTCATTAAAGTTTCCATCACATCTATATTCCATTATAATTGTCCTTAATGGGTGGATATTCTTTCTATAATCTATTTTAATTTTTCACATTGATCATCCTCTTATTTTTTTCCTAAAATATATTCCGAGCGTCACCCTAAAACCCACACCTCTGACACGACCACACTGTTCTGGCTGCTTCAAGGCCACTGTAATTTTCTGTTCATCTGAAACATGTATTCCTAAACCTTGTGACAAATTCAAATATAAAATATAGAAAAATAATTTATCATTTTTATTTAATAGTGATTTAATGAAAAAAGAAAAATTATGTAATACATACACATGATTCCCACACTTTTTATGTGTTTTCATCTATTAGTATCACGTCATTATTTCACGTGCCTCCTTCCATAGTACACAACTCGGGATGGATGTGGTTTTTCATTTCATATCATAAATCTGAATATAAATAGAGGAAGATAATTGTGGTTTTGTTTCATGTCACATAAAAGTATTACACTTGATTTTAAATATGTACCCATTTTTTTCAAGTGACGCATACACCATTATTACTTTACAGTAGGGGTATGTTGGTTTTTTTGCTTGTTCATTGTTTCCATCACTCATTTTCTATGTCATAAATAAAAAATTATCAATCAATGTGATGAATAAACACATCATCAATCAATGTATTACTGACCACAATGTACATGATAAGACACATCATCACGATGTTCAATAAATGCACCCCACGTTTCTTGGGTTATCCTGTGTTCATAGATAACTGGTGGGTGCAGGTTTATTTTCCCTTCATCATCATTAAGATGATGTATTGTCAGAATTGTTTGAAATCCTTTATGAGTGCTTCTATTAAGAATTAATACATACTTATTTTGGGAGTCAAATAATATAATTTCCCGCTACAATGGATAATGAAGCGTAAGTTAATGATTTATTATTTTATTTTTTAAGTAAAATAAAGAAATGATATCATAATTTTATCATCATATCTTCCCACATCAGTGCCTTCATCCAATGAACAACTTGGTACCACGAATATCGGAATGCATTACTGAGTTATGATTCAAATATAAATATTGAACATTGCCTTGATGGGGTTAACATGCTGACCACGTGCATTCTATCCCACCTCAAATTGGATGCCTTTGACTTTCACCTAAATAATTTTTTCTAACACCATTTAACTAAGGTGATCCTGTTTTTTCAGGGAAACTGGTCGTTCATCACCTACCACTTTCTTCGGAATCAACATTTTCAATATTTTCCTCTATAATGATAGAATTGACATGTGCAGATGACCATTGTACCTCTACACTGGGAGCAGTAGCAGGTTGAGAATCCTATTGTTCCTCAGGGTTGGGAGCACCAACATGTGTATAAGGTCATTCCTATGCACTACAAGAATAATCTGGTTGAGATACTTGTTGTTCCTTAGTATTGGAAGAACAAAAATGTGTAGAAGTCATTATCTACTGAAATGCTTTAATATTTAATTTATAGTATATAAATATAGAAGTAAATGGATAATAACATGAGGAAACATGATGTATATTCCAAAAAAAAATGTAACCTGAATATTGAACACTTTTTTTAAAGGATGAAGGGATTTTAATAACATATCAATGTACCAAATTCCATCATTGTGGTCTCCTCTCTCATACAAAACTCCGTCATGATTGGGACCAAACCGAAATGATCGAAATGTCCCAATGAAATGGTCATCCTTGGGGGAATTTTTATCTGACCATTCAATGGTTTTGTTCGATAGCAAAACAATTGACCACTTTCAATTTGTGGGATCTGCAATATAAAATACTTATACTTCTTATAATGCAATTTTAAATGGGTTTTCTTTTTAAACTTCCTTACTAAAATCAACATTCATGAATCCCAATTCATCTATTTTAATTGAACTCCAATTGTTAAAACATTTGAATTGAAAATATAAGCCCTGGTAATTTTGTATAATCCAACTCCCATTTTTTTGATGATGCCAAATAATGAAATATTCTAGTAACATTCATTTATTTTCCTAGTACTAGAAACATGCATCGCTTCATCCATGAGTATAACTCCACTATTTTTCATGGTACCGTCATCATCATGAAAATTTTTATAGAATGTATAACTGTTAATTAAATACCAATTTTAAGATAATAGATTCACCCTTGGTCCTCCAACTAACTATTGAAGTCATTCTGAAATTGAATCAGGATTTTTATCCGATTCTTTAAAAATATAGTCCCAAAATGAAGCTATAATGTGTTGATTATGTGTGTTTGATATCCATATTTAATCCCTTGATGGATTCAAATTCCGAATAATTTCTCTATGGGATTCAACATATAGGGAATCTTCCAAACAGTTGTGTAAAATGTAAAGGTGGTTCTGCTTATGATCTAGAATATTGATTGTGAAAATATCTCTTCCATAAATTCCTTCACTCGTAAGCTACCTATAGGGACAAGATTTATGTAGATAAATTATTTCCACATCGAAAATGTATTCATTATATAATTAAATAATATCCTCAATAATATATCACTCATTAATACATCCCTCTGGATGAAATTGATTTTTGACATAAACTTTCAAAATCTGCATATACCATTTAATGGGGTACATCCATCTATAGTGTACAACACCACATAGATTAATCTCTCTCACCAAGTGAACCGTAAAATGAACCATCATACTAAATAATGTTGGTTTAAAGAACATTTTCAATTCATATAATCAGATTGAAATTTATCTTTCCATAGTTGGCAATTCCATCGGGTCCATAAATTTGTTTCATATAGATTTAATGAAGAAATATTTTTCTGTTAATATACGATAGAAATTCTTTGATAAAATGAAACATAAATTTATATCCATTTGATCTCTCATTAAAACATGGAATTCATGTGATTTTAGATCCTTTAAATTTAAATCCGTCAATGAAATGATATTATTGATATTCTATGAATACCCCTATAGATCCTTTACATCATTCAAGATGTTGTAAAATTTATATCTCTCATTCTAGGAAAGAGTGTACGAAGTTAGAGGAAGAAAAGTTTGTTTTTCACCCTTTCCTGGTCCCAAATCTTCCTGTATTCCCATGTCAACCATTTCCAACCTATTCTTACCTCCATCCTTTTTTTGGGTGCATTTAGCAACATGCCAATGAAACTATCAAATACATTTTTTTCAATATGCATAACATCAAGAAAATTTATGATGTACATAAAATTCTAGTATGGTATTTAAAAAACAAATCGCATTTTTCTAACTAGTTTTTATAATGTTTTTAGAAAATGTTTTTCCAAAATTAGATTCATCATATTTTACCTTCTCAAAAATTTGGTCACCTATTAGTTGAACTAGAGATTTACATTCTTCTAAACTTCCTTCGAATGATGTTATCCAAGATCGGTACTTATGTCATCGTGGTAGAAATCTGTGATGTCTTAGAAACATGGTTTTCAATGAATTTTTCTCCGTGATTGTCTATGTTATTTTTCAAAGATAGGGAACCCTTGAGTTCATTTATTGATATATCCTAAAAAATTTCCATAATCAGGAATGTAATTTATCATCCCGTACAACATGGATCTAAAATTTGTTTATTCATTTCTATAAGCATTATACAACGTAACACCAGAATCCCATAATAATTTCAAATCCTTGATCAGTGGAGCCAAATAAATATCAATATCATTACAATGTTTTTTTGCTCCAGATATAATCATAGATAACATGATTTAATTTTTTTCATGCATAACCACAATGGATAGTTATAATTTACCAACATAACTGACCATGCACTGTGAGTGATTCTTTTAAAATCAAAAGGATTCAATCTATCTCTAGATAACTGAAGATGAAGATTTCTTGGCGTGTTCCCAAATTCAGGATACTCATTATCAATTCTATTCCACTAAGGAGAGTTTAACAGGTGACGAATTTTCCTATATGTATTTCCTATATCTGCGGGCCACGTCAATTTCCATGTAGTCTCATCACATCCATATTGGAAATTAAACCATGGAGTGATTGGAAAATACCATACAATTTTGTAGGACTAGATTAATCATTATTGTATCGAGAAGCACCACACATTGGTAATTCTCTATGTGATATTTGGTCCTCGAAAAAACAATACACAATAACTTGAGTAGGCATGTATTCTTTCAGGTAAAATACACCTTGAGCGTCGAATTCATGAACTGCTTCTAAGATAAAAATTGGTTTTATCGGGTGGAAAAACATTTGTACAAAGGTATATCATTGGAGGAAGCCTAATAATGTTAAAAAATCCTTAAATTTTAAAAAAATACACCATAATTGTGTCAAACAAAAACTCAAAATTATATATAAATCCTTAGATTTTATAAACAAAAAAATTATTTGAAAAAAAATATAAATTTATAAAAAAAATTGTATTGTTTTTTTTGTTATAATCTGTGTCATATGTTATTTAAAATATTGAATTAATAAACAAGTAAAAAATTATAAATAAATTTATTTTATCAATTTTTACTTATTAAAATTGATTAAAAAACCAACAAAAAAGTTGTTATTAACCAATTATATTTTTTACTAACAAATACTCATTTTAGTATAACAGTTCAGTTCTTCTTTATTTTATTCTCAATTAACATTTTTGTTAACCACCTATTTTCCCACCCTTAAGCACCATTAATGATTGGGGGTAAGCTCTACAAAAATGTATTTCCATTTATGACTGGTTAGATAATAAATTACAAGATTACAAATATATATATATATATACATTTATTAAATGTTATATTATTGAATTAAAATAACCATTAAATATTATATGCCAGTCAACTATTCAAAAAATCTATTCTATATTAATAAATTCAAATTCAACAAAAATATTAAAATCTACAACTTTGATAATTAGGTAGAAAATGTTCATTAAAAATAACCCAACATTAGGGATGTTGACTCATCAAGTACCCATGAAATTTGGGATAATCAAATACCAACTCGGTGGATAACTTTCAATCCAAATTCCATTTATAACCCATTTATTTTTTAACTCGTTTTTTTAAATATATTTGATTATATTTTGAAATATACCAAAAAAAATTAATTAATGATATTTTTATTATTTTTAAATTTAAACATTATTTATACATATAAAATCAATTGATATAAAAGAAAAAAATTATTAATTTTATTTAGATTTTAAAATAAATAATTATTCAGTTAACAATAATTTATTTAGTCTGATTTAGAATTTAGATTTTATTTATAAATTCAATATGAACAATACTCAAAATACATAAATAAATTGGATAGTTTTTCTATCTTTTTAATATTCTATAACTAAATTAATTATAATTAAAAAATAGGGTTTGGTGCTTCCTCAATATTAATTGGTGTTATAAATAAATTAGTTTTATATCCCTCCTTTCTAGCTATTAAAGGATTAGAGGAATGTTTGCAGAGGGAAAGGACAATATAAAAGATTATGTTACTATATAATGGTGGAGGTTGTGTTTTCAAACTCCAAGCCTCCGACTAGATTACCTTTTTCTCTAACCCCCCCCCCCCCCCCCCCGATGATGACGATAACGATGTTACATATAAAAATGGTTGGAACCTGGTGGAAGTCATGTTTTGGAGGAATATCATTAGAAATGGTCAAAAATTTGGAGCAGTACCTTGGAGTCCCATGACCCCTCATGAAGATGACAATGAGGTCTTCAATAGAATAGGCTATCACCAATGTTCTGATCTTATTCCAGCTGAGAATGGAGGAATCCTACAAGGGACCCTATCCCACTATCCCCTTCGCCTAGGAACACTGTGTTGGGGTACCTAAGAAAGGAGATCTAAAATGTACCCCAACCTGGCACCGTAGAACCCTAGGGAGACGACACCTGTGGTTGATTTTTATTCCAGGGGGTGTCCAGCTATCCCATTCACCAAGGAACACTCCCCATGGGTACCCAAGCAAGGAAATATCGAAGGTACCACAACTCCTACAATGGAAATAGAAACTCCCTAGGGGTACCCAAGAAAGGGGATCCCAAAAAAAACCTAACTTCCCCAGGGCACCCAATACACATGAATGAACTCCGCAACCTGCAATGTACTAGATTTTAGCCAACCTATTCTAATAGGCCAACAATTCTCATCAAAAAATACTTCTTCATTGGGCCACATTTTTTAGAACAGTTTCAATGGAGGTTGGTGTGCAGTCATTCCCTTCACTTGGGAACACTTCCCTTAGGTGACCAAGGAGATCCAGAAGACATAAAAATATGGGTGGTCCTAGTAGAGGTGTAACATGGTTGAGGCGGGATGTGAATGTGTCAACGTGTAGGGTAGACCACAGTACGGTTGCTCTGCTAGGTCATAGTGTACGAAGACCATGGTAGAGGAGGGATGTGGATGTGTGAGCGTGAAGGGTAGATCATGGTATGGTTGCTCTGGGATTTCATATCAGAGGCAGAGTGCGGTTGATACGGGATGTGGATGTGATGACATGCAGGGTGGTCATGGAGGGGTGGAACACGGTCATGGTGTGTGGTCATGGAAGAGGTGGAATGCGGTTGAGGAGGGGATTCTTTGCGGCTGACCATCATCAGTGCGGGCATGGAGGTCACAGAACTGAGGCGGAGACAGAGCTGGTGTGCAGGTCAGTAGGGCTTTAGCTGTCTGGAGTATATGATTTTTCACATTTTCAAATCCATGTGGAGTCAGTGGTGTGCAGGTAGTTGTAGGGTGGTTTTACACTATTAAAGGTTGGGGGTGTGCGACTATCATGTTCAAATGGAGGGAGGTGGTGCACATAGGTGGGGCTTCCTAGCACTGTTGAAAGGGGATCAACCGCTATTAAATGAGGCTGGTTCTACACTTTGATTTACAGAATTTTTATAATTTTTTTTAATTTTATCAGTGGTTTTTTTAGCACTGGTAAAATGTTCTTTTATCAACGCTTTTTTGAGTATTGATAAAGTGACCCCCTTTTAATAGTGCCTTGTCTATGAACTCTTTTTAAGTGGTGATAATTGTTTTTTTATCATTGATAAAAAAATTTTCGTAGCAGTGATTGTTGTTCAGTTCCATTTGAGAACATTGAATTTCCCGATCACTGAAAAATCTTCTATGTTCATCGCCTTAGTGGTTATGAGAGGGAGATTATTTGGTTATCCTTCATCGATTATGAAGGGGTCCAGTGTGTTAAATATATGTATATAGGAAACCCTTGCCTTGTGGATTGGGTATAAGAAGCCCCAATAATATTTACATAGGAATGCAGTTGTGCAAGAAGATACCACACAAACACACCAAGACCTATGGTGTAGAAATGTTTTCATATGCCTGGATGTAACATAGACAAACCTTCTAAACATCGGTGTAGAAATAATTTATTCTTTTTACATTAAACATGTAATTAAAACTAATATATGTATGCAATTTATTTTTCATAATTTTTTAGCATCATTTTAGACACAAAATTGCCTCTTAATTTTTTTTAATTCTTCCAAAAATATATTATTAATTTCATATTATATAATACATATAATTTTCATAAAAGATAATTTAAATCAATATCAACAATCAAACTATAATTTTTTGAAAAAAATTAATAATGGTAACGTATTTATGTAATAACTTATTAACTATTTTTTGACTAACAGTGTGGATTTTGTGAACATCCTTCACACATGCCAGGACCTGATTTTGTAACAGTATTTTGACTTATCCCATATCAAGAAATCAACTACATTTTTTTCATTTAAAAAATTAAATGAAAAATAAATTTCTAGAATCAAATTTAAGTAATGAAAAATAAAGCCCATACTATATATATATATATATTAAAAATAATTCCTTCCAAAAATCATAGGCATAAATTATAATTTATTGAAAAAATAATATCCCCTTTCACTTAAAAATTCACAGTTTTTTAAATTTCATTTAAATAACTAAAATATACTTAAACTAAAATCAAGAAATTACAAATTACAAATAAATGTACTTTAATTAAAAATATTTTAAAAAAATAAAGAAATATAATTTTTTTAAAAATAAATAGATAACATTCATTCTAAAATAATTTTAAAGGGAAAATGAAGAAGATTTATTTTTAACTTTATGTTTTTTAATAGAGAATTTTAATTTTTGTGTAAAGGAAATCAGTTTCTTTATATTTTAGATTTAAAATGGGATCATTTAGAAAAACTAAAATTTTTATTTAACTTAATATAAAAGAATAAAATTCATTTTTAATTTCCAAATACATCTTAAACAAAATGGATTTTTAATTTTTAATTTTTTTTAAAATAAAATAATTTCTTTTAATTAAATTTTTAAAATTAATATTGGGATATTTTTTAATTTTATATGGGATGAATATTTTTTTGAAACAATATTTTTGTATTAGTAATATATTATTTTTATTTCTTCATATGTAAAAGGGAATTTTTTATAAATTGATCACAAATAAAATTTAGTTTCTTATTTTATATTAAAAAAATTATTTTTTAAGAGATTGTTTGATTTCTTATAAAATTATTATTTTAATTTTATTAATAAAAAATTAGTTTTTATAATTTATAATAAAAATTGATTTTTTTAAAATTGAAAGAGATTTTTTATAGAATATCTCTTTATGAAAAATATTTTTCTACTTTTTTTACTCTTTAAATTATTAATGGAGAATATGAATTGTCTTTTTAAATTTAATAATTTTAAAAATAATTTTTTATTTTTTAAAAACCCGATCATCTCTCCTACATGAAATCCATGGTGATATATGGTTGTCATCCCATTATATCATGAATTTACCTCCTCCCACATCTAGCAACACAACACATACTCATTGGTATTATGAAAACAATGTCTTCAAATCTTATTAAGTTTATTCCTGTATGAGGATATCATTGTCACTACAAATAAAATTGATTTTCCACTACCACCGATAGTCCTTTTAAAACAATGCAAAGAGTTTTAACATCACTAAAAAAAGATTTTCTTCGTCAAGGTCATTAAAATGAGAACCCCTTTATCATTGTTTTGATTAACACTGATAAATGCCCTATTGTTGTAATTTGTTGTTTGAAGAACAACACATTGCACAAAATACACCGGTATGAAAATACACCAGTGTGAAAATTCACAATTTAAGTGAAATAAAATTTTCATCACAAATATATAAAAATTATAATGTATACATTTCAAACAATATTTTCTATAATTAAATTTCATTTCCTATCCACAAACATTTAAAAACATCAATGTTTAATTTTCATTGGAACCTTTGATCCCCTCTCAAAAAATCCTAAACATGTTATTAGTTCTCAAATACACCACCCCAACCTGAGAAAAATAATTCCTCTTTATAAGAAAATAATTCTTATTTTAATAATAATATAAAGAAATAAATTAAACATAAATATCATAGAATATATTTTTAAAATATCAATTTTAAATAAAAGGACACACATGTATCACTACCACAGAAACAAATTTACACAGCGCCACCCATTAACAATGATAAAAAAATGTGCAGATAAATGGGTACCATTATCAGCACTAAAAAACCAGTGATTAAAGGATATTTTAACAGTGCTAAAAAAACATTTAAAAGTACCCAATTATTAGCATTTTTATAGATATTAATGGTACCCCTTTATCAACGTTCTTTTAGTGCTGTTAAAGGGACTCCTTATGAGTGATTTTTTAGAAGCACTGGTAAAGGGTAATTTATCAGTGTTTCTCTAATAGAGCTAATAAATGGTATATTTCAAAAAAAATCATTAAAAATAACAAATATTTTTTAAAATATGTTTTACCTATGGCTAAATAGACATTTACAATTACAATATAAAATACATAGTGAAAATGGATTATAAAATAATGTAAAAATATTTTTAATTAATAAATTACTAATTATTATCAACTAACAGTCATTTATTAGAAATTTGAAGACACAAAAAATAAAAAATGTAAAAAAGATCTAAAATATATTGAAAACGTAACTCAGATTTAAAAGGATCATAACTTTTGATCTGTGTGTCCATTTTAGCTCTCCCACATATCAAATTGAATCTTGAAATGTCATATTCACACTAATTATAGGGATGAATCACCTATTACATTTTACATGTCCCAACAATTCCCTAATAGGCCTTTAAAACTGATTTTTTAGTCGGTGTATCCTAATTTTTTAAAATTCAATGGACTTACATCCTCGTTTAATGAGGTTGTTTTTCTCATTTTCAGTGGGGAATACATTTATTCACAAGTATTACATTCATATTAATATGAATATTTTCAAATTTTACCATTCTTCATAATTTATTTTTATTTATAATAAAATATATAATAATATATACATATTTTTTATATATTCACATATAGAAATTTAATTTTATAAATATATATGTAAACCAATTTACATGTAAAGTATATTTATAAATAAATAAACCTTATCCAAATAATATATAATATCCATTTTATTTAAAATTAAAATGTATAAAAATGTATATACATATACAATTACTGTATATATAATGTTTATATAAATAAAAATATATTTCTGTGTGCATTGACATACTGATAAATATTTATCTAAATACTCTAATATAAGTATATAAATATTAATATAAAATATATTTAAATAAATATAAATTTTTATACTTATATTTATAGATTCACACACATATATAAATAAATATATATTTATTTATATGTATGTATGTATTTATAGACACACGTACACACAAAAAAACATATTTTATATATGTAATTAAATATATACATATATGGATAAAAAAATACAAAAAAATAATAATATAAATATATAGATATATCATAAAATACATAAGAAAACAATATAGGGGAGTGAAAAAAGGGAGATATTTTGAGTTGGATGTCTCAGTTTCAAAACCCATCAAAGGCAGGGGTGCACACGAATTAGTGATGCAGCTCCCTAGCGTTGTTAAAGGGGGGGATTCCTAGCAATGTTAAAGGGGTGGGGAGGATATACTAGCACTATTAAAATTGGGGATTTAGTTCTAACAAAAGGGGGCATGTCCCACCCTCCAGTTAGTAGAAAAATAAATTCTTTTTAAGAAATTCTTTTTTTGACTTTTATCAGTGCTAAAAAACTGGCAATAATGGTCCCATCTATAAGAACTTCTTTAGCATTGATAAAGGCCCTATATTATAAATGGTGATAAAGTAGTCTTTATTAGCATTTTTTATTAATGATAAAAGTGACCCCCTTTTAATAGCATCAAGGATAATATTGTTCTTTTAAATCTGTAAATGCCCATTTTGCACGCTGTTAAAGGCCATATCTATAGTAGTTGAGTCATACCAACCTTGTGCATCGGATTTAGGTGGGGATGATTCCTATACATCAGAAAATAATTATGGAACATTTTTCTAAAGTATAAAAACAATCTTAATATATATTCATTTTAAATAAATTTAGATAAAAAATAATGCAATCTAAATGTATGGATCAACAATAGGATATGAACTACGGTTCGATGGTGGGGTTCGGTAGGAATACACTAGGGATAGTGGAAAATGAAGGCATCTGATCATCAAGGTGGATGAATGAAAGAATCAAGACCTAGCATGGTGGTGAGGGCTAGAAATGAGGGTAAAACCTTACTCGAGGAGGGGGTCAATGACATGAGAGGAAGAACATTATCTAGTAGGGGATGGTTATTTTTCAGTCGGGTCATCACCATTATCAGTAGATTTATCCACCTCGTTGATTTTCCTAGTGGTTCCCAATAGAAGCTATGGTTTGGGTGTCATGGTCAGTAGTGAAATGCCAGGATTGCTACCTTGGGGGAATTCAGTCCAAGCCTAATTCTGGGCTTCTCTACCTTATTATTTCAGGCTATATGGATTTTACTTTTAGTAAATTGGATTTACTGCTATTTACAATTTCCATGTATTTCATGGGGCATTTTTCATTTGGGGATTCAATAATGTAATGGATTATATCTCAATCTATCTTAAAAGGGATTCTACTATTCTTGATAGTGGTGTTTTCCCAACCTATTCTAATAATAAAATTCACTAAAAAATAAAAAAAAACCATTAAAAATTATATAAATATAAACATTTATAATATAAAACAATCACAAAAAGGAACCTAATAATAGTGTCATTATAAAGTTCGGGGATTAACTTTATTATATGAATGGATGTCCATCCCTAAACCTTTTGTAATTCAACACATGTACTCCATCATATGATCATTTTGTTGATGCTACTGATTTCATTGACGCTCGTGATGTTGTCTATACTCTTCCTACCCTCTATCTAATCTCTAAACTGCCCCATACTGATCTCATATCCTTTCCTCATATTCTACATAAGTGAAGGATCATGATCTCATACACACTATGTTTTTTGTTGTAAGACATTATGGTGAGAGAAAATATTAATTATGGTTACCGCATTCATTTGGAAATATCATGGTGACACGTCGTGGTGACACCCTACCAATGATTCCCCATTTAAATTGGTAACATAAATTTAATAAAGGGGAAGTCAGAGGATTGTGAAGGCATGTCATAAAAGGGGATCTCCAAAACCAGTTTTTATCATCAGATTCAGAAGTAACACATCTTCATCCTTGAGTGCAATATTTTGTGAGGTGTTTCTCCATATTTTTAAAGATATAATTTCTTGTGTTTTTTATACTTGTAATTGAGGGAGAGAGAGTTTTTACCCACATTTTACCATATTTAAATCATTCTATGTTCTTGTAGTTTTTTACCCCTTTATTTTTTGGGGTTTCCACATTACATATGGTGTTATTTTAATTCGTTAATTTTTCACATTATTTATACCTCACGATTATCATTGAATATATTGGAATATTGTTTAGGATCCTAACAAGTGGTATCAGAGGAATGAAGTTTTGGCCTGAGAAAATTCTGGACCAATGATGTGTCTAAATGGCGGAAAAATAAAACATCAAAATAGTCAATGGAAATTTTTTTCATTGTGGACAATGAAGATGAAAGAGGTGATGTGGAAAGATAAATTCCTAGTGGTTATTGGAGAGAAACTGGATGGTGTGATAGATGAAAAATTGAGTGACATGGACATTAATTCTATTTACAACATCCATTTTTCTTTTGAAGATGGGGTCATGTCAATCATTATGAAGAACGAGACGAAAAAAGAAATTTGGGACACTCTGAAAAATCTGCATAAGGAAATGTCACTACATAATAAAATTTTATTGAAGATAAAATTATACACACATCATATGGTAGATTCATCATCGGTGAGTGACCACAGAATCACCCTCAATACCCTTTTTTAACAACTTACAGTATGGAGCTATAAAAATGTCGATGCTAAACATGCAGAGATTCTACTCCAACGGTTTACACAATCATGTGATCAACTTATCATAAACCTCGCCAATAATATCCTAATGGATATGTTTCCATTCAATGATGTTGTAGATACGGTTATTGAAGAAGAAAGTTTGTGCTAGAACAAGGAATACATACATACAAATTCACACTAAATGTAAGATCTGTCAATGGAAAGAAAAAGAATGATGGAGGGTAGTTCCAATAAGAACAAGAATCATTGAACGACTAAATCAAGGATAAGGAAGAAAAAATTAAAATATTAAAATTTTGGTAAGAGGGGTAGGGTGGTGAGAAGAAATCTCAAGTAAATGTGGTGAGTACATCTGGAAATGGAGATGTACTTTCCAGTGACGCGCCCATGACTACTGAAAGAAGACAAAATCTCGACGATGCAGGGATTATTGACTTAGGAGGAACATGGCACATGACATCTCTATGGGAATTGTTTGTCCAATATGAAACTATCCAATAAGGACTTTTGTACATGTGAAATGATCATAAATTGAAGATTGTTGGAGTTGGAACCATCAAACTCAAGATGCATGATAACATACTCTAAACCATCCATGGAGTACACCATGTGGGGGTCTCAAGAATAAAATTTGGTCCTTGGGAAAATTTTATGATATCAGATGAAACACTCACACCGAGAAAGGGATGATGAATAGTGTGAAGGGAGCACATGTGGAGATAAAGGTGGAAAAGATATCAAATAACTTTTATGTTCTTATGCGTGAAATGTACAAGGAATCAGAGATAGTTTTCTCATCAACTACCTCAATGGAATAGTTGACGATGTTATGGAATCAGAATCATGGCCATATGTCCAAATGAGGCCTAAAGATTCTTGTAGATCAGAATTTTTTGCCTATGATTATGAAGGTTTCCCTATCATTTTATATGAATTGTGTTTTCTGTATGTAACACGTGTTGAAGTTTGGAACGTCAATGACAAGTAGTACCTAGATCTTAGAGTTGATTCATTCCAAGGTTTGGAAATCACTAGTTGTGTCCCAAGGAGGACTAAGGTACATTGTATACTTCATTGATGACTATTCTAGGAGATGTTAGGAGTTTCTAATCAAGAGGAAATTGAATATCTTTGATGTATTCAAAACATTCAAAGTGGAAAATCATATTGAATCTGAAATGAAGATCAAGTGTTTGTGGACTAACCATGGTGGAGAATATACAAGGATGATTTTTATTCTTTTTTATCACAGGAAGTAATCAAGAGGTAGATCATGGTGGAATACACTCCTTAGTAGAATGGAGTGGTAGAGTAGATAAATATAACCATGTTGGGTATAATAAGGGTGATGCTGAAGACTGCAGGCATTACCAAGACATTCTTGGCAGAAGTAGTAAATATTTACTACTATGGGATCAATCGATCCCCTTCTGTGGGAATTGATATGAATATGCTGATGGATATGTGGAATGGTAAACGTGATAATTATTCTCAATTAAACACTTTTTGAAGTCATGTATATGAACTATTTCATAGCATGTAAATATCGAAGTTGGACTCAAGATCCTGGGAATGTATCTTCTTGGGATATGCTTATAGTGTGAAGGGGAATCATTTGTGAGATCTCATTGCCTGTAATATTATTATCAGTAGAGAATTCATCTTTTCTGATGAAATAGTGAAAATGTATATTTATAAAGATAAAGAGAGAGAGAGAGTACAAAAACTAAAATAGTCAAGGTGTAGGATGAAACAATGGAAGAAACAGTTTTTTATGAGGAATTACCAGAGCATGATGATCAAGTACCTAATCATACTAGACTACAATGACCAAATCGAGAGAAAAGAGTGCCAATATGGAACTCAGATTTTGTCACTGAGAGAAATGTTGCAAATTTCTTATTTACAGAATATGGAGAGCTATCATCTATTTTGAAGGACACCCAGAGTCCATATATATCTTCATGGATGGCAGTGATGCAGTAGGAACATGATGCCCTACACATGAAAAAGACTTGGTATCATGTTTCATTGCCTCGTGGAAGTATGGCTATTAGGAACAAATGGGTCTACAAGATCAAGAGGCATGAAATAGAACAGGTGGAAAGATATCATGTGAGACTGGTGGTCAAAGGATATTCTCATAAGAAAGTTATGAATTTTAATGAAATATTTTCTCGTATTGTTAGACTAACAAATATTAAGGTAGTGATGGTGATGTGTGTTGCATGCACTCTGCATCTAGAGTATCTAAATGTGAAAACCGATTTTCTACACGGTGACCTTGATGATGAAATCTATATTCTCTATCGAGAATGTTTTTCTAAATAAGGTAAAGAGAACATGGTTTTGAGGATGAAAATTTCTTTGTAGTCTCAAACATGTGTTGAGGTGTTGGTACAAGATATTTGATCCATATATCATGAGCCTTGGACACAACAGACTTAATTAAGATCCTTGTGCTTATTTCAAGGGTCTATATGGTAATGATTTTATCATTATACTATTTTATATGGATGAAATGTTGGTTGTTGGCCCCAGTAATGATCAAATCCAGATGATGAAGGCACAGTTGTCTAGGGAGTTTGATATGAAGGGCTTGGGACTAGCAAACAAAATTCTTGGGATGAAAATTTATAGAGACAGGAATAATGGAATGATTTGGAAATCACAGAAAAATTATTTGTGGAATGTCTTAAAACACTTCAACATGAATGAATATAAGAAAATTTCTACCCCTCTTCCCATTAATTCCACGTTATCCTCCATGATGAGTCAAAGTAGTAAAACAGAGAGGATGTAAATGTCTCAAGTGTCGTATGAATTATCATTGGGGATTATAATGTTCCCCATGGTTTTTACTAGAATAGATATTGCACACACAGTGGGAGAAGTTAGTCGGTACATAGAGAAACTAGGAAGAAAGCATTGGATCATGGTGAATAAGATCCTGAGATACATAAGGGAAACCTCAGTTGCTGTATTATGTTTTGGAGGATCATATTTCTCTATCAGAGGGTATGTTGATTCAGATTTTGTAGGTGATTCTTACCAGAGAAAATACATTAATGGTTATGTGTTTACTCTTTAAGGAGGAGCTATGAGCTGGATTTCCATGTTACAATCAGTTGTGAATCTATCAACGTTGGAGGCAGAGTACATGGCCTATACACAGTCATGAAAAGAGGTGATTTGGATGAAATGGTTTTTAGAGAAGCTAAGGGCACAAAAAAGATCATATTTCATTGTTTTTTTATAGTAAGAGTGCCATTGACATTACATGGAATCCATATATTTATTCTAGGATGATGCACATTGGTGTACAATATTATTATGTTTGAGATGTGGTGGAAGAAGGAAGTTTTGACTTATATAAAATTCACACTAAAGAAAATATTGATGATTTTCTGGCAAAGATGATTGGTTCTAAAAAGATCAAATGCTATAGAACCTTCAGAATCCTTATAGAGATATGCGTAGTAGGTTTGGAAGATAGAAATAATTTGTGGGGATGTTATTGGAACATAATCAAATATCCAAGTGGGAGATATGTTGGAAGACGTTATGGAAAGAAGAAATATTAATGATGGTCGTCCCATTCATTTGGATACGTTATGGTGACATGTCATGGTGAAACCCTACCATTGATTCCCAATTTAATTTGTAAATCTAAATTTAATAGTTAGGAGGCCAAAGGAGGGTGAAGGTAGGCTATAAAAGGGTATCTTATCCACCAGTTTTTATCACCGGATTCTGAAGCAACATATCATTATCCTTGAGTGCTGAATTTTGTGAGGTGTTTCTCCAGCTTTGAAAAGAGATAATTTCTTGTGTGTTTTCTCCCTGAAATTGAGAGAGAGAGAGAGAGATAGATTGTTCCCACACTTTTTTATAGTCAACTTATTCTATTTTCGTATGGTTTTTTACCCCATTCATTTGGGGGATTTCCCACGTTACATCTAGTGTTTGTTTCCTTACTTTATAACTTTGTTTCTATCTCATAGTAATCATTGAATTGATTGAACAATTTTTTACAATTCTAAACATTTTTTCAAAATTATGATATCAGTTCAATTCTATAGTAACTAGTCGAAGTCTATTTTAACCCAATTTCAATCAACATCCCTTTCTAGATACCACTTTTCACCCCCAATGACTATGTTTTCTCATTAAAACATGCTCGCATGAGGCCTTGACCTGGCCATATTTCTTATTCTAACTCCATCAAATTTGAGAAATATCTATCTAATATATATCCTCTAATTGATAAAATATAAATAAAATGATAAAATATTATATAATATTAATTTAAAAAACATAAAAAAACACTAACCACAATCGGTTACTATCTCTCACCAGCAATATTCCCAATACTACTATAAGTGTATATCCTCTTAAACACATCAAAAAATAATAATAAATGTTCAACCACAAAAAATATTAATGTATCATATACATATCATATTAAATAATATTATTTACCAACATTTGATGATTTATTCTAAAAGTAAGACTCTCAACTATGTGTGTGACATCCCGCTAGCCCCAATTGTTTTAACTATAAGATGGTAGCCTCGGGAAAGTATCTTCTATATAGTAAGTGAAAAATACTAGGGAATCATGGGTGTGGAAACTACCACCAAAATAGGTTTTCACTGTGTGACCCTTTTGAAATGCTAAAAAACACTGATAAAGGGGTACCTTTATCAATGCTTTTTTTGGCGTTGATAAAGGTATCGCCTTTATCATCAATTTTTTTCATTGTTAAAGAGAACCCCTTTATTAGCACAGATAAAGGGTATATTTCAAAAAAAACATTAAAAATGACATATTAATATATTAATATACAAATAAATTTATATTGATATAAATATAATATATATTTTTTAAATATGTTTTAGATAAGTATATGAAGAAATTTACCACTAAGATATAATATGTTTAGAGAAAAGAGCTTATAAAATATTTTAAAAATATATTATTAATTAATAATTTTTTAATTATTAACAAGTAATAATCATTTAATAAAAATTTTATGACCCAAAAAATAAAAATAAAAATATTAAAAGTTCTAAAATAAGTTGAAAAGGTAACTCAATCTTAAAATGATGATAAATTTTGATACGGGTGTCTTTTTGAGCTCTTCTACATATCAAATCAATGACTACAATGAGATCAATGCACTAGTGACCTAAAAAATCATTTTTTCACATATTTCTAGGAAAAAAATCCTAAAATGCCGTAAAAAATGTGTTTTTAGTTGGGATTCCAAATTTTTTTAATATTCGATGAAATTTCTACCTCGTTTAAGAGGTATTTTTTCTCCTTTTCATTGTGGAATGAATTTATTTAGAGTTATTACATTTATATTCAAATTATGGCTTTAAAAATTAATCATTTTTCACAATTTACTACTATTTATAACCAAATATATAACAATATATTCATATTTATTATATATTCATACATAAAAATTAAATTTTACAAATAAATGATTAAAAATATTGACATTTAAAAAATATTTCTCAACATTAAATCTTTATCTAAATAAAAACTAAATTCAATTTTATTTAAAATAAAAATATATGAATATTTATATACTTATATAATGTGTGTGTGTGTGTGTGTGTCTGTATTAACAAACTGATATGTATTATCTATATATTCTAACTTATGAATACACATTTTAATATATAATATATGTAAATATATAAAAATATATATAACTATGTATAATTATACTTTCAGATACACATATATTATATATATGTCTATGTATATTGTATATATGAAATGTTTTTTGTGGCAAGAGTAATTAATTGAACCACAATTGGGCTGGTAAATCTCTCAGCTTTTCAGGGTGGCTAACTCCTAGAATTTCATTTTCTGAATCCTTCTCCTTTATGAACTTAATTCACACCACTAATGATGCACAACAGTGTGAGATTTTTGA
Source organism: Viscum album (assembly GCA_963277665.1). Classification (NCBI taxonomy): domain Eukaryota; kingdom Viridiplantae; phylum Streptophyta; class Magnoliopsida; order Santalales; family Viscaceae; genus Viscum; species Viscum album. The sequence continues at coordinate 905,731,349 of OY728153.1, forward strand.
AAGCATACAACTTTCTTCTAAACCAGATAAACTCATATTCACTGGAGCATCATCGAGAATTTTTTCAGCTATGGGATATTGTCTCTCATTACAAGGTAATACAATTGTGGGAATGAGTATGTTTCTTTAGTACAACGATATTTCGATCAAATTCACTTTCTTGTGAGGCGTATCCGACAATGTGCCCTTCCAACCGATGATGCGACTAAGCGTAAATGGATATGTATGTTATCATAATGTTTTTGTTATTTTATCTAGAAGGAGGAATTAGTAAAACACATGTTCTTTGAGGGATATTGGGAAGGAACGGTTTGGGAAAATCTTGGGAAACTTATTGGCATTGATATTTAGGTGGGTTATGGTGAGTTCTTCTACTTCTCATGGTTTCACTATATGGAATAGAATAGGTTGGAGAGGAAGCCGAGGGCTGCCTTGATTTTTTCTAGTTGCTGGATCATCTGGAATGAAGGAAACAAAGCTCGAGTCGATGGTCTTTCTACCTCATGATTTTAAATTCTTACTTGGGTCTATTGTATTGTGGTGGATCTATGGGATCTTCTGAAAAACTTTGAAAAATCAAAATCCATGATAATTTTCATGAATGGCTAGTGAAACACATTATTTTATCAACATGGGTCTTCACTGGGTAGATGGATCTAATTGAACCCCCGGTGTAATGGCTTCAAGCTCAATACTGATAGCTCTTATAACCTTGGCATCATGAGAGGTGGATACATTGTTCCTAACTCCAATGTTTTAATGGTGATTTCTTTTAGATTCCTTTATGGTCGTGGAGGCTCTCTTATTTCATAGGCGGTGTATTTTCATAATGGTTTGGAGATTTATCTCTCTAATAATATTTCATCAATAGGGATCAAAAGTGATTCTTCAGTTACATTCAACTCTTTCTAGATGATATGTTAACCTCCTAAGTCTATCATTTATATTACCTGATGATGCAAGGAGTTTATTGGTCGAGCTACCTTGAAACATACATAGATGAAGGGAACTTTTCTACGGTTAGACTGGCCACAAGGGAGAATCTGAGTAGTCCTTGTATCATTTATTCTACACTGGGCTATCTTCCCAACGAGTTTGTTAATTTTGTGATGGATGATTCCTTAGGGCTTCCTTTCTTTTATCCACCATGACTTGACTGATTTCCCCTCCCATTTATGATAAATAAATTATCCTACATTGAATGAATGAATGAATATATATATATATATATATATTAATATAAATCTATATTAATATACGAATAAATATACCTATATATATATAGATAAATAGATATATCATTGAAGGAAGAACCAACCAATATGGACGAGTGGTAAACACTACAACACATATGGCCTTTCATAGTGTGAAAATGGCCTTTAATAGAGTTAAAAAAGGGGCTATTAATCACAGTGATTATAGGGGCATTTATTAGTGAGTTTTTTGTGCTGATAATGTCCTAGGCACCTCCAGTGTGATATATATATAACAACACACCATAAAGAAAACCTAAAATTTAAATAGCACACACATAAGAAAAACTTCTATATTAATTTAATTGAAATCATCAATACTAAAATGTCCACCCATGGTATATAGAAAAAAAACCAACAGATTTTTTAATTTTAGAAGAAATTTGTTATATAATTACATTTACAATTTTCCAACAAACATTCAAAACATTAATATTTCAAATGTTGAGGACCATGATCCCCTATCAAAAATGTCTGCCCATGGTATCAATTTTCAAACAAATCATATCAACCCAAGAAAAATTTTCCACATACATAAGAAAACAAATATTATGTTACTAATACTATTAATAAGTTAATTATACATTTATATGAAATAAAAAATTTAATAAAAATTTAATATTTAATAAAGATGTATCATTTGGAGTTATACGGGTCATATTGTGTGTCTATTTGAGGTGTTTTTGATTCCAACATGTTACAAATGAGTTATGGATCATTGTCCTAAAATATAGAAACAATTCCAATGTGTTTTCTTGATTTTGAGTATGTCACTTTTTATTTTATTAAAATTAAAGTCCATTTTAAATAATGATACTTTTGGAGTTAACTAGAAACACCATCCATCATATTGAGGTACAAATAATTCTTTCTTTTCACAAATTACTGATGAATTTTTTTCCTAAAGTATGAAAACAATCCGAATATGTTTTCTCAGTTTTCAGTATGTCCATTTTGTTTTTTTACTAAAATATCATTTCAAACTAGAAACACATATTTTGAGTCATACCAATTGTATCATGCATCTTTTTGATGTGAGACTGCTTCATACATATCACAAATGACATATGAATCACTGTATTGAATTATCAAGACAATCAGAGATCATTTTCTAGGTTTTCAGTGAGTGACACATTTTGAACTAAAATGTTAATTTTAAACTGATAATAGACACTTTTATTCATACCAATCACATCATGCATCAGATTGAGGTATGTTTGACTCCTACACATCAAAAATTACTCATGTATCATTTACCTAAAGTATAATGACAATATGAATTCATTTTCTCAGTTTTTAGTATTTCACTTGTTGTTTTTTGTTATATTAATGTCATTTTTAATTAAAAATAGACACCTTGATGTATACTGGCTACACCATGTATCGTATTCAGGTGTGATTGATCCTTAAACATCAAGAATCGAAAATAAATCATTTTCCAAAAATATAAAAACAATATGAATTCATTTTCTTTGTTTTCAATATCTCACTTTCTGTTTTTGGTTAAATTATTATGAAATTTCAATAAAAAGAGGCACATTGAGTGATACCGGGCACACCATGTGTCGTATTGAGGTGTAGCTGATTCCAACATGTCATAAATAATTAAGAGATTGTTTTCCTAAAATATCAAAACAATCCAAATATTTTGTCTTGGTTTTCAATATTTCACTTGTTGTTTTTACTTAAATTCATGTCAATTTTAAATAAAAAGAGACACTTTGAGTTATACCAGCCACACCATGCATCGTATTGAGTTAAGGAAAAGACCTACATGTCATTAACAACACATGGATATTTTTACTAATGTATCAAAAAAATATGAATGTGTTTTCTCAGTTTCCAATATTTTTCTTTCTTTTTTACATAAATTAATGTCATTTTAAAATAAAAAGAAACACTTTGAGTCATACCTGTCACAACATGCATCATATTGAGGTGTAGTTGAATCTTACACATCAAAAATGACTCATGGATTGTTATCTAAAAATATCAAAATAATACAAATATGTTTTCTCAATTCTATGTATGTCACATGTTGTTTACACTAAAATCGATGTCAATTTAAAATAAAAAGAGACAGTTTGAGTTATACTGGAAAAACCGTGTGTTGTATTGAGGTGAAGTTGATTCAGTCATTACGTTGTATGATTCTTACATAAATGAAGATTTCACATTCAGAGCTATATTTTAAGAGACGACAAATGACTTTCTTTCTTATGGAATTTTTTCAGGATATAGCATTAATGGAACTAAAGGGTGTCTCGTTTTCAAAAAAGTTACAAAGTCAATTAGGTTGAAACATTCATCAAAGACTGTGTTTCTAAGAAATTGTTTATTTCTACAATGATGGGATATGTCCCTATCTTGGACATCATCATTCGATGGATGTTCATAAGAACATAAAACACCATTTACACAAAAATGTGATCAACTGTTTAAGAATGTAAAAGACGTGGACACTGCTTTTGGTAAAAAAAAATTGAAAACTTTTAAGAAAATCAGTTGGAAATGGTGTTTAGTTTTTTTAATTATCATAATGTAATTTTCTATATGAGAGATATTTTCTTGATGTTATGTATGCTGAAAAAAATGCATGTGATAGTTTCATTGGTACACTGCTAAATTCACCCGGAAAAAACGGATGGAATTAAGGATAGTTTGGACATGGTTCACAAGGGAATATGAGAATATTTGGTGCTAGTGAAGGGTGAAAATAAACTTTTCTTCCTCTAGCTGCATACACTCTTTCTAGGAAGAAGAGATATCATTTTTTTCATCTTCTTGAATGAAATATTGTTTCTAGAGGGGTATTAATTGTATAACAAGAATAGTGTGTCAATAAACGATTTAATGTTAAAGGTTCTAAAATAACATGAATGTCATGTTTTACTGGGAGATCTAATTTCTATAGATTTACATTGCATTTTTTCAAATAATGTCCTTTATAAATTTACCATGCATTATTTCCTCTTCAAAGCTATATGCAGTAAAGATATAGATATGGTGAAATTGATAACTATGGAATGAGAAATTATTATCATATTATGTGATTTAGATATTTTCTTCCTATTATAATTCATTGATATAATGGTTCATTTAATGGTTCTCTTAGTGAGAGAGATTAGACTATGTGGACCTATACAATATAGATGGATATAACCCATTGAAAGGTATATAAATATTTTGAATGGGTATATAAAATATCAAAGTTGACTAGAGGGTTGTATTGCATATTGATATATTTTTGAGGAAGCCATAGAATTATGTACCAAATGCATGTGAGGTTTGGAAGTCATTGGTCTACCAAAATATCATCACACTAGGTGGCTAGTGGGTGAGGAATTTCTGGAAGAGATGTAGACACAATCAATATTGCAGGTCATGAGTAGGCACACCTTTAAATTTAGAATAAAGTATTGGAGGTTTCCCCATATGTTGAAACCCACAAATAAATTATTAGTCATTTGAATCCATCAAGGGATAAAATATGGATATCAAATACACATAATCAACAGTTTATAGAATGGTTTTGGGACTATATTTTTAACGATTCAGATGAAAATCCTAATTCAATATCAGAACAAATTTGACGGATATCCAGAGGACCAGGTGTGTATGTATTATCTTTCAATGGTTATGTAATTAAGGGATATACGTTCTATACAAATATACATGATGAAGAAAATATTGTGAAAAATAGTGGAGTTACACTTGTGGATGAAGCGATGCATATTTCTGGTACTATGGACATAAATCCAATTGACATGAATATTTCATACATTGGAATCATAAAAAAAATATGGGATTTGGATTATACGACATTCCATGTTCCAATGTTTCAGTTCTATTAGGTTGATAACATGAATGATGTTAAAATAGATTAATTTGGATTAGTGAATTTTTATTTTAGTAAGGAAGGGTGAAAAGACAAACCATTTATAATGGCATCATAAGAAGTACAAGTATTTTATGTTCTAGATACCACAATATGAAATTGGTCAATTGAGATGTTATCGACCAGAGCCACTGAAGGGTCAGATGAAAATTCAACATTGGGTGACACTTTAATTATGATATCGCAATCATTTTATAGAGGTCCTAATGTAGATGGTGTTCTTTTTTAAGAGGAGACCAAAATGAAGGGCCTCAAATAGTCAATAGAGGGGTCAAATACCGTCATCCATTAAAAATGGATATTTAAATAAATAGGTCATTTTTTTAAATATACATTGTGTTACCTCATGTTATTAGATGTTCGTTTTTGTATTGATGTATTCAAAATTAAATTATAAACCACTTATGCAGATATGAATTATGCACATGCTGGTGCTCCCAATCCTGAGGAACATTAGCTCTTTCAACCTATTGTTTCTTGAATTTTAGAGGAATAATGACCTTATTCATGTGTGGGTAATCCCAATAATAGGTTATTCAAAATGTTGTTTCCCCCGATGTTGAGGTTCAACAATCATCTTCACATGCTGATACTACTACTTTAGAGAAATAACCTATTGTAGATGTTGAATCCCAGGAAATGTTAGGTGATGAAGGACCAACGATGAAAATAAAATAGGTTCTCCATAGTTTGATGGTGTTAGAAAAAGTCATGAAGGAAAAAATCAAAGGCATCAAATATGAGGTCAGATGGAATGAATGGGGCCAACATGTTAACCCAAATATGGTAATTTTTAGTAGTTACATTGGAATCATCACTTGGTAATGCAAGCCAACTGGTGTAGTTTTGTGGAACCCTGTTGTTCCAGCGCTTAATACATTACCACAAAACTGGGCAAGGCCAGCCCCACCCATTATCATTGCTAATAAAAAAGCACTGATAAAGGGGGGTACCTTTAACAGTGCTAAAAAAGAATTGAGAACGGGTACTTTTATCAACACAAAAAAGTGCGGATAAAAGTACCCCTTTATCCGTGCTTTTTTAGCACTGATAAAGGTACCCCTTTAACAACGCTTTTTTTAGCACTGTAAAAGGGTACCCCTTTATCCGTGCTCTTTTTAGTAGCGCTGATAAAGGGGGTCTTTATTAGCACTTTGTTTAAAAGCGCTGATAAAGAGTCAACTTCCAAAAAAAATTATTATAAAAAATATATTAATATTTAAATATATAGATATAGTTATATTGATATAAATATAATATATATTTTATAAATATAATTTTAAATATAATTTAGATAAGTATAAATATACAGTTACACTTAATATATAAGATATTTATTGAAAATGGCATATAAAAAATTTAAAGAAATATTTTTAATAAATATATTGCTAATTATTATGGATTAATAGTCATTTAATAACAAATGCAAGACTAAAAAAATTAAAAAAAAATTAAAAAAGATCCAAAATATATTGAAAATGAAACTCAAACATCAAACGGCCATAACTTTTGATTCGGGTGTCCGTTTGAGCTCTACCACATATCAAATTGAAGCCTGTGACGAGCTCTATGTTACTTTAATCGGGGGGACCTTGGTCAAGGTTTTTTAGAGCCAAAAAAGTCTTAGAAGGCCTCCAAAAATGAGTTTTTAGTCGTGATACCCTGATTTTTTAACATTTTATGGATTTTAAGGCTTGATTAACGGGGTATTATTGGCTTTTTTGGTGGGTAATGAATTTATTCCAAGGTGTTACATTTATATTGATATTATGTCTTGGAAATTTTATCATTTTTTATAATGAACTGATATTTATAATCAAATATATAACAATATATACATATTTTTTATATATTCACACATAAAAACTTAATTAAAAATATAAATAATAAAATATATTTACATATAAAATATATTTTCTTTATTTAAATAATAAATAATATCCATTTAATTTAAAATAAATATATATGAATATTTATATACCTATATATTAATCTAACTATATATATATATATATTAATAAACCTAAATATATATATATATATATTAATATAACTATTAATATATATATTCATATCACTATAAATATATATTTTAATATAAGTATATATTTATATTAATATAAATATATATTTATATTAATATAATTATATATATATTAATATAAATATATATTACTATACAGATAAATATTACTACATATATATATAAATTAATATATCACTAATAGGAGAAAAAATAAATATAGGGGAGTGGTAAAGGCTTCAGGCATGCAGGGGGGAGGACTCTAGATCGAATCCGGGTGGAGGAAGGGACATGCGTACATGGGTGAATCTGGGGCTAGTGCTGATAATGGGTGGAGGGGTGCGTGCGGGCACTGGAGGGGGCGGAAAAGCGATGTAAAAGGGGGGCTCAACCGCTATAAAATCCCCCCTGATTGGCATGATTTTTTTAATTTTTTTAATTTTTTATTTTTTTTTATTTTGTTAACTGTTATTATCACTAAAAAGAAAGCGTTGATAAAGGACCCTTTTATCAGCCCTTTGTTTTAGCATTGATAAAAATCCCCTTTTTCAGTTCTTTTTTTAGCGCTAATAAATAGGGGTTTTATCAGCGCTTTTTGGAGCGCTAATAAAGGGGAACCCCTCCCCCTTATCTTCGTCGGCATTAACAGCACTTTTCTAGCACTGTTAAAGGCCATTTTTAGTGCTGATAAAAGCCGTATTTGTAATAGTGATACACTGATGTGGGAAGATATTACAGTAACAATATGATATCATTTCTTTATTTTACTAAAAAATAAAATAATGAAATAATGAATTATTCTTCATCATCCCTTGAAGATTACATTTATAGTAGATGAATCCCATAATAAATATGTGTTGATTATTTATAGATTTATTCAAAGAGGCTTTCACACAATTCTATTGATTCATCATCTAAAAGATGTGGAAGGGAAAATAACCCCACACCCACTTCTTATTTATTCAATAGAAACTGGGTGTTGAAAATAATAGAGGGGCAGAAAAAGAAACATACCCCTACCGTAATGCAAGGATGGGGTACGGTTCAATTGAAAAAACTACGGTATGTATTTTAAATCTATTGTATCTATTTTATATGACATGAAACGAAAAAGTAAATATGTTCCTCTATTTATATGCAGATTGATGAATCCAAATCTAAATCCACTTCCATATACACCATGTGTTGTGTAAAGAGGATTGTGTAAATAAATTTGGGAAACTAATAGATGAAAATAAACAAAAAAGGTCGGAAACATATGTAATTATGAAATAATAAAAAAAAAAATTTATTTAAATCAAAATTACATAACAATTACAACTTATTTTCCTATATTTTCTATCCATATTAGCCACATGAATCATCAACACCGGTATCAGATGAACAACTACTATTCGTCACGACCCGCCTTCATCAAAAGGAGGGAAGGGTTAGCAGATTGCCAGGACCTTCCTTCTTTAAGTTGAAGGAGAGATAATGACCCCTGAAACCCACCTTCAATAGGTCCCGGAGTGGCGACTAGCACCAAGGGTATAGATTAACACACAAAATGGAAGGCATTACCCTTTTTCTTTTAATAGGATTAGGAGATAATTTTGTAAGTATCACAACACCAAAACTAGAAGTGCATGAAAAGAAAAAACAACCATTCCCATATGAATGTTCCAAAATTAAATACCCCAAAGTACAATGTGACTACAAAGTTAAGGTACCAATGAAAGAAAAACAGCAACTGAAACTGCCCAAAGGTCTGAGCTAGTATGGCCCCGCGCGATCCTCAATGTCCTCCGGGAAACCTGAAAGCAGTTTTATATACGTTGGGTGAGCATACAAGTATACCCAGTAGGTAAAACCAAAAGACTCCCATGCACAAGTCGGGGAACGTACTAAAGTCCTGTGAGAAAAAGAGTATTCCAAACATCTAACAAGTTAAACCATCCACCCAAGCCTTATCAAGGAAGAATCCCCAAATAACACAATTCAATTAATATATAGTAATAGCACATCGATGTTTGGGTAACTCGTGCCACTTTCCCACTGGTTATTGAAGACATCCTACGTATCGAAACAATCCCCCCATTCTCACCGCAGTCCCACTGCCATACCCCGCCCTCACACACCTGGGCCACACCTCACCGTAGTCCCACTAACAAACCTCACCCGCACACACCTAGGCCACAATTTTCACACATTACCACACCTGTAAACACATAAGCCAGAACAACCACCACCATGCCTGAAGACACCTAGGCTAGATGATCCACTTCCACACCTGAAGACACCTGGGCCTCATCCCGAAGACACTTGGGAAAACCACCTAACCGCACACACCTGGGCCAACCACCACACTACCCTACCCGAAGATTCTTGGGCTAATAATGGACTTCGGTCCATCACAGCCTCCCCGAAGATACTTGGGATATCCGAAAAAGAGAGAATAAATGATCTAATAACCAGCCACTAATAGAAGTGTTGAAAAAAACACCCTCCCCAATGAAATGGGGTTTTTTGGAACTAAGTGCTCAACGTGGGTGGGGAATGAATAAGAAACACAAAAACTACAAGTATATATATAGTTAACAAGCACTCTCCCAAGTTTAGGTTTTTCTTCAGCCTTCCTAAAGAACAAATCAGTACCATGACCAGGTCACAACATACACCAAACCAAAAACCCATTTGTCCCATCCTGGTTTTCATGTTCAGTAATGATGTTTAAATATGTTTCTGAACCTACTTGGGAAACTAGTAATCATAAGCACAAGTCAAGGGAAAGAAAACAGTCAAGCATCAATTATAACATCCACACCCAGTTCTCTTGTAATGTAACAACAACAAAGAAAACCCCAAGATACAACCCCATGTCCAATATCCTGGAGAGAAAATGTTTCTCAACAACTGAGGATACCTACCCAATTCATGATATAAACAAGGTAACTACCCAGCCTTAAATTCATATCCACAGAATCCGTAATAATAGGGGATCCCATCCCCACCCACATCACCCAGCAATCTTCCCGTGAATGAAAACAACCAAACCATTACCACCAACAAAAGGCAGGAATGTGCCATTATTTTCATATTTAAAAGATTTAACACACTCCATGATTTCAATTCTGTCGTACTTTAACCGGGGTTATCACAAAAAAGGGTTGATCTTGGTGCCTCCAAAATATTTAGCCAGATGTACGTAATTATCCAAATTCATTTACACAGAAAGGGTTCAAAACCAAACTACAATTCGTTTAAGCATCACCATATTTAAGGGATTCATTAGTGCATAGAGAAAGTCCACCAACGGCCATGATTTTCAGTAGGCGTAAGCCCACATAATTTAGACAAGAAGATCATAAAAAAAGAAGCATCATCGATCACAACCACCCCTTCGTTCTTTATAGAATCTGTTCATTATCTTTATTTGGGTTTGGTTCATCCTATTATATAGGAAAAAAATCATTCACATCCTGCAAGATACACACAAAGGAGAGACGAAGGTGAAAATCCCTAATTTTTTATCAACGATCGATGCTAAGCCTGGGCGTGGAACTCCACGGATAGCGATGCAGCTCGTCTAAATGAAATGCGGCTCGTTTGAACGAAGGGTACTCCGAGAACAGGGTGATAGAGAAATAAAACCTAGGGAAACCCTTAGGTTATAAATGGCGAGATACAACATGCCCGAGACCATTATGATATGGAGAAAAAGAACCTGAAACCGCGTAAGGTGCAGGGCCGTGGGTTGACTATGAGGTTGAGACACCCCACACATCATTAAAGGGTTGGGAAGTTTAAACTGACACACACAACAGGTTAATTCAATAAATATTTAATTAAACAAAATTTATGGGCATTACTGGGATTTAAAAAAAGCTTAATGGGGTCAAAATTGGGTATAAAACCCAATTTGTGCAAAAGGGAGGCGTCACGGCAAAAACCCCAACTAGGCTGGGTGACACTGATTGGTCTCACCGATCGGCCGGTTGGTCTCATCTATCAGTTGCGCTGTTCGGTCTCACTGATCGTTCGCACTGCTCGGTCTCACCGAGCGGTCGCGTCGCTCGGTCTCGCCGACCGGTCGTGCCACTCGGTCTCGCCGACCGGTCGTGCCGTTTGGTCTTGCCAACCAGTCGCTCCGATTGGTCGTGCTGCTCGGTCTCGCAGATCGGTCGCGCCGTTTGTCCACACGCCAAGACACAACCCCTTTAGGATCCAGATATTTTGCAAATGAAAGGACCCTGAGAGTCTGGGTCATCACACTATTAGTGGCCTTGAAGAGGACATAACAATATGGTCACATCAGAGGTGCAGGTTTTGGGGTGACAATCGAAAACATGTTTTTATAAAAAACAAGAGTAAGATAAAGATAATGAAATTAAATAGATGAAAGAAAGACTATATATACTTTAATAAAAATTTCAATAGAAGAGAGTGTTACTATAAACATTTATAGGGATAAGAAAAGAGAAAAAAGGATTCCAGAACAACCATTCCATGAATATCCTTCCCCACACCCACTATCATTGAGGTGAGCCATTACCCTCGAAAAGATGGCTTGGACAAGGTAATCAATGTTCTAATAACTATTTCTATAAAATATGAATCAGATAGACACTAATACCTTTCTGGTACTGATTTTATGCATGATGATAATCACTGTGATATATATCTTTCAACACCCACCCATCGCATTGTAGTGAGGGATATAGTGTTCAATATCCAAAATGTTGTGCTAAACAATAGACCACATCCAATAGGCCTTTTGAGAGTGTCTATTAGCATAGCCCATGATCTGAGGGCTGATCGACCTATTCCAATTGACGAGGGAGATATTCATAAAGTTGACCTACTATTGTAACATTCATCGCATGGCCATTAAATCTGTTAAAACAAATATGTCGAAAATGAGGTATTCATTTCCTCTTTATTTTTAATGATAATCTTTAATAATTAATGAAAAAAGTTCTAAACCGACGAATGTTATTAAAAATAGACAACAGGATGGGGGTGAAGTGAAAGGATGACTTAAACCATCTAAAGGATCAACCAACTATTTGAAAAGATCTTCCAAAAGCACATTTACCTTGCCAATTGAATATCCACATTTACTAACATTAAAGGTTTATGTGGATGCAAAGTTATAAAGTGGAAGTAGTCACATAGTTGATTTTGATGAAAAAATGTGTGGATAGGATGTTATTTACTACATTTATTCTAATGATGTAGATTAAATCATCAACTATGAATGGATAGGTGTCTCAGTTGTAAATGTATACATGAGGTACATTTTTGTGATTTAATTTTCCAAAATATGATATACCATGTTAATTATGACTAAATACATTTCATATTTTTTGAAGTCATATATATGAATACCAATTGAATGGATTTTTCCAAAAAAAATTGGACTGTTTAGTCCTCACTTCACCTCTACAGAGAAAACAAAAATAAAATTGAAAAAATAGATGAAAGAGTGGAAAAAATTGGCAAATCGTTTGAATGAAAACATGGGGATGAAATAATTTTCTGAATACAAATGATCTTAAGATAAAACACCGAAATTTAATCATATTTAATATATTTTTCATTTCCATCATTACTTATTCCTTTGTTTGTTTTTAAGAAACCCTGTATTCTCATTATGATCAATTTGGATAATCTAAATATTTATTTCTTGGATTCACAACATAGATTACCAACCAACCGACCACACATGATAACATTTTTTAATTTGTAATACACTACACACAACATTTTAGAACTAATCTTCAAGTTATATAATTATATTATGTTTTAATTAGGTTTTATTATTATTATAGGGTGGTGTGTAAATATCATCTAAATCATGGCATGAGGACAAGCATTTCACACAAGGACCCAAACAAGTTCTACAACTAGATAAGTATCATGGTATATATAATAAGATTTAACTATCCAAACAAATATAAAAAAATTACTTATTTTCCTCAATGTTTCTGCAGTTTCTAAAATAATCAAATGGAAATTATTATTGTTAATATGTTTGTAAATTTATGAGAGATATCATATTCCATAAAAAAGAACATCCCCTAAGAGGTATTTTCAAAGTTAATTAATAATTTACTTAAAATATTTATTAATCCATTGTGTATTTATATTTTTCTAATACTATTATGAATTTCAAAAAAATATAATATAAAAAATGATATAATATTTCTTAGAAACAGATGGGAATCATACCTAATCATAGAATGTGCACCAATGGTACGAAGATGTGACTTCTATAGAAGTAATGGATTGTTTTATATTTATGTTTTATTTATTTATTTTTAGTATTAATGAGAATGAATTTTTTTTATTATACTAGAGGATTCCATGGCATTTAGGATTATTTTATTACTTTTGTACATGTGGGAATCAACAACACCTCAATCTGACATACGACATGATCGTTATGACTCCATGTATGTATTTTTATTTAAAATTGATCATAATTTTAGTACAATATAAAACTCAAAACACAAAAGCAATAACGGAATTAAAATTGTTTTTATACTTTAGTATAATGATCTATAAGTCATTTAAGATATGTACGAATCAGCTACACCTCAATCCAAAAAAAAATGTGACCATTATGACTCAAAGTGTCCTTTATCAGTTTAAAATCAACATTTTACTTCAAAATACATCACTCACTAAAAACTGAGAAAATGCACTCAGATTGTCTTAATAAATTAATTAATCAATTAATAAATCATTTTTTATGTATAGGAATTGTTCTCATGTCAAACTAATACTCTATGTGACAGGTTTTAGTCAAAGTCTATGTATCTAGTTTATAAGTAATGTTTTCTAAAAAGGACAAGTGACATAATAAAAAACTAGAAAAAAATATTTGGATTGTTTTGATACTTTAGTAAAACTATCCATAAGTAATTTTGGATTTGTAGAAATTACTATTACCTCAATCTGATGCATGGTGTGACCTGTATGACTCTATGTCCATCTTTTTATTTAAAAGTGACGTTAATTTTAGTAAAAAGAAACAAGTGACATAATAAAAAATGAGCAAACACATTCGGATTGTTTTGATACATTTGGGAAAAAATAAAAGAGTCATTTGGGATTCCAAGGATTCTTTTTCACCTCAATATGAGGCATACTGTGGCCGGTATGACTACAAGTGCGTCTTTTTTATTTAAAATATACATTAATTTTAGGAAAATTGACAAATTACCTTCTCAAAAATGAGAAAACGAATTTGGATTATTTTGATATTGTAGGAAAATGATCCACGAGTTAGTTGGGATGTGTATAATCAACTTCACAATAATGTGACCCTCATCAACTCCCAAATGTAGCTATAAAATGAGTCGTACGATTTTCCTCTACCAAAAAAATAAGAACAACAAGAATAGAATAACAACACCAATGATATGATGATAATGATAATAGACCCAATGTATTGGGGGACACCTTCATCCTCCTCCAGCACATCGATAATAACTTGACAATCAGATTCGACCATAATATCATTCCAGCCGAGAGATGAAATGAATTGCATACCATTCCAGATAGTCATTCCCATTACAACGGGAGGAGACCAACAAGATATTTCAGAGGAACGACGAGCTGCAATGATAGAGACTACATGGTCCTAGAGAACTACCATATGGTCAATAGAGACATCACCAGGAATTGCTGCATCAGTATTATGTTTGAAAATACCCAGATGGGGATGAAGCCATCTGACTAGAGGGGGATGAACAATTTTTTGATATCTAATGTTGAAACACACAGTTTGACATTTCTTATTGCGTAACTGACATTAAAACATTCACTGACATGGTTTTAACATCCGTTATCCACTAACCGATGTCAAAACTATATTCTTGTGAGTTGTAACATTTGTAATGTATAAATAAACATGTGTGATGAATTCATAACATATTTGTATGTCAATTATACTCACGCATCAAAATATTTATTGAACAAATTCATTGGAAACATATATTTATTTTAATATATATTTATTTCATTATAATTATAATTATAATTATATATATTTAAAAGGTATTTATATATATTTATAAAAATAATAAAAATAATAAATATATTTATTATTTAAAAATTAATTTTAATATGAAATTTATTTAAATATATATTTATTTAATTATAATTTATAAATAATTTTTTAAAACATTATATATATATTTTAATTATTAAAAAATGTATATTAATTATCAACATGTGTTTTTTATTTAATTTATACAAATAAATATTAATTTTTAATATTAATATAATAAGTTTTTATAAATTTATATAATTTTGTATTAAAAAAATTACCAGTGCTAATAATAGAATTTTGTTTGGATTATATTGTTTCACCAAAAGGCATTCATTTTCAAGATCATTGTAAAAGACGATAGGGTCTGGCCTTCAAGGATTCAAAACTGTGGCTCGTAGTGGTTGGATATTTAGGAGGCTCACCCACCTTCTCTTGTTCATTCCCTTCCTATCAGATGGCTCTCCGCCCCCCCCCTTTGGGTGTTCACAAACATAATACTGATGTAGAGACCCCTACAGATGGTTTTTTTGGCCTTTATATAATCCTTTTGTATCACGTTGTCTCTCTTATTGCAGCTCATCATTCCTCTGACATTGCGTGCTAGTCTCCTCATGTGGCAGAGGCCATGGTAATTTGGAAGTGTATGCAGCCCATCTTGTCACTTGTCTGGAAGGATGATATGGTCGAATTTGATTGTCATGTTATTATCAACGCACTGAAGGAGGTTAAAGGGGCCTCCAAGACTATAGTTCCATTATCGAAATCATCAGATATTTGGTTCCTTTGATCTCTTCTTGTTGTCTTCCCTTTGCTTGGAGAGAGGGAAATTGAGCGGTTCATTTTTTGGCTACTTTTGGGAATCATTGGGGGTCTAATTGATGGATTTCATATTTTACTCTAGAATTATTTACTTTACCTTTGGTTGATATCTTGGGTTTGAGGATTGTTATTTTTTTGAAAAAAAATGGCCCCCTTTATTAGTGATAATGAAAGTGCTGATAAAGGGTACACCTTTATCAACATTTCATTAGCACTTATAAAGGGAAGAATTATTAACACTTTTAGCTAGCGGTGATAAAGCCCCCCTCCTTTAATAGTTCATTCTTCATTGATTTTATAAAACCTGACGCATCCCTTACTTTGATCCGTGGTAGTGAATGGGAGGATCCACCGCATGTTGGAAGCCAACATCAACTTTAGCAGCGGTTCAAACTTCCACTAAATCAAAAAATTACCATGGCTAAACAATGATTTTCTAGTAGTGGATACATAACTCATTTATGATGTGTAGGAATTAACTACATGTCAAGTGGAAATATGATGTGATTGATATGACTCAAAGTTTGTGTTTTCAATATAAAAGCGACATTTTGTTTAATGATATCATTATTAAAAATTAGTTAAATAATTAAGAAAATTATTAACTGATAATTTCATTAATATATTGAGTAATTGTTAATATATTTTAAAATGATAGTTATTTAACATTGTAATTAAAATTTTATAAAAAAATTATTAATAAACATTTAAAATTTTAATTTATAATTAATTTAAAATTTTCAATATAATAAATAATAATAAAATTAGTAGTATGAATTATAATATCATTAATATATATAGTAATTAACAACATAAATTATCATATTTGAATTATATATCACTAACTTTTAATTTTTTTTATGAACTGCTACTGAGATAAACATTTTTTTTATTGGGTGGACAAACCTTTGTACAAAGTTCGATCGTCGGAGAAAGCCTACTAAAAAAACGTTAAATTTTATTAAAAAAAATCTACCATAATTGTGTCGAACATAAACTATAAATTATATTTAAATTCTTAAATTTTATAAACAAACAAATTATATGAAAACAAATATAAATTTATAAATAAAAATATATTTTTTTGTTATAATATGTGTTATAAGTTATTTAAAATATTAAATTAAAAAAGAAATAAAAATTTTTAAATTCAGTTATTTTATCAGTTTTTGGTTATTATAATTAATAATCAAGAACAAAAAATCATTGAACCAACTAAAATTTTTACTAACCAATAATAATATTAGTATAACACTTTGGTTCTTTTTTATTTGGTTTCCAAATAGTAGTTCTGTTGGCCACCTCTTTCCCCACCCCTTGGGGGTAATCTCTACAAAAATATATTTCCATTTATGAATGGATAGATAAAAAATCAAAATATTGAAAATATATATATATATATATACTAAATGTTGTATAGAGGTTGATACGAGTCAATGTTAGATTATTTAATTAAAACCAACATTAAATAGTAGATGCGGGTCAAATATTCTCAAAATCAATTCTACATTATTAAATTAAAATTCATCAAAATTATTAAAATCTGAAACATTGATAATTAGGGTTAAATGTTCATTAAAAATCACCCAACATTAGTGATGTCGACCCGTCAAGTATGCATGAAATTTTGGATAATCGAATCCTAACTCGTTTTATTTTTTCGAACTCAAATCCATTTACAACCCATTGATTTTTTAAAACAATATTTTTAAATATATTCTATTATATATTGAAACACACTTTTAACTACCCAAACTAGATTAATTAAAGAGACATATATTATTAATAATTTTAAAATTTATTTATAAATAAACAAGCAATTGATATCATAGAAATCAAATAAATTTTACTATTTTATTAACATTTCAAAAAAAATCGTTATTCAGTTAATAATAATTAATTTAATTAGATTATAATTTATATTTCATTTTTAAATTTAATTTGAACAATAGTCAAAATAGATAAATAAATTGGGTAGTTTTACTATCTTGTTAATATTCGGTTAATAGATTAATTATCATTATATAAATAGGGATGGATATTTCCTCATATTAATTGGTGTTATAAATAAAATATTCGGGTATCGCAAACATAAAGGATGATGGTACTATATAAGGGTGGAGGGTATGTTTTAAAACTGCAACCCTCCAACTCGGATTACCCGCTTCTCTGAAACCCATCACCACGTGACAATGAAGATGAAGATGTTATAGAGATGGATTGGAACCCGGTGGAAGTCGTGTATTGGCGGAACATCCTTAGAAAAGGAAAAAAATCAGGAGTAGTCAGTTGGAGTCCCACGACCCGTGATGAATCCGATGATGAGGTCTTCAATTATCACCAATGCATTGATCTTATCGCGACAGATAATAGAGGAGGACTATGAGGGACCTCGTCCAACAGACTACGAGGGACCTCGTCCAACCGTCCCCTTCGCCTTGGAACTATGCCCCTGGGTACCAAAGAAATAAGATCTGAAACCTACCCCAACCCCGACAACGGAGAACCCTAGGGTGCCAACAAATGTGGATTATTATTATCTTGGGCAGTGTCTAGCGGGCCCATTCGCCTGGGAACATTCCCCAGGGGTACCCATGGTTGGAGATCTCGAATGCACCACTACTCTTAAATCAGAAATCGATCCTCCCACAGGGTACCCAATTGTGGGGATCATATGGGTGGTGCACTAATCCAGGTGCTCTTGGCGGAGGCGGAATGCAGTTGAGGCGGGATGTGGATGTGTAGGTGTGTAGGGTGGAGCACAGTGCGGTCGCTCCGGGAGGTCATGGTGGATGTGGAAGGCGGTTGGGGCAGTATATGGATGTGCCAACGTGCGGGGCAGAGCACAGTCGCGGAATGCGGGGCAGTCATGGAAGGGCAGAGCGCGGTCACTGCGGGCGGCCATGGCGGGGCGGAGCGCGGTCGAGGTGGGGACGCTTTGCGACATACCTTCGTCATCACGGGTGAGCCGGAAGAATCGTGGCAGAGACAAAGCTGGTGTGAGGGGCAGTAGGGCTTCAGCTAGCTGATTAGTGCGTTGATTTTCATTTAAAATCCTAGAAAACCCAATTATTAAATATTTTTATTGATTAATATAATTTTGAATAATTTTTATTGTATAAATAATGAAAATAATGTTAATAATAACAAATTATTAAATATGAATTGAAATTTTAAATTATATAGTTTATATGTACAAATATTTCGATATATTATTTATATGTTTTATAATATATAATAGCACACAAACACATATATATATAATCACAAACATATGATTATAAATTATATTATGGGATACATATATAAAAATTTAAATATGATTTTGGTATATTTATTTATATAGTTCGCATCACTCTGTTACAATATTTATATACCACTAAAAATAATGTCTTTTCCAACATGTTTTTTTACGACGGATTCTCACTGCAAAGAGTTAATTGAGATAGGAATTCATCACAACAAAC
Source organism: Viscum album (assembly GCA_963277665.1). NCBI lineage: Eukaryota > Viridiplantae > Streptophyta > Magnoliopsida > Santalales > Viscaceae > Viscum > Viscum album. The sequence goes on from OY728153.1 coordinate 905,750,850, forward strand.
CATCTTGGAAAATCATGACCTAAATAATAGTAATCGTGAAGGGATGTGGAAATTAACATTAGGGTGATGCAATTTATGATGAAACTATTTAGCCACCCTAAACGAACATGCTGTCATTGCACATCATTTTATTCTAGATTATTTGCAATGGAATTACAAAAATGTTAATTTTATAAATAAATAATTAAACATATTTACATATAAAATATATTTTTCAATATATAAGACTTATCTGAAAAAAAACTAATATCCATTTTATTTAAAACACAAATATATGAATATTTATAAATATATAATGTGTGTGTGCCTATATATATATATTAGTGTGTGTTTGTGTGTATATATGTCTATTTTATATATGTATTTATTTTTATATTTTTTTATACAGACACACGAAAACATATTTTATAAATGAATTTAAAAATAATCATATAAATATATATTAATATATAGATAATTATGCTGATAAAAAAATATAACCATATATATAAATATACATATATAACTAACTATATATATATAAACGTAGTTGGGGTTTGGCCCAGTGGTAAGCACCTCGTAATCTTACATGAAAAATGGGGGTTCAAATCCCATGGGGCTACAGGTACTGTAGAAACACTGTTTATCGGCGGGTACTATAGCGGTGGTGGTACTGTTTATCGGCGGGTACAGTAGCGGTGGCAGGCACTGTAGCAGCTGGGTTACTATTCACAAAATGGGCCTTAGGCCAAAATTTTGGGCCTACGGGCTTTGTAATGGGATACATGGCCACTGGGACTTCGGGCTATGTAATGGGTCTCCCTCTGCCCAGTTAAAAGAGGACTTTGCTTTGCTTTAATAATAAAATGAAGCTTCGGCCCCATCCTTATATATATATATATGAATAAATATAACTATACATATATATATATATATATCATTAATGGGAGATCCAAACAAGATGGTTGAGTGGTAATGGTGCAGACGCTTAAGGGATAGGTCTCGAGTTCAAATCCAAGCGGAGGCAGGGGTGCGCATGTGGGTGCAGGGGGGTGACTAACGTTGTTAAGGGGTGGGGGATTTGTGCATAGCACAGTTAAATGGGTGGTGGTGGTGCACTCGGGCGGGGCTTCCTAGCATCATTGAAAGATCACTATTAAAAAGTGGTCTATAACCTCTAATTTAAAAAAAAATATTTTTTTTACTTTTATCAATGCGTTTTTAGTGCTGATAAAAGGAAAATTTAGTATCGCTTTTTTGAATGCTAATAAAAGGCCCCCCTTTTCATAGTGTGTCTACTATCAACACTTTTTTATCGATGATAGAGGTTTTTTAATTAAAAAAATGTTTTTTAGTAGTGATTGTTGTAGAGTTGCATTTGAGCACTTTGAATTTCCCGATGACCAAAAAATATTCTCTGTTCATCGCCCATGTGGTTGTGAGGGGGAGATTATTGGGATATCATGCATCAATTATGAGAGTGTCTATTGTGTTAAATATGTGTATGAGGGAAACCCTTGCCTCCTGGATTGGGGTTATGAATTCCCAATAACATTTACACAGACATGTAGTTGTGCATGCAGAATCCACACACACCAAGACCTATGGTGTAAATATGTATTCAAATGCATTGATGTGACATAAAGAAATCTCCTAAACATCGACATTGACATCATTTATTATTTTTACATTAAACATGTAATTTAAACTAATATATTTATGTAATTAAATTGTGAGATTTTTATTTTTAACATCATTTTGGATACAAAAATTGCCTTTTAATATTTTATAATTCATCCAAAAACATAATATTAATTCCATATTATATATGACATATCATATCCATCAAAATTAATTTATATTACTATCAGTAATAAAACTATTATTTTTTTAAAAAAAATAATGTTAAAATATTTATTCAATAACTTATTGATTATTTTTGACTAGCATTGTGGCTTCTGTGAACATCGTTCACACATGCCAAGACCCGATTTAGTAGAAATATATTGACTTATCCCATATCAACAAATCAACTCCAATTTGTCAAGTTAAAAAATTCAATGATAACTCATTTTTTAAAAATAAATTATTGTGAATGAAAATAAATTTCATTACTACGTTTTTAAAATATATTAAAAAATACTTCCATTGAAAAATCATAGAAAAAAACATTGTTTTTTGAAAATATAATATCCCCCTTTCACTGAATAAATCTTTGTTTTTTTATTTTATGTTAAAAACTAAAATATCTGTAAAATAAAATCAATCAATTACAATTTAATAATAAATCTACCTTAATTAGAATTACATTTTTTTAAAAATATCCTTTGTTAAAAACTAAATAGACAACCTTTCTTCTAATGTAATTTTAATGGAAAAATGTATAATTGTTACTTTTACCCTTATGTTTTCTAATTAAATTTTTTCATTTTTATTGATAGGAAAAGGGGGATTTTTAGATATTTTAAATATAAAATGGGATCATTTAGAAAAAGGTTATATTTTAATTTTTTTTAATATAAATGAAGAAAATTCATTTTTAATTTCCTATTACATCATAAACAAAAGGGATATTTATTTTTTTATTTTTAAAATAATGTAATTTATTTCAATTAATTTTTTAAGATGAAATTTTGGATATTATTTAAATTGTATAGGGGATAAATATTTTTTTGATAAAGTAATTTTTAATTTGGAATATATATTTTTTATAACTTTATATGGAAAATAGAGTTATTATTATTTTTTTCATAACTATAAATTTAGTTTATTATTTTTTTTCGGAAAAATAATTATTTTTTAAGTGAATATCTTATTTCTTTTAAATTTTTTATTTGAATTTCATAATGGAAAATGAGTTTTTATATTTTTAAAAAAATTGATATTTTTTAAATTGAAAAAGAATTATGGATGAATATATCAATAAGAAAAATAGTTTTGTACTTGTTTTTTGGTCTTTAAATTATTAATGGAAAATATGAATTTTTTTTTATTTTCATATTTTTAAAAATAATTATTTATTTTCCAAAAAACTGGTCATCACTCCAGCATTAAATACATGGTGATATATGGTTGTACTTCCATTATATGATGAATTCACCTCCCCCCTCATCTAGTGATGCAATGAGTACTTATTAGTTTTATAACCACAATGCTTTCAAATACTTTTCATTTTATGCCTATATAAGGATATCATTGTCACTACAAAAAATTGAATTTCCACAACCACAGATAAACCATTTAAAAATATGCAGAGTGATTTAATGGTGATAAAAAAACATTATCGCCGTCAGCGTCATTAAAACGAGGACCCCATTATCGTTGTTTTCATTAATTCTGATAAGTGCCCTACTATTGTAATGTGTTGTTTGAATAACAACACATTGTGCCAAATACACCTGTATAGAAATGAACCCGTATAAAAATTCATAATTTAATTGAAATAAAATTTAAATTAAAAATACAAAAAATCATATTATATATATTTCAAAAAATATTTTGTATAATTACATTTGCATTTACTATCTATAGACATTTAAAAAAATCAATGTTTAATTGTATTTGGTATATGAGACCCCCTCTCAAAAAAGCCTAATCATTGTATCAATTGCTAAAAAACCACCCAAACCTGAGAAAATGAATTCACCTATATAAGAAGACATTTTGTTTAATAATACTATAAAGAAAAAAATTAAACATAAATATGAAAAAATATATTTTTAAAAGGCCATTTTTAAATAAATGGACACACATGGATCACTTCCACAAAAACTAATTTACACAGGTCCACCCTTTAACAAAGCTAAAAAATGTATTGATAAAGGGGGTACCTTTATCAGTGCTAAAAAACTACTGATAATAAATTCTTTTAACAGTGCTAAAAATGCTGTTAAAAGTAACCCATTTATTAGTGTTATTTAGCACTGATAAAGGTACCTCTTTATCAATGTTTTTTAGGGCTATTAATTGGACTCCCTTTTTCAGTGCTTTTAGTAGAATTGATAATGGGGGGATTTATCAGTGTTTTTTCCCTAGAACTGATAAATCATATATTTTAAATAAAATTATATTTCCTTGAAAATAATATATATTTTTTAAAATATGTTTTATTTATTGCTAAATATACATTTACACATAAAATATAAACAATTACTGCAAATGTCTTATAAAATAATTAAAATAATTTTATTAATTAATAAATTGCTAGTTATTATTGAGTAACTGTCATTTATTAACAATTTGAAGTCACAAAAAAATATCTAAAATAAATTGAAAACGATACTCGTATTTCAAAAGGTCATAACATTCGATTCGAGTGTCTGTTTGAGCTCTAGCACATATAAAATCTAATATTGTGCCAATATATACACACTAATGATTGGGGAATATCCTATTATTTCTTCTTTAGCCCAAAAAGTCCCTAGAAGGGATTTAAAACTGACGGTGTATCCTAATTTTTTAACATTCAATCTATTTTTAGCCGCATTTAAGGGGGGTATTTTCCCAATTTTCTGTGGGGAATGAATTTGTTCACATTTATTACATTCATTTTGTAATTAATGTTATGAAATTTAATAATTTTTCACAATTTAGTTTTATTTATAATCAAATATATAAAAATATATACATATTTTGTATATATTCACACATAAAAATTTAATTTTAAAAATATTTATGTAAACATATTTACATATAAACTATATTTCTAAATAAATAATCCTTATCTAAATAAAAAATAATATCCATTTTATTTTTAATATATATATATATATATACAATTAGTGTATATATAATGTATATATGTATCTAAATATTTTTTTGTGCGATTGACAAACCGATATGTATTTATCAATATATTATAATGTATGTATTTAAATATTAACATATAATATATTTAACTAAATAAAAATATGTAAAATTATATTTATATATGCACACACATATGTAAATATATATATATATATATATATATATTTATAAACACATACACACACACACAAACACATATTTTACATATGTATTTAAATATATATATAAATCTATATATATATATGGATAAAAAATTATAATGAAATAATTATAAATATATAGATGTATCATAAAATAAAAAATAAAATGACATATTGGAGTGGAAAATAAGCAAGATTATATGGGGGGTCTTAGTTTCGAAACCCAACTAAGGGGTGTGCATGGGTGGGCAATGTAGGTCCCTTGTACTATTAAATGGTGGGAAAATTCTAAGCCATTGAAGGGGTGTGAGGCTAGACAAGCACTATTAAAATGTGCGATCGAGCGCAAATAAAAGGGGGGAGGTCCCATCCTCCAATTTATAGAAAAAAATTTATTTGTTATGCCTTTTATCTGCGCTAAAAAAGCATCGATAAAGGACCCTTTAATCAGTAATTTTTTTTGCATTGATAAAAGGGTCCTTTATTAACAGTTTTTAGAAATGATAAAAATGACCCCTTTTAATTGTTCTGGGGATAATAATTCCTTTTAACAATGTAAATGCCAGTTTTACAAGCAGTTAATGGCCATATCTATAGTAGTGGAGTCATACTGCTCACCCCATGCATCAGATTGACGTGCGGCGGATTTCTACACATCACAAATGACTTATGGAACATTTTATAAAGTATTGAAACAATATGAATATATATTAATTTCAAATTCCTGAAGATAAAACAAATTAACGTAAACTTAACGAAGGGATCAATGGCAAGATCTGAACTCCTGCTCGGTGGTGGGGGTTGGTAGGAATGCGCCAGGGCTAGTGGGAAAGGAAGGCCTCTGGTCATCATGGTGACTAAATGAAAGAAGCAAACCTAGGTGAGATGGTGAAGGATAATAACAAGGGTGAAACCTTACTCGATGAATGGGTCGATGACATCAGAGGAAGAACCCGCTCTAGTTGGGGATGGTGATTTTTCAAGCAGATTGTCTCGATTATCAGCAGATCCGTCCACCATGATGATCTTCCCCATAGTTCCCAATGGAAGTTATGGTTTGGGTTTCTAGGTTGGTGTTCAAATGGATGGATAAATACCTTGTTGGATTTCAAACAAATCTAACTATAGGTTTTTGTACCGTAGTATTTTAGGATATATGGATTTTAATTTAAGGTAGTTAGATTTACTTCCATTTACAATTTCGATGCCTTTTTTGGGGTATGTTGTGTTTGGGGATTCAGTCATGCAATGGGTTCTATCTCAATCCATCTTAAAAGGGAATCTTCTTTTCCTATTAGAGGCTTTTTCCCAACCTTTTCTAATAATAATGTTTACAAAAAAAAATAAAAAACCATAAACAAAAAATTAGTATAAAATAAAATTTATTCATATATATAAATATTTTGATATTGATATAAATATAATATATATTTTTTAAATATTTTTTAGAAAAGTATAGATATACATTTACACCTAATATATAAGATGTTCAATAAAAATGTCTTATAAAATACTTTAAAAAATATTATTCACTAATAATTTAATAATTATTATTAAGTAATATTCATTTAATAAAAAATTTAAGACAAAAAAAATAAAAAATTTAATAAAAGATCTAAAATTAATTGAAAAAGAAACTCAAACATAAAACGAAAATAAATTTTGATTCTGGTGTCTGTTTGAGATCTACTACATATAAATCGAAGATTACGACTAGATATACATACTGGTGACATAAGACAACCCTCTATAAAAAATTTGGAGGCAAAAAAAGAACCAAAATCCCACCAAAACTGAGTTTTTAGTCGGGATACCCAATTTTGTTTAACATTTTATGGAATTTCAGCCTCGTTTCAGAGGCTCTAATTTGTATTTTCCAAAGGGGAATGAATTTATTCATAGTTATTAAATTAATATTATTATTTTGGCTTTTAATTTTTATCATTTTTATAATGTAATGTTTTTTATAACCAAATATATAATAATACGTACATTTTTTTTATATTCACACATAATTTTTTTATAAATAAATAATTAAACATATTTACATATAAAATATATTTCTCAATATATAAGCCTAATATAAATAAAAATTAATGTCCATTTTATTTCAAACACAAATATATGAATACTTATATACTTGTATAATGTGTTTTTGTGTCTATATATATATATATACTTCTAGGAAATTGAGCAATAGCCACGCCTGTAAATCAACGGATTAAAAATTCCATTGCTACAGCCCCACAATTAGCCACGGCTCTGTGGCTGAATACCCCGACCCATTCATTTCTTCATCCTTCCACTCGATCCATCCTCCACAAAACCCCTCAACAGCTCAACGCCCACCCCGACACCTCCTCGCCACGACCCTCCTCATAAAGAGAATTTGCTCCAAGCAGCCTCCCCACCTCCTCTCTTCCTTCCCAACCCCTCCCCGACACCTCCTCCCTGATTCCTCCTTTCCAACAGCTCTCAGTACCCATGAAACCTCCTCACTGTGACCCTCCTCCCCATGATCCTTCTCCTCCAGCGAAGCTTCTCTGAGTGGCCTCCCCACCTCCTCTCGTCCATCCCAACGGCTCTCCCCCACAACCCTCAACACCCCAGATGCCGAGGTCAACACCCCCCACTCCCTATCATCAAGGAATTTGAAAATTTATTTGATTTATTCTATTCTTTCTTGAATTAGAAACCAATACTCGATGTGGAGTGAACAACGAATCTATGGTATATGGTCTTATTCTTTTTAAATTAATGACTCGATAGTCCTATTTATTTATTAAAGGAATTTTCTGATTTTGGGTTCATTATTTATTCAACACGTTTTGGTGCAGTGGTAGATAATGATAGAGGGAATTTAGAATAAATTTCATACATTATCTTGTTGTGAGATGGGATTTGGGATGATTTTATCGATGGAGTAACCATTTTAGATCATTTTGATCCTTATAGGTTCTCACGATAATTTGGTCATTTAAAATAGGTTACATATTTACCTATAATCAATATTGTGAGATAATATAACCCATCTTTCCTTTATTAAATGTGGTCGATGATGATGCATGGGGATTCTGACATAGAATTTCATTACATCTTGAGAATGGTCCAAATAAATTTTCATGGTGTTATTCCATGTTTTGGGTTGAATACTATACCAATGGGGTGTTGGGGAAACAAGTTTGATGGGTGTATAAAATATTGGATTCTAAAAGATCATTTCATGTCATACTATCCTTATAATTTATTGGGGGGAAATAATTATATCCCAAAATTCTAATAATTTTGAGGGAGTTTCATCCTAATGATATTTTTTTTTGAGATTGGTGAATACTCCACATGTTTGACTACAAGTGTTGGAAGACCTAATTACATTTTCCCCAGTGGAATAGTGTAAGGTATTCATCGATCAATGCTAAAATAAAAATTTCATCCCCTAATGTTAAACAGGAGGCAATGATGGTGGACTTTCATACAACTATGAATCAATTTAAAGAAGATATTTCCATGAAAAATAAAATTCTATATTATATACCTGTAGTGGATGGTGAACAGAGTCTGGTTCCCAATATTGTCATCTAGCCTCATGTTTAATGAAATTTGACTTGGTTCAAGGTTTAAACTATCATCATATATAATCCTTTAAAGAAAATTTCTGATAAAGATGACAACCTTCTAAAATGATCCTTGACCTAGGTGTAGGTGTGTTTTATTATCGACATTGGAACACCCTTGTTCATAATGTTCTCATTTATTGAGAGGATTTACCCACCCATGAATTTGATCACATCAATGTTATTTTTCCAACCACCATACAATATATTTAAAGGACAAAACTACTGATTTAAATCTCATAACTATAGAGGAAGTGAAACTTCATGATTTTATTTCTATACAGACTGTAGAGATGAATGAATATGTGGCTCACATGGAAAGAATAAAGGCACCACTATCATAAAAAAACATAGTTCTAGAATCCATAAAATATAAAATACAAGATCTAAACACCTTTTTAAAAAAAATCATACTCAATCAAAAGATGGAGCTAGTTATAGAACCAATCTCGAGTAGGCCCCGAACACCTTTTGTTAGAAATTTGCAGATCTATTGAATCAGGTTCGTAGAATTTCACTATAGTCACATCATTTCCATTTCGTTTCATAATACGGATAGAGTGACTCTAGGATGTGGATACTCCACAATAGTTTTTTCAATGAATGGGATATTTTATTCTCTCAATCATTTGTCACTTTGTTACAACATTACATTGAAATTTTAATAGGAAGAATGGATTATACATATTTTTTTGTCAGAATGACTAAATATTAGAATGTTAATATTATAATAATGGTAACATGATAAATAATCTAAAAATTATATGTTTAGGGCCTTATAAGACCAAATTCACTAATGGTATTAGATGACTGTATTTTACTGATTGTTATTTGGGTAATTACACCATCCAAGATTATTTATTCCACGAATTTGAGATTTCCTATATAGATATGACTCATGTTTATGGAGATAAAATTTTGTTTTTCTATATTCTAAGAATGTGTCCAAAAATAGAGGAACTTGTTTTAGAATATTCTATACCAATCAAACTCATATGGAAAATGCATATATGTGTAAGTGTAAAGGGGTATATGCATTTATAAACATATATCTTGGGACCCCATTATGAATATTTGGCCATGAAAATATGTGCATAGGGGCTAGGTGTCCTTATATATATGTGAAGTTGCATATGCGTGCAAGCAGAAAAAAGGAAGATTCGAGTTTTCATCATCAAAACCAACGGGTCTTGAGGTTGAGGTAGGATCCCTCTGCCTAAACCTTTAATTTTAATTCTATAATTGCCTGATTGTTTTAAAAACATGTATCCATAATTGCTTTATTGTTTTCAAAAATGATTTTCTAACAACCACTATCTTTGTCAAGGAAGAATATGAATATATCCATTGATAATGTGCACATATATTCTTTAGGAAACCTAAAAATAATTATTAATAACTTTATTTTACTTATATTTATGATTCATAGGATTATACAGATAAATATTTGAGAACAAAGGAGGACTCTCCCTTATAATTAGATCCCTTAAAGATGAAAAAATTTTAATTTTGAAAAGAATATGGTTTGAGTATGAATATGGATCAATGAAGTCTGAGTACCCGTGTTTTAGGAATCTGAATCATTGGTTAAAACATGGGAAATAATTCTCTTGAAGTCATGGGCATCCATTTTACTGGTGATGTGAACCTATACTTATAGAGATGTCGTAACATGCATTTTTGAAATGTATATGATTTATTATGTTATAAGAATATGATGATTCACCTTTCCTAATGCATCATAATCCCATCCTTCTTCATGCGATGAGCATGGAATTCCTCGGGTGATGAGCCTCGTGTTCATTAGGTGATGAGCCTAAAATACCTCAGGTGACTATCTTATAGAGGATGGGTATCATTGGGCATCAACTTCAGGGATTGGTGAACCCGTTAAGAATTTCATATCCTTAAAAAATGATATAATGAGTAACAAAGGCCATATTAGTCATCATAATCATAAAAAACACTCAAATTTTGATTCAAATTATCTTATGGAATTCCAAGAAATATATTTGATAGGTGAGGTTCCCCAACCCTTTCTAATAGGTGTAGGGGTAGAATAAGGTCCCATGAATCTACTAAAACCCATGATCACCTAAAAATGGAAATTTCATACCACTATTCTGATGAAATGCCTACTATCGCCCTGACCTGATTTCCTTTATAAAGATCATGTAGTGGAGGGTTATCAATACACTGGACAACCACTATGAGTAGAAATAAATCATACCAACAATAAAAATTGAAAATGATGATCTAGAATCCATGGTTCCACATTAAGACAACCAATATAAAAGACCCTACATGGGGGGACTGGCAGGGGGAGGCGGTGTCTAGGAGGGTCTGTAAGCGGCAAGTGGGTCTGTAGGGGGGGTTGTGTAGGGGGAGGGGAAGGGGGGCGTCTAAGTAGGATAAAACCACATGTTGTTATTGAGCCTCCTTCAGCTTCTTCCTAAAAATAAATTCCACAGCCTCCCTAGCCTCAGAAAAATAGATTTTCACTGTATAAGGGAGTTCAGAGCCCCTGTTAGTTCCAAACCTGCTCTCCCCTCAACAACAACATGCCTAATGAATTAATAGATTCAACTATGGTACACCCATCCATCCATTTGTTTATTCTTATTGAATTTTAAACTTGTATACTGGATATTTTTAGTCATTTTTTCACCTGTTCTATTTAGGTATTTGAGGATGCCTTTAAGTCACAATTAAGCATCATAATCCTTGATGACATTGAGAGGTAATTACAATAAATTTCAATGAAATGCTACTTTTGGTCCTTTCATTCGATAACGACTATGCTATTTTTTTAGTACAATCTTTGGGAGTACATTTCTATTGGACCTCATTTTTCAAATATCATTTCTCTAATGCTGATGGTCCTTTTGAAACGGCTTCCTCCCCAGGAATTCTTCTAATATTTTATTAGTATAACTCATTCCGAATATATATTTATGAGGTTTTATTTGTCTCAATGTCTTCACATGAACTGTATTTTTTTGTGTATGCTTTATCATTATAGGCTATATCTGTGGATAGGGATGCATGCTATGCAGGGAACTAGAAACAAAACATAGCCCATACTTATGCATATAAGAATATATATAAATATCCTCTTGTGGTATTTTATTCTTATATATCATGGTTGAAATTATTTCATTTATGTTTTCCATTTTAATCCTTAATCCTCTCATTTGAGACACCACGGTCTTCTCCAATGATTATTTTTGACTCGCTGGGGGGTGTAGGCTAGGGGGCTACTGCAGGCTAGGGGTGGTGCATTCTAAGGGGCTGGTGCATGCTAGGGGGATGGGGGGCTATGCAGGGGGGGCTGTGAAGTCTAGGAGGCTAGTTGGAGGGGGAAAGGGGCAGGGGGCAGGGGGGTAGGGGCAGGTTAGCATGGTTGGGGGTAGGGAGCAGGGGGCAGGGGTAGGGGGAGGGTGGAGGGGGCAGTGGGAAGGGGATATGGGGTAGGGGAGAGGTCTGCATAGTAGTGGGGCATGGGGCAGAGGGTAGTTGAATGGGTAACTATATTTTATTAAATTATAAAGTGTTATATAATGCATACAGTTTTGATATGTTCTCGCACCTCATGTATTTGGGGATTTCAGTGTTTTTGACTCCATATTATGTTTTGAGTAGGGGGTTGGATCATTTTGTGTTGGTTCGGGAGGATTTGGTGCTCCTAATCGAGGTAAGGATTTAATGACGTTGGTTATTCTCTCAATAGTTATGTAGAATCCTTTATGTGTTTTAATGTTCCTAATATCCTTTGTGTAGTGTGTTGATCCCAGCTCGTTGGTTTCGATTATCCAATTTAAGGGCGACTTGAATGTGTGTGCATAGGTAACAAAGTATATGTATATGGGTTCCCCTGTTACGTGTATAGTCAACCATGGAAGTGATTATGCTCATATGAAGATATGTGTGCCCATGTATATATATAAATTCATACACAGGCTAGTGGAGACTGGTATATGCATATAAGAAAATGTGCAAGGATCCCCTTGCACATGGTCATGGCCATGCAGGTGTGTGCATATGTGCTATCTGTCCTTGGATGTGTGTGAAGGTGAGTATACCCAGTGGGCGAGCATAAACTTTTAGATAGAAAGCTCCAAGAGTTGAATTGGACGGTTTGGTTCCACCTTGAGGTAGGATCCCTCTTCTAGCATCTTTAATTCAAGAATGTTTTAAATTTAATTTAGATTCTTTCTTAATTCTGCATAATTATATTGAATTGCATATCTTGAATAAATGTTATTTAATACAATTGTTGCAATTGATAAATAAATTCATGTATTTATAATTAAACCCCTCGAAAGGAGGTTCACTATTTGTTAAAACTCACAGTGATAGTTATGTTGATCTAGTTGCTTACATTATTTCATTTGATTTGTGATGATTGAGATTTAGAATTAATGTTAAATATAATTAAATGAATTGTGTGATAATGCAATGTCGTGATTTTATAATAAAACCCCTCCATTGGAGGTGCATTGTCTTCTAAACCAAAGTGTAGCGATAGTTATTTTTATCATGTTTAGATTTGGTTTGAGTCTTTCATATTCCTCTTATTGGTGTTTGTTTTGTGGCAACTTAGTTTTTGTTTTCCTTGAATAATATAAATTGGCTTCTCGTACTCGTTTAACTAAAAAGACATTTCCCAAGTAGGCATATGCCTGACCATGACACTTTCCATTTTATGCTTTGAATATTATAAATAAAATTTCTACATTTAGGCAATGTGAATGAATTTTTAAATAGTTTGTGTAGGGTGTATGATTATTAATTGTCGTTTTGTTGACCTTTAGATGTTGCAACATTGTGCCGCTCGCTATAACATTCTCTAGTGATCCCATGTCATAGAATATTAAATAGTTGATCTGTTCTATCATTTTCCGATGGGGGTGACAGTCAGAATGTTGCCCCACATCCTACCGCTCCATTTGCTCCAAGATGGAAGATGCTACCCCGTAGATGTCGTTAGACCGGGCCAACACACCGTGGTCACGCCGCGGTCACACTACGGTCACTCCACGGTCACACCGTGGTGACGTTACAGTCAAGCCACGGTCAAGCCGCTGTAATGCCGTGATTTGGCTCTGCTCCAGGATGACACCCTATGGCGGTTCGCGGTGATTGTATTCTATGAGTCTTGTGATCAATGTTGAAACTGACTAATCACAATTTCTACCGGTGGGGCGATGATCGGAATGTAGCCCTGCCTTTTCCCGCTCCCTTCGCTCCTGGCCGGAAGATGCTGCACTGTGGAAGATGCTGGACCGGGCCAATATGTTGCGTTCACGCCGCGGTCATGCTGCTGTCACACTGCGGTCACGCCGCGGTCATGACGCCGTCACACTGCGGTCACACCATGATTTGGCCATACTCCAGGATGACACCCCGCGACACTTCACAGTGATAGTATTCCATGAGACTTTTGATCAATCTTGAGACTGACTAATCCCAATTTATGTCGGCGGGGTGAGGACCGGAATGTTTCCATTCCTCCTCCTGCTCCCTATGCTCTTGACCGAATGATACTGCCCCACAGATGTCGCTGGTCCAGGCCAACACGCCGCTATCACATAGTGGTCACGCCGGAGTCACACCGCGGTAATATCGTGATTTGGCCATGCTTAGGATGACACCCTGTAGTGGTTCGCATTGATAGTATTCCATGAGTATTGTGATCAATGTTGAGACATACTAATCAAAATTTCTACCGGTGGGGTGACGGCCGAAATGTTGCCCCACCTCCTCGTGCTCCCTTCGCTCCTGGTCGAAATATGATGCCCCGTGAATATCACTAGACCGGGCCAACATGCCGTGGTCATGCCGAGGTCACGCTGTGGTCACGCCATGGTCACACCGCAGTCGCGCCACGGTCACGCCGCGGTCAGGACGTGGTAATGTTGTGATTTTTCCCTACTTCAGCCACATCTATCCCACACTAGCCCCCTTCCACCTTCATTTTAGCCTGCTGCCACCATCATTCCAGCCAGCAAAAACCCCCCTTCCACCTTCAAATCACCCCGCACCATCCCCCAGCACCTGCAACAATCCCCCTTCTACCAGCATTCCAGCCCCCTTCCACTGGCATTCGAGCTTTCTCCAGCCCCCAACCACCTACAATCCAGCCCGTACTAGACACCACACTAGCCACCACCCCCAGCCTCCTACAAAACACTCATGCCAGCCTTCTTCCACCTACAAAACAGCCCCATCCACTAGTTCCATCCCTCACCCGCCCCGGACCTCCTACATCCCAGCCCTCACCAGCCCCTACCACATGCCCAACAACCCCCAGCCACCTGTTATCTAGATCACACCAGACCCATGCCACCTATTCCAGCCCCCACCATCCACCTACCACCCCCCTGCCGCCTTCCGTCCTGCCCGCACCAGCCACTCCAGCCCGTACCAGCCATCGCACCAGCCCCCAGCCTCCCGTATTCTAGGATGAATGAGAAAAACTCCATGAAAATCACAAAACGTAAAGGTGAAAGAGGATCCCCTTTTCTGAGCACTCTTTTCCACAAAACGCGGCCATGTAAACTTCCATTAATGTTCACCGAGAACATTGGGGTAAAGACGCATCTTTTAACCTAAGATGAGAACATAGTCGGAAAGCTGAGCAGAACCAAAGCATCCCTTAAGAATTCCAACCTAAATGAATCAAAAGCCTTGAATAAATAAATCTTGACGGCACTCCTAGGAACCCTAGAATCAGGATGGTATCCCCACAATAATTTCTGGGTAAAATGATTCTTAGAATGAATTGGTTTTGGTACTGAAGGTTGAGGATATTTTTATCCATCTTAAGATTTATAAGTATCTTAAGGTTATTTTTGTAACCATCCTACTAGAGGGTCCGAGTTATAAGTGGTGGAAGTATATTATTTGTACTTATCCAGACAAAGACTACTTTTGGAGAAGTTTCAAGGAATTGTTCATTTAGGATTATTTCATAACGAAGGGAAGGTACTGATGGCTATTGAATTTTCTAGGAGGGGCTGTCCAGGTGTGGTGTCCAAGGGTTGTCCGGGGGGTGTTGGGGGTCTGCAGGGAAGGGGGAGGGTGCAGGTGGGGTGTCTAAGAGGGGTTGTCCGGTGGGTGTCTAAGGGATGTCCAGGGGTTCTGTTGGGCAGGGTACATGTGTGGTGTCTAATGGGATGTCCGGGGGGTGCGAAGGGGTGTTGAGGGGTCTATAGGGAAGGGGGGAGGGTACAAGTGTGGTGTCAAGGAGGGGCTACCCAGGGGGGTGTCCATGGACTCTCTGGGGGGGTTTCTGGGGGGAGGGGTCTACAGGGAATGAGGGCAGGGTGCAGGTGGGGTGTCTATGGGGGATGTCCACGGGGGTGTCCAAGGGTTGTCCGGGGGGGGGGCTGATTTGAAGAGATAATCCCACGACCAACGGTACCTAACCTCATAGCAATGTTTTTTTTAATGATTTTTGGAAAGGTATTCCCAATAGAAATATGTCTGAAATCATTTACATCTAGAACATTTACCTTCTTTGGGACTAGGGAAATAAAATTGGAGTTGATTCCATAGGGCACTGAGGCATGGTTAAAGAACTCCCTCATATCATTAAGGAGCTCATCACAAACTATGTCCTAGTAGATCATGAAGAATTAATTTTTGAACCCATCCGGACCAGCCACACTATCATGATTTAGAGAAAAAGGGCACTCTTAACCTCTTTCTCATCAAGGGATGCAACAAGGGAGATTGTTGGATTGGTGTAGCCCGATCTGGTTGGGCCGAATGCTTGTGTCCTACAACTGTCGCGGGTCGAGCTCTGCGATGAGATCATTGGGGGTTTAAGGGGGAAACGAACCCTAGCTCCAGGGGTCCAGGGGACGAAGGCCCTGGTCCAAATTGTCGGTAATTGTAGCAACATTGACAAATGTAGCAGTGTAGACTTTGGAGATCATTTTACTATTGCACTTTTGAATTTCAGCTAGCAGCCACTACAGTATTGGATACATACAGAAAAGGCCTTATAAAATTGAAAATGTTTATAATAATATTTCATCATCTCTCCATACTACTAAAGAAATCTTCTCCTCCATGACTAGCTTGAGTAGAGTGGTCATCACATTCAATTGGTCAACCTATTCCTTGAAAACCCATTCCATAGAATCAGCCTCAATTAATCCTAATGAGATGAATTCCCATAACCTATAACAACATGGAGATACTACATGACTATAGACTAGATCAAATCAACATCAACTAAAGTCGAGGGAGGTAGAGAACTAGATGTTGATGCAACAATAGGAGGTTCCTGAAAACTCAAAATTCCACTGAAATCTAACATAAGTCTTTCTCTGAAATATTATAAATATACTATGGATACAAAATCTGAAGGCACTGGGGAAACAACTCTCTCAACACCAGGTTAAGAAGCCTCTACAGGTTATGATTTGGACGGTACATCTAAGGGATAATCCAGAACCTAACCAGCTTAGTCAATATGCTTAACTAAGGATCCCTTAGAACATGTGCAAGGGATGTGTAGGGGGCTATTGTCCAGCAGGGGGGCTGTCCAGGGGGTCCAACATGGGGGGATTCTATCCCAGGGGGGTCCAATTGGGGGGGTTCTATCCTGGGGGGTCCAGTAGGGGGGATGCTGTCCAGGGGGTTCCAGTAGGTTGGGCTGTCCAGTGGGGTCCAGCGGGGGGCTGCTATCCAGGGGGGCTGGGGCTGCTGTCCAGAGGGGGCTCCTGTCAAGGGGGTCCAGCAGGGGGGAAAGGGGTGTGCAGGGGGGGGGGGGGGGTCAAGGGTGTGTCTATAAGGGGTGAAAGGGATGTGTGTGTGTGTGGGGGGGGGGGGCTACCGTCCATGGGGTACGAGGGGGGGGAAGTAGGGGTGCAGGGGGGGTGTCCAGTAGGGGTGGTGCAAGGGGGGTCCAGCGGGGGGGGGGGTTCCATCTAGGGGGGTCCAACAGTGGGGGAAGGGGGGCTTTTGTCCAGGGGGTCCAACAGGGGGGTTGCTGTCCAGGGGGGTTCAGCCGGGGGAAGCTGATGTCCATGGGGGTCCAGTAGGGGGTTGCTGATGTCCATGGGGTCCAGTGGGGTGGGGGGATGCTATCCAGGGGGTCTAGAAAAAGGGAAAGGGTTTTGAAAGGGGGGGATGCTAAGGGTGTGTGCAAGGGGTGAAAGGGATGTGTGTATGTGAGGATGGGTGGCTGATGTCTAGGGGGTGAAAGGGGGGTGTCCAGAAGGGGTGCAAGGGGGGTTTCCAACAGGGGTGGTGCAAGGGGGGTCCGGCAGGGGGTGCTGTCCAGGGGGGGTCCAGTAGGGGGCTACTACTGTCCATGGGGGTCCGGCAGGGGGGGGTGTCCAGCGGGGGGGGGGGGGTGTTGTCCAGGGGGGATGGGGCTGCTGTCTAGGGGGTCCAGTAGGGGGTGCAAGGGGGTGCAAGGGGGTGTGCAAGCGGTGAATGGGATGTGTGTGTGGGGGGGGGGTGCTGTCAAGGGGGTGGTTGTCCAGTATGGGTTAAGGGGGGGGGGTCCCGTAGGGGTGGTGCAAGGGGGGTCCAGCAATGGGGATTCTATCTTGGGGGTCCAATAAGGGGGGGCTGCTGTCTAGGGGGGTCCAGCAGATGTGGGGTTGTTGTCTACGGGGTCCAGGAAGGGGGGGGGGGTGTTGTCTAGGGGGTCCAGCTGGGGGGTGGGGGCGGTTGTGCAAGGTGGTCAAGTAGGGGACAAGGATGTACAAGGGGGGTTCAAGGGGTGCAAGGGATGTGGGTGTGGGGGGGGGGTGGCTTCTGTCCAGGGGGTAGTTTTGTTTTATGAAATGGGACGGTTTTTCGCCACGGTTCAATGAATCGTGGCTGGTATTGTCATTGCTATAGGGCCAAACCTATAGCCATGGTTTTAAACCGTGGCTATAGGGCTATATCAAAGTTTTAAAACGGTGGATATATGGTTATATCAACGGTTTGAAACCGTGGATATAGGTCTATAGTCATAGTTGAAACCGTGGCTATAGGTCTATATGCACGGTTCGAAACCATGGCTATAGGGCTATAGCCACGGTTCGAAACTGTGGCTATATGTTTTTCCCTATATCTATGACAATACCAGCCACGGTTCAATGAACCATGGTTATAACCTATAGCCACAGTTTTTGGGCAAATAGCCATGGTTCCAAACCGTGGCTATAACCTAATTTTCTAGTAGTGATATATATAAATATTAGTGTGTGTTTGTACTAACAAACTGACATATATTATCAATATATTCTAACATATGAATATACATAAGAATATATAATATATTTGAATATACATAAATATATATATTTAAACTTATAGATACACATAATATATATGTATATATATATGTGCGTGTGTGTTGTATATATGTATTTATTTACTTATTTACACACACATACACAAACATATTTTATAAATGTATTTAAAAATAATGTTATAAACATATTTTAATGTGTGAATAAATATTATGATAAAAATATATAAATATAAATATAAATATGTAGATTTAAATATAAATATATAAATATAACTAACTATATATATTAATATATATATATATATTAATATATATATATATATGTGAATTAATTTATGAATAAATATAACTATATATATATAAATAAATAAATATAACATTAAGGGGAGAACCAAACAAGATGGATGAGTGGTAAACACAAATTCACATATACCCATTCAGACCATTAAAAATGGCCTTTAACAGTGCTAAAAATTAATTGTTAATCAGAGATATGATAAGGGGAGCCTTTATCAATTTTTTTAGCACTGATAAAGGCCTAGCCTCCTGTAGTGTGCATCAAATATAACAACACACCCAGAAGAAAATTTACAGTTTAAACAACACACCCAGAAGAAAACCTTCTATATACATTTAATTGATATAATCAATATAAAATGTCCAACTTTGGTTTTTAGAAAAAAACACTACTATTTACATTTCCAACAAAAGTTTTATATAATTACATGTACAATTGTCAAAGAAACATTCTAAAAAATTAATATTTTATATTTTGATGCCCATGATCCCCTTTAAAAAATGTTCTCCCATGGTATCAGTTTCCAAAAAAATCTACTCAACCTGAGAAAATGATACCACATATATAATAAAAAATATTAAGTTATTAATACTATAAATAAATAAATTAAACATTAATATGAAATAACACATTAATAAAATTTCCATATTTAATAAAAATGAAACATTTGGAGTCATACTGTTAATATCATGTGTCCTAATGAGATGGGGTTAATTAATATATTTTGAAATGAGTTATGGATCATTTTACTTAAATATCAACACAATCCGAATGTGTTTTCTCGCTTTTGAGTATGTCAAATTTTCTTTTACTAAATTTAATGTTAATTTTAAACAATGAAACATTTAGAGTTATACTGGCCACACCGTGTGTCATATTGAGGTGTAGATAATTCCTACCAGTCACAAATTATTAATGGATAATTTTTATAAAATATCAAAACAATATGAATTCATTTTCTTTTCTTTTAGTATATACATTGTGTATTTTTACTAATATATAATTTCAATATGGAAACATGCATTTAGATTAATAATGGTCATATCGTGAGTCAGTTTGATGTGAGACTACTTCATACACATCAAAAATGTCTTATGAATAATTTTACCAAGTTATCAAGAAAATCAGAGCATGTTTTCTTGGTTTTTAGTGAGTGACACGTTTTGCACTAAAATGTAAATTTTAAACTGGTAAAAGAAACTTTTATTCATACCGATCACACCATGCATTAGATTGAGGTTTGGTTGACTCCTACATGTCACAAATTACTCATGGATAATTTTCCTAACGTATCAAAACAATATGAATGTATTTTATCAGTTTTCAGTATGTCACTTGTTGTTTTTACTTCAATTAATGTCAATTTTAAATAAAAATAGACACTTTGAGTTATACCGGCCACACCATGAATCCTATTGAGAGTTGGTTGATCCATACACATAAAAAATAACTAATATATCATTTTCGTAAAATATAAATACAATATGAATGTGTTTGCTCAATTTTTAGTAGGTCACTTATTGTTTTTACTTAAATTAATGTTAATTTTAAATAAAAAGAGACACTTTGAGTGATTCCTATCATACTATGTGTCAAATTGAGATGATATTGATCCATTAAAATCATAAATGTCTAATATATCATTTTCTTAAAATATAAAATCTATGCAAATGTGTTTTCATGGTTTTTAGTATGTCATTTATTTTTTTACTTAAATTCATAGAAATTTTAAATAAAAATAGACACTTTGAGTTATATTGGAAAAATTGTGCATCGTATTAATGTATGGTTGAGTACTACTTGTCTCAAATGACTAATTTATCATTTTAATTAACTATAAAAATAATATGAATTTGGTTTCTCGGTTTTCATTATGTCACTTGTTCTTTTTACTCAAATTAATATCAAATATAAATAAAAAGTCACACTTTGAGTCATACTGGTCACACCATGCATCATATTGAGGTGAAATTGAATCCTACACCTCACAAATGAATCATGGATAATTTTCTTAAAATATCAAAACAATAAAAATATATTTTCTCAGTTATCAGTATGTCACTTGTTGTTTTTACTTAAATTGATGTTAATTTTAAATAGAAAGAGACACATTGAGTTATACCAAACACACCAAGCATCATATTGAGGTGGGGATGATTTATATTTTATGTGTTATGATTCATAAATAAATAAATATTTCACGTTGAGATCCATGTTGTGAGGGATGATAAATTACATTCCATCTAATGGAAATTTTTCAGGATATAACATTAAAGGAACTAAAGAGTGTCTTGTTTGTCAAAAAGGTACACATTCAATTAGGTTGAAACTTTCATCAATGATTATGTTTCTAGAATATTATAGATTTATACTCTAATGGTATAATTACATACATTAGGTGACATCATTTTATGGATGTTCATAAGAACTTACAACAGCATATCCCATAATAGTTGATCAACTGTTTGAGAAAGTAAATGATATGGACACTACTTTTGGAATACCATTTTTGAAAAACCATATGAAAACCAGTTCGAAAATGTGATCAGTATTTTGTTTGACTTATTATTCTAGACTTTTCTGTATAGCTGACATTTTCTTAATGTTATCCATTTTGAAAAAAAAATTATGTGATAGTTTCATTGGTAAGTTGCTAAATGCACCGAGAAAAAAAATGATGGAATTAAGGCTATGTTAGAGATGGTTCACATGGGAATATGAGAAGAGTTGGGGCCTATGAATGGTGAAAAATGAAATCTTCTTCCTCTACCTGTATACACTCTTTCCTGGTAAGAGAGATATTAGTTTTTCAACTTCTTCAATAAAGTAATGGTTACATATGGGTATTCGTCTAATATCAAGAATATTGGGTCAATAAATGATTTGAAGTTAAAGGGTCTGAAATCACATGAATGTCATATTTTTATTCAATAACTAATTACTATAGATTTATGTTTCATTATTTCCAGTACCTCCCTTCATACATTAACCAAGATTTATTTCTTCCTCAAAGCTATATCCAGCAATGTTATAGATCTGATGAAATTTACAACTATGGAATGATAAAATATCATCATATTATGGGAATTGGAATTGTTCTTACCGTAACAATTTTCTTGATATAATGGTTCACTTTATGGTTCACTTAGTGAGTGATATTAGACTTTGTGGCCCTATACAGTATAGATGAATGTACCCCATTGAATGGTAAATGAAGTTTTTTTAAAGGGTATGTCAAAAATAGAATTTAACCAGAGGGTTTTATTATAGAGAGATATATTGTTGACAAAGCCATTGAATTATTTAGAGAATACATATCAGGTGTGGAAAGATTTTTTCTACCAAAATCTCATCACACTGGGAAGCTTGCGGGCGAAATAATTTTTGGAAGAGATGTTGTCAAAATTGATATTGTAGATCAGAAGGAGAACCACCATTACGTTTTGCATAAGGTTTTAGAGGTTCCACCAAATGTTGAAATACACAATGAAATTCTTAGGCATTTTAATCAATCAAGGGATGAATGTTAGAAATCAAATACACATAATCAACAGTTTATAAAATGGTTTTAGGACAATATTTTTAACGAGTCAGATGAAAATCCATATTCAATTTTAGAACTAATTAGATGGTTATCATAGGACCAAGTGTGTATGTATTTTATTACAATGGTTATGTAATTAAGGGATATACATTCTATACAAATGGACATGATGAATTCAATTCTATGAAAATGTGTCGAGTTACACTTGTGGATGAAGCAATGCATGTTTCTAATACCAAGGACATGAATATAATTTACATGAATATGTCCTACATTGGAATCACAAAACAAATATGGGAGTTGGATTATACAACATTCCCAAGTATCGATTTTTCAATTCAAGTGGGTTGATAATAGGTGTGATATTAAAATATATGAATTGAGAATCATTGGAAGTACAAGTATTTTATTTACTAGATCATGTAATGTGAAAGTGGTCAATTGTTCTATTATCGACCAAAACCACTGAAGGTTCAGATAAAAATTAACAGATTATTGACACTTTCATTTGGACTCTGTAATTATATTAGAGTGGTCCCAATGTAGATTAATTTTTTATGTTATAGGAGACCACAATGAAGGGATTTTGATAGTAGATAAAGGGGTCAAATCCTATCATCATTTAAAAAAATTGAGTTCAATAATGAAGTTATATTTTTTTGTAATATATAATGTGTTTCCACACGTTATTATCTATTCACTATTTTATTTATGTTGTCTAAATTAAATGTTAAACCAATTCTGTAGATAATGAGTTTTACACATGTTGGTGCTCCCAATCCTGAGGAACTATAGGTCTTTCATTCTAATGTTTCTCATTGTACAGAGGAACAACGACCTTCTGTATGTGATGGTGCTCCCAATCCAGAGGAATAATAGGTTTCTCATCATGTTTCTACTATCATTTCATACGATCAATGACCATATTCACATAATGATTCTACTGATCCATATAAATAAAATATTGATGAGTTTGAATCTAATGAAATGGTAGGTGACGAAGGAATAATGATGCAGAAAAAATAAGAGTTCCACAGTTTGATGGTGTTAGAAGAAATCATTAAGGTGAAAATAAAATACATCAAATATGAAGTAACATGGAATGCACGAGGACATCATGTTAACACCCAAAAGGCCATATTCAGAAGTTACATTAGAATCATCACTCAGTAATGTGTTCCAAATGATGTAGATTCATGGCATCATGTTGGGACTATTATTAATACATTGATGAGGGAAGATATTATGGTACCATTATGACATAATTTCTTTATTTTTTGAAAAAAATAAAATAACTAAACAAAGAATTAATCTTCACGATCCCTTGAAGTGTGAATTTATATTAGATGAATCCCATAAGAAATATCTATTAATGATTTCTGGAAAGATTTATAGAGGATTTCACTCAATTCTATTGAGACATAATCTTAATGATACTGAAGGGAAAATAAAACCACACCCACTTCTAATGTATGCACACCTGATAACCCAAGATGCATGGGATGTGTTTACAAGACATTGTTCGGTTGTGTCTTTTAAAGTACGTTGAGGATAGTAATACATTTTTTGGCAATACATATATTCATCACTTTGATCAAAATTTTTTATTTGTTAAAAAGAAACTGAGTAATGAAAATTATGGATGGTCAGAAAAACCAACGTACCCCGACCATAAAGTAAGGAAGTGGTATGCTTCACTTGAAAAAATTGTTATGTATTTAAAATCTTTTGTAACACATTTATATGTTATGAAAAAAAAAATAATTATGTTACTCTATTTATATGAAGATTGATGAAAACAAATCACAACCAATTTCCATCTCATTCCCTGTGTTTTGGAAGGAGGAATGTGTAATTAAAGATGGGATTCTAATTGATGAAAATACACAAAAGAGTGGGAACCATGTGTATGTATGACATAATATTTTTTTGATTTAAATCCCTATTACATAACAATGATTAATTATTTTCCTTTATTTTCTATATTTATTAGTCATAGGAATCATCAACACCTGTACCGGATGAACACCTACTATCAGTGGCCTTGAAGCAGACAAAACAGTATGGTCACATCATATGTGCGAGTATTAGGGTGACACCCTGAATATATTTTGATAAAAAAATATGTGGATAATGATAATGAAATGAAATAGAGGAAAAAAAGACTAGTTAGACTTGATGGAAAATTACAATGGTAAAGAGAGTTACTATTACCATTTATGGGGTTAATAAAAGAGAAACAAATAACTCAAGAACAATCATTTCATGAATATTCTGCCCCACCCACCACCATCTTTGAGATGATCCATTTACCTCAACAAGCTGTCTTTTCCAAGGTAATAAACGAAATAATAATTTTTTATATTAAATGTAAATCAGATAGACGCTGTTACCTTTCCTGTACTAATATTATATTGGATGATAATCACTATGATTTATATCTATCAACACCCACCCATTTATTTCTATAGATGGATACAATGCTCAATATTCAAAATGACATGCTACACAATAGAAAAATTACAATAGGTCATGTGAGAGTGTTGATTAGGATAGACCATGAGTTGAGAACTGAGATACCTATTCCAATTTATGAGAAAGGTATTCATAAGGTTGACCAAACTATTGTAAAATTAATTTTATGTAATTCACATCTTGTAAAAAAACATGTCCACAAGGAGGTATTAATTTCCAATTTATTTTTCATACTAAAACTTTAACAATTAAAGAAACCAAGTCTGAACCGATTAATATTATTACAGAAAAACAAAGGAAATGGGATGAAACAAAAGGTCGACTCAAAAACATCTATATGATCAACCAATAGATAAAAAAGATATTCTAAAAGCACATTTACCCTGCCCAATGAATATTTGTATTTACTTACATTGATGGTTCATGCGGTTGAAAAGATACAAAGTGGTAGTAGTCACGTAGTTTATTTTGAAAAAACAATGTTTAGAGAGGATGTTACTAATTACATTTCTTTTAATAATTTAGATGAAATCCTCAACTATGAATGTCTATGAGCCTCAGTTGTAAATTTATACATGATGTATGTTTTCATGATTTAATTTTCCTACATATGACATACAATGTTAATTTCGACTAAATAAATTTCATATTTTTTGTAGGTGTATATATCAATAAAAATTGAATTGATTTACCCATAAAAAATTGACTCGTTAGTCCTCACATCACCTCTACAGACCAAAGAGAAATAAAATCCAAACATATGGATGAAATATTGGATATCCTAGGAAAATTGTTTGAATGAAAACTTGGTGATGAAATACACTTCTTAATACCAATGATGAATGGATAAAACTCTATAATTTAATTATATCACAGAAAATTTTCAATTATTTCATTAATTATTCTTTTTTTTTATTTTTAGGAAACAATGGATGCTCATTATGGTCAATTTAGATACTCCAAATATTTATTTCTTGGATTCACTCCATATATTACCAACATACCGACCACATATGATGGCATTTTTTAATTTTTAATACACTAAATAAAACATTTTAGAAATAGAATCCATGTTATGTAATTTATATTATGTTTTAATTAAGATTCAATTATTATAGGGTGGTGTGTAAATATTGTCTAAATCGTGGCATGAAGACAAACATTGCGCACAAGGACCCTGAAAATTTATAAAACTTAATAAGTATTAGGGTATATATAATAATATTTCACTATACAAACACACATCAAAACAAATTAATTATTTTACTCAATATTCCTATAGTGTATGAAACAAGAAAATGTAAAATATTTTCATTATTATGATTGAATTTTTTTAGAAAGATCATATTCCATCAAAAAACAAACATCCCCAAATAGATATTTTCAAAGTAAATTACTACTTTATTTCAAATAATTTTTAATATTTTGTGTATTAATATTTTTTTAGTAATATTATAAATTTTGAAAAAAATCATATTCAGAAGATGATATAAATTTTCTTAGAAACAAATGGGCATCATACCTGATCACTGAATGTATAAAAATAGCATGAAGATGTGACTTCTAGAGAAGTAATGGATTGTTTCATATTTATGTTTTATTTATTTATTTTTTGTATTACTCACATAAGAATTTTTTTCTCATACTATAGGATTCCTTGGATGTTTGTATTATATTAAAACTTAGGGTCATGTATGAATCAAAAATGCCTCAATATGACACATGGTGTCATTGGAATGAATACAGGTGTGTCTTTTTATATAAAATTGACATTAATATTAGTAAAATATACAACTCACATACTCAAAAAAAAGAATTCATATTGTCTTGATACATTGGTACAATGATCCATAATACATTTAGGATCTGTAGGAATCAACTGCACCTCAATCGGACACACGTTGTAACTAGTATGAATCAAAGTGTTTGTTATCAGTTTAAAATCGACATTTTACTTCAAAATGTGTCACCCACTGAAAAAAACAAAACCCACTCATATATTAATTATAATTTAGGAAATTGATTCGTAAATCATTTTTGATGTGTAGGAATTGGTGTCCTGTAAAACTGATACACGATGTGACCAATATTATTCAAAGTGTGTGTTTCTAGTTTGAAATGAAATTTTAGTAAAAAAGACATGGGACATACTGAAATCCATGAATTTTTTTTATTGTTTTTATACTTTTGGAATATGATACATGAGTCCTCTTGGATGTGTAAAAATCATTCACACCTCAATATGACGTATGATGTGACTGGTATGACTCCAAGTGCATTGTATTATTTAAAATTTACAACAATTTTAGTAAAAAGGAACAAGTTGCGTACTAAAAAATGATAAAAAAACATTCGCATTGTCTTGATACTTTAGGGAAACAATCCATGAGTAATTTAGGATCTGTAGTAATCTTTCACACCCCAATTTGAGGAATGGTGTAACCGGTATGACTACAAGTGCATCTTTTTTATTTAAAATTTTCATCTATTTTAGTGAAAAGTATAATTGACTTAATCAAAACCAAAAAATTCATTATAATAGTCTTGATATTGTAGAAAAATGATCCATGAGTTAGTTGAAATGTGTATGAATTAGTTGTAAAACAATATGAGACATGGTGTGATCAGTATGACTCTAAGTCCATCTTTTTATTTAAAATTTACATAATTTTTTAGTAAAAATGAGAAAGTTATGTATTTGAAACTAATAAAACTCATTCATATTGTTTTAATACTTCAGGGAAATGATCCATCAGTCATGTGGGACATGTATAAATCATATGACCTTCAATCAAAGGCATGGTGTTACTGGTATGACTCCAAGTACATCATTTTTATTTAAAATATACATCAATTTTAGTAAAAAGGAAAAATAACCTCTCAAAACCATTAGAATGAATTAGTATTGTTTTGATAATTTAGGAAAACAAATCAAGAGTCGTTATAGATTTGTATGAATTATCCAAATCTCAATATGACTCACGGTGTGACCGATATGACTATAAGTTCGTCTTTTTATTTAAAATTGATATCAATTTTAGATAAAGGAAGAAGTGTCTTAGTAAAAATTGAGAAAATTAATTTGTATTTTTTTGATACTATAATAAAATGATGCATGAGTTATTTGGGATGTGTATGAATCAACTACACCTCAATCCGAGTCACGGTGTGATCGGTATTACTCCATGTGCGTCTTTTTATTTAAAATAGAAATAATATTTAGTAAAAAAACATGTGTAGTATTGAAAACCAAGAAAATGAAATCCAATTATTTTAATTATTTAGGTAAATGATCTGTGAACCATTTGGAACATGTATTAATTAGTCAAACCTCAATATGAGGCACAATGTTACAGCTATGACTCCAAGTGCGTCTTTTTCATTTTCAATTTACATCAATTTTAGTAAAAAAGACAACTAACCTACTCAAGACTGAGAAAACACATTTGAAATGTTTTGATACTTTAAGAAAATGATCCATGAGGCATTTTATACTTGTATGAATCATCCTCACCTTAATATGATGCATGGTGTAACTTTAATGACTATAAGTACATCTTTTTATTTAAAATTGATGACAATTGTAGAAAAAGGAAGAAGTTTCTTACTGAAAACTGAGATAAATCATTTGTAATGATTTGATACTTTATATAAAAAATTAATGAGTTTTTTTGGAATGTGTAAGAAGTATCCACACCTAAATATGAGGCATGATGTGACTGGTATGACTGTAAGTGCATCTTGTTATTTAAAATTGACATCATTTTTTAGTAAGAAGGAAGAAGTGATGTACTGAAATTCGAGCAAAAGAATCTAGATTGTTTTGATACATTAGGGAATTGATACATGAGTTATTTTGGTTTTTTAAGAATCACAGGCATCTCAATATAATTCACGGTGTGACTGGTATGACTCAATGTGCCTGTTAATAGTTGAAAATTGACATATTCGTTCAAAACGTATGCTACTCACTCAAAACAAAGAAAATGAGCTCTGATTGTATTGATAATTTAGTACATCAATTAATAAATAATTTGTGACATTTAAGAAGGATTATCATGTAAAAAATCACATGATGTGACCTGTATGACTCCAAGTACATGTTTCCAGTTTGAAATGACATTTTAGTAGAAAGCATAAGTAACATACTGAAAACCCACCGAATGTTTTATGATTATTTTGATACTTTAGTAAAATGATCCTTAAGTAATTTTTGATATAAAAGAATTATTTTTACCTCAATCCCACACACAGTTTGATTGGTATTACTACAATTGAGTCATCATTTAATATTGAAATTAATTTCATTAAATA
Source organism: Viscum album (assembly GCA_963277665.1). Classification (NCBI taxonomy): domain Eukaryota; kingdom Viridiplantae; phylum Streptophyta; class Magnoliopsida; order Santalales; family Viscaceae; genus Viscum; species Viscum album. The sequence goes on from OY728153.1 coordinate 905,780,290, forward strand.
TAAAAAGTGACATACTCAAAACTGAGAAAATGTGTTTGAATTGTTTTGATACTTTAGAATAATGGTCTTTACCTCATTTGAGACATTTTGGAATCAGATGAACCTCAATATAAATCATGGTGTGACCGGTATAACTCAATGTGTATTTTTTATTTAATGTTGTAATTTTTTAATGTATTCATTCATAATAATGACTAATTTATTTCATTATAATATTACTAACATAATATTAGTTTTATTATCTAAGTGGATTAATTTGATCTGGTTGAGGTGATTTGTTCAGGAATAGATACCATGGGTAGACCTTTTTGGGATGGGATCACGGGTGCCAAAGACAAAAATTAATGATTTAAATTGTTTGGAGATAGTAATTGTAAATGTAATTATTCAAAACATTGATTGAAATGTATATAGCTGTGTATTTTTTAATTATGATGTAAAATGTATTTCAATTAAATTATATAATTTTGGTATAATATATTGTGGTGTGTTGTTTTTGTGTATAGGAGATTTTCTAGGGTGTTTTTTTACAAATAACAAAATGTAGAAGATTGGGCCTTTATCAATGCCAAACTATCCCGGATAAAGTCCCCCCCTTAAAAGCACTACAATTAACATTTTTTTATCATTTCTAAAAGTATTTTTTCCCGATGTGAAAGATCATATCTGTAGTAGTGTTAATAAAAACAATTATAACCATAATCAGATTATAACTATATGAAATTTATAATCAGAAATAAATTATAACAAAAAAATTAATTACAATCGTGAAAATTTATAACCGATAAATATATGTGTATGAAAAAATAAATGAATGAATATATTTTAGTGAAAAAAATAAAGAATAAATATACTAACCATAAAAAATAAAAGTTTAAATTTCAAAAGATACAGATTCAGTTAGAAGATCCATGAATAATAGAGCCAAAATTGAGATAGGCAATCATCAGATTGCAAGCAATGAAAAATTGGTTTGGATGAAAATAGATATTAATGGATGATAATGGTGGAACGTGAATGAGATAAAAGGCATGAAACTTTTGTGGGAGAAATGCAGATGATCATGGTGGAATGTGAGTGAATCAGGGTGAACATGACAAAAAGAAGGGGAAGGGATGCAAAAGGTACAGAAATATAGTTGAATGAAGGAGATGGAGCATAACCATGTTTCATGAATGTTAGGGTTTCAAGAGATTAGGAATCAAAATAATGAGTAGAAAATAGAAACTCGTATATTTTCAATTTTATAAAAGGTTTTAAGGTTTCTTTTTAAATGAATCCTCAAAATAGATATCATCCAAATACAACATACATAACTCTAATGGAAAAGATTAAATTAAACTATTTGACCCTCAACAACTTCCCAAAGCATCTCTAAAATGAGCTGCATGATTTTCCTCAGTCCCAATGAATGAAAAACAACAAAAAGAGAATAATGGAACAAATGATCTGATGATGTCGATAATAGACCCAAAGGCTTGGTGGATACCTTCATCCTCCTCCATCACTTTGATAATAATCTGACAATCATATTCGGCCACAATATCCTTCCATATAAGAGATGAAATGAACTTCATACCCATCGAGATTGACATGGAATATGCTATGGTAGGAGACTAATATACAATGTTTGAGGAATAATGTGACACAATAATAGAGTCTTCATGGTCTTGGAGAAATCCCACAAGGTAAACGAATCCATCACTAGGAATCACTACATCAGTATTTAGTTTGAAAACACACTAAGGGGGAGGAATCCATCTGATAGGAGGGGGATGAAAAATTATTTGATAATTGATGTTAGAACACACATTTTGAAGTCTCTTATTGCATAAACGATGTAAAAAAACTCACACTAGCATAGCGTTAACAATGGTTATCCATTAACTGATTTTAAAACACTATTAATGTGAGTTTTAACATTATTAATGTATAAATGAATATTCAAGATGAATACATAAAATATATTTATGTCAATTATACTCACGCAGTAATATATATATTTACCAAATTCATTGGAAACATATATTTATTAAAATATATATATATTTATTTATAATTATAATTCTAAATATGAAAATTTAAAAAGCATGTATTTATATTCATAAAAATAATAAAAATAATGAATATAATGAATATATTTATTATTTAAGAAATTATTTTAATATTATAATTATTTAAATATATAATTATTTAATTATAAATGTATAAATATTTTTTATCAAATTTTATATATATTTGAATAATTAAAAAAATTATATTAATTATAAAGATACAATTTTTATTTAATATATACAAATAAAAATTATTTTGGAATATAAATATAATAATTTTATATAAAATAATAATATTTATTATTAAAAACTTTTATTAGCCTTAATAATATATTTATGCCTAGATTATATGGTTTCATCTTAATTAATACATTTTTTAGAACATTGGTAAAGATGACAGAGTCTGGCATTCCATGATTCATAACTAGGGATCTCAGTGGTGGATGTTGAGGAGGTTCATCCACCTTCACTTGTTCATTCCACTTTTTTCAGATGAATCCCCCCTAATCGGTGCTCTCAAACTTAATATTAATGCGACAACACCATGGGATGGTTTTGTTGACCTTAGGGAAATCCTCCGGGATCACGCTGGCTCTATTATTGCGGCTCGTCATTCCTCATATATTGTGGGTTGGTCTCCTCCTTTGTAAAATTCTATGACTATTTGGAAGGTTTTGCAGTTCATCATGTCTCATGGATGGATAGATGTTGTGGTCGAATGTTATTGTTAAGTTATCATCAACGAACTAAAAGAGGATGGAGGTTTCCTCCAAGCCTATGGGTCCATTGTTGACATCATCAAATCTTTGGTGCCTTTTTTCTCTTGTTTTTTTCCTTTGTAAGAAGATAGGGGAATCAAGTGGCTCTTTTTTTTGTTGCTGTTTAGAATCATTGGGTGCCTAATTGGTGGATTTAATCTATTCATTTGGAATTATGTAATTTGGATTTGGATGATATCTACGGTTTGAGTATTTTATTAAAAAATAAATAAATTCCCCCCTTTATTATCAAAAAAATAGAGCATTGATAAAGGGTACACCTTTATCAGTATTTTGGTTAGCACTGACAAAGGTTTGATTTTTTCAGCGCTTTTATCCATTGCTGAAAAAGGCCCCCGTTTTGTTAGCTCTTTCGGCATTGCACAGATAAAACATAGTGCATCACTTTTCCTGATCTGTGGTAGTGAATTAAAGGAATCACAATGTGTTGGATTCCGACACCAACTTTAGCAGCGGTTTAAACCGCTGTCGAATTAAAAAAATAACTGTCTCTAAACGATGGTTTTCTTATAGCGGATACATAACTCAGTTATGATGTGTATGAATTGACTACATGTCAATCCAACACATTATGTGACTAGTATGAATAAATGTTTGTGTTTTCAATATAAAATTGTCATTTTAGATTAATTATATATTTATTTACAATTAGTTAAATTATTAATAAAATTAATAAATGATAATATCATTAATATATTCAGCAATTGCTAATATAATTTATAACAATATTTAATTAACAATGTAATTAATAATTCACAATATAATTATTAATTAAAAATATAATTAATAATTAATAATTAATTTAAAATTTAAAATTTAATCATTAATAACTAAATTAGTAGTATAACAGATAATATCATTAATATATTTAGTAATTAACAATATAAATTATCATATGTGAATTATATAACATTTAAATTAAAAAGTTTCTATTTTTTATGACCTTCTACTGAGATAAAAATTGGTTTTATCTGGTGGACAGATCATTGTACAATGGTTTATCATTGGAGGAAGCCTAATAATGTAAAAAAATCATTAAATTTGTAAAAAATTCCACCCTAATTATTTTGAACAAAAACCAAAATATTATATATAAATTCTTATATTTTATAAAAAAACAAATTATTTGAAAAACATAAATTTATAAACAAAACTGTACTGTTTTTTGTTATAATATGTCTCATAAGTTATTTAAAATATTGAATTTAAAAAAATAAAAAATTATAAATTTAGTTATTTTATCAACTTTAGTTATTTAAATTGATAAAAACCCAACAAAAAATTGGTTATTAACAAATAATTTTTTTTTACGAAAAAATAATCATTTTAGTATAACCGTTCTGTTCTTCTTTATTAGGTTTTCAATTAATAGTTTTGTTAACCACTTATTTTCCCACCCCTAAGCACCATTAGAGATTGGGGGGTAATCTCCACAAAACATTATTTCCATTTACAAGTGGTTAGATAAAAAATTACAAGATTACAAATATATATATATATATATTAAATATTGTATAATGGATGATGTGAGTGAAATGTTATATTATTGAATTAAAATTAACATTAAATATTATATTCTTGTCAACTATTCTAAAAGTCTATTATATACTAATAAATTCAAATTCAAAAAAATTATTAAAATCGACAGCTTTGATAGTAAGGTTGAAAATGTTCATTAAAAATCACCAAAAATTAGGGATTCTGACTCGTCAAGTACCCATGAAATTTGGGATAATTAAATCCCAACTCGTATAATTCTTTTCATTCCCTAATCCATTTATAACCCATTTATTTTTCAACTCATTATTTTTGAATATATTCATTTATATTTTGAGATATACCCAAACCGGTTTAATTAAAGAGACTTTTATTATTTTTAATATTAATCATTATTTATAAATCTAAAATCAATTGATATCAAAGAAAACAAATATTATTTACATTTAGAAATAAATCTGTTTTTAGTTAACAATAATTAATTTAATATGATTTATAATTTATATTTTGTTTCTAAATTTAATATGAAAAATACAAAAAAATACATAAATAAATTGGTTAGTTTTTCTATTTTTTTAATATTCAGTCAATAAGTTAATTATTATTAAACAAATAGGGTTTGTTACTATCTCTATATCAATTAATTTTATAAATAAAAGATTTGTCTATCCAACCTTTCTAGCTATTTAAGTACGGGAGGAATGTTTGTGGAGGGAATGGAAAATATAAATGATGATGTAACTATATAATGGTGGAGGGTGTGTTTTCAAACTCCAAACCTCAGACTTGATTACCCTTTTCTCTAAAACCCCTCACCCCCCAATGATGATTATGAAAATGTTACAGAGATGAATGATTGGAACCTAGTAGAAGTCAGGTTTTAGAGGTATATCATTATAAAAGGACAACAAATCTAGAGTCGTCACTTGGAGTCCCATTACCCCTGATGAAGGTGACAATGAGGTCTTAAATAGAAAAGGTTATCACCAATGTGTTGATCTTATCCCAGTAGAGAATGGAGGAATCCTACAAGGGACCCTATCCAAATTTCCCCTTCTCGTAGGAGCACTTCTCCAGGGTACCTAAGAATGGAGATCTAAAACGTACCACAACCCCAGAACCGTAGAACCCTAGGGTGATGACACTTGTGGATGATTTTTATGGAAGGTGGTGTACAACCGTCCTAGTCCCCTCAGAACACTCCCCAGTGGTACCCAAGAAAGGAAATATCGAAGGTACCACAACTCCTGCACCAAAAATTGAAACTCTCTATGGGTACCCATGAAAGGGGATCCCAAACATACCCTAAATCCCCCAGGGCATCCAATAAGCAAGAATGAACTTCCCAACATGCAATTTATTGTATTTTATCCAACCTATTCTAATAGGCCAACGATTATCATAAGAAAATATTCTCTATTAGGCCATGTTTTTATGAATGGTTACAATGGAGGGTGGTGTCAAGTCCTCCCCCTCACCTAGGAACACTCCCATGCAGTGACTAAGGAGATCCAGAAGTTATACCAATTAGGGTGGTCCTAGTGGAGGTGGAATGTGGATGAGGTGGGATTTGGTTGTGTTGATGTGTGTGGTAAATCACAATAGGGTTGCTCTGCGAGGTCATAGAATAGGACGAACATGGTAGAGGAGGGATGTGGATGTGTCAGCATTGAGGGAAAAGCATGGTACAATCACTCCAGGATTTCATAGCAGAGGCAGAGTGTGGTTGAGGCACGATGTGGATGTTATGACGTGCGGGGTGGTCATTGTGGGGCAGAGCGCGGTCATGGTGTGCGGTCTTAAAAGAGGTGGAATGTGGCTGAGTTGGGGATTCATTATGGCTATCCTTCATCAGTGCGGTCATAGAGGTCGTGGAATTGAGATAGAGACAAAGCTGGTGTGCGGGTTATTAGGGCTTTAGCAGTCTAGTGTATGATGTTTTTCTCAGGTTCAAATCTAAGAGGAGTCAGGGGTGTTCTTGTAGGTGTAGGAGGGTCGTGCACTGTTAAAGTGTGGGGGTGTGCGACTAGCGCGGTTAAATGGGTGGAACTGGCACACGTGGGTGGGTATTACTAGCACCGTTGAAAGGGGGTCATGTTCTATTAAAAAGGGATGGGTCTACCATTTGATTTACAATTTTTTTTAATATTTTTAATTTTATCAGTAATTTTTTTAGCACTGATAAAAGGGTCATTTATCAACTATTTTTTAGTGTTGATAAAAGGAACCCCCTTTTAATATCACCTCGACTATCAACGCTTTGTAAGTGGTGATAATGTTTTTTTAGCTTAGGTAAAACTCAGTTTCGTAGTAGTGATTGTTGTATAGTTTCATTTGAGCACATTGAATTTCCTGATCACTGAAAAATCTTCAATGTTCATCGCCCTAGTGATTGTGAGAGGGATATCATTGGGTTATCCCACATCTATTATGAAGGGGTCCATTCTGTTAAATATATGTATTTGGGAAAACCTTGCCTCATAGATTGGGGTTAAGAAGTCCAAATAATATTTACATAGGCATGAAGTTGTGCATGATGATACCAAACCAACACACCAAGACCTTTGGTGTATATATATATTCATATTCGTGGATGTAACATAGACAAACCTTCTAAACATCGGCGTTGACATCATTTATTATTTTTATATTAAATATGTAATTAAAAATAATATATGTATGCAATTTATTTTTTATAATTATCTTTTTAGCATCACTTTAGATACAAAATCGCCTCTTAAAATTTTTTAATTCTTCCAAATATATATTATTAATTTTATCTTATATAATACATCTTATATACAAAAAAAATTAATTTTAATCACTCTCAATAATCAACCTATTATTTTTTTAAAAAAATTAACAATGTTAAAAAAATTATGCAATATCTTATTGATTATTTGTTGACTAACAGTGTGGCTCTTGTGAACATCCTTCACACATTCCAGGACCCGATTTTCTAAAAGTATTTTTACTTATCCCATATCAACAAATCAACTCCATTTTTTCATTTTAAAAAATTAAATGACAACAAATTTTCCAGAATCAAATTGAATTAAAGGGAAGTAAATCCCATAATATATATATATATTCTTAAAAATAATTCCTTCAAAAAATCATGGGCAAAAATTATTATTTATTAAAAAAATAATATCCCCCTTTCACTTAAAAATTCATGGTTTTTTAAATTTCTGTTAAAAATTTTAAATTTCTTTAAAATAAAATCCAGCAATTACAAATTAAAAATAAATCTACATTAATTAAAAATAATTTTTAAAAAATAAAGAAATGGATTTTGTTAAAAAATAAATAGATAACCATTATTATAATGTAATTTTAAAGAAAAAATGAAGAAGTTTTATTTTTATTTTATGTTTTTTAATTGAAATTTTTAATTTTTGTGGAATGGAAAATGGTTTTTTTATATTGTAAATTTATAATGGGATCATTTATAAAAGGTAAATTTTTTATTTATCTTAATATAAAAGAATAAAATTCATTTTTAATTCACAAATATATCATAAACAAAATAGATATTTAATTTTATTTAAAATAAAAGAATTTATTTTAATTAATTTTTTAAGAGGAATATTGGGATGTTTTTTTTTTAAATTTTATAGGGGATCAAATTTTTTTGATACAATATTTTTTAATTAGGAATATATATTTTTTATTACTTTATATGTAAAAGGGACATTTTATTAATTATTCCTAAATAAAATATAGTTTCTTATTTTATTTTAAAAAATATATTTTTATTTTTTTAGGGAATGTATGATTTCTTGTAAATTTTTTATTTGAATTTTATTAATGAAGGATTAGTTTTTATATTTTTTAATAAAAATGAAATTTTTTAAACTGAAAGAGAATTTTGGTTGAATATATCTTTTTGAAAAAAAAAATTACTTGGTTTTTACTCTTTAAATTATTAATGGAGAATATAAATTTTCTTTTAAATTTTCACAATTTTAAAAATAAATTTTTATTTTTTAAAAAACTGATCATCACTCTTGCATGAAATCCATGGTGATATATAGTTATAAACCCATTATATCATGAATTTTCTTCCTCCTTGATCTAGAAACGCAACACATACTCATTGGTTTTATAAACACAATGTCCTCAAATCCTTTTCATTTTATTCCTGTATAAGGTTATCATTGTCACTCCAAATAAAATTGAAATCCCACTACCACAGATAGACCTTTTAACACAGCACAAAGAGATTAAACAATGCTAAAAAATTAATTTTTTTCATCAATGTCTTTAAAATGATTACCCCTTTTTCATTGTTTTTATTAACACTAATAAATGCCCTATAGTTGAAATGTGTTGTTTAAATAACAACACACTGCACCAAATACACCTGTATGAAAATGTAACAATATGAAAATTCATAATTTATTTGAAATAAAATTATCATTATAAATAAAAAAATATATGTATATTTCAAACAATATTTTCTACAATTACATTTTAATTTTCTATCCACAAACATTTAAAAACATCAATGTTTAATTTTATTTGGCACCTCTGACCCACTCTCAATATATACTGACCATGGTATTAGTTTTCAAACAAACCACCCAACCTGAGAAAAATTATTTTCCTTTATAAGAAAACAATTATTATTTTAATAATACTATAAAGAAATAAATTAAACATAAATATCAAAGAATATATTTTTAAAATTTAAATTTTAAATAAAACGACACACATGTATCACGACCATAGAAACAAATTTACACAGCGCCACCCTTTTACAATGCTAAAAAATTTGCTGATAAAGGGGTACCATTATCAGCACTAAAAAACTAGTGATAAAAGGAGATTTTAACCGTGCTAAAAACACTATTAAACGTACCCATGTATTAGTGTTTTTAGCAATGATAATGATACCCCTTTATCAATCTTCTTTTAGCTCTTTTAAAGGGACACCCTTTATCAATGAGTTTTTAGGAGCACTTATCAAGGGGGGTTTATCAGTGTTTTTCTAATAGCACTAATAAATGGTATATTTAAAAAACATATTATACTTCATTAAAATAATATATATATTTTTTAAATTTGTTTTAGATAAGGCTAAATAGAATTTTACAATTACAATATAATATATTTAGTGAAAATGGATTATAAAATAATTAAAAAATATTTTTAATTAACAACTTAATAATTTTTATTTACTAAAAGCCATTTATTAACAATTTTAAGACACAAAAAATAAAAAATTTAATAAATGATCTAAAATATATTGAAAACGTAACACAAATTTCAAAGTGTCATAACATTTGTTCAGTGTGTACATTTTAGCCAAACCACATATCAAATTGAATCTTGCAATGACATATTCACACTAATGAAAGGGAGGAATCCCCTATTACATTTTACAGGGGCCAAAAAGTCCCTATAAGGCCTTTAAAACTGAGTTTTTAGTTGGTGTATCATAATTGTTTTACATTCAATGGACTTCCAGCTTCGTTTAAAAGGGTTTTTTCCCTATTTTCAGTGGGGACTGAATTTAGTCACACGTAATACATTCATATTGATATTAATGTTTCGAAATTTTATCATTTTTCACAATTTAGTTTTATTTATAATCAAATATATATTAATATATACGTATTTTGTATATATTCACACATAAAAATTTAGTTTTATAAATATATTTCTAAAACTATTTACATGTAAAGTAGACATATAAATAAATAAAACATATCAAAATAAAAAATAATATCAATTTTATTTAAAATGAATATATATAAAAATGTATATACATATACAATTACTGTATATATAATGCTTATATATATATAAATATATTTGTGTGTGCATTGACAAACTGATATATATTTATCTATATACTCTAATATTATTATTTAAATATTAATATATAATATATTAAAATAAATATAAATGTGTATAATTATATTTATAGATTCACACACACATATAAATATATATATGTACGTATGAATGTTTTTATAAACACACATACACACACACACAAAAACATATTTTATATATGTAATTAAATATATATATATATATATATATATATATGGATAAAAAATAAAAAAAATTAATATAAATATATAGATATATCATAAGATACATAAGAAAATGATATAGGGGAGTGTAAAAGGAGCGAGGTTATGAGGGGGACATCTCAGTTTCAAAACCCAGCAAAGGTAGGGGTGCACACGAATGAGTGATGCATGTCCCGAGACTTGTTAAAGGGTGGATGTATTCCTAGAATTGTGAAAAATGTGGGGATGATATACTAGAACTATTAAAAGGGGGATTGAGTGATGATAAAAGTGTGGATGTCCCACCCTCAAATTTGTTGAAAAATAAATTCTTTTATGAAATTCTTTTTTTTTGACTTTTATCAGTGCTAAAAGAACTGTCGAAAAAGGTCCCATTTATCACCAATATTTTAGCACTAATAAAGGTCCTCTTTTATCAATGATGATAAAAGGGGCCTTCATTAGTATTTTTTCGTATTGATAAAAGATACCCCCTTTTAATAGCATCGAGGATAATAATTTTTTTAAAGATGTAAATGCCCATTTTCCATGCTGTTAAAGACCATATCTATAGTTGTTGAGTCATACCGATCACCTTATGCATTTAATTGAGGTGCGGATGAATCCTAAACATCATAATTGAATTACAGAACATTTTTCTGAAGTATCAAAACAATACGAATATATATTCATTTAAAATAAATATAGATAAAAAATAAGTTAAACTAAATGTAGGGGTCAACGACTAGATCTGAACTCCTGCTCGATGGTGGGGTTTGGCAGGAATGCACTAAGGCTAGTGGAAAATGAAGGCCTCTTCTCATCAAGGAGGCTGAAGGCAGGAATCAATCCCTAGCATGATGATGAGATATAGAAATGAGGTCCAAACCTTACTCAAGGATGGAGAAAATAACATGAGTGGAATAACCCGCTCTTGTAGGGAATGATGATTTTTCAGGTGGGTCATCGCCATTATCAGTAGATCTATCCACGTCGATTATATTCCCAGTGGTTCCCAAGGAAATTTGTGGTTTTGGTGTCTAGGTCAGTGGTCAAATGGTAAGATGGATACATACGGGGATTTCAATACATGCCTAATTCTAGGTTTCTCTACCTTAGTCATTCTGGCTATATGGATTTGACTTTGAGCCAATTAGACTTATTACTATTTACAATTTCATTATAATTTTTTGGGGCATGCTACGTTTGGGTATTCAATCTTGTAATGGGTTATATCTCACTCCATCTTAAAAGGGATTCTACTATTCGTAATAGTGGGGTTTTCCCAAAAATTTCAGATAATAAATTTCACTAAAAAATAAAATAACTATTAAAAAAATCTACAAAATATAAATAATTATAATATTAAAAAAATTCACAAAAAATAACCTAATAATAGTGTTATTAGGAAGGTGGTGTATTAACTCCATTAGATGGATGGAACTCCATTCCTTAACCATTTGTAAGTAATCACATCTACTCCATCATATGATCATGTTGTTGATGCTACTGTTGTCATTGATGCTCTTGATGATGTATATACTCTTCCTACTCCTTAACTAATATCTGAATAGTCTCATCCTAAGCTCGTAGCCTTGCCTCATACTCTACACAAGTGAAGGAAGATGATATCATTCACACCATGTTTTTTTGGAAGATATTATGGAGAGAGAAATTATTAATGATGGTTGCCGCATTCATTTGGACACGTTTTGGTGACATGTCATGGTGAAAACCTACCATTGATTCCCCATTTAATTTGGAAATAGAAATTTGATAAAGGGGAAGCCAGAGGAGGGTGAAGGGAGGCTATAAATTGGGATCTCCAACACCAGTTTTTATCATCAGATTCAGAAGCAACACATATTCATCCTTGAGTGTAGTATTTTTTGAGGTGTTTGTCCATATTTTCAAAGTTAGAATTTCTTGTGTGATTTATCTTTGTAATTTAGGAAGATAGAGTTTGTACCCACATTTTACCGTAGTGAAATTATTCTTCCACATTACATATGGTGTTCTTTTAATTCATTACTTTTGTAATTAATTTCTCTCTCACAATTATCATTGAATTGATTGGAAATTTTTTAGGATCCTAAAAAGTGGTATCATATGAATGAGGTTTTGGCCTGATAAAATTCTGGACAAAGGACGTGTCTAAATGGCGGCGAAATACATGATCTAAAAATTCAATGGAAATAATTTTTCATTGTGGAAAATGAAGATAAAAGAGGTTTTTCAGAAAGATAAATGCCTACAAGTGATTAGAGAGAAATAGGCAGGTGTGATAGAGGAAAAATAGAGTGACATCGATAATAATGTTATTTCCAACATCCATTTGTCTTTGGCAGATGGGGTCCTATCATGAATTGTGGAAAAAAAGACGAAAAACGCACCTTGGGATACTCTGACAAAGTTGTATGAGGAAAAGTCACTCCACAATAAAATTTTCTTGAAGAGAAAATTATACACTCTTTGAATGGTGGATTCATCATCGGTGACTGACCACATCAATACCCATAATACCATTTTTTTCTCAACTTATAGTGTGGATCTATATAATTTTGTATACTAAACATGTATATATTCTACTCAAAATGTTTTAATATTAATGTGATCAAATTATCATCAACCGCACAAATAATTTCCTAATGGATATATTTCCCTTCAATGATGTTGTAGCTACAGGTATTGAAAAATAAAGTTGGAACAAGAAAAAGGAGTACACACATACAACTTCACACCAAGTGGAATCTCTTTCAAAGGAAAGATGAAGAATGGCGGAGTGTGGTTCCAGTGAGAACTAGAATCATGGAAGGTACAAATCAAGGAGAAAGAAGAAAAACAAAAAATGTTACAATTGCTGTAAGAGGGGGTGTGTCAGCAAAGACTATTGGAATAATAAGTGTGTTGAGAATAACTCTCATGGAAATGTGGCGAGTACATCTGGAAATTGATACATACTAGTCAGTGATACAGAAATGAATATTAAAAAAGAAAACATCCCGAAGACCCATGGATTATTATCTCAGGGGGAACATGGAACATGAAATCTCTACGGGAATGGTTTGACCAATATAAAACTATCCCAAAAGGGCTTCTGTACATGAGGAATGGTAATAAATTTCAAGATCGTTGGAGTTGGAAGCATCACTCATAAGATTCATGATAACATAGTCTGAACCATCCTAGGAGTACGCCAAGTTGAGGGTCTCATGAAAAACATTTTTTCCATGGGAAAATTCTATGACATCAGATGCAAGACTCGCACAGAGAAATGGATGATGAATATTTTTAAGTGAGAACATGTGTTGATAAAGGCATAGAAGATATTAAAGAACTTGTATGTTCTTATGGGTGAAATGTACAAGTAATCATAGATAGTTGTCTCATCAACGACTTTGATGGAAGAGTTAACGACATTTTGGAATCAGAATCATGGCCATATGTCCGAAGGAGGCCTAATGATTATTGAGGATCAGATGTTTTTCCTTAGGATTATGAAGGAATCCTTACTATTTTTTAAGAATTCTGTTTTGAGTAAGAAACACTTGTTGATGTTTGGAACATCAACGATGAGGAGTAACTAGATCTTGTATTTGATTCATTCCAAGGTTTGGCAAGCACCGGTTGTGTGCCTTGGAGGATTAAGGTAAATTGCATCTTTCATTGATGACTATTCCAGGAGATTTTGGTTGTTTTGAATCAAGAGTAAATTGAATATCTTTGATTTCTTCAAAACATTCAATGTGAAAAATCAGATTGAATCTGAAAAGAATAACAAGTGTTTGAGGACTAACCATGGTAGAGAATATACAACCAATGATTTTTATTCTTTTTGTTAACAAGATGTAATCAAGAGGTATTTCATGGTGTCATACACTAATTAGTAGAATGGAGTGGCAGAGAAGTTGAATATAACCTTTTTGGACATAATTAGGGCAATGCTAAAGACTACAGGAGTTACCATGACATTCTGGGTAGATGCAGTAAATACTTCCTGCTATGTGATCAATCGATCCCCTTTAGTGTAAATTGATATGAAGATGTCGATGGAGATTTGGAATGGTAAACCCGATAATTATTCACAATTTCATACTTTTGGAAGTCATGTATATGAACTATTTCTTGGCCAGGAATGATCGAAGTTGGACTCATGATGCAAGGAATGTATCTTCTTGGGATACACTGGTGGTGTGAAGGGGCATTGTTAGTGGGATCCCATTTCCCACAATATTATCATCAGTATAGATGTCATCATTTTTGAAGACAGAGTGAAAATTAATGTTGATAAATACACATAGAAAGGGAGTACAGAAACTAAAACAGTCGAGGTGAAGGATGAAACAAAGGAAGAACCTGTTTTCTATGTGGAATTACCAATGAATGATGATCATGTACTAGATAATCCTAGACTACAACGACCAAATCAATAGAAAATAGTGACAACATGGCACTCTGATTATGTCACTGAGAGCAATGTTTCAAATTAATTATTGATAGAAAATGGAGAGCTATCATCTCTTTCATAGGACGCCCAGAGTCCAAATATATCATCATGGATGGAGGCAATGCAGGAGGAACATGAATCCTTGAACATGGACAAGACATGGGATCTTGTTCAATTATTTCATGGGAGTAAGGATATTGGGAAAAAATGGGTCTACAAGATCAATAGGTGTGAAATAGTCTAGGTGGAAAGATATCTTGCGAGACTGGTGGTCAAAGGATATTCTCAGAAGGAAGGTATCAATTTCAATGATATATTTTCTTGTATTGTTAGACTAACAAATATTCAGTCAGTGATGGAGATTTGTGTTGCATATACTATGCATCTAGAGTAGATAGATGTGAAAACAACTTTTCTCCATGGTGACATTGATGATGAAATATATATTCTCTAATGAGAAGGTTTTTCAGAATAAGGTAATGAGAACTTGGTTTTTAGGTTGAAAATTTTCTTTACAGTCTCAAACATGTGTTGAGGTGTTGTTACAAGTGATTTTATTACTATATCACGAGCCTTGGATACAATAGACTTAATTCAGATCATTGTTCATATTTTGAGGGTCTATATTCTTATGATTTTATCGTTATACTATTTTATATGGATGAAATGTTGGTTGTAGGCCCCAAAAAATGATCAAATCTAGGAGATGAAGGCACAGTTGTATAGGGAGTTTGATATGAAGAAATTGGGACCAACAATCAAGACTCTTGGGATACAATTTTACTAATACATGAATAATTGAAATATTTGGATATCACTAAAAAATTATTTGTTGAAAGTCTTGGAACGATTCAAAATGAAATACTATAAGAAAACTTCTAACCCTCTTCCCATTAATTCCATGTTATCCTCTACAATGAGTCCTAACAGTGTAAAATAGACGATGTAAATGTATCAAGTGTCGTATGAATCAACAGTGGGGATTCTAATGTTCCCCATGGTTTGTACTTGAACATACATTGCACATATAGTGGGAAAAGTTAGTAGGTACATTGAGAATCTAGGACAAAACCATTGGAGCATGCTGAATAGGATCCTGAGATACATCCGATAAACCTCATATGTTGCATTATGTATTGGATGATCATATTTCACTATCATAGTCTATGTTGATTCAGATTTTGTAGGTGATTCTGACCAGAGAAAATCCGCTATTGGTTATGTGTTTACTCTTGCAGGAGGATCTATGATCTGGATTTCAATGTTATAGTCAGTTTTGGATTTATCAACGATGGAGTAAAAGTCCATGGCCTATACACAGTCATTAAAAGAGGTTATTTGGATGAAATGTTTTTTAGAGGCAATAAGGCTCACACAAGATCATATTTCATTGTTTTGTGATAGTCAGAGTGACTTTAAAATTGTAAGGAATCGATATTTTTATTCCAGTATGAAGCACATTGGTGTACAATATCATTTTTCTGAGATACTGTGAATGAAATAAGTGTCAACTTGTAGAAAATTCACACTAAAGAAAATATGGATGATTTCATAGTGAATACGATTGGTTCTAATAATTTCAGATATTGTAGATCCTTGAGAAACCTTGTAGAGACATGAGTAGTAGGTTTGGTAGATAAAAGGGATGTGTGGAGATGTGATTGGATCTTAATCAAATATCCAAGTGGGAGATATGTTGGAAGACGTTACGGAGAGAGAAAATATTAATGATGGTCATCGCATTCATTTGGAAACTTCATGGTAAAACGTCATGGTGACACCCTACCATTGATTCCCAATTTAATTTTGTGATAGAAATTTAATAGTGAGGAGGCCAAAAGAGGGTTAAGGTAGGCTATAAAAGGGGCTCTTCTCCACCTATTTTTATCATCGGATTCAGAAGCAACATATCTTCATCCTTATGTGCAGTATTTTGTTAGGTGTTTCTCTATATATTCAAAGAGTTAATTTCTTGGATGTTTTCTCCTTGAAATTGAGAGAGATAGAGACTGAGTTTGTACCCAAATTTTTCCATAGTGAAATACTTCTGTTTTCCTATGGGTTTTTACCCCATTCATTTGGGAGTTTTCCACGTTACATCTAGTGTTTTTCCTCACTTTTTCACTTTATTTCTATCTCGAAATTATCATTGAATTTATTGGACAATTGTTTACAATCCTAAATTTTTTTGCTAAATGATGAAATCACTTCAGTTGTATAGTAACTAGTCGAAGTCTATTATAAAAAAAATTCAAGCACCATCTCTTTCTAAATACCGCTTTTCACCACCCATGACTATGTTTTCTCATTAAAACAAGCCCGCACGAGGCCTTGACATGACCATATTTCTTATCCTAAATAAAAAATATATGAGAAATCAATATCTATTATAGCCCCTATAATTACAAAATTATAAATAAAATGATAAAAAGTTATATTATATTAATTTTAAAAACATAAAAAAACACTAACCACAATTAGCTACTATCTCTCACCAGCAATCTGCCCAATACTACTATTGTGTATATCATCTTGAAAAAATCAAAAAAATTAATAAATGGTTCAACCACAAACAATATTAATTTATCATATATATATCATTTTAAATAATATTATTTACCAACGTTTGTTGATTTATTCTAAAAGTACGACTCTCAACTCTGTTTGTGAGATCTTGCCAGCCTCAATTATATTAGCAATAAGATGGTAGCCTTTTGAAAGTATCTTATATCCAGTAAGTGAAAAATATATATAAATTTTTGGTGGGGAAACTACCACAAAAATAGGTTTTCATAGAGCCGCCCTTTTGTAACTCTAAAAAATACTGATAAAGGGGTACCTTTATCAATTCTTTTTTTAGCACTGAAAGAGGTACATCCTTTATCATCGAATTTTTTTATGGTTAAAGGTCACCCCTTTATTAGTACTGATAAAGGATATATTTAAAAAACCATTAAAAATAATATATTAATATATTAATATATAAATATTTTGATATTGATATAAATATCATATATATATATTTATTTAGGTTTTAAATAATTATAGGTAGACATTTACACCTAATATATAATATGTTTAGAGAAAATAGCTTATAAAGTTTTTTAAAAAATATAATTAATTAATAATTTTCTAATTCTGATTAATTAGTAATCATTTAATAAAAATTTGAAGACCAAAAAAATCAAAAATATAATAAAAGTTCTATAATATGTTGAAAACATAACTGAAACTTCAAACGGTGATAAATTTGGATCCAGGTGTCTTTTTGAGCTCTAATACATATCAAATCGAAGCATAAGGTGAAAAATGAGCTTTACTTCTTCCAACTTCTCCTAGTATTTCTAGGTAGGAGAGATATCCGTTTTCAACTTCTTGAATGACATAATTGTTCTTGAGTGGTATTAACTGTATAGAAAGAATATTGATTCCATAAAAGATTTAATTTTAAAGGTTCTAAAATCACATGACTGTCATGTTTTACTGTGAGATCTAATTCCTATTGCTTTAAGTTGCATTTTTTCCTAGAATTTCTTTTATAAGTTAACCAAGCTTTGTTTCTTCTACAAAGCTATATGCAGTAAAGTTATGGATGTGGTGACATTAAAAAATATGGAAAGGGAAATTATTATCATATTATGTTATTATTAAATGTTCTTCCAACAAGAATTCATTTATATAATGGTTCATTTGATGGTTCACATAGTGAGAGATATTAGACTATGTGGTCCTACAAACTGTAGATCGATGTACCCCATTGAACGATGTATAAAGATTTTGAATGGTTATATAAAAATCAAATTTAATCAGATGGTTATACTGAAGATTGATATATTTTTTAGGAAGCCATTGAATTATGTACCAAATTCATTTTAGGGGTGTAATGTATTGGTCTACCGAAATCTCATCACACTAGGTGGCTAGCGGGTGAGGAATTTCTAGAAGAGATGTAGTCACAATCAATATTTTAGATCTTGAGTAAGCGCACCATTACATTTTGAATAATGTTTTAGGGTTTTCCCCATATGGTGAAACCAAAAATGAAATTCTTAGGCATTTGAATCCATCAAGGGATAAAAATGGATATCAAATACACTTAATCAATAGTTTATTGAATGGTTATGGGACTATAATTTTAACGATTCAGATGAAAATCCTAATTAAATATCAGAACAACATCTATGGTTAGATAGAGTACCATGTCTGTATGTATTATCTTACAATGGTTATGTAATTAAGGGTTATATGTTCTATACAAACAGACATGACGAATACAATACCGTTAAAAATAGTGGAGTTACAATTGTGGCTGATGCGATGTATATTTCTGGAACTAAGGACAAAAATCCAATTGACGTGAATATTGCATACATTGACATAATCAAAAAAATTATAGGAGTTGGATTATACAACATTCCATGTGATTATTTTTCAATTATTATTGGTTGATAATCTAAAATATGTAAAAATAGATGAATTTGGATTAGTGAAGTTCTATTTCAGTAAGGAAGGGTGAAAGGATGAACCATTTATAATGACATCATTGGAAGTACAAATGTTTTATGTTCTAGATACCACAATCTGAATGTGGTCAATTGTTATGTTATAGACAAAAACCACGGAAGGGTCAGATGAAAATTCAACTGAGTGTGACACTTTCATTAGGACATCATAATCATTTTAAAGAGGTCGTAATGTATATGGTTTTTTCTTTGTCAGAGGAGACCAAAATGAAGGCACTTGAATAGTCAATATAGGGGTCAAATATCTTCATCCATTAAAAAAAGAGAGTTTAATAATTAGTTTATTTTTTTAATATACATTGTCTTACCTCATGTTATTATATGTTTGTCGTTGTATTGATGTAATAAAAATTAAATGATAAACCACATCTGTAGATAATGAATTGTGAACATGCTGGATTCGTGGTTGTTAATAATAGTCCAAGGGTTCCCTCATGTTTTGGTTTTTTACACAGGTGTGTGGGTTATTTCATTGGGGGGGCGGATGAGCCCGTAAGGGGTGCTACCTTCTTAGGGTTTCCCCATGTCGCCGTCTCTTCTTCTCACCTCAAATCGACATCAGATCTCTCCTCATCGCTCCTTCTCATTGTTTTCATGGCGGCGGTTCCTCTTCCAGGAATGGCATCGAGGTACCTCCGTGGGCATGGCCGTCTGGGATTTTCCCACCGTTTACTGGCCTGCTCTTTTGGCAATGATGTGTTGACAACGGTCGTATATCATGCTCCTCCTGGATGGGGGTCGACGCTTCAATTCTGTTTTGGCTGGGGGCGCGTGAGGCGGTTCGATGTGGATACTGGGTTAGTTTGCAAAGGCGGCGATAGGATCTGGATCTGATTTGCAGCTAGGCATTGCGACTCTTTTTTTGGATTTTTTTCTCTTTTTGATTTTCTTCCCCTTTGATTTATCTATAGGTGTTGATGAGCCCTGTTTGTATCATGGTGATTCTAGGTTCTCATTTTGTGGTTCGTTCGGATCTAACTTTGTTGTAGCAACGACATGGACGAGATGCGTTGGGTTTTCATGGTGAAGTTTAATTGCGAATTTCTGTTTAAGTGAAGAGTTTTCTTTTGTTTTCATCCACCATTTGTTTGTGATGGTATGATATTGGTGGAGGATCATGTGTTGGTGATGGAATTCGTGGTTTTGGTGACCGATGAAGGATTCAATATGGGGTCTTGGACGGGTGTGTTTGCGTTGTTTGGGGACATCCTAAGAGGAGAATTGAGGTGGCCGTGAAGACTGTTTGAGGTGATATGTGTTATTTGATCTGGTTATTTTGGATTTTGGATTTTGGATTGTGGGATATTGGTTTGATGTCTGTAGGTTCTCTGTATCCTAAAAAGTTACTTATTTGAAAATAAAAAAAGAGGTTTCAGTTAGAATTACACACTTGATGGTTCTCCAAATCTTGAGGAATAGTAGCTCTTTCAACCTATTGATGCTTTCATTGTAGAAGAACAATGAACTTCTTCATGTGATAGTATTCTCAATCCCGAGGAATAATAGGTTTTTCAATCTATTTTTGACCCCAGCATTGAGGTTCAACAACCATATTCACATGTTGATTCTACTTCTCTAGAGAAATTACATATTGATGATGTTGAATCTAAGGAAATGTTAGGTGATGAAGGACCAGTTATGTAGAAAAAATAGGTGATCAATATTTTTATGGTGTTAGAAAAAATTATGAAGGAAAAAATGAAAGGCATAAAATATGAGGTCGGATGGAATGCACGGGGCCCGCATGTTAACTCCAACAAGGTCATTTTTAGTAGTTACATTGGAATCAACACGTGGTAATTCATGCCAAATGGTGTAGTTTTGTGTCACCATGTTGTTCTTGCTCTTAATACACTGATGTGGGAAGAGATTACAGTAACATTATGATATCATTTATTTATTTTACTAAAAAATAAAATAATGAAACAATGAATTACTCTTCACTACACCTTGAAGATTTCATTTATATTAGTTAAGTCCCATAAGAAATTTGAGTTAATTCTTTATATAAGGATTCATAGATTATTTCACACAATTCTAATGATTCATCATTTATAATAAGTCGAAGGGAAAATAAACCCACACCCACTGCTTATGTACGCACACTTGATAACCGAATAAGCATGAGATTTGTTCACTAGACTTCATATCGATGTGTCTTTTCATGTACACTATGGATAGTAATATATTGTTCAAAAATAAAAATATTAATCACATTGAGTGACACTTTTTTATTAATGAAATATATATATAGTCTTGAAAATAATAGAGGGGCTGAAAAATCAACATACATCTACCATAAAGCAAGGATGGAGTACACATCAATTGAAAAAAATGGTACATATTTTAAATATACCATACCACTTTTATATGATATGTAATGTAAAATTAATTATGTTCCTCTACGTATATGCAGATAGATGAATCACAATCTAAATCCACTTCCAAATATACCATGTTTTGGTGAAAGAGGCATGTGAATATAAATATGGGATACTAATTGATAAAATTATATAAAAAGGGTCGGAAACATGTATAATTATGAAATAATAAAAATTTGTTTTTCCTTAAATCGAAATTACATAAAAATGATTACTTATTTTCCTATATTTTCTATCCAGCTTAGTCACATGATTCATCATCACCTGTATCAGATGAACACCAACTATCAGTATCCTTATAGTGGACAGAACAATATGGTCACATTAGAGTTGTGGGTTTTGGGGTGACAACAAAAACATATTTTGAAAAAAATAAGAGGAGGATCAATATGATGAAATCAAATAGAAGAAATAATGACTAGATACACTTTAATAAAAATTAAAATAGAAGAGATAATTACTATATTCTATTATAGAGGGAAGCGAAGAGAAAAAAGAACTCATGAATAGCAATTGCTTGAATATCCCACCCCACACCCACCAGCTTTGAGATGAGCCATTCCCCTTAAAAGATGTCTTAGAAAAGGTAATCATTGTTCTAATAATTATTTCTATAAAATTTGAATCATATATTACTGGATACCATTATGTTGCAGATATTATACAGGGTGATAATGACTATGATTTATATCTATGGACACCCACCAATCACCCTGTAGTGAGTGTACAATGTTCAATATCCAAAATGATGTGCTAAACAATAGACCACTTCTAATAGGTCTTGTGAGAGTGTCGATTAGTGTAGCCCATGATCTGAGTGCTGATCAACATATTCCAATTGATGAGGAAGATATTTATAAGTTTGGCCAACTATTAGAACATTCATCTCATGGACATCAAATATTGAAAAAAGAATATGTCGACAATGAGGTAATCATTTCCTATTTATTTTTCCTAGTAAACATTTAATAATTAATGAAAAAAGGACTGAATATATGAATGCTATTACAAATGGACAAAGGGATGGGGGTGAAATAAAATTTACACTCAAAACCATTAAATGGGTCAACCAACTAATTGAACAGATCTTCCAAAAGAAAATTTACCCCACCCATTGAATATCCACATTTACAAACATTAAAGGTTTATGCGGATACAAAGTTAAAATGTTCTAGTAGTCATGTGGTGGAATTTGATGAAAAAATTTGTGGGGAGGATGTTACTGACTACATTTATTCTAATAATATAGATGAAATCATCAACTATGAATGGATATGTGCCTCAATTATAAATGTATACATGAGGTACATTTTCGTGATTTAATTTTACAAAAGATGATATACCAGGTTAATTATGAATAAATATATTTAATATTTTTTGTAGGAATATATATCAATACCAATTCAATGGATTTACCAATAAAAAATTCGACTCGTTAGTCCTCACGTCACCTCTACAGACCAAACAAAAAAATCCAATCAAATGAATGAAAGAGTGGCTAACCTGGGCAAATCGTTTGAAAGAAAACATGGGGATGAAATAATATTCTTAATATAAATGATGTCGAGATAAAATGCTACAATTTATTCATATTTAATATATTTTTCCTTTATTTCATTACTTATTCCTTTTTTTGTTTTTAGGAAACATTGGATTCTCATTACAATAAATTTGGATACTCTAAATATTTATTTCTTGGATTCACTACATAGATTACCAACAAACCGACCACACATGATAACATTTTTTAATTTTTAATACACTACATTGAACATATTTGAACTATACTTCAAGTTATATAATAATATTATTTTTTAATTAGGATTCTATTATTATAGGTTAGTGTGTAAATATCATCAAAATCATGGAATGCGGAAAAGAATTACGCACAAGGACACAAAAAAGTTCTACTACTAGATATTTATCAAGGTATATATAATAATATTTAACTATCCAAACAAAAAATAAAAAAAATTACTTATTTTCCTCAATTTTTCTACAATGTCTAAAATAAACAAATGGAAAATATTTTGGTTATTATGTTTGAAAATTTATGAGAGAGATCATATTCCATCAAAAAACACATCCCTAAAGAGGTATTTTCAATGTTAATTACTAATTTATTTAAAATATTTATTAATATTTTGTGTATTTATATTTTTCCAGTACTATTATGACGGTCGAAAAAAAAATAATATTTATAAGACGATATAAATATTCTTATAAACAAATGGTCTTCATACCTGATCATGGAATGTATACAAATGGCATGAAGATGTGACCTCTATAGAATAAATGGATTGTTTTATATTTATGTTTAATTTATTTCTTTTTAGTATTACCCTCATAAGAATTTTTTTCTTATACTGGATGATTCCTTTGATTTTAGGATTCTTTTGAGACTTTGAGACATGTAGGAATCAAAAACTCCACAATCTGACATATGACATCATCGGTGTGACTCAAAGTGTGTCTTTTTATTTATTATTGACATTAATATTAGTAAAATATAAAACGTACAAACTCAAAACCAAAAACAGTAATTCAAAAAAAAATTACATAAGTATAATGAATTATAAGTCATTTAAGATGTGTAGAAATCATCCACACACCAATCCAAAAAATAGTGTGACCAGTATGACATAGAGTGTCTGTTATCAGTTTTAAATCAACATTTTACTTCAAAACATGTCACTCATTGAAAATTGATAAAACACACTCAGATTGTCTTAATAATTTAGTTAATCGATTCATAAATAATTTTTTACATGTAATAATTGTTCTCATGTCAAAATGATACAAGATGTGACTGGTATTAGTTAAAGTTCATGTTTCTATTTTATAATGAAATTGTACTAAAAGAGAGAAGTGACATACTGAAAAACAAAAAAAATATTTGTATTGTTTTAATACATTATTACAACTATCCATAAGTCAGTTAGGATGTGTAGAAATCAGTTTCACCTTAATCTGATGCACAATGTGACCAGTATGACTCCAAATCGGTCTTTTTATTTTAAATTGACCTTAATTTTAGTAAAAAAGAACAAGTGACATACTGGAAAATGAGAAAACACATTCGGATTGTTTTAATGCTTTTGGGTAAAAATTACTGAGTCATTTGGAATGTATATGAATCTTTTTCTCCTCAATATGTGGCATAGTGTGATCATTATGACTATAAGAACATCTTTTTTATTTAAAATTTACATCAATTTTAGTAAAATGTAAAATTGACCTACTCCAAAATGAGCAAACACGTTTGGATTTTTTTGATATTGCGGGAAAAAGATCTAAAAGTAATCTAGGATGTGTATGAATTAGCTGAACTACAATGTGATCCTCAACAACTCCTAAAATTAGCTATAAAATGAGCTGGACAATTTTCGTCTCTCCCAAAAAAGGAAGAACATCAAGAATAGAATAAAGGAACCAATGATCTAATGATGTTGGTAATAGAACAAAAGGCATGGTGGAAAATTTCATCCACCTCTATTGCATCGATAATTACATGACAATCTTATTTAAACACAAGTTGAGAGATGAAATGAATTGCATGCCCTTTCAGATAGTCATGGCCACTACTACAGAAGGAGACCAACATGCAATTTTCGATTAATGACGATACGAAATAATAGTGCATACATGGTCCTAGAGAACCGCCACAAGGTCAAAATAGCCATCACGTAGAATTGTTGCATTAGTATTATGATTGAAGATACAATGAGGGGGATGAATCCATCTGACGAGATATGGATGAACAATTATTTGATAAATGATGTTGAAACACACATTTTGCACCGCTTAATGTGTAACCATAATTAAAACTCTCACTAACATAGTTTTAACATATCTTATCCATTAACTGATATCAAAACACTATTCATGTGAGTTTTATCATTTATAAAATATAAATGAATAATTATGATGAATTCATAACATATTTTTATGTTAATTATACTCAGGCATCAATATATTTATTAACCAAATTCATTGGAAGCATATATTTATTTTAATGTATATTTATTTTATTATTATTATAATTATAAATATATATATTTAAAAAGAATTTATATATATTTATAAAAATAATGAAAATAATAAATATATTTATTATTTAAAAATTAATTATAATATTATAATTATTTAATTATATATTTATTTAATTATAACATATATATAATTTTTTAAAACATTATATATATATTTGAATTATTAATAAATATATATTAATTATCAACATGCATTTTTTATTTAATTTATACAAATAATAATTATTTTTTAATATAAATGTAATATTTTTATATAAATTAATAATATTATTTTTATAAAAAAATTATCAGCGCTAAAAATAGCATTTTTCCTAGATTATATGGTTTCGCCAAAATGCTTTCATTTTTGAGATAATTGTTAAAGATGATATGGTTTGTATTTCAATGATTCATAACTGGGGATCTTAGTGGTTGGATATTGAGGAGGTTATTCCACCTTCACCAGTTCATTCCCCACCTATCAGATGGCTCCCCCCCTTTGGGTGTTCTCAAAAATAATACTGATGTAGAGACCCCTATGGATGGTTTTTTTCCTTTGGATAGTCCTCTAGGATCACGCTTGCTCTCTTATTGTGGATAATCATTCCACGAACATTGCAGATTAGTTATCCTCATGTGGCAGAGGCCATGGCTATTTGGAAGGGTATGTAGTTCATCTTTTCTCTTGTCTGGAAGGATGTTGTGGTCGAATCTGATTGCAAAGTTATTATAAACACACTGAATGAGGACAAAGGTGGACTCCAAGCCTATGTTTTCATTATCGACATCTTCAGATCTTTGGTTCCTTTGTTCTCTTCATTTTGTTTTCCATTTGCTTGGAGATAGGGCAATCAGGTGGTTCATTTTTTGGCTACTTTTGGGAATCATTGGGGATCTAATTGATGGATTTTGTATTTTCCTATAGAATTATGTACTATGACTTTGGTTGATATCTAAGGTCTTAGGATTGTCTTTTTGAAAAAAATAAAGGCCCCCTTTATCAGTGCTAATGAAAGGGCTGATAAAGGTTACACCTTTATTGATGTTTCTTTAGCACTGATAAAAGAATGATTTATCGGCACTTTTATCCAGCACTGATAATGTCCCCCCTTTAATCTGTGCTTTCTTCTTAATGCTGATAAAACGTAATGCATCCCTTACCCCGATCTGTGGTAGTGAATGGGAGGATCCACCGTGTGTTCCCGACATCAACTTTAGCAGCGGTTTAAACTGCCACCAAATCAAAAAATAACCACTCCTAAATGATGAGTTTCTAGTAGTGGATACATAACTAATTTATGATGTGTTGGAATTGACTCAATGTCAATCCGACATATGATGTGACTAGTATGATTAAAAGTTTCTGTTTTCATTATAAAATGTACATTTTAGTCTAATGAAATAATTATTAAAAATAAATTAAATAATTAAAAAAATTAATAACTAATGATATCATTAATATATTTAGTAACTATGAATATAATTTATAGATATAATTAATTAACATTTTAATTAATAATTCATAATAAAAAAATTAATAAAAATTTAAAATTTTCATTAATAATAAATTTAAAATTTTTAATATAATAAATAAAAATAAAATTAGTATTATAACTTAAAACATCATTAATATATATAGTAAATAAAAATATAAATTATCATATGTAAAATATATATCATTAAATTTTAATTTTATTATGAACTGTTACTAAGATAAAAATTGTTTATATTGGGTGGAATAACCTTTGTACAAAGGTCGATCATAGGAGAAAGCCTACTAAAATAAAAAAACCTTAATTTTTTTAAAAAAAACACCGTAATTGTGTGGAACATTTACTCCAATTATATATAAATACATAAATTTTATAAAAAAACAATTATTTGAAAACAAATATAGATTTATACAAAAAATGTATTGATTTTTTGTTATAATATGTGTTATAATTTATTTAAAATATTAAATTAATGAATAAATAAAGAAATTATAAATTACTTTATTTTATTAGTTTTCAGTTATTTAAATTAATAATCAAGACCAAAAAAATCTATTATTAACCAAATAAATTTTTACTAACCAATACTCATTTTAGTATAACCCTTCAGTTCTTTTTTATTCATTTTTCAAATAATAGTTCCTTAAACAACCTATTTTCCCACCTGTTGGGGGTAATCTATACAAAAATATATTTCAATTAATCAATGGTTAGATAAAAAATAAAAAGATTGAAAATATATACATAAATACACACATATATATATATACTAAATGTTGTTTAATGGTTGATACTAGTCAATGTTAGATTATTGAATTAAAATCAACATTAATTATTATATGTGATTCAAATAATCTCAAAATCAATTATACATTATTAAATTAATATTCATCAAAATTATTAAAATATACATCTTTGATAATTAGGATTAAAATGTTCATTAAAAATCACCCAACATTAGGGATTTCGACACTTCAAATATGCTTGAAATTTGGGATAATTGAATCCTAACGCATTTTATTTTTTCAAACCCAAATACATATATAACCAATTTATTTTTTTAAAACACTATTTATAATTATATTCTATTATATTATGAAATGAAATTTTAACTACCCAAACCGGCTTAATTAAGGAGACATCTATTATTTTTTATTTTTTATTTTATTTATAAATCAAAAAGCAATTGATATCAAAGAAAACTAATAAATTTTATAATTTTATTAACATTTTAAAATAAATATTTATTCAATTAATAACAATTAATTTAGATAGATTTGAATATATATTTCATATATAAATTTAATATGAACAATACTCAAAATACATAAATAAATTAAATAGTTTTACTATATTTTTACTATTAAGTTAATAAATTAATTAACATTAAATAAATATGGTTGGGTATTTCCTTGATATTAATTATAATTATAAATAAAATATTTGTGTATCCCACCTTTCTTGGTATTAGGATGAATTTTTAAGGAGGTAAAGGCAAAAATAAAAGAAGATGGTACTATATAATGGTGGAGGATGTGTTTTCAAACTACAAGCCTCGGACTGGAATTTCCCACTTCTCTGAAACCCATCACTGCCTAAAGATGAAGATGATTATTTTAAAGAAATGGATTATTGGAACCTGGTGGAAGTCATGTTTTGGTGGAATATCATTAGAACGTTCAAAAATCTGGAGTAGTCGCCTGGTGTCCTAAGACCCATGATGAAGCCGACAATGATGTATTCAATAAAAGATGTTATGACCAATGCACCGATATTATCCCGATAGATTATAGAGGTAGACTACGAGGGCCCTCGTCCATCTGTCCCCTTCTCCTGGGAACACTTCCCTGGGGTACCTAATCAAGAAGATCCAAAACAGACCCAAACCTGACACTGACACAAGAGAACCCTGGGGTGACGACACATGTGGATTCCTATTATGGTGGGAAGTGTCCAACCATCTCACTCACCTAGGAACATGCCCAAGGGGGACCCAATCTAGGGGATCACGAATTCACCACAACTCTTACACATGAAATCTCTACTCCCCAGGGAACCCAATTGAGGGGATCCCGAATTTACCCCAGCTCCCCCTGGGAACCCAATACGTGGTAAAATCTTCCCCAATGGGCGGCATTTGTGAGAATGGTTACAATGGATGGAGGTGTCCAGTCCTCCCATTCGCCTCAGAGAACTTTCCCGGGGTGACCAAGGAGATCTAGAAGCCATACCAATCCAAGAGCTCCTAGCGGAGGTGGAACATAGTTGAGGCGGGATATGGATATGTAGGTGTGCGGGGTGGAGCACGGTGTAGTCGCACCGAGAGGTCCTGGTGGAGGCGGAACGCGGTTGAGGCGGGATGTGGATGTGTAGGAATACAGGGAAGATCACGGTACAGTCACTCTGGGAGGTTATGGTGGAGGTAAAACATAGTTGAGGAGAGATATGGAGGTTCCAATGTGCGGGGAGGTCATGGTGGGGAAGAGTGCAATCGTGGTGTGCGGTCATATCTATGGCCGAATATGGTCGAGGCGGGGATGCTTTGCGACTGACTTTCATTAGCGCGGTCATGGTGGGGGGATTTTCTTTTAAAATCCTACAAAAACCAATTATTAAATATTTATGTTGATTAATATCATTTTTTAAATTTTTTATTATATAAATAATGAATATAAAGGTACTAATAAAACATTATTTAATATGAATTTCTATTTTAATTTATATATTTTATATGTACAAATAATTTGATATGTTATTTATATAATTCGAATCACTATGTTATAATATTCATATACCACTATAAAAATAATGGCTTCTACAATAGGTTTTTTATGATGAATTCCCACCGTAAAAAGTTAATTTTGATAGGAATTCATCACAACAAACCATCAAGGAAAATCTGGACGTAAATAATATAAATTGTGAAGGGATGTAGAAATTAACCTTAGGGTGATGCAATTTATGACAAAACTATTTAGCCATCACAAATACTATTTATGAATGAACTTTTTTTCATTGCACATTATTTTATTCTAGATTATTTGCAATGGAATTACAAAAATAGTTAATTTTATAAATAAATAATTAAACATATATACATATAAAATATATTTCTCAATAAATAAGCCTTATCAAAATAAATAATATTATACATTTTATTTAATACACAAATATATGAATATTTATATACCTATATAATGTGTGTATGTATATATATATATATATTAGTATTGGTCTTTATTATCAAACTAATATATATTATCTATATATCCGGACATAGGAATATACAAAAAAAAGATAATTTTATAAATAAATAATTAAACAAATTTACATATAAAATATATTTCTCAATATATAAGCCTTATCTAAAAAAACTAATATCAATTTTATTTTAAACACAAATATATGAATATTTATATACCTATATAATGTGTGTATGTTCGTCTATACATATATATATATATTAGTAAGTGTAACAAACTGATATATATTATCTATATATCCTAACAAAGTAATATACATATTATGATATAATATATGTAAATATTTGTAATTGTGTATAATTTAAATTACAGATACACATAATATATATATATATATTGTATTTATGTATTTATTTATTTGTTTGATTTTTTATACACACAAAAAAAACATATTTTATAAATGTATTTAAAAATAATCTTATAAATATATATTAATACATGAATAAATAAAATAATAAAATAATATAACTATATATATAAATAAACAGATATAAATATAAATATATAAATATAACTAACTATATATATAATTAAAACTAATATATGTATGCAATTTCTCTGTGAGTTTTTTATTTTTAGCATCATTTTAGATACAAAAATACCTCTTAATATTTATTAATTATACCAAAAAAAATATTAATTTCATATTATTTACGACATATCATATCCATCAAACATAATTTAAATAACTATCAATAATCAAACAATTATTTTTTTAAAATTTAATAATGTTAAAATATTTATCCAATAACATATTAATTGTTTTTTGACTAGGAGTGTGGTTTTTGTGAACATCATTCACACACTCCTGGACCCATTTTTATTAAAATATTTTCACTTATCCAATATCAACAAATCAACTACATTTTTACCTATTAAAAATTTCATCAAGAAATCATTTTTTTAAAATAAATTAATGTGAATGGAAACAAAGTCTATTACTATGTTTTTTGAAAATAATAAAAAAATAATTCCTTCAGTAAACCATAAAAAATTATTGTTTATTGAAAAATAAATTCTCTATTTCACTTAAAAAAATAACTATTTTTTATTTTTTACATTAAAAAACTAATATTTCCTTAAAATAAAATCAAGCAATTACATATTTAAAACAAATATACTTTAATTAAAAACTAAAAATTAAATAAAAAAATAAGCCTTTGTTAAAAAATAAATACATAACCTTTCTTATAATGTTATTTTGAAGGGAAAATGAAGAAATTTTCTTTATTAACATTAATTTTTTTTAATTGAAAATTTTTATTATGGTTGAAATGATAAGGGGGATTTTATTATCTATTAAATTTAAAATAGGATCATTTAGAAAATGGTAAATTATTTAATTATTATAATCTAAAAGAATAAAATTCATTTTTAATTTCCAAATACATCATAAAAATGAATATTTAATTTTTATTTTTTAAAATAATATAAATATTTTTAATTATATTTTATTAATTTGAAAATCGGGATATTTTTTAATTTTATAGTGGATTAATATTTTTTGATAAAATATTTTTAAATTTGGAATATATAATTTATTATTACTACGAATGGAAATTGTATTTTTTTACTAATTTTTCATAAATTAAATTTAGTTTTTTATTTTATTTTTAAGGAAAATAATTAAATAAATTTATTTTTTAAGTGAATGTTTGATTTATTTTAAATTTTTTATTTTAATTTTAATAATGAAAAAACGAGATTTTATATTTTTTAAAAATAAATGATATTTTTAAAATTGAAATAGAATTTTGGTTGAATCTATATTTATGAACAATAGTTTTGGACTTATTATTTACTCTTTATAATATTTATAGGGAATATGAATTTTTTTCTAAATTTAAATAATTTTAAAAATAATTTTTTATTTTTAAAAAAACTGATCATCACTCCAGCATGAAATCCATAGTGATATATGGTTGTAATCCCATTATATCCTGAACTTATTTCCTCCATCGTCTAGTGACGCAACATGTACTAATTGGTTTTACAACCACAATGTCTTCAAAACCTTTTCATTTTATGTGTGTATACGGATATCACTATCACTACAAAAAAAATTCATTTCCATAACAACATATAGACCATTTAACACCGCACAATTATATTTAGCGGCACTTAAAAAAATTGTCCTCGTCAACGTCCTTAAAATGAGGACCCATTTATCAATGTTTTTACTTAATGCTGATAAATTCCCTACTATTTCATTGTGTTGTTTCAATAACAACACACTTTACCAAAGTCTAATTACACTTTCATTTACTATCCATAATAATATAAAAACATCAATGTTTACTTATCTTTTTCTCCTACGACACCCTCTCAAAAAAGTCTAATAATGGTATCAATTGCCAAAAAAACCACTCCAACAAGAGAAAAATAATTCACCTATTTAAAAAACAATTATTATGTTAACAATACTATAAATAAATTAATTAAACATAAATATGAAATAATATATTTTTAAAATGTCATTTTTAAATAAAAGGATGCACGTGGATCACTACCATAGAAACAACATAATATAGGGCCACCCATTAACAACACTAGAAAATGCATTTATAAAGGGGGTACCTTTATCACCGCTAAAAACTGCGGATAAATGGTTATTTTAATAATTCTAAAAAGTGCTGTTAAATATACCCCATTATCTGCATTTTTTTGTGCTTGTAAAGGTACCCCTTTATCAACGATTTTTAGCGACGTTAATGGGACTCCCTTTATCATCACATTTTTAGTAGCGTTGATAAAAGGGTAGCTTTATCAGTTTTTTTGACTAATGCTGATAAATTTTATATTTCAAAAATAAATATCAAATTTCATTAGAAAAATATATATTTTTTAAATATGTTTTAGATAAGGTTAAATAGACATTTACACATAAAATATAAGATATTTAGTGAAAATGGCCTATAAAGAAATTAGAAAAAAAATTATTATTTAATAAATTTCTAATTATTATCGATTATCAGACATTTATTAACCATTTGAAGATACAAATAAATAAAAAAATAAATAAAAGATCTAAAATAAATTGAAAACGTAACTCGTATTTCAAAAGGTCATTACATTTGATCCGAGTGTCCGTTTGAGCTCTACCACATATCAAATCAAATATTCAAATGACATCTACATATTACTTATAAGTAAGAATCCCCTATTATGTTTTCATAGACCCAAATATTCCATATAAGGACTTTAAAAATGAGTTTTTAGTCGATGAATCCTATTTTGTAACATTCTATGGACTATCAACCTCGTTTATTGGGGTGTTCTTTCCCATTTTTAGTGTGGACTTAAATTTTCACTAGTATTACATTCATATTGATATTATGTTTTTTAAATTTTATCATTTTTCATAATTTAGATTTATTTATAATGAAATATATAAAAATATATACATATTTTTTATATATTCAAACATAATAATTTAATTTTATAAATATAAATGTAAAAATATTTTCATGTAAAGTATATTTATAAATATATTAACCTTATCTAAATAAAAAATAATAACTATTTTATTAAAATTAAAAATGAATAAATTATTATATACATATACAATATATGTATTTATAATGTTTATATATGTATAAATATATTTGTGTGTCCACTGAAAAACCGATATATATATTTATC
This sequence comes from Viscum album, assembly GCA_963277665.1. NCBI lineage: Eukaryota > Viridiplantae > Streptophyta > Magnoliopsida > Santalales > Viscaceae > Viscum > Viscum album. Next base: position 905,814,426 of record OY728153.1, read on the forward strand.
TATATATTTTAATATATGTATATAAATATTAACATATAATATATGTAAATAAATATAAATAAATATAAATATATTTATAGATGTACATAAATATATATATATGTGTGTGTGTGTGTGTGTGTGTGTGTGTCTGTATTTATAAACACACATTCACACACACAAAAACATATTTTATATATGTATTAATATATATATATATATCTATCTATAAAAATATGGATAAATATGTATTAAGAAATAAATAAAAATATATAGATGTATCATAAAATACATAAGAAAACGATATAGGGGAGTGAAAAAGGAGCGAGATTAAGAGGGGGAGGTCTCAGTTTTGAAACCCAGTAATGTCAAGGGTGCGCACGGGTGGGTGATGCAGGTCTCGAGCACTACTAAAGGGTGGGGGGATTTGTAGACCTGTTAAAGGGGTGGTAATTCTATTCTAGCATTGTTAAAAGGGGAGATCAAGCACTGATAAAAGGTGTGAGGTCCCACCCTCCCATTTTCCGAAAAAAAAATTTCTTTTTAAAAATTTATTTTTCGTACATTTATCAGCACTACAAAAGAATCGATAAAGGTCATTTTCAGCGTTTTTTAGCACTGATAAATGACCCATTTTCTCAGTGCTGATAAAAGGGGCCTTTATTTGCAATTTTTATTTGAGATGATAAACGGAACCACCTTTTAATTGCTCCGATGATAATAACATTTTTTTAATGCTGTAAATACTTGTTTTTCAGGATTTTAAAAGCCATATCTACAAAGGTGGAGTCATTCCGGTCACCCCGTTCATCAGATTGAGGTGAGGATGATTCATACACATCATAAATGACTTGTGGAACATTTTTCTAAAACACCAAAACAATATGAATATATATTCATTTCAAATAACTGTTTGTAAAAAATTTTAAGTAAACTAATTGTAGGGGTCAACGGTGAGATCTGGACTCCTTATTAAAGGCATGTGTTGGTAGGAAAACACCAGGGCTAGTTGATAGGAAGGCCTCTAATTATCATGGTAGTTGAAGGCAGGACTCAAACCCTGATATGATGGTGAGGGATAAAAACGAGGGTCAAAAATTTCTCTAAGAATGGGTCGATGACCTGAGAAGAAGAACCCGCTCTAGTAGGGGATGGTGATTTTTCAGATAGGTTGTTTCCATTATCAGCAGATCCATCTACCCTGATTATCATCCAAGTAGTTCCCAATGGATCCAATGGTTTGGGTGTCTTGGTCGGTGGTTTAATAACTATATGGAAACCTTGGGGGATTTCAATCTAATTCTAATTCTATGTTTCTCTACCTTAGTCTTTCTGTCTATATGGATTTGACTTCGAGATGATGGGATTTACTGCAATTTACAAATTTCTTTTCTTTTTTTGGGAATGTAGTGTTTGGGGATTTAGTCATGTAATGGGTTCGATCTTGATCCATCTTAAAAGGGCTTCTAGTTTTCATAATAAAGGGACTTTCCTAACCTATTCTAACAATAAATGAATGTTCAGAAGAACGTATAACACCATCTACAATAATAGGTGATCAACTATTTGAGAAAGTAAAAATATGGAAACTGCTTTTGGTAAAACATTTTTTAAAGACCTTATGAAAATAGGTTGAAAAAAGTGATTAGTTTTTTTTTGAATTGTCATAAAATAATTTTTTGTACATCCGAAATATTCTTGATGTTATTCATGTAAAAAAAATTAATGTGATAGTTTCATCGGTACATTGCTAAATCCACCAACAAAACCGAGTTTTTAGTTGGGATACCCAAATTTTTTAACATTCGATTGAATTTCAGCCTCATTTAAAAAGGTATTTTTTCCCTTTTCTGTAGGGATTGAATTTATTCATAGGGATTACATTGATATTGATATTATGGATTTTAAATTTTAGCATTTTTCAGAATATACTATTATTTATAACCAAATATATGAAAATATATACATATTTTTTTATATATTCACCCATAAAAATTTAATTTAATAAATAAATAATTAAACATATTTACATATAAAATATGTTTCCCAATATATAAGCCTTATCTGAATAAAAAATAATATCAATTTTATTTGAAACGCAAATATATGAATATTTATATACTTATATAATCTGTGTGTGTCTATATATATATATATTAGTGTGTGTCTGTATTAATAAACTGATATATATTATTAAAATATTTTAACATATTCATATACATATTAATTTATAATATATGTGAATATATTAAATATGTATACTTATACTTACAGATACACATATAATATATATATAAATATATGTGTGAGTTTGTGTATGTTGTATATATTTATATATGTATTTATTTATTTATTTACAGACATGAAAAAACTTATTTTATAAATGTATTTAAAAATAATCTTATATATATATATTAATATACGAATAAATATAAAAATAAAAAAATATAACTATATATATATAAATAAGTAGATATAAATATAACTAACTATACATATTAATATATATATATATATATTTTAATATATGAATAAATATACATATATATATTAATATAATTATATATTAATATATGAATAAATATTACGAAATATATATATAAATAAATAGATATATCATTAAGGGGAGAACCAAAAAAGATGGTCGAGTGGTAAACACTACTACACATATGGCCTTTCACAACATGAAAAATGCATTTTAACAATGATAAAAAAGCATTGTTAATTATAACAATGATAAGGGGGAATTTATCAGTTCTTTTAGTGCTAAAAAAGTCCTAGTTAACAATGGTGTGTTGTTTATATAACAACACACCTAGAAGAAAACCAAAAATTTGAATAGCATAATCTGATGAAAACCTTCTATATACATTTAATTGACATCATTAATATAAAAATATCCACCCATGGTGTATAGAAAAAATAAAATTCTATTTATATTTCAAACAAAAAGTTTTATATAATTACATTTATAAATGTCCAACAGAATTTCTAAAACATTAATATTTCATCTTTTGATGCCAATGATACCCTCTAAAAAATTTCATCCCATGGTATCAGTTACTGAACAAATCATCTAAACATGAGAAAATGATTCCACATATATAATAAAACAAATATTATGTTATTTATACTATAAATAAATAAATTAAACATTAATATGAAATAACATTTTAATAAAATATCAATATTTTATAAGAACAAAACATTTGGAGTTATACCGGTCATATCGTGCATCCCATTGAGGTGGGGTAGATTCCTACATGTTAAAAAGGAGTTATGGATTGTTGTCCTAAAATGTCAAAATAATCCAAATGTGTTGACTAAATTTTGATTATGTCACTTTTTCTTTTACTAAAATTAAAGTCAATTTTAAATAATGACACATTTGGAGTTATACTGCCCAAACCATGCATCGTATTGAAGTGCGGAAGATTCTTACCTATCAAAAATTATTGATGGATTGTTTTCCTAATGTATCAAAACAATCTGATTGTGTTTTCTTGGTTTTTAGTATTTTTGATGTGATTTTTTTCTAAAATATCATTTCAAACATGAAACATGCATTTTGAGTCATACCGGTCCTATCGTGCATTAGTTTTATGTGAGACAGCTTTATACGCATCAAAAATGACTTATGAATTGATGTACTAAGTTATTAATACAATTGGAGTGTATTTTCGTGGTTTCTAGTGAGTGAAACGTTTTGAACTAAAATGTCAATTTTAAAATTATAACAAACACTTTCATACCGGTCACACCATGCATTGGATTGAGGTATGGTTGACTACTACACGTCACAAATGACTCATGGAACGTTTTACTAATGTATAAAAACAATCCAAATGTGTTTTCTTAGTTTTCAGTATGTCACTTTTTTTACTTAAATTAATGTCAATTTTAAATAAAAATATTCACATTGAGTTATACCGACCAGATATTGATTCATATTGAGTTTTGGATGACCCATACATGTTTCCAATCACTAATAGATCATTGTCCTAAATAATAAAAATATTCCAAATGTGTTTTCTACATTTTTAGTATGTCACTTTTTTATTTAAATTAATTTTAATTTTAAATAAAAAAGTGACAATTTGAGTGATACTAGACACACTATGTGTCGTATATAGGCGAGGATTATCCTTACACATCAGAAATGACTAATATATTGTTTTCAAAAAATATCAAAACAATCCGAATGTGTTTTATCGGGGTTTAGTATGTCACTTGTTGTTTTTAATTAAATTCATCTCTACTATAAATAAAAAGAGCCACTTTGAGTTATAACTGCCACAATGTGCATTATATTTAGTTACATGTTAAAAATGACTCATGGATCATTTTCCTAAATTATAAAATTAATATGAATGCGTTTTCTCAGTTTTCAGTATTTCACTCATTCATTTTTACATAAATTAATGTTAATTTTAAATAAAAAGACACATTTGGTGTCATACCGGTCACACCGTGCGTCATATTGAGGTGTGGTTGAATCTTACACATCAAAAATGTCTCATGGATCATTTTCATAAAATAATAATAATAATAAAAATACAATATATCAGTTCTCAATATGTCACTTGTTGTTTTTACTTAAATCAATGTCAATTGTAAATAAAAAAGAGACACTTTGAGTTATACCATCCAAACTGTATATCGTATTGAGGTGTAGATGATTCAGGTGTTAAGATGTATGAAGATTACAGAAATTAGTATTTCTCATTGAGAGACATGTTGTATGGGATGATAACTGACATTCTTAATTATGGAAATTTTTAAGAATATAGCATTAAAATAACTAAAGGGTGTCTCGTTTGTGAATATGGTACATATTTAATTAGGTTGAAACATTCATCAAATACTTTGATTTTAGAACATTTTTTATTTATACCCCGATATGATAAGTACCTATCTTGGAAGACATCATTTGATGGAAGTTCAGAAGAATGTACAATAGCGTCTCCACAAATATGAGATCAACTGTTTGAGAAAATAAAAGTTGTGGAAACTACTATTGGTAAATAGTTTTTTAAAATCCTTACTAAAAGCAATTGGAAAAAGTGAATAGTTTTCTTTTGAATTATCATACTAGAATTCTATGTATGTCAAGCATTTTCTTGATGTTAGGCATGTTGAATAAAATGTATGCGATAGTTCCATCAATTCATTCCTTAATGCACCTGAAAAAATAAAGGATGATATTAAGGTTAGGTTGGACATAGATCACATGGGAATATAAGTAGAGTTGGTGCCAGTGAAGGGTGAAAAATGAAATTTTCTTCCTCCAGCTGCTTACACTCATTACGGGGAGAATATATATTAGTTTTGAAACTTCTTGAATGAAGTATGTGTCTGAGAAGGGTATTCATCAAATATAAATAATCTCATGTGGAAAACTAATTTTAAGTTAAATGGTCTAAAATCACATGTTTTTCATGTTTTGATGCAAGATCTAATTCCTATAGCTGTACGTTTCCTTTTTTCCAATAATTTCCTTCATTCATTAACCAAGATTTGTTTCTTCTTTAATGCTACATGTGGTAAAGATATTGATTTTTCCAAATTTGTGGCTACGTAAAGAGTACTTTTCATCATATTATATAAATTGGAAATGTAATTTATTCTATAATTATTTGATATAATGGTTCACATTATGGTTCACATAGTGAGAGTGATTAGACTATGTGGTCAAATACACTATAGATGGATGCACCCCAATGCACGGTATATGATTATTTTGAAATGGTATGTCAAAAATTAATGTTTATCGAAGGGTTGTATTATAGAGAAATATATTTCTTAGAAAGCCATTGAATTCTATATCGAATACCTATCAGGTGTAGAAATCATTATTTTACCGAAATCTCATCACACTGGTATTCTTGTTGGTGAAGGAATTTCTAGAAGAGATGTTGTCAAAATAAATATTGTAGATTAGCAACAGGACCATATTTAAAATTTTGATAATATTTGGGAGGTTTCCACAAATGTTGAAACCCACAAATAAATTATTAGGCATTTTAATCCATCAAGGGATGAAAGATGGATATAAAATATGCATAACAAACAATTTATAAAATGGTTTCAGGACTAAATTTTTAAAGAGTCAGATAAAAATTCTGATTGAATTTCAGAATAACGTAGTTGGTTAGGTAGAGGACCAATTGTGTATGTATTTTCTTACAATGTTAATGTAATTAAGGGTTATAAATTATATACAAATAGACATGATGAAGACAATACCGTGAAAAATAGTGGAGTTACACTTGTGTTTAAAGTAATGCACGTTTTTGGTATTAAGGAATGAAATCCATTTTATGTGAATATGTCATACATTGGCGTCATCATGAAAATATTGGTGTTGGATTATACAACATCCCAAGTGCTGCTTTTTCAATGCAAGTGGGTTGATAACAAGAGTCATGTTAAAATAAATGAATTGGGATTCATGAAAGTTGATTTCAGTAAATAAGGGTACAATAATGAACTAGATACAATGAAATCATATGTTGTACAAGTAATTTATGTTCCAGATACCACAAACTAAAAGTGGTCAATTGCTATGTTATAGAGAAAAAACACTGAAGGGGAAGACGAAAATTTAACTGAGGGTGACACTTTCATTGGGATGTCACAATCATTTAACAGTGGTCCCAATTTATATGATGTTTTGAATTTCAGAGGAGACCAATATGAAAGGATTTGTATAGTTGTTAGAGGGGTCAAATCTCATCAGCTATTAAGAAAAGAGATTTCAATAACCAGGTTATATATTTTTTGTAATATACATTGTGTTACCACATTTTATTATTTATTTGCTGTTGTATTTATGTAATCTAAATCAAATGTTAAACCAATTATATATATAATTAATTATGAACATTTTGGTGCCCCCAATACTAAGTAACTACATGTCTTTCAACCTACTGGTGCTCACATTGTAGAGGAACATTGTCCTTCTACCTTTGTTGGTAATCCCAATCATACAGAATAATAGGTTTCTCAACCTATTTCTTCTCCTGGTGGAAGTTCAAAGACCATCTGCACATGATGATGCTACCGCTCTAGAGAAACAATATATTGGCAGTGTTGAATCCAATGAAATGGTCTGTGATTAAGGACCTGAGATGAAGAAAAAATAGAAATGTCATAGTTTTAGGGTGTTAGAGAATATAGTTATGGTGAAAATCAAAGGAATCAAATATGAGGTCGTATAGAATGAAAGGGCCAAACATGTTAAAACCAACAAGGCCTTGTTCAATAGTTACATTAGGATAATCACTTAGTAATGCGTGTTGATTGATGTAGATTTTTTGCACCATGTTGGGATCATTCTTAATACAGTGATGTGGTAAGCGATTACAATAAAATTACAATATCATTTATTTGTTTTAATAAAAAAATTAAAATAAAAAAACATGTAATTACTCTTCACCATCCCATGAAGAGTGTTTATATTCAACACATTGATCGACAATTTTTTATTTATGAAATAGAAACTGAGTGATGCAAATAAGGGATGAGAAACAAAACCAACATACCCCTACCATAAAACAAGGATGGGGTATGCTTCACTTGAAAAAATGGAACGTATTTTAAATCCACCTTAACACTTTTATATGAAATGAAACAAAAACATAATTATGTTCCTTTATTTATATGTAGATTAATGAATTCAAATCTAAATCTACTTCAATCCCGCACCTTGTTTTTTGAAAGAGGCATGTTTAAATAATCATTGTACACTAATAGACTAAAACACATAAAAAGGGTGGGTAATATGTGTAAGTATGGCATAATTATTTTAGTTTATTTAAATCTCTATTAAATAACAATGATTAATTATTTTCCTATATTTTCTATATGACATAGTAACAAGAATCATCAATTACATTTCTAGATGAACACCTTCTATCAGTGGACTTGAAGTGGCTAGAATAATATGGTCATGTTAGAGGTGTGGGTTTTGGCGTGACACCCCAAATATATTTGTATAAAAAAACAAGAGGAGGATAAAGATAAAGAAATGAAACAAATGAATGAAACACTATCTACCCATGTAGAACAAATACTATGGCATAGAGATTTTGTAGAAACTTTTATGAAGGGAAGTAAAGATAAAAATAACCCAAGAACAACCATTTTGTGAATATCCCCCCCCCCCACCCCCACCATCTTTGAGGTGAGACATTCCCCTTAAAGAGATACTTGGACAAATTAATAAATGTTCAAATAATTGTTTCTATAAAATGTGAATTAGACGAATAGTGATACCTTTCCTATACTAATATTCTACAGGGTGATAATGACTATGATTTATATCTATCAACACCCACCCATCACCTTGTATAGAGGGATATAGTGTTCAATATCCAAAATAAAGTGATACATAATAGAACACTTCCAACATATCTTGTGAGAGTGTCTAATAGCATAGCCCATGATCCACGTTCCAATCTACATATTCTAATTGATGAAGAAGATATTAATAAGGTTGACCAAGTAGTTAAAACATTTATCACATGGCCGCCATGACTTGTAAAAAAATATTTCGACAAGGTGGTATTCATTTGCAATTTATTTTTCATGCTAAACCATTAAAAATTAATGAAAAATGTCTGAACTGACAAATGATATTATATTCGGACAAAGTTAATGGGTTGAAATGATATGTAAACTTAAAACCATCTAAAGGATCAACCAACCAATCAAAAAGATCTTCCAAAATCACATTTACCCTGCCCATTGAATATCCTCATTTACAAACATTGATGGTTCATGAGGATATAAAGTTACAATGTGTTAGTATTAACATAGTTGATTTTGAAGAAAAAAATGTATGGAGAGGAAGTTACAGACTATATTTCTTCTAAGAATGTATATTAAATCCTCAACTATGAATTTATTGGAGCCTCGGTTGTAATTGTATACATGAGTTATGTTTTTTAATTTAATTTTCCAAAAGATGATATAATGTGTTAATTATGAGTAAATAAATTTCATATTTTATGCAGGAATATATATAAAAACCAATTCAATGGATTTCACTATAAAAAAGGACTCTTTAGTCCTTATGTCCCCTCCATAGACAAAAAAATTGAATCCAAACAAATGGATGAAATAGTGGAATACTTGGGAATATTGTTTGAAATAAAACTTGGCGATGAAATAATCTTCATAATACCAATGATACAGGGGTAAAGTGATAAAATTTAATCATACAAATTATATTTTTAATTTCAATCATTACTTATTCCATTTTCTATTTTTATGAAACACTGGATGCTCATTAAAATCAATTTGGATACTCTAAATATTTATTTATTGGATTCACTACATGGATTTTCAAAAAACTGAACACACTTGGTGATGTTTTTCAATTTTTAATTCACTATATCCAAATGTATAGAAATAAAAATATAATTTTATAATTTATATTATGTTTTAATTTGGATTCTATTATTATAGGGCAGTGTTTAAATATCATCTAAATCATGTCATGAGGACAAGCATTGGGTACAAGGACCAAGAAAAGTACTAAAAATGGATAATTATCATGGAATATATTATAAGATTTATCAATCCAAACACATATCAAAACAATTTACTTATATTCCATAATGTCTATACAGTGTATGGAACAAAAAAATGGAAAATATTTGGGTTATTATGTTTGTAAATTTATGAGAGAGATCATATTCCATCAAAAAACACACAACCCCAAAGAGATATTTTTAAAGTTAATTACTACTTAATTTAAAATATTTATTAATCTGTTGTGTATTTATAATTTTCCAATACTTGTATGACTATTGAAAAAAAATCATATTCATAAGACAATATAAATTTTCATAGAAACAAATGGGCATCATACTTGATCGTAGAATGTACAAAAATATCATGAAGATAAAAATTCTATAAAAGTAATGGATTATTTTGTATTTATGTATAATTTTTTTGTTTTTATTATTACTCACATGAGAATAGTTTTCTTATAGTGGAGGATTCCTTGGATGTTTGGATTGTTTTCAGACTTTGGGACATGTAGGAATCAACAACACCTCAATTTGACATACTATGTGATCAGTATGACATCAGGTGTGTCTTTTTTATTTAAGATTGACATTAATTTTAGTAAAATATACAAATAACATACTCAAAACCCAAAAAAAAACAATTGAAATTGTTTTGATACTTTAGTAGAATGATCAACAAGTCATTTATAATGTTTAGAAATTAGTTGTACCTCTATCCAAAATATGGTGTGACTAGTATAACCCAATGTGTCTATTATCAGTTTAAAGTCAACATTTTACATCAAAATATTTCACTCATTAAAATTTTAGAAAACATTGTCATATTTTCTTGATAATTTAGTAAATAAATTTTAAATCAGTTGTGATGTGTAGGAATTGTTCTCATGTCCATCCAATAAATGATGTGACCGGTATGATTTAATGTGTGTGTTTGTTGTTTAAAAAGAAATTTTAGTAAAAAAGACAAGTGACATACTGAAAACCAAGAAACAATATTTGGATTGTTTTAATAAATTAATAAAATGATCCATGAATCATTTGGGATGTGTGTAAATAAATCAAACCTCAATCTAACACACGGTGTGACTCGTAAAACTCAAAGTATGTCTTTTTATTTTAAATTGACTTCAATTTTAGTTAAAAGGAACAAGTGGTGTACTAAAAAATGAGCAAACACATTCATATTGTATAGATAATTTTTGGGAAAAAATCCTTGAGTCATTTGGGACATATAAGAATCTTCAACACCTCAATATAATGCATAGTGCGAGTAGTATGACTACAAGTGCATATTTTTTATTTAAAATATACTACAATTTTAGTAAAAAGTACAATTGACCTACTCAAAACTAAGAAAACACATTTGGATTGTTATTATATTTTAGGAATATGATCTATGAGTTAGTTGAGATGTGTATGAATTATTTGCACTGCAATTTGACCCTCAACAACTCCCAAAAGTAGCTATAAAATGAGCCACATCATTGTCCTCTCTCTTAACAATGGAAAAACGACAAGAAGATAATAAAATCACTAATGATATTATGATGTCGATAATAGACCCAAATGCCTGGTGGCCACCTTCTTCCTCCTCCAGTGCATCAATAATAAATTGATAATCAGATTCGACAACAATATCCATTGAGCCAAGAGACAAAATGAACTACATACCCTTCTATATAGTCATGGCCTCTACTATCGGAGGAGACAAGAAATTTTTTTTAGGAATGATATGCCACAAAAATAGAGCTTCCATGGTCCTAGAGAACTGCCACAAGGCCATCAGAGCCACCACCAAGAATTGATGCATCATTATTAATTTTAAAATCACATTGAGGGGGAGTAAATCATCTAATAGTAGGGGATGAAGAGTTATTTAATAACTAATTTTAAAAACCACATTTTGACGTCAATTATTGCATAACCGATGTTAAAACTCACACTAACATTATTTTAACATCGGTTATCCATTTACCGAGGTTAAAACTCAATCTGTGTGAGTTTTATATTTTGTAATGTATAAATGAACAATCATGATGAATACATAACATATATGTACGTCAATTATAATCACACATCAATATATTTATTGACCCAATTCATTGGAATCATATATTTATTTAAATATATATTTATTTAGTTATAATTATAATTATAAATATATAAATTTTAAAAGTATTTATATAAATTTATAAATATTATAAATATAATAAATATATTTATTATTTAAAAATTAATTATAATATTATAATTATTTAAATATATATATATTTAATTATAATCTTATAAAATAATTTTTTTAACATTATATATATATTTGAATTATTAAAAAATATATATTAATCATAGACATGCATTTTTAATTAATGTATAAAAATAAACATTATTTTTGGATATAAACATAATAATTTCACGTAAATCAATATTAATATTTATTAAAAACTTTTATCTGTGCTAATAATAGGGTTGTTCCCAGATTATATGTTTTTTCCATAACACTTTCATTTTTGTGGACATTTTTGAAGACAATATGGTTTGGATTTACATGATTCAGAAATAGGGCTCTCAGTTGATAGTTATTGAGGATGCTTGTCCACCTTCATCTGTTCATTCCCCTCCTGTTAGATGCCTCCCCCATCGGGTGTTCTAAAACTTAATACTTATGCAGCCACCCCTGGGGATGGATTTGTTGGCCTTGGGGCAGTCCTCTGGGATCACGTTGACTCTCTTATTTTGGATCATCATTACTAAGACATTGTGGGTTGGTCTCCTCCTATAGAAGATTTTATGGATATTTGGAAGGGTATGCATTTCATCTTGACTCTTCGCTGGAAGTATGTTGTGGTTCAATCTAATTGCTATGTTATTATCATTGCACTGAAGGAGGATGAATGTGCCCTCAAATCATATGGGTCTATTATCGACATCATCATATCTTTGGTGCCTTTGTTCTCTTACTATTTTTTTCCTTTATTAGGAGAGAGGAAAATGGAGTGGCTCATTTTTTTAGCTGCATTTGGGAATCATCAAGGGATCAAATTTATGGCTTTCATCTTTTCCTCCATAATTATTTACATTGGAATTGGATGATATCTTAGGTTGGAGGATTATATTTTGGAAAAAAATAAATACCCCCATTTATCAGTGATAAAGAAAGCATTGATAAAGGGTACACATTTATCAACATTTTTTAGTGCTGATTAATGGTAGATTTATTAACGCTTTTAGCTAGCGCTGATAAAGGCCCCCCTTTTATTAGCACTTTTTTCTTTGCACTGATAAAACCAAATGCATCTCATGCTTGGATCAGTGGTATTGAATGGGAGTAACCACCGCATGTTGTATACAGATATCAACTTTAGAAGTAGTAAAAACCACTTCCATATCAAAAAATAACCGCCGCTAAATGACACTTTTCTTGTAATGGATACATAACTCATTTATGATGTGTAGGAATCGACTACACATCAATCCAAAATATGATGTGGCTGGTACGACTCAATTTCTGTGTGTTCAATATAAAAGTGTCCTTTTATTTTAATGATATAATTATTAACAATTATTTAAGTAATTATGAAAACTAATAACTAATAATATCATTCGTATATTTAGTAATAGCCAGTATAATTTATAGAGATAATTAATTAACAATGGCATTAAAAATTTATAATATAATTCTAAATAAAAATAAAAAATACTAATTAATAAATAATTTAAAATTTACAATATAACAATTAATAATAAAATTAGTAGTATAACTGATAATATAATAAATATATATTGTAACTAACAATATAACTAATCATATGTGAATTATATAACATTTAAATTAATATTTTTTTATTTTTTAGGAACTGCTACTATGAAAAACATTGCTTTTATCAGGTGGAAAAATCTTTTTAGGAATGTTGATCATCGGAGAAATCCTAATGTTAACAAAATCCTTAGATTAAAAACAATCTACCCTAACTGTGTAAAAAACTCAAAATTATTTATAAATCCTTATGTTCAAAAAAATGTATTGGAAAAAAAATAAAAATTTATAAACAAAAATTTATTGTTTTTTTTATAATCTATCTCATAAGTTATTTAAAAAATTAAAATAATGACAAAATAAAAAAATTATAAATTCAGTTATTTTATCTGTTTTCAGTTATTAAAATTAATAATCAAAACCAATAGAAAATATGATATTAACCAAATAATTTTTTACTAACCGATAATAATTTTAGTATATCCCTTCCATTTTTTTATTCGTTTATAAATTAACTGTTCGATCAACCAAGTATTTTCCAACCACTAGGTACAATTGGAGATTGGGAGGTAAGATCTAAAAAATATATTTCCATTTATGATTGGTTATATAAAAACTAAAAGTATTACAAATATAAAGAGAAAATTATATATATATATATATATGTATATATATATATATTAAATGTTGTATAAATGTTGATATGATTCAAATGATAGATTATTGAATTAAAATCAACATCAAATGTTACATGTGAGTCAAATATTCTCAAAATCTATTATACATTATTAAATTAAAATTCAACAGAATTACTAAATTCTATGAAATTGATAATTAGGTTTAAAATGTTCATTATAAATCACCCAACATTGAGGTGGGATGTGGATGTGCTGATGTGTGGGGAGGAGCATGGTATGGTCACTCCGAGAGGTCATGGTAGAGGCAGAATGTGGATGAGCCGGGATGTAAATGTGCCGACATGTGAGTCGGTCATGGTGGGCCAGAGTGCGGTCGCGTAATGCGTTCATGGAAGAAGTGGAACACAGTCGAGGCAGGAATGAATTGCGACTGGAATTCATAAGGTCAGTCATTGAGGTGGCGGAATTGAGGAAGAGACGGAGGTGGTGTGTGGGGCAGAAAGTCTTCATCTCTCTGGTTGGCATAGGGATTTTCATTAAAAATCCATGAAAAAACCAATTATTATTTGTTTTTAATGATTAATTTCATTTTTCAAATTTTTTATTATATAAATAACGAAAATAAGGTTAATAATACATCTTTTTTTTAATATGAATTGAAATTATAAGATATATCATTATATGTAAAAACATTTTGATATATTATTTATATATTTTATAATATATAACCACACACACACACACCCACATATATATGTAAACACAAACATATGATTATAGATATATAAGTATAATATAAATTATATTATATGATAAAAATATATAAATTTAAATATAATCTATATTTAACGTATTGGTATATTTATTTATATAGCTCATATCACTATGTTATAACATTTATATATCACTATAAAAATAATGGCTTTTGTGACTTGTTTTTTATTATGGATTCCCACCGCAGAGAGTTAATTGAGATAGGAATTCATCACAAAAAAACACCATAGAAAATCAAACCATAAATAAATAGATATAAATATAAACATATAAATATAACTAACTATATATATATATATTAATATATGAAGAAATATCATAATTTTTTAATATATTTTTTTTATTATTATCAACGCTTTTTTAGCGCTGATAAAAGAGGCATTTATCAGCGCTTTTTTCAGCACTATTAAAAGGGACCCCCTTTTAATAGCACCTCGACTATCAGTGCTTTTATAAAACTGATAAAGGATTTTATAGTGCTGTTAAAACTCTATTTTTTAGTAGTGATTCTAGTATAGTTGCATTTTACTAATTTGAATTTCCCGATCACCGAAAAATATACTCTGTTCATCGCCCTAGTGGTTATGAGAGGGAGATTATTGGGTTATCCTACATCGATTATGAAGGGATCCATTATGTTAAATATATGTATGAGGGAAACCCTTTCTTCATGGTCTGGGATTAAGAGGCCCCAATAACATTTACATAGGCCTACAATTGTGCATGAAGATGCCACACCAACACAGCAAGTCCTAATGTTTAGATATGTATTCATATTCCTATATGTGACATAGAGAAACCTCCTAAACATCGATATAGACATTGGTTATTATTATTACATTAATCATGTAATTAAAACTAATATATGTCTGCAATTTATTTGTGATATTTTTATTTTTAGCATCATTTTATTTAGAAAATGGCCTCTTAAATTTTTTAAATTATTTCAAATACATAATATTAATTTCATATTATATACGACATCTTTAATCTATGAAACATAATTTAAATAAGTATCAATAATCCAACTATTATTATTTTAAAACAAAATTAATAATGTTAAAATATTTATTCAACAACTTATTGATTATTTTTAGAGTAGCAGTGTGGCTTCTATGAACATCGTTCGTGAATTCTAGGACCCGGTTTTGTAAAAATATTTTGACTTATCCCATATCAACAAATCAACTCAATTATTTCCTTTTAAAAAATTCAACAAAAACACATTTATTTAAAAATAAAATAAATTAAATGAAAATAAAGTCCATTACTACGTTTTTTGAAAATAATAAAAAATTACATCCTTAGAAAAAAATAGAAAAAAATTATTGTTTATTAAAAAAATAATATCAACCATTCACATAAAAATTAGAGTTTTTTTATTTTCCGTTAAAAAAATTTCCTTCATATAAAATCAAAAAATGACCAAATAAAAAAATTCTACTTCAATTTAAAAAAATGTTAAAAACTAAAAAAATTGCCTTTTTAAAAAAAATAAATAGATAAAATTTCTTTTAAAGTATTTTTAAAGGTAAAATAAAGATGTTTTCCTTTTAACATTATGTATTTTAAATGAAATGTATAATTTTTTTGAAAGAATAAGGGGGATTTTTTGGTATATTAAATTTAAAACGAGATCATTTAGAAAATGGTAAATTTTTTATTTATCTTAATATAAAAGAATAAAATTAATTTTTAGTTTTCAAATAAATAATAAAAAATGTATATATATATATTTTAAAATAAATTATTTTTTAATTAATTTTTTAATATGAAAATTGAAATATTTTATTAAAATTTATAGGGGACAAATATTTTTTTATAAAATAGTTTTTTAATTTGGAATATATAATTGTTTATTATTTTATATTGAAATGGAATTTTTTATTAATTATTCTTAAATTAAATTTAGTTTTTAATTTTATTTTTAAGAATAATAAAAAATAAATTTTATTTTTTAAGTTAATGTATGATTTATTTTAAATTATTTATTTGAATTTAATTAATGAAAAAAGTGTTTTTATATTTTTTTAATAAAAAATTATATTTTTTAAATTGAGAGATAATTTTGGAATAAAATATCTTTATGAAAAATAGTTTTGTACTTATTTTTTACTCTTTAAATTATTAATAGAGAATATGAATTTTGTTTCTAATTTTGATTATTTTAAAAATAATGTTTTATTTTTTAAAAAACTGACCATCGCTCCTTCATGAAATCCATGGTGATATATGGTTGTAATCCCATTATATCCTTAATTTACCTACTTCCTCATCTAGCGATGCAACATGTACTCAATGGATTTACGACCACACTGTCTTCAAGTCCTATTCATTTTATGTCTGCAAATAGATATCATTGTCACTACAGAAAAATTGAATTTCCACAACAACAACTATACCTTTTTTAACTACGAGAAGAGATTAAATCGCGCTAAAAACACTTCTGTCATCAACATCATTAAAATGAGGACACATTTATCATTGATTTCATTAAAGTTGATAAATTATCTACTGCTGTAACGTGTTGTTTGAATAACAATACACTGCACCAAATTTACCTGTATGAAAATGAACCAACATGAAAATTAACAATTTCATTGAAATAAAAGTTACATTGAAAATACTAAAAAATCCTATTATATACATTAAAAAAAATATTATTTTATAATTAAACTTACATTTACTGTCCACAAACATTTATAATGACCAATGTTTAATTTTCATTGGCAACTGCGACCCCCTTTCAAAAAAAGACAAATCATTCTATCAGTTTCCAAACAAACCACCCCAACCAAAGAAAAATAATTCAATTATACAATAAAACAATTATTATATAAATAATACTATAAATAAATAATTTAACATAAATATAAAAGAATATATTTTTAATTTGTCAATTTTAAATAAAAGGATACACCTGGATCACTACCTGATAAAAAAATTTATGCAGTGCGACCCTTTAACAACGCTAAAAAATTCTTTGATAAAGGGGGTACCTATATAGATGCTAAAAACCCATTGTTAAACAATGATTTTAATAGTGCTAAAATTGATGTTAAAAGTAACCCTTTATCATTTTTTTTCACTAAAAATGGTACCCCTTTATCACCATTTTTCTAGCATTGTTAAAGGGACTCCATTTATCATCACTTTTTTAGTAGTGTTAATTAAGGGGGATTTATCATTATTATTTTACTAGTGTTGATAAATGAAATATTACAAAAAATATATCATATTTCATTAAAAATTATATATATATTTGATAAGGATAACTAGACATTTACACTTAAAATAAAAGATATTTAGTGAAAATGGATTATAAAATAATTAAAAAACACTTCTTAATTAATAAATTTTAATTTATTATTGATTAATAGTTATTTATTAACATTTTTATGAAATAAAAAATAATAATAATAATAAAATATCTAAAATAAATTTGAAATGTAACTCGAATTTCAAAAGGATATAACTTTTGATATGAGGGTCTGTTTGAGCTCTTCCATATATCAAATAAAAGCTTCAGACAATATCTACACACTAATGATAGGGAGGAATCCCATATTACATTTTACAAGGCCCCAAATTTTCATTAAGACCATTAAAACTGAGTTTATAGTTGGTGTATCCTTTTTTAATAACATTCAATGGACTTTCAGCCTCGTTTAAGCGGTTCTTTTTCCTTTTTTATGAATGTGTTTAGTGTAGGTAGGTATGGTCATGTAGTGTGTTGTTGTCTTTTTTTGAAGGATGTTTTTTTGTATTAAAATCTCAAACTACTCAAGTAAACACATTGCTATTATGTTTGAATCCCCGAGTTCCCCTTCTTGGTTATTCATTGAGTTCTATGGGTGGCCTTCCATTCATGATAAGGGAAAATCATGGAACATGTAATATAGGATTTCTGTGTAATTTAATGGTTTTCGCCTCATTAAGGGTGATTTAAATGATATTTTTGTCATATCAGATCAAATTAAGTGTCCTCTTAATGTGTGACAAAACTATAAAGGATTTTAAGAAATCCCAACTTTTGAACTCCCTCCATGATCTATGATTTTCAGGATCTCCATTCACTTGGAAAATGGTTACCTCAATAGAGGGATGCATCGCTGAAAGACTGGACAAATTTTTTGGGAGAGATGACTATAAATCTATCTTCCGTGCATACTCTATTGAACACTTGGCCCCAGTTTCCTCTGACCACTATCTGATCCTTCTTTCAACATCCCCCCCAAAGGAATTGGTGTTGATGTGGGTGTGACTTTAGGTTTTAGAGTCTATGGTTCTACTATGGGAGTTGTGAGAAGGTCGTTCTTGCTATTGGGGGGTCTAAAATAGTGCTTTAGCTCTCAAACCCAGAATGATAGTATCAGGATGAATAATTGGAGTTCTACTAGGTTTAGGCCCATAGACAGACACATTAATATGGATGAACGATGGTTAAATTTTCTCGATGCCCAAAATTTTTCAGACTCTATGATTAAGGATATCTCAAACCTTGAGAGGTATTTGAATGTTGTTCTTAAAGAAAAGTAAAGATACTCGTTCATCTAGGTAAGATAATCTAACAATAATGAAGGTGACCATAACACTACTTACTTCCACCATATTGATACTATGAGAAGGAGAAAAATCCACATCTCCCACCTTAATGATTTTCATGGTAGAGTGATGCAGAATGCTATTAGAAATAATTATATTATTCTTGAATTATTTGGAAATTTTGTCAAGGTAGAATACATTGACATACCTCTTAGTCTCACTAGCTACATCCAAATAGTTTTTTCTGATGATATGAACTGTTCACTAGAGAGGGACAATTCTGATGAAGAAATGTGAAGGGATCATCACCATTTTAATTCTATGAATTTTTTTTGTCACTAAGGGTTTCATGCCCTTTTCATCAAATGGATGTGGCAAATTTTTGTTCTGGATAAGATCAATAAGATGACGGATTTATAGGAAGGTATGAATTACTTTGAAAATATTAACGAGACTATTATTACCCTCATCCAAAAATCTAAATTCCCCCAGAAGATTACCAAGTTCCATCCAATCATCCTCATCAATGTTTTTACAAAATTTACTCAATGATATTGGTGTCTAGGTTGAGAATTTTTCTCCCTCTTCTAGTGTTTTAATATAAGAGTTATTTAGTCTCACGGAGGACCATTAATCATAATGCAGCCATTTCTTATGAGATATCCCACTACATGATGACCCTCTCCATAGAAAAAAAGGAGTCATAGCCTTGAAACTAGATATTATGAAAGACTATGACATATCCGAATGTCCTTTTCACGATCTTGTACTATCAAAACTGGGGTTTGGAGCTAAATGGATGATTAACATTATGAACTATTTTACCTCTATTTCATATAGAATCAACATCAAATGGGAGTAGTTTTCTAGTTTCACCCCTCTAGAGGGTTAGGATAAGGGGACCTAATATCTTCCTACATTTTCATTATTGTAGAGAATGTTTTTTCTCATATCATTTTAAAGGTGATGGATCATGGTGCTATTCATGGATCCAAGGTATGTTGTAATTTTTCTCATCATTTCTTTTCATACGATTTATTTCTGTCTGCTCTTGCTACTACCCTTGAGTGTTACACAATCATGAAGATTTTCATCCTTTTTGAGAAGGATTCTAGGAAATTTATTAATGCATCTAAATTTTAACTATCGTTCAACAAAGGTGTTATAATGATGATGCAACAAGAGATTCATAGACTATGCAGGTTTCTTATGGTCAAAAAACATTAGAAACACCTGGGGATCCCAACTTTTATCATAAGATCAAAGAAACATGTTTCGTGTCAATCATGGAAAAAGATGATAATTTGATCATTGTTTGGTCTAGTAGAAAAATATCCAAAGCGGGAAATGAATTGATAGTTAAATATATGTCCCATGTTGTCCCCTCATACTCCATTTCCATTTTCAAGTTCCCAATTACCCTTGTTGATTGGATTCATTCTCTGATGGAAAACATATCGTGGGGTTCTCCTAATGGAAAACACAACACCCACTGGATCATGTGGGATAAGATATTTGTTTCAAAGTCATGTGGTGACCTTATGATTAATAACATTCAATGGTTCAATGATGCCCTTTTGGAAAAACATGGATGGCTCCTCTTGTCCCGTACTAATTCCCTTTTCTCTACGGTCATTCGGGCAATGTATTTCCCAAATTCTGACTTCCTATATACTTCTATTCGAACCAAAACTTGATTTATGCAGAGAATCTTCTATGGTGCTATCCTTCTGATAAATTGTGGCAGTGATTGGAGGTATTCTGATGGGAAGATGGTGAATGTATTTGTAGACCAGTTGTTGTTCAAGGGGGTCAACATTAAAGTCTCTTTGCCTGTCATTCCGGGGTTCAAATATGCAAATGTTCACGACCTCGTTGATGATTATTTAGAAGAGTGATATTGGGATAGAGTTTGTTTTTGGTTAAATGAAACAAATAGATGTCTTATCTTTAGCATCCTAATTACAATTGGAGTGGGTGGTGACCTAATATGCTAGTTTGGTGATGCTTCTAGGAAGTACACTTTTAGTTCAGGGTACATCAATTTGTAGCATGGGTCTACTCAGGCTCATCCAGACAATCGGTTGAGGAATATTTGGGCACTCTCCACCCCACCCCCAAATTAATGTTTTTATGGTTGTAGGTTTTATTGGGTGTCCTATTGATCTCAAACATTCTTACTCTATGACACATGTGGGAGGATGATGTGTTCCACCCTGTGATTTCAACATTTTGAAACTCCATTGCATACTATTCTTCTCTTCCTGGGAGTGGCAGGAGTGTTGAATGAATGGTCCCTAGGGTGTAAGGAGTCCCTAGTCCCATCTTTAGAGATGGACCATGTTTTCAATGAATGGGTTTCCTCTTTGGAACCAAAGGTTGTGGGGTTAGTGTGTACTTTTTCTTGACTTGTTTGGTCTCATAATAATGAATTGGTTTTCAAAGAGAAGTCCTAACATGATCTAATTTAGGTGGATAAAGATATGAATGGAATAAATAGTGGATGTCGAACAAGGAGTGTCCATCAGTGCTCTTATCACAGAAAACTCAAACTTGCAGGCTTCCCCCTCCTAAATGATTCATTAAAATCAATACAGATGTGGTTGTCTCGACAGTGTCTTGAATTGGGGTGGTTCTAATTATCTAATAACATAATTTCCAGGTGATTGATTCTCGGTTCATGGTTTTCCATGGATGTAGGATCCCAGTTTTCATTGAAGCATCATCAATTCTTCAAGGGATCCTCCATTCCAAGGCGAAAGGATGGAATTAGGTGGTTTTGGAGTCTGATTGTCTTGAATCTGTTAATGATTTGTCAAAAAAAGGAGAGAATTCATCTGTGGTATTGTTCTAAGGAATATTTGATCTCCTTCTAATTCATAATCAATATTAAAATTCTCCTTCATCTTGTGTGGGGTTAATCTTGAAGCCCACCAGCTGGCAAGCTATATGAATTCTTGGGATAACAATTTTTTGGTTGATCATTTTCCTGATTGAATTTTCTTGTATAGTTCAATTGATCAATTATATATCCTTTCATTATTGAAATAATATTGATATAAATTTTTCAAAATTTTATCATTTTTCATATTGTCGTTTTATTTAAAATCGAATATATAAAAGTATATGCATATTTAATATATATTCACACATAAAAATTTAATTTTATAAATATATATGTAATCATATTTATATGTCAAGTATATTTCTAAATATAGAAACCTTATCTAAATAAAAAATACTATCCATTTTATTTATAATAAAAAATTATAAATATTTATATACATATGCAATTACTGTATATATAATGTTTATATATATAAATATATTTTGTTGTGCATTGAAAAACTGATATATATTTATCTATATATTCTAATATAAGTATATACATATTAATATATAATATATGTAAATAAATATAAATATGTATAATTATAATTATAGATGAACATACATATATAAATAAATATATATATGTATGTATGTATTTATAAACACACATACACACACACAAAATATATTTTAAATATGTATTTAAATATATATATATATATATCTAAAAATATAAGGATAAAAAAAATGAAATAAATATAAATCTATAGATATATCATATAATTCATAAGAAAACGATATATGGGAGTGGAAAAGGAGTGAGATTATGAGGGATGCCTTAGTTTTGAAACCCAACAGAGATAGGGGCGCATGCGGGTGGGTGATGCATGTCCCTAGTGCTGTTAAAACATGTGGGGATTCCTTGAACTATTAAAGGAATGGGGAAGAGAGACTATCACTGTTAAAAGGGGGGTTGGGCATTGATAAAAGGGGGATGGTCCAGACCTTCAATTTGTAGATTTTCTTAAATTATTTTTTACTTTTATCAGCGCTAAAAAATCATCAATAAAGGTCCCTTTTATCATCATTTTTTAGCATTGATAAAGGACCCCTTTTTTCAATGATGTTAAAGGTGCCTTTTTAAGTGATTTTTTAGCATTGATAAAAGGGACCCCCTTTTAATAGCTCAAAATATAATAACAACTTTTAACACAGTAAATGACCATTTTGCGCGCTGTTAAAGGTCATATCTACTATAGTGAAGTCATACCAATCACCCCATGCATAAGATTGAGGTGGGTATGATTCCTACAAATCAAAAATGACTTGTGGAACATTGTTATAAAGTTTCAAAAAAATCACAATATATATTCATTTCAAATAAATATAGAAAATAATTAAATTAATCTAAACATAGGGGTCAATGGTGAGATTTGAACTTGTACTCGATGGTGGGGTTGGTAGGAAAGCACATGGGATAGTGGAAAAGGAAGGCCTCTGCTCATCATGGAGGCCGAAGGAAAGAGTCAATCCCAGGCGTGATGGTGAGGGATAAAAATGAGGGTCAATCCTTACTCGAGGAAGGGGATGATTACATTAGGGGAAGAACCCACTTTAGTTGGGTATGGTGATTTTCCAAGCAGGTTGCCGACATTATTAGAAGATTTGTCCACCCTGATGATCTTCCCAATAGTTATCAAATGAAGGTATGGTTTGGGTGTCAGGGTCGGCGGTTAAATAGATTGATGGCTACCTTGGGGGTTTCAATAAATTCCTAATTCTAGGTTTCTCTACCATAGTATTTCAGGATATATGAATTTTACTTTTAGCTAACTAGATTTTCTACCATTTATAATTTCCTTGTCATTATTTGCGGCATGTTGTGTTTTGGGATTAACTCATGTAATGGGTTCTATCTCTATCCAACATAAAAGGGATAATAATTTTCTTAATATAGGGGTTTCGCAAATTATTCTTTGAATACTTTTCAATAAAAAATAAAATACCAAAAAAAATTACTATAAAATATATACATTTATAATATAAAAAAAGTTCACAAGAAAGAACACAATAATAGTGTCACTAAGATGGTGGGGGGTTAACTCCATTAGATGGAAGTAAATACGTACCTAAACTATGTGTATGTAACCACATATACTCCATCATCTGATATTTTTTTGATGCTTCAACTGACGTTGCTACTCTTGATGTTGTCGCTACTCTTCGTGCTCTATAAATAATATTTGAAAAACTTCATCCTGAGCTCAAAGCCTTGCGTCATACTATACAGATGTGAATGATTATGACCTCATAAAAACTAAATTTTGTGATAAATTATGAAATCACTTTAATTCCATAGTAAATAGTCGGAGTTGATCATAAACCAATGCCAGTCACCATGAAATTCTAAATACAACTTTTCACTACCAACGACAAATTTGTCTCATCAAAACATGCTTGCATGAGGCTTTATCCCCACCATTAGTATTACCCTAACTCCCAAACATATGAAAAATATTTTTCTAATATATCTCATAAATTTATAAAAATATAAATAAAATGATAGTAAAATTAAATTATATCATAATAAAAAATGTAAAAAAACACTAACCATAAGCAGTTACTATATCTCACCAACAATCTTTCCAATACTACTATCATTGTGCATCCTCTGGAACACATCAAACTATGTAATAGATGGATAGAACATAAGAAATATGAATTTATGGTATATATATAATATTAAATAATATTATTTACCAACTTTTGATGATGTATTCTAAAAGTACGACTCTCAACTCTATGTGTGACATCCTGCCAGCCCCAATTCTACTAACTATAAGATGGTAGACTCTTGAAAGTATCATATATCCAGTAAGTTAAAAATACCAATGAAGCCTAGGTGGGGACACTACCATAGAAATAGGTTTTCGCAGCTCCACCCTTTAGCATCCCTAAAAAAATTGATAAATGGGTTACCTTTATCAGTGGTAAAAAAAGAACTCATAAAAGTTACTGTTAACAGTGCAAAAAATGTGCTGTTAAAAGTACCCTTTTATCAGTGATTTTTTACCACTTTTAAAGGGACCCTATTTATGACTTCTTTTTTAGTAGTGCTAATAAAGGGGGGTCTTTATCTGTGTTTTTTACTAGCTCTCATAATGAGTATATTTCAAAAAAAATCATTAAAAAATATATATATTAATATATAAATATATAAATATATTTATATTGATATAAATAATATATATATATATATATATTAAATATGTTTTAGATAAGTATAGATAAAATATACACCAAATACATAAGATATTTAGTGAAATATATTTCAAAATATATAAAAAGCTATTATTAATTAAGAATTTTCTAATTATTATGGATTAATAATCATTTAATAACAATTTTAAGACACAAAAAAATCATAAGAATAATTAAATATCTAAAATAAGTTTAAAATTTAACTCAAACCTAAAATGACAATATCTTTTGATCTGATTGTTTGTTTGAGCTAAACTACATATCAAATCAAATCCTAAAATTTGCTCTATAAACTAGTTCCATTTGAGAACCCTATTTCACATTTTTCTAGTCCAAAAAAATGCTCAAAAGGCCTCCAAAACTGAGTTTTTAGTCAGGATACCCAAATATTTAAACATTCGATGGAATTTTAGCCTCGTTTAAGAGGGTCCTTTTGCCCTTTTTCTATGGGTATTGAATTTCTTCATAGGGATTACATTCATATTGATATTATGAATTTAAAATTTTATCATTTTCACAATGTACATTTATTTATAACTAAATACATAAAAATATATACATATTTTTTATATATTCACACATAAAAATTTAATTTTATAAATAAATAATTAAACATATTTACATATAGAATATATTTCTCAATATATAATCATTATCTAAACAAAAAATAAAATACATTTTATTTAAAACACAAAAATATGAATATTTATATACCTATATAGTGTGTGTGTATATATATATATATATATATTAGTGTTTGTCTATATTAACAAACTGATATATATTATTTATATATTCTAAAATATGAATATTCATATTAATATATAATATATGTTAATATATATAAGCATGTATAATTATACTTACAAATACTCATACAATATATATATATATATATATATATATATGAGTGTGTGTGTGTGTGTTGTATATTTGTATTTATTTATTTATTTTTACACACAATAAAACATATTTTAAAAACAAATTTAAAAAGAATATTATAAATATATATTAATATACAAAAAAAAGTATGGATAAACAAATATAACTAAATATATATATATACAAATAGATGTAAATATAAATATATAAATATATATAAATATATATATTTAATATATTAATATGTGAATATATATTAAAATATATATATATTAATATACGAATAAATATAGCATATATTTATATAAATAAATAGATATATCATTAAAGGGAGAACCAAACAAGATGAACGAGTGGTAAAAAATACAACACATATGGCCTTTCACAATGCACAAAATGGCCTTTAACAGGGCTAAAAAAGTGATGTTAATCACAACGATGATAATTGGGGCCCTTTCTCAGTGATTTTTTAGTGCTGATAAAGGCCTAGCCCCATGCAGTGTTTTGTTTATATAACCACACACCCAAAATCAAACCTGCAATTAAAACTGTACACCCAGAATAAAACTAGCTATATATATTTGATTGACATCATTAATAAAAAAATTCCCACCAACAATATATTGATAAAAAGATGATATTTACATTTCAAACAAAAAGTTTTAAAAAATTACTTTTACAATGGTCCAAAAAACATTCTAAACCATTAATATTTCATATTGTTATGATCGTGATCCCCTCTTAATAATGTCTTACCATGGAATTAGTTTTCGAACATATCATCTAAACCCATGTAAAATATTCCACCTATATAAAAAATATTATGTTAGTCACACTATAAAGAAATAAATTAAATATTAATATGAAATAAAACATTAATAAAAGGTAAATATTTAATAAAAATGACACATTTGGAGTTATAATAATAATACCGTGTGCCCTATTGATGTGTGGTAGATTCCTACACATTACAAATGAGTTATGGATCATTTTACTAAAATAGAAAAACAATCAGAATGCATTTCCTCAGTTTTTACTAAAATATCATTTTAGACTAAAAACACACATTTTGAGTCATACTAGTCATATCATGCATCCGTTTGACGTAAGACTACTTCATACACATCATGAATGGCTTCTAATTTTCTGTCCTAAATTATCAAGACAATCAGAGTATGTTTTCTTTGTTTTTAGTGAATGACAAATTTTGAACTAAATTTACCATTTTAAACTAATAACAGAATTGTTTGGTCATACCAGTAATACTGTACATCAGATTGAGGTTAAATTGACTCCTACACATCAAAAATGACCCATGGATAATTTTCATAAACCATAAAAACAAACTGAATGCACTTTTTTTGGTTTTGAGTAAGTCACAGGTTGTTTTTATTTAAATTAATGTCAATTTTAAATAAAAAGAGAAACATAGAGTTATACCAGCCAAACCACGTGTTGTATTGAGGTCTGAATGATCCCTACACGTCATAAATCACTTGTAGATTTTTTTCCTAAAATAAAAAACAATATGAAGGAATTTTATCAGTTTTTATTATGTCACATGTTGTTTTTAATTAAATTAAAGTCAATTTTATACAATAAGAGACACTTAGAGTGATCCCAGCCACACCGTAGGTCGTATTGAGGTGAGGATGATTCCAATATGTCACAAATGTATAATAGATCCTTTTCTTAAAATATAAAAATAATCTGAATGTGTTCTCTTTGTGTTCAGTAGGTAACTTTTTGTTTTTTTGTTAAATTCATGTCAATTTTAAATAAAAAAATGAAGTTTCAGATATACAAGATACACTATGCATTGTAATGAGGTACGATTGAGTCTTACATGTCAAAAATGAATCATGCATCATTTTACTAAAGTATCAAAATAAAATGAATGAGTTTAATCAGTTTTTATTATGTCACTTGTTCTTTTTACATAAATTAATGTCAATTTTAAATAAAAATACACACTTGGAGTCATTCCAAACACATCATGTATCATATTGAGGTTTAGTTTACTCCTACACATCAAATATGACTCATTGATCATTTTATTAAAATATAAAAATAATAAAAATACATTTTCTCGGTTCTCAGTATGCCCCTTATTGTTTTAACTTAAATTGATTTACATTTTAAATAAAAAGATACAATTTGAGTTATACAGGCTAGACCGTGCATCGTAATGAGGTTAGGATGATTCCTACATGTCAAAAATGAATTATAGATCAATTTTCAAGAGTACAAAAACAATATGAATATATTTTCTTGATTTTCTCTATGTTAGTTATTTTTTTACTAAAATTTCATTTCAAACTAGAAGCACACATTTTGAGTCCTACCAGCCGCATCATTAATTAGTTTGATGTGATACTACTTCAAACACTTCAAAAATTACTTATGAAGCACTTTCCGAAATTATAAATACAATCATAGTGTGTTTTCTTTGTTTTTAGTGAGTGACACATTTTGAACTAAAATGTCAATTTTAAACTAATAACGGACACTTTTAGTCATATTATTCAAACCGTGCATCGAATTAAGGTGTGTATAATTCCTACACATCAAAAATGACTCATGGATAGTTTTCCTGAAGTATCAAAACAATAGGAATTAATGTTTTATTGGTTTTCAGTATGTCACATTTTCTTTTTTCAATTTAATGTCAATTTAATATAAAAATACACACTTAAAGTCCTATAGGCCAAAACGCGGATCATATTGTGGTGTAGTTAATTTTTACATGTCACAAATGACTAAATAATTATGATCAAAAAATATCAAAACAATCGGAATGTGTTTACTCAGTTTTTAGTATGTCACTTATTCTTTTTACTAAATGTAACACTAATGGAAATGTGGTTTTTACCCACGGTTCTTTACCAATGGTTTGCTTAAACCATTGTTAAAGAAGGGCTAGGAAACCCTTTTCCAAATATTAACTAGAACCATTGGTAAAGGGTACCCCTTTTCCAACAGTTCCATAAAACAGTTGGCAAAGGGGTGGTCAGGTTACCCTTTCCCAAGGGTTTCATAAAACCGTTGGGAAAGGGAACCCCTTTTCCAACGGTTTTGATGAACCGTTTGGGAAAGGGTACCCTGAACACCCTTTTCCCAACGGTTTTTAAAAACCCTTCTTAAATCTTCTCCCCAAATACAATAGGGTCTCTGCGCTCCCCCAATCGTGACAGAACCCGAAAATCAATCCGGTGCTCGGCTCCTCTCTCGAACTCCCCCATCCGAACAGGTGAAAATCCATCTAAATCATCTCATATCAGGTATTTTATTCTTTATACACAAATTCTACCTTGTTTTTATTGTTATAGATCTAATATTTTAGTTTTATGTTTTGATCTTGATGTGATTTCACTCTGAATAATAGGGAAATTAACGAATATTTTGTTAATTAATTATTTTCTCATGGAATATCATTTTTTTTATAATTTCGATGATAAATAAAAGGGTAATGTAATAGAAGACGTTGAATAAATTGTGGAAGTTGGGGAATGTTGCTTCTATGAGAGGTTTTTTGTGGTTTTTCATTGTATGTTATAGGCTATTGTATGGTGATTGAGTTGACTAGTTGGGCTTTGTGATATGTGGGGTTGTAATGTGATGGTTAGTGGGAATGGATGTGACATGTGATGTTCTATGATGGTGATGATGTGTGGTGGTGTTGTGTCGTGTAGAGGTGTTGTGTGATGAGGTTGTGGTGTATGTTGTAGTGAGGTGGTTTTGGTTGTGCAGTGGTTTGTGATGTGGAATATTTTTTTTGTGATTTGTGGTTGTTTTGGTGAGATGGTCGGCCGATGTTACATAGAGACGATGTTTATTGTGAGATGGTGAGTTTTTGTGTGGTGGTTTTATTAGTTTCCTGGTTATCTATGGAATAAATTATGTTGTTAAAACAAAAAAACAAGATAGTAAATAAATGAGATCGAATAGAAATGGATTTTTGGTAAATGGATTTAATTAATATAAAATTAAATGAATGGACAATGTATGTGTGAATGAAGTGGCTTATAAATGAAAGTGGGAAATGATATGTGTCCTGTGTGGTGGTGGTGTGGTGTGTTGGATATATTGGTTAAAGTGGTTGTGATGGTTTATGTGTTGTATGGTAGTAGTGAAGTGTGTGATTATGTAGTTAATGTGAACCCATAGGTTGGGTATTTTGTGCTATCTATATATCATGTATTTTTTGTTATTTCTACACATTCCCAACCAGAGATGGATAAAATTAACAACGATCAGAGGTTTTGAGTTATGGGTATTTTTTCTAATATCTAGTATAGAGGTTATATGGTTGGATAGCTACCATGTCATCCATACTCTTCCTTTATCAGTGATTGACCATGTGTTTTTAGGAAAGATGCGATGTGATTTTCCATGTTTCTTTAGGTGATACATACAATGATTTCCCTAGTGTTTTCAGGTGAGGTGCGATGTGATAAGGCTATAATAAGATGTAACATGTGGTTGAGTTCATGTAGGGTAGGAGGATGGCACAAGGTTGATGTTATTCATGTTCATGATACCCTACTAATATGGATATGGTATGAGGCATGATGTGATGTGATACCACATTATGTTCTTGTTGGTTTTACATTTTTTCAATAAAAAATTAGTATGTTTTTTTAACATGTGTAGTTGGTACCTTGATTATTTTATTCCTTTATTGTTTACTTAAATGTATTTTCTATTAATGTTCAATCCTATTGAATTGTTTATGACAACATGACTTCTATAAATTCTTTTTACAGAATGGAAAGAAGTTGGATTTATGAAACCGATCGGATCTCAAGTGATTTTCAAAACAATTTGTAGAGCATTATAGATTTTTCATTTAACAATGATTTAGTTAGTGGTCGGATACATTTCCCATGATCCAATTGTGTTGGTAGACCTTAGTTGAGCTGTGAAGAAGTCAGCTACCACGTAACCAAAAATGGTTTTCAAGCAAACGACTTTGTGTGGTATCACAATGGGGAGAAAATGAAATCTCAAATTGGTGATGATCGAAATGAAAGGACCGGAATGGAGAATTTGTTAGATGATCGGTTTCCAGTTATTCGTCATCATGAAAAAGAAAGGATTTCGATTCAAGAAGAATTTGATATGAGGACAACTAACGCATCTAGTGAAAATGATGATATTGATAGGGTGAAAAAATTGAATTATGCTTCCACGACTCCAGTATATCGACAATGAGATAAAATGAAAAACCTGGAATTTTTAATCCGATTGATTCATGGGAAAACTATGTATGTGATTTCTAATACATCAATTGATTACATTCTTACCCACTTGAAGGATTGACATCTAGATGATACAGATATTCCCTCAAACAACTATATGGCATGGATGTTAGTTAAAGAAGTTAGATTTTAAAGAAACAAAATTCATGATTGCCCGAAAGATTGGAGTTTATTCTTGGAGGAAACAGCTGAACAAAATGATTGTATAAAATGTGTCACATCCTGCTAGAAGTCAAAATCTAATGGAACACCATCCCGCATTCAACAGAAAGTAATGTGGCACATTCTATTGATTCCCAGACTCCAGAATCTTTTTATGTCTGATGACATATCAAGAAAAATGAGATGGAATGATACCGAGAGAAAGATGACTAATGATGAGTTGGTTCATCATGCAGATGGATTTTCATGGAAGAGATTTGATGCTCGACATCCTGATTTTACAACTGACTGGCGTAATGTGAGTATGGGTCTTTCGTGCGATGGTTTTAATCCGTTTGGGTAGATGCTTACTTCACACAGCACATAGCCAGTTTTTATACACATTTATAATCTTCCCCCAAGGTTGTGTATGAAAAAACCTTTCACTTTCATGAGTATAATCATATCTGGTCCTTCTGATCCCGACATTGATATTGATGTATACATGAAACCTTTAATAAAAGAGTTGAAACATCTTTGGGATGTGTGTGTGCGCGCATATGATGGATGTTCTAAAGACATATTTTAGATGCTTGCTGCACTTATGAGGACGATCAATGATATTCCAGCTTATGGATTGATGTCTGGATGGAACTCGATGGGAAAACTGTCATGTACTGTTTGTATGAAGAATACATGATCCAGAAGACTGAAACATCATTGTAGTTTCAGTTTTATGGGACATCGACGATTCTTTCCAAAGGATCATCCATATAGAATGAATCATTGATGATTTGATAATACCATAGAGATAGATGATTCACCTCAGCATATGTCTAGAACTGATGTGCTTAATGAATTGAAAGATTTCAATTTTTTGTTCGGGAAGGGTCAAATGAAATCTATAAAGAGAAAGAATGTTTCCACTGAAACCTGTTACAATTGGAGGAAGAGGAGTATATTTTTTTATTTTCATTGTTAGTCAACCAATTTTTTAAATCATTGCTTAGACGTAATTCATATTGAAAATAATATATGCGAATTTTTTTTGGTTCTTCTAAATGTCAAGGGGAAGAAAAAATATGATTTACGATCTCGGCGTGACTTGGTGGATTGGGGCATTAGACCAGAATTGCATCATGTGCGTATCAATGAAAATAAATGGAAACTTCCATGTGATTCTTATGTGATGAAACCTATTAAAAAAAACAATTTATGGAAGTATTAGAGACTATTAGAGTTCCTGATGGCTATTCAAGCAATATATCTAAAAGGGTCACCATAAGAGCGTTGAAGCTAAAATCTTTAAAGACTCATGATTATCACTTTCTAATGCATGAGTTTTTTTTCTAATAGAAATCCATCATCTTTTGTCCAATGATGTAAGGGTGGCTATTATTTGGTTGTGCCATTTGTTTAGAGATCTTTGTACTATGATGTTGTCGAATTCTTTCTTGCAAAAAATGTTGACAGATTCCCCATTAATTTTCTGTGAGTTGGAGAAAATATTTCCTCCATCTTTTTTCACATGCATGCTGCATCTGACTATCCATATTCCCACTGAAATACTTCTCGAAGGACCTGTATATTTTTGTTGTATGTATCATACTGAAAGAAATATGTTCAAATTAAAGTCTTATGTCCGAAACAGAAATCACCCCGAAGGTTCTATCGTGAACGGTTACTTGTCTCAAGAATGTATGGATTTCTACTCGATGTATTTTTCTGATCTTACTACAAGATTGAACAGACCAATAAGAAATGAAGAAGAATAGTATGAGAAAATTGAACCCAGTTTTCCATCACTTCCTAAAATAAGAGGAATTCCCAGATCATATACATTGAATACATTAAGCCATGAAGAGCGGGAGATGGCACATCACACATTTTTGTTCAAATGTGATTTTTTCGATGACTATATCAGGTAACTAAATTGATTATGTATTTCATACATATATATCTGTTAAACTATTCAAATTTTTTATATACATGAAACATAAAACAATGATAAATAGGAAGCATCATTCTTTATCTTTGAGAAGAATATAGACATTGCATAGCAATGTGTTATCTTCTTGGTTAAAACTGAAGGTAAAAATATTACTATTTAAAATAATTATATCAATATTTAGTTAAGTTTAATATTCATTTATATTTCACGTATTGAGTTTTTCTGCTAACTCCGTCTCTGAAGAAATAAGTGCTTTGGCTTTTAGTCCTAATACCGTGGTTCGTGACTATAAATCAGTCGTTATCAATGGGAACATATTTTTTGTCACTAAACGAGAAAATAACATGAGAACACAGCATGAGGGTGTTATGGTAACTGGAACTACATGTTGTTATGCCAGTGCATCAGATAGTATACCACGATTTCAAAATTTGGGTTATTATGGAGTTGTTGAGAAAATAATAATATTGGATTATTACTCTCATGGACGAGTCACAATGATGAAATGCCATTGGTTTGATTCGATGATGAAACATGGAACATATATTGATGATTGTGGATTTTGAGTAATTAATATGACTCGCACTCTTTCTACCGAAGAACCATATGTGTTGGCATCAATGGCTAAACAAGTTTTTTTTTGTCAAAGACCAACTTCGACCTCAATTTGGTGTCATAGTTGAAGTAATTCAAAGACATATTTTTGATGATGGTGATTATGAAATTGACATTATCGCTAGTGCCATTGGAACCAATCCATTTATTTATTTTGATGACTCCAATAGCTCAATTGTCAGAGTTGATTGTGAACCTAAAGTTGTGGTTGAAAATATATAGAATCATTTATCCATGTTCTCAATTCTTTTGTTTTACCTCTAGTTGGGTTGTTAAGGTTGGTAATATTTAATTGATTTAGTATTGATCACAAATATGTTTTAGCCGACTTGACTGTTATGTGAATTATCAATGATTATTGGTTGTAGTTTTATTTTAATTGCATTTTATAATATGGAATTGAATTGTATTCAAACCTAGTCAAACAATATTTCTACCATGGTGAAAATTACAACTTTTATGATTTATTAAATCCATTCAAGCACTTCTAAAAAAATTGATTGCTAAATTACCAATGAATCCCTGTATTCCCTCGTATATTTAGTTTGTTGGGTTACACATTAGTTTCCTTTTTCTAATTAATTACATATTTGTTTTCAAAAGTAGTAAATGCAGCCAATTGAAGAGAGATGAAAGAAAAAAATAAAGGAGAACAGTCGTTGAATGGAGGAGTTGGGAATAAAATCATTAGTGCCTTTAGTGAGTAGTTTATTTCAAATTGATATATTTAAAGAATATATAATGTCATGTGATTAATTTTTTGTATACATTTTTATAGGATCCACATATACGTCAATAGTTATTTGACGAGGAGCCTAGTACAGGTCCTAGTACTTAGGGCGGTGGTACGAGGAGGGTTCTTACCAGAGGTGGATGAGCAGCTGCACGTACCCGACTAGACCCTGCCCCTCCCACTGACATGTCATCCTTCCCACATTCTGATCCCAGTGTGTCATTAGAGACACACAGGATATTTAGGCCTCCCATGTTTTTGCTATCTTCTGCATCTTTTGGCCGATCATTTTTACATCCCATGATGATTCCCACTCCTCAGTCAGAATCTGGTCAGAGAGTTGTCCCATATATTTTTCCTTCTGCTTATGTCTCTTTGAGCTTCTATATTCCATCGTCTTCGACTCCTGTTCCAACACAGGGTGTTCCATCAGTTTCTTTGAATCCAGCGGCGCTCAGCGATCAGACCGGTGTAGGTATATTTATAGAACCCTAAAAAATTGTTATAGCAATATTTATTTTCATTATAACATGTTTTGATAAAATATTTTTTTTCTTTCATAAAAGATACATCTACTGACAGGAGGTGTGGGCAGGGGCGTACACGCATGCGTTTGGTGTGGAACCGCCACACACAGGTTATGGTAGATTATAATGAAGACAACCAAATGGTTGAGCAAACATGGCCTCAATGTCAATGTTTTTTGGTGATTCTTTCCAAATACTACGACATCATTCCCGTCAGCCTACTATTGTGGAGACATTTTCCCCATGAGGTCAAGGATAAAGCTTGGGATGATATATGGGTAAAAAAAACTATTCTATTTAATTCCATGAATTATTTTTGTATATATATGAATTAATATTTTGATGTCAACTTTGATTTAATTTTCTCGATGGTGAGGGATCAAGGAAGGAATGTCTATAGGATTTAGGCGAGATTTGGAGGGCATACAAGCGTGAGTTGTATATTGGATGGGTTTCTAGAGTTGGGACTGAGTTAGAGGCGGTACTAGTGGTTGATGATTGTCCTATAGATCAGTATTGTCAGATGATTACTCATTGGATGAGTACCCAATTTAAGGTATTAATTACATTTGAGGTATTTAAAAATTGATTTCATGTTTTTCATTAATACTATCTATTGCATTTTTGAATTTTATTTAGGAATCATCTGGAAAAAAATAAAAATAACATTGATGCAACAAAATACCTCCACACATTGGGATGCTCTATGATGCCTAATCATGAGAGGAAGCAGGTATGACAATTGTTTATAAGTTTAATTTACAACTTACACTTTCTTTTGTTTCCACAATTATTTAATATTTTCCTAAATTTCTCATATAACATTAGTTTTCAATGTCATTTTAGAGGAAAATACAAAATATTGAAGGATGTGTGCCTTGAGAAAAACTGTTTTGCTCAAGTAAACAGAAAAAGGATGGAAGTTCTGTCAACGAAGCGACTCAGCAGCAGATTGTATGTTTTAATCTGTTGATTTTATATTTTAATATCTATTTTTTTAATTAATAATATATTTATATATCTAACAGGATTCTTTAGAGGCCCGCGATGCCAAAGAACTAGACAATTTTGGGCAAACTGATCACTTACGTCAGGTTTTGGGAGAGGAGCATCCTGGAAGAGTATGCTACCGACCTAGGATCGCCCCAACGTGGTATTGGAACTCTTTAGGTACGAGTTGTAGTGCCACTGAGCTGCAGCAAGTTAGGGCAGGGGGAGAACATGCTGAAAAAAGGGCCACAGAGATGGAAGAACAGTCTACTAGGGAAAATAGTGCATTTTTAAAATTTATTGAAGTTCTACGTCTGACACTTCCACGAGAGGCCAGCCCAGCTTTTGATGAATATATGTCGTCGATATGTTCTATATATGGAGCACCAGGTGGTAGTTCTAGTAGGGCACAAGACGATTTCCAGACTGACGATGATGATGGAGATGAGTCTTATGTGGAAGAGGAGGGAGAGGAGGAGGGCGAGGCGGATGGTGAGGGAGAGGCAGAGGGTGAGGGCGAGGAGGAGGGTGAGGAGGGTGAGGACGATGATGGGGATAGGGACTAGGGCGATGATGATGGTGATGATAGTGATGGTGATGATGGTGATGATGGGGATTATGATGTGGGACAAGTTGATCTGTAACATTTTTGACTAATATTACTGATATTTTATGTTTGATCTATTATAGTTGTTGGTTTTATCCAGACATGTACTAAAGTATTGTAGTTGAGTTATTTTTATATATTTCCTGTTCTCATGGATATTGATATCTTTAAGTGGTTGTGTGTTTGTGAACTTCCTGTGCAACCCCCTCCTTCCAGGACCCTAGACAACCACCCACCATCCTCCTTGGACCTCATACATCCCCCCAGACAGTCCCCGAGACAGCCCCCCACCATCCTCCTTGGTCCCCATACAGCCACCCAAACAACCCCCCAGACCCCCAGACAGCCCCCACCCTGCTCCTTGGACCCCGATGATCCCCCCAGACAGCCCCTCAGACAACCTGCACCATCCTTTTTCGACCATATACAACCCCTCCCCCCCGGACAGCCCCCCCCCCCACAATCCTCCTTAGTCCCCAGACAGCCTCCGAACAGCCCCCCGAACACCCTCCTAGACACCCTTTCGGACATCCCCCTAGACAGCCCCCCCCCCCCCCCCACCCTCCTCCTTGGACCCCTGACTACCCCGTGAACACCCCCGGATAGCCCCCCACAGCCCCCACCCACATCCTTGGTCCCCGGACAGCCCCCTGGACTCCCACCGGACAGCCCCCCGGACAACCCCCC
The DNA here is from genome assembly GCA_963277665.1 of Viscum album. Classification (NCBI taxonomy): domain Eukaryota; kingdom Viridiplantae; phylum Streptophyta; class Magnoliopsida; order Santalales; family Viscaceae; genus Viscum; species Viscum album. Next base: position 905,852,142 of record OY728153.1, read on the forward strand.
AAACAGACCCCCAACCCTCCATGATATCATTTACTACTAGAAAATATATAATATATATTTTATTTATTGTCATCATGAAAATCAATGTAAATCACATTTACACATGTAATCAATATCATAGATTTGTGTTACATTATAAAAGTGATGTATTCATTGGGCATGACATTGTTAGCTCTGAAATGTTTCATTGAATGATAAACTAAAATCTAATCCATACTAATAATGATATAAAAATATTCTATATGAATTTCCACAAGATTTTATGTAAATACCATTCCACTAATAGACACATGAGGATTCTCATAAATCATGTTTATCTTAATATTTCCACAAGGATTTTTAGTAAATGTTTTATCTTCCATTATTTCTCTGATATTCCCATTTTAAATTCAAATTTTTCATAAATAAATTAATTTAAAGACCCATATTCAAATAGTGTATTTGAATAATGTGAATAAACAACTAACATACAACTCTAACTGTGTATCTTTTGTTTAAAATGGTCAGGATTATAAGTGAAAAGAACAACTTACATACGAATAACTGACCAAATGCATTCGGATTCTATTGATAATTTATCACAACTATCCATGGGTCATATGTGACGTGTACGAGCCATCTTGGGCTCAATCTGAGTCGCGATGTGGCTGGGATCAGTCTATGTGTCTCTCTTTTGTTTAAAATGGACAACGTATTAGTACATGCGGAAATCCGACCAAACGCCATTGAAATGTTTTGATGATTTAGTACAATGATCCATGGGACATATGTGAAGTGTACGAGTCAACCCCGCCTCAATCCGAGGCGCGGTGTGGCTGAAACAATTCATAGGGTCTCTCTTTTGTTTAAAATGGAAAGGATTATAAGTGAAAAGAACAACTGGCATACGGAAAACGGACCAAAAGCATTCGAAATCTATTGATAATTTATCACAAAGATCCATGGGTCATATGTGACGTGTATGAGCCAACCCAGGCTCAATCCAAGTCATGGTGTGGCCGGGATCAGTCTAAGTGGCTCTATTTTGTTTTAAATGGGAAACATTTTAAGTGAAAAACATCAATTGGCATACGAAAAACTAACCAAACACATTCATAATGTGTCGATACATTAGCAAAACGATCCATTGGGCATATGTGTTGTGTACAAGTCAACCCCACCTCAATACGAGGCGCAGTGTGGCTGACACCACTCTAACTGTGTCACTTTTGTTTAAAATGGACAGGATTATAAGTGAAAAGAACATCTGGCATACAAAAAACCGACCAAATATATTCGGATTGTGTTGATACTTTAGCACAATGATCTTTGTGTCATATGCGACATGTACGATCCAACCTGGGCTCAATCGGAGTGGTGGTGAGACCGGGATCATTCTAAGTGTCTCTCTATTGTTTAAAATGGACTACATTTTCAGTACATACGGAAAACCGACCAAAGGCATTCAGTTTTCGTTGAAACATTATGAGAATGATCCATGGGATATATGTGACGTGCATGAATCAACCCCTCCTCAATCTGAGATGCGGTGTGGCCGAAACCACTCAATGTGTCTGTCTTTTGATTCAAAAGGACATCATTTTAAGTGAAAAACATAAAATGGCATACGGAAAACTGACCAACCCCTATTATATTGTGTCGACACTTTACCACAATGTTCCATGGGTCATATGTGTCGTGTACGAGTCAACCTCGCCTCAATACGAGATGCATTGTGGCCAACACCACTCTAACTGTGTCTCTTTTGTATAAAATGGCTAGGATTATAAGTGAAAAGAACAACTGGCATACGGAAAACTGAGCAAACGCATTCGGAATCTATTGATGATTTATCACAACAATCCATGGGTCATATGTGACATGTACGAGTCAACTCGGGCTCAATCCGAGTCGCGGTGTGGCCGGGATTAGTCTAAGTGTCTCTCTATTGTTCAAAATGGACAACATTTTTATGTACATACGTAACACTGACCAAACACATTTTATTTCTGTTGAATCTTTAGGAGAATGATCCATGGGTCATATGTGATGTTTAAGAATCAACCCCGCCTCAATCTAAGATGCAGTGTGGCCAGAACCACTCAATGTGTATGTCTTTTGTTTCAAAAGGACAACATTTAAAATGAAAAACATAAACATGCATATGGAAAACTGACCAAACACATTCGTATTATTTCGATATATTATCAAAACGATCCATGGGTCATATGTGATGTGTACAAGTCAACCCCTCCTCAATAAGAGGCACGGTGTGGCCAATACCACTCTAATTGTGTCTCTATTGTTTAAAATGGACAGGATTATATGTAAAAAGAACAACTGGCATAGGAAAAACTGACCAAACACATTCGGAATCTGTTGATAATTTATCACAAAGATCCATGGGTCATAAGTGATGTTTACGAGCCAACCCGGGCTCAAACGGAGTCACGGTGTGGCCGGGATCAGTCTAAGTGTCCCTCTTTTGTTTAAAATGGACAACATTTTAAGTACATACGGAAAACCGACCAAACACATTCAGTTTCCATTGAAACTTTAGGAGAACTATCCATGGGTCATATGCGATGTGTACGAATCAACCCCACCTAAATATGAGACTATGTGTGGACAACACCACTCAAAATGTCTGTCTTTTGTTTCAAAAGGACATCATTTTAAGTGAAAAACATCAACTGGCATATAGAAAACCTACCAAACGCATTCGGATTGTGTTGATACTTTAGGAAAATGATCCATGGGTCATTTGAGATGTGTAAAAGTCAACCTCGTCTAAATACGAGACACGGTGTGGCCTTCACCACTCTAAATGTGTCTCTTTTGTTTAAAATGTACAGGATTATATGTGAAAAGAACAACTGGAATACGGAAAACTGACCAAACGCATTCGGAATCTATTGATAATTTATCATTACGATCCATGGGTCATATGTGACATGTACGAGTCAACAACGCCTCAATCTGAGGCTCGGTGTGGCCGGGATCACTCTAAGTGGCTCTCTTTTGTTTAAAATGGACTACATTTTAAGTACATATGGAAAACTGACAAAACAGTTTCTGATTGTGTTGATACTTTAGGACAACAATATAGGGGTCATATGTGACGTGTACGAGCCAACTCAGGCTCAATATGAGTCACGGTGTGGCCGAGATCAGTCTATGTGTTTCTCTTTTGTTTAAAATGGACAAAATTCCAAGTACATATGTAAAACAAACCAAACACATTCAGTTTCCATTGAAACTTTAGAAGAATGATCCATGAGTCATATGTGACGTGTATGAATCAACCCCACCTCAATCTGAGATGCGGTGTGGCTGGCACCACTCAATGTGTCTGTCTTTTGTTTCAAAATGACATCATTTTAAGTGAAAAACATCAACTTTCATATGAAAAACTGACCAAATGAATTCATATTGTGTTGATACATTATCACAACGATCCACGGGTCATATGTGACATGTACGAGTGAACCCCATCTAAATCCGAGATGCAGTGTGGCCGACACCACTCTAACTGTGTCTCTTTTGTTTAAAATCGACAAGATTATAAGTGAAAAGAACAACTGGCATACAGAAAACAGACCAAACACATTCGAAATGTGTTTATGCTTTAGTAAAATGATCCATGGGTCATATGTGATGTGTAAGAGTCAACCCCGCTTTAATCCGAAGCACGGTGTGTCCGGGATCACTCTAAGTGGCTCTCTTTTCTTTAAAATGGACAACATTTTAAGTACATACAGAAAACCGACCAAACGCATTCGGTTTCAGTTGAAACTTTTGTAGAACGCTCCATGGGTTATATGTGACATGTACGAATCAACCCAGCCTCAATCTAAGATGTGGTGTGGCCGACACCACTCAATGTGTCTATCTTTTGTTTCAAAATGACATCATTTTAAGTGAAAAAAACATCAACTGGCATATGGAAAACTAACCAAATGCAATCGGATTGTGTTGATAATTTATTAAAATGATTCATGGGTCATTTGAGTCATGTAAGATTCTACCTCGTTTAAATCAGAGATGCGGTGTGGACGGCACCACTCTTACTGTGTCTCTTTTGTTTAAAATAGACAGGATTATAAGTGAAAAGAACATCTAGCATACGGAAAACTGACCAAACGCATTCGGAATCTTTTGATAATTTATCACAAAGATCCATGGGTCATATGTGATGTGTATGAGCCAACCCTGGTTCAATTGGAGTTCTGGTGTGGCCAGGATCAGTCTATGTGTCTTTCGTTTGTTTAAACTGGACAACATTTTAAGTAATACGGAAAACCACCCAAACGCATTTGGATTCCATTAAAACATTAGGAGAACAAACCATGGGTCATATGTGACGTGTATGAGTCAACCTCGCCTCAATCCGAGGTGTGGTGTGACTGACACCACTCAAAGTGTCTCTCTTTTGTTTAAAATTGACTTCATTTTAAGTGAAAACAACAACTAGCATACGGAAAACTGACCAAATGGATTCTAATTGTGTCGATACTCTATCAAAATGATTCATGGATCATATGTGACATGTACAAGTCAACCCTTCTCAATATGAGATGCGGTGTGGCCAACACCATTCATAGTGTCTCTCTTTTGATTAAAATGGAAATCATTTTAAGTGAAAACAACAACTGACAAAACAAAAACTGACCAAATGCATTCGAAATGTGTTGATTCTTTAGGACATCGATCCATGGGTCATATGTGACGTTTATGAGTGAACCCTTCCTTAATACGAGGCTTGGTGTGGCTGAGATCACTCTAAGTGTATCTCTTGTGATTAAAATGGACAACATTTTATGTACATACGGAAAACTGACCAAATGGATTCTGATTGTGTATATACTTTAGCACAATGATCCATGGGTCATATGTGACGTGTATGAATCAACCCCGCCTCAATATGAGACGTGGTGTGGCCGGCACCACTCAAAGTGTCTGTCTTTTGTTTCAAAAGGACATCATTTTAAGTGAAAAACATCAACTGGCATACGGAAAACCGATCAAACACTTTCATAACATGTTGATACTTTATGACAATCATCGATGGGTCGTTTGTGATGTTTTCAAGTTATCCTCTCCTCAATCCAAGGCACGGTGTGGCCGGTATCGCTCCAGGTGTATGTATTTTGTTTAAAATGGGCATCATTTCAGGTAAAAATATATGGTATACAAAAAACAAATAAAATTATGAATTGAATTCCGGATTCCACATATATTTGTCATCTAAATTTTAAATTGAATTCTAAATGAATTATGTATGTTTATAATTAGGTTATGAATTCTAATTTAATTATGGATGTGTATAGTTCCAGGATGCATTATATGTTAAATGTGTATGAATTTGTTCTCTATATGTATGTGTTAGTTGGTTATTGTAGGCACAATAATTATATATATATATTTTAGTTTATTTTAGGTACAATAATTGGATTAAAAATGAGATGGAATGCACAAAATGAGGCCTCCTGTGCAAATTGCAGAGCTGCTGTGCAAAATTCAGGCTGCTGTGCAATTTGCAGAGCATAGGCTATTCCAACGGTTTCAAACCGTTGGCATAGCATCTATGATTCTTTTTTTACCAACAGTTTAATGAACCATTGGTAAAAAACCATTCCCAACAGTTTATAAACCATTGGGAAAGAGGAGAGTCCTTGGGCTTTCCAAATAGTTCAAGCCAAACCGTTGGGAAATAATATCCCAATGGTTTGGCACAACCATTAGCATAGGTTAATTTTTCCCCACCCTATCCCAACAGTTCTCTGTAAACCTTTGGGAAAAGCATTCCCAATGGCTTACTTCTCCATAGTTTTCACAACTGTTAATATAACATATACCAATAGTTCTGAAGCCTTTCCCAACGGTTTAGAACCATTGGGAAAGACTGTATTTCAAGTAGTGCAATGTCAATTTTAAATAAAAAGACACATTATGAGTGATACCGACCACTTGTTATTTTTTCTCAATTTTGAGTAGTTTTGTTTCTCTAATACCATCTATATTGACCCAGATATTTCATACATATATATCACAACTTAGTAGATTAATATTCATTACATAACATAATGATCCATTCCAAAATAGTTTAGGAATAATGCTTTTGGAAATATGAAAACTTAAAGAACTAGTTCATAAGAGTCTCTCATTATGTATTTATTTACTAGAAACCTTCATAGACATAACATTTCTAAAACCATTCTTAATAACCTAACGATATGAAACATCTTAAATGGTGATCATCGATGTTCAATAAGTGTAAATAAGGATATATCAATTATAATATAAGGATAACATGAGAATAAAGATGTTATAAGGTGATATTAGCGTTATAAATTCATACATTTCCACTAGTGAAAACGAAGTTTTTTTTATGTTGGTTATTTTTTTACATCATTTTTTAGCTAACATTATTAAAATAGACATTATAAATATTTTTTTTCTGTCAGTTATTTTAAAACTGACATAAAAATCATAAATTAGAATAGTTTTTCACGTCGGTTCCTAAATAACAGATGTGAAAACCCCTTCAGAGGCACGATTTATCATGTCAATTATTTAATAACTGGCATGGTATATAGTTTTTCATGATAGTTATTAAATAACCGATGTCATAAATCAATCCTCTGAAGGGTTTTTTTTTACGTTGGATCTTATATAACTGACGTGGAAAATGATATACGATGTCGGTTATGTAAGAACCAACGTAATAAAATATACCCATTAATTTATTATGTCAGTTATAAAATAACCATTGTGTTGGTCGGAGTGGATACTCAAGAGGGGGGTGAATTGAGTTCCAATTAAAATTTTCTGTTAAAAACAATGTACATTAAAATCACCCTATTTCAAAAACAGATTAAACTGTAGTGAATTTATACAGATTATAAAGGTTCAATTAGTTTCTCAAAGATTGATTAGTTCTCAGTTAACTTAACCTTATGATTAAATTAAATTTTGAAACTAACTTACTGGTTTATAATAAATATAAACACTTTTGAGTTTAACTATCAAAGTAGCTTTGAAAATAAATAATATTTCAAAGTAATAGCAGCGGAATATGAAATAAATATGTAGTATGGATATAGTATGTAGCTACAAACACATGGAATTAACCAAGAGGTTCAGTCTCAAGCCGAGACTTAGTCCTCTCAAAAGTTTATATAAAAATGATCCACACCCTGGATCGGGGTTAACAACAGTGAACACACTGTCCAGGTCTCAAGACCTCTACCACAGTTCTGCGTGGGGAAACAAACAACAGCTTAGAGCTGTCCAGGTCTCACACGACCTCTACCACTATCCACAGTGGGAAAAGAAGTGTAAAAAGTTTTGCTGAGGATTTACAGATCCTCCAGTGAAAGTACATGAGTCAGTGTGTGTGTTTAATACAGCAGATAACACAAACTTCTCGAAATGTAAAACAAATATATCACAGAGCAGAGATGTAGAGTTTAGAAATGGCTCTGGTGATTTCAGTGTAGCTCTAGACTCTTTTGTATTTGGTCAGAATTTATTCTGATTCCTCTTCTCGTTTTTGTTTGAGAAGAAGAGTGTCATATGCTTCAGGTTCAAAGGCAGTGAGATGTAGTCGATGAAGTTCTTCAATGTTCTTTTGCATGAACAGAACTCCTCTTGAGTAGGCTTGATTGTGTATGAGGTTCTGTTTTGCTTGGTTCTTCCTCTTCTTTCTTTCCTCTATATTCTTATTGTGTTCTTCTATCAACTATCATCTTCAGCAGAGTCTTCTTGTATTTATGTCACGTGCTTCGGAAGACAGAAAAAGTTTCCTTTCCGCAGGTATGAGGTACGGTTTCCTCACATTCGAAAACCTTTATTAATTAATTGACAGAGCATTAAAATATACCTAATATGACCGTTGGTTAGATAAAATAATGATAAATATAACGAAATTCAAACAGTTGTTTATGACTATTGAAGAATCAAGTGATCGGTAGGTCATCAGCATTAGTGAGTAATGATCGGTGACTCAGATAAATCAGCATCGGTGAATCAGACTGATCAGCATCGGTCTGTCATCTGATCGGTGAGTCAGTTTGATCAACATCAGTCTATCATCTGATCGGTGAGTCAGTTTGATCAGCATCGGTCTATCATCTGATCGATGAGTCAGTTTGATTAGCATCAATGAGTCATTTTCATCGGTGAGTCATTTTGATCAGTATCGGTCTGTCATTTGATCGGTTAGTCATTTTGCATCGGTATCAGTCTGTCATCTGATCGGTGAGTCATTTTGATCAGCATCGGTCTGTCATCTGATCGGTGAGTCATTTTGATCAGCATCCGTCTGTCATCTGATCGGTGAGTCATTTTTCATCGGTGACTCATTTTGCATAGGTGACTCATTTTGCATCGGTGAGTCATTTGATCGGTGAGTCATTTTGATCAGCATCGGTCTGTCATCTGATCGGTGAGTCATTTTGATCAGCATCAGTGAGTCATTTGCATCGGTGAGTCATTTGATATCGGATCGGTGCTTCCGATGTCTGTTGATATTGGATCGGTGCGACCGATGTCCTTTGATATTGGATCGGTGCTTCCGATGTCTGTTGATATTGGATCGGTGCGACCGTTGTCCTTTGATATTGGATCGGTGCTTCCGATGTCTGTTGATATTGGATTGGTGCGACCGTTGTCCTTTGATATTGGATCGGTGCTTCCGATGTCTGTTGATATTGGATCGCTGCGACCGTTGTCCTTTGATATTGGATCGGTGCTTCCGATGTCTGTTGATATAGAATCTAGAAGACTTCCACAATACTTTGTATGTCAATAAGAATAGACAAAACCATGATAACAGATTCATTAACAAATTGTAATTAAGTTTATGAGAAATCAAACCAGATTAAGCATTAATGATATGTGATGATTTGTGATTATTAAAACATCAATCATAGACATGAAATCAACAATCTTCCAGAGGGCTCAACAATCTCCCCCCTTTTTGATAATCACAAATCTTTATCATAAAATATAAATAATATGATATATCATTAATAAAAACATAATGAGAATTAAACCATAAAGAGAATAAATATAAAGAGATATATAAATCTCCCCCTTAATTTAAATTTCCCATATATATTATACAGATTTCTCCCCCTGAGATATATACATCTTTTCTCCCCCATATATCTCTCTTCTCCCATATATCATTCGTTTTCTTCTCCCATATATCATTCTTTTTCTTCTCCCATATATTCTTTTTCTTCTCCCATATATCATCATTTTTCTTCTCCCCCTTTGGGATAATCAAAAAGGAGGGAAAACATATAAGTGAAAGTGAAATTAAAAGCAGTCAGCATAGAGTAGAGAGGAAAAGAGAAAAAAAAATCGATAAAGTACAGAATATTACAAGCATCACATTGTTCACCCTATCAAAAACAATACACAACTATTTGTTGGGATACAAAGGGGCTTTGCCTTTGTCTTTGGGATCAATAGTGGGTAAGTTTGAAGGCTTGGAGGCAGGCTGGACTTGGAGAATCTTAAGTGGTTGTAGGACAACTCGGGCAGGTGTAGGAGCAGGTGCCACAGAGAGTTATTGTTGAGAAACAGGAGATGGATGAGAAGCTTGCTGAGGGACTGGTCTTAACTAAGATAGATCTTGAGCAACAGATAGCTGATTTGGAGCTACATCAGAGTCACTGGGAGGTTCAGAAGTAGGAACTACTATTGCAGTGGCCAGTGCATTCAATTAGGGCTTCAAAAGATGAATGAAGTCCTGAATGACTTCTGCCCCATACTTCATAGCTTTTTCAAAATCATCTTTATTCTCCATGAACTGGGCCAAGGAAGGGGTAAAATCTTGCAACTGATGAACTTGAGTTTTGAAGGCCTGAGTGACTGGAGGTAATTTCAGATTCTCTGCCAACACCTTGAAGTTTGAAGCCATCTCATGCTTTGTATAAATCTTGGAAAAGTAATTATCAACGTTCTCTTTGATCTCTTGCAGAGCATTCTTAGCATCTGCTGAATACACCAATGCGATCCTATGACTGTTATCACAGAGCTCTTTCATCTTCCTCAAAGATTCTAAATCAAGAATTTGTCTAACAGCAGCTAACTCATCATGCACAACTTCTCTTAGAGCTTCTTGCTCACGGGGAGTGATCTTGGTTACCTTGCCTGTACTGGCTTGGCCAACTATGTGAGTTAACTCAGCATTCAACTTCCTCAGGTCAGACTTGTTGAGATGGTCAATCAAATTTCTCAAAACATCCATCATACCAGAGATGGTTGATCGGAATTCGCTGGAGAGAGATACCAAGCCGTTGTGAAGATCCTTCATAGTCTGATTCAAAAAGGCTATGTGCCTGCCAATAAGTTCACCAGTATTGGCCAGGTCTGGCTTCACATCATTTAATACTCTTTGTGAGAAGGCTTCCAATGAATTTTCAGAAACATGTAGAGACACTTGAGTAAGAGAATTATAAATTTCTTCTCTAACTGTGGCTCTCACAGCGGTTAGCAATTCAATCTTAAACTTATTAAGATCAGCTTGAGAGATTCCAGAACCAGGTAAATTAACATTTGTAGGATCAATAGCAGGAACAGACCTTGCTTTTCTTGGGAGGTTCCTCTGCACAGCTGCAGCAGATTCTGGCATTGGTTCTTCTTCTTCAGAATAATCTAAGCCCAACACAGCATAACCAGGGTAGTCATCCCAAACAGCAGCACACAGGGTGAATTTTGGTTTCTCATAGCTTGCTGTTCCACTGATTTTTGGTGAATCAACCTTGTCACTGATATGTATTTCTTGTTCTGACTGAGGTGATTCTATTTGATCTTCAGAAAGACCATCCATTGGTCTGTTATCACCATCAACAGCAACCTCAGCATAATTAGCATGTCCACCATCACTCTTCTCAGAAGCTTCACTGTGATATTCTTCAGTATCAGAATCTTCTTCATCACAAAGAATAGGTTCTGATTCTGGTAGGGCTAAGGGTGGACTAGCAGGTCCAAATTCTATTCTTCTCTTGGGACAAGCAGTGTCAGGATCACTCCTATCATCAGGAGATGACTTACTTCCTTCCTCAGTCACAGCTTCTTCCTATTCTTGGGCTTCGGTGGCTTCATCCTTTCCTTCTTCTTGCTCATCATCATCAGAATAAACTGGTTCCTCATTTGGTTTCAAGCCAGGGTCTCTCAAATCCTTTGGCCTCTTGCCATGATCTATGGGATTGTAGGCTTCATACAATTTATCTTCATCTGCAACCCTGCACTTCTTCCATGGATTCCAATTGATTTTCATCTTCTTGCAGATCTCTTTGTTGAGACAGAAGGTATGATCTGTTTCATCAACTTCATCATCTTTATCAATACATTCTAGATTCTTGAGCATGGTAGATATCATCTTTGAATAAAACAAGGCAGTCGCTTTCCTGGACGGTTTTACCATTCCATCTATGTGCACCATCACATATCTACACAAATTGATCTTCTCATGTGCTTTCAGAAGAAACATCAGGAACACATCTTGGTACATTACAGCAGTAAAGTCTCCACTCCTAGGGCAAAGTTGGTACTGAATAAACATGAAAAGAAGTCTACATTCACCATCTAATTCTGAAGTTGTGATTCTCCATGACTCTCTGTTTCCAGTCAGAAGCTCTAAAGCTAATTCATAATAGAAGTAATCAGATGTTGGAGGAATATTACCAGCATAATCCTCATTACGACCTTCATGAGGTACATTCAAGCACTCAGCCCACTGCTTAGATGAGAAGGGTATTTTCTTTCCTTTTACCACAGACAACATCCTGGCAGCCTCCACACCATCTAAAGTGATTTCCAGATTCATATAGAACTCATGTACCAGCTTCAGGTAGTCTATTCGAGAGTTGTCAGAAAACCAGCCTATCCATCCTTGCGAATCAAGAACTTGCAGCAATAGTGACTTACTTGACAAAAGACACGCAGAGCTGACTTCTCTTTCTACAGCAACAATCCGAGTTTCCAGGTTCGGATTTACTGATCGTTGAGAGGTACTACTCGACTCGCCTCGAGCACGCTTTGAAGGTACATGGCTATCCGGTCCTTTGCTCGGTCTCTTTTGCTTAGCCATTCGAGGATTTTGGGAAGGCAGGAGTTCGAAGGTTCGAAGTAGAGGGGAAGAGAGGTTGAAAGGTTCGGCGGGAAATGCACGGGCAAAGGTTTAGGGAAGATAAATAGCCGCGTATCATTTATTTTATCATTTAGGGTTCCCATAAAACGTATAAAAGAAATTTACTAATTAATTACAATATAATAAAAAAAAGATCGGTATGACAGATCGGTTGCACAGATCAGTTTCACAGATCAGTTTCACGGATCGGTTTCACAGATCCGTTTCACAGATCAGTTTCACAGATCAGTTTCACAGATCGGTTTCACAGATCCGTTTCACAGATCAGTTTCACAGATCGGTTTCACAGATCAGTTTCACATATCAGTTTCACAGATCGGTTTCACAGATCAGTTTCACAGATCGGTTTCACAGATCGGTTTCACAGATCAGTTTCACAGATCGGTTTCACAGATCAGTTTCACAGATCGGTTTCACAGATCGGTTTCACAGATCAGTTTCACAGATCAGTTTCACAGATCGGTTTCACAGATCGATCATACACAACTCTTGTTTAATAAATTTCATTCTTTCAGAGCATAAAGGCTTTGTGAAGATATCAGCTAATTGATGTTCAGAACTAATAAATTTTAAATAAATATCACCTTTTTGATAGTGATCTCTTAGAAAGTGATGTCTGACATCAATGTGCTTAGTTCTAGAGTGAGACACAGGGTTCTTAGATATATTGATTGCACTAGTATTGTCACATTTAAATGAAACATGTTTCAGATCAAATCCATATTCCAATAAAGTGTGTTTCATCCACAGAATTTGTGCACAGCAACTACCAGCAGCTATGTATTCTGCCTCGGCAGTAGACAATGCAACTGAGTTCTGTTTCTTACTACACCATGATACTAGGGATTTTCCAAGCAAATGACATGTTCCAGATGTGCTCTTCCTATCTAACTTACATCCAGCAAAGTCAGCATCTGAATAGCTAGTTAGGTTAAATGATTGTCCTTTTGGATAAAACAAACCTAAATTTACAGTATACTTAATATACTTAAAAATCCTTTTAACAGCGAGAAAGTGTGATTATTTAGGATTATCTTGAAATCTAGCACACATACATACACTGAACATAATGTCTGGTCGACTAGCAGTAAGATAAAGTAAGCTCCCAATCATACCTCTGTAATTGGTTTGATCCACTGGTTTCCCAGCTTCATCTGTATCCAATTTACAGGTAGTACTCATAGGTGTATCACTTTCCTTAATACTATCCAATCCAAAACGTTTTAAAAGATCCTTTTTATATTTACTTTGATTTAAAATTATTCCATCTTTAGTTTGAAAAATTTGAAGACCAAGAAAATACTTAAGATCTCCCATTAAGCTCATTTCAAATTCATTTTGCATAATCTTTGAAAAATTAGTACATAAGGAATTTTTAGAAGATACAAAAATAATATCATCAACATAGATTTTTACTATTAATACATTTTTTGAAATCTTTTTTATAAAAAGAGTGGGATCAGCTACTCCTTTTGTAAATCCATTTGATATAAGAAAGTTTGAAAGCCTTTCATACCAAGCTCTTGGAGCTTGTTTTAAACCATATAAAGCTTTAGAAAGTTTAAAAACATGATTTGGAAAATGAGGATTTAAAAAACCAGGTGTTTGTTCTACAAAAACATCTTCAACAATAAAACCACTTAGAAATGCACTTTTGACATCCATTTGATATAGCTTGAAATTCAGATGTGATGCATAGGCAAGTAAGATCCTAATAGCCTCTAATCTAGCTACAGGTGAAAAGGTTTCCTCATAGTCAATTCCTTCTTCTTGATTATAACCTTGTGCAACTATCTTAGCTTTATTTCTAATGATGTTTCCAGATTCATCAACTTTGTTTCTAAACACCCATTTTGTGCCTATGGTCAAAATGTCCTTAGATCATTATACTAATTTCCAGACGTTGTTTCTTTCAAATTGATTTAGTTCTTCTTGCATAGCCATTACCCAAAATTTATCATTGATAGCATCATTGATATTTTTAGGTTCTAGCTGTGAAAGAAAAGCTTGTTGTTCAACCTGATTTCTTAGAGAAGCTCTAGTCTGTGTTCATCTATCTGGATTTCCTACAACAGCATCTAAAGGATGGTTATTTAGAGTCCTAGATGGTCATGAAAAGATAAGGCTAGAGATTTCAGATTAATCTACAGATTGAGGTTCAAAAGAAGCAGGTTCTGGAGAATTTCCAGAGCTGAATGTTTTAACTATAGGTCCATTGTCTTTATCATTGAGATTCAAACCAGAGAGATCATCTTTAAGAGAGATTTTAGGTTCATGTGGATCAGTTTCATCAAATTTGATGTGAACAGATTCTTCCACACATTTGGTTCTTTTATTGAAAACTCTATAGGCTTTACTAGAGATAGAATAACCTAGGAAAATTCCTTCATCACTCTTGGATGCAAATTTTTCAAGATTGTCTTTAGTATTGAGAATGAAGACTTTGCAGCCAAAAACATTGAAGTGGTTAACCTTAGGTTTCCTATGGTTCCACAACTCATAAGGGGTCCTCTTAAGAACTGGTCTGATCAAGACTCTATTAATGACATAACAAGTTGTATTTATAGCTTCAACCCAAAAGTAAATAGGCAGTTCATATTCATTGAGCATAGTTCTAGCTATTTCTTGCAGGGTTCTATTTCTTCTCTCTACTACACCATTTTGTTGGGGTGTCCTAGGGGCAGAGAAATTGTGACTATATCCATTGTGTGAGCAGTAAGAATCAAACTCATGATTTTCAAACTCACGACCACGATCACTTCTCAGGGTCTTAATCTTGAGTCCACTAAGATTTTCTACAGACTTGGAGTATTTAACAAAGTAAGAACAAGCTTCACTTTTGTGAGCTAGAAAATATACCCAAGTATATCTAGAAAAGTCATCTACAAGAACATAGACATAGTGCTTCCCATTCAAACTAGAAACTCTAGAAGGTCCAAATAAATCCATGTGAACCAACTCGAGAGGCTGAGAAGTTGACACTTCTTTCTTTGATTTAAAAGAAACTTTATGTTGCTTTCCTTTTTGACAGGGATTACAAACTTTGTCTGCTGGAAATTCATGTTTGGGTAAGTCTCTAACTAAGTTCTTCCTAGAATGTTTTCTAAGAGAGTGTACATTGCAGTGTCCTAATCTTCTGTGCCAAAGCCAAGACACTTTATTAAAAGCATTTAAACAAGGAATATTATGCTTAGCTAAAGAATCTAAATCAACAGCATAAACATTTTCATTTCTTAAAGAAGAAAATACTAAAACATTTTTTGAGTTAAAAACATTTCAAGAATCATTTTTAAATTTCACATAAAAACCATCATCACACAACTGAGAAATGCTTAACAAGTTATATTTATGTCCATCGACAAATAAAACTTCAGAAACCAAGATTGAATCAGTGTTACCAATCTGGCCTAAGCCGTTGATTTTTCCTTTTGAATTATCACCAAAAGTGACAAAGCCTCCATCAATTTTTACTAAGATATTGAAACATGAAAAGTCTCCTGACATATGTCTTGAACCTCCACTGTCTAAGTACCATATCTTCTTGTGACAGCTCTTCAAGCAGGTCTCCTACAAAACAGATTTAGATGGAAGATGATTTTGGTACCCAGATCTTCTTGGGTCCAGACATGTTAGCCAATGATACTTTAGGTATCTATATTTGTCTAATGGGTCTCATATAATTTGTAGAATTAACATTCTTGGAAAGATAAACCTTATTAGATCCATAACTATGAATATAACTGGTTGAGGCATATGAAGTTCCAGAATTAACTATCTTCTGTCCAGATTTAGGAATGAATCTATTTTTGGCAACTTTTCTTTGTCCAGGTTGGTATCCTATACCAGTAGTATATCTAGGTGCAACTTGCTTTCCTAGAATTTGTGTTAGAGTATTCTTGCCATTTGTGAACTTCTCTAAGTCTTTTCTGAGTTGCTCATTAGACAATTTTAGTTCAGTATTTTCTTTAAGCAACTGAGCATTCTTTTCTACTTCTATATCCAGATCAGATTTATGCTTAACACTTAAAGCATATTGTTTGTTTAAACCTTTATATTTATCTTTAAGCTCATTACAGGTTTCTTCAAGCATATCACAATATTCAAATAGTTCAGATTTAGACATGTTATCACATTCAGAATCATCTCTAGAATAATATGAATTTAAATCAGGAGTTTCTGATGTTACCTCAGAAGTGTTTGTCATGAAACACATGTTGGCTCGATTCCTTTTAGAGTCTGAAGATTCAGCTTCACTTGTGCAGTCTTCTGAAGCACTCCAAGTAGCCTTCATGGCTTTCTTGTACTTGTTATCCTTGTATTCATACTTCTTTCTGTATTTCAGCTTTGGACAGTCTTCTTTTATGTGTCCTTTTCTTTCGCATTCATAACAGACAACTTCATCTGATTTATCCGACTTCTTCCAATCCTTTTTCCAGTGTCCTTTGTTATCATACTTGCCTTTGTAGTTTGACTTTCTAAAAAACTTCTTCTTCCTATAGAATTTCTTAAATCTTCTAGCAATGTGTGCCATCTCAGCATCACTGTCAGAATCATTCTCACTTTCCTCACTCCTTGAACTTTCATTGATCGCTTGAGGCTTTTCCTTATCCTTATTCTTTGAGGTTGTAGTCTTGAAGGCAATAGACTTCCTTTTAGGTACATCTTCTTCTTCTTTGTTTACCTTGAGTTCTTATTCATACATCATCAACTTACCAATTAGTTCCTTGACTGGCAGTTCTCCAATGTCACACGATTCTCTAATGGAGACAGAGGTTCCTCTCCATCTTTCAGGTAGACATCTCAAAATTCTCATGATTTGTTCGTTTGCTGGAATATCCTTTCCCAGAGAAGTCATTGTGTTGACAATTTCATTGAACCTGAGATACATATCAGAAATGGGTTCATCAGGCTTCATCTTAAAATTATCATACTTAATAGTATAGGAATTCAATCTCATCTCCTTAACATTAGTTGTTCCTTCATGAGAAACATCTAAGGTATCCCAAATTTCATATGCAGTTTTACATGCAGAAATTCTATTAAATTCATCATCTCCTAGAGCACAGTACAAGGCATTCATAGCTTTACAATTATTATTGTAAGCAGTCTTTGTAGGTTCATCCCAAGTAGATCTATCAGTAGTGGGAATTTTGTATTCAGATTCAATATCAGTCCAAATATCAAAACTCATGCTTTCTAGATGAATTTTCATTTTAAGTTTCCACTGAGCATAGTTGTTTCCATTAAAGAAAGGTGGCCGGTTAGTAGCAGAACCCTCAAGTCTATTATCCATGATATCACAAAAATAATTTTAAAGAGATAAAAAATTAGAACTAACAGAAATTTTATGAACTTTAAAATACAACTAAAATCACAGTTGAAAACCAGAGTTCTTTAGAATATATTTTCCAACCTCTGATACCAAATGTTGGTCGGAGTGGATACTCAAGAGGGGGTGAATTGAGTTCCAATTAAAACTTTCTGTTAAAAACAATGTTCATTAAAATCCCCCTATTTCAAAAACAGATTAAACTGTAGTGAATTTATACAGATTATAAAGGTTCAATTAGTTTCTCAAAGATTGATTAGTTCTCAGTTAACTTAATCTTATGATTAAATTAACTTTTGAAACTAACTTACTGGTTTATAATAAATATAAACACTTGCGAGTTTAACTATCAAAGTACCTTTGAAAATAAATAATATTTCAAAGTAATAGCAGCGGAATATGAAATAAATATGTAGTATGGATATAGTATGTAGCTACAAACACAGACAATTAACCAAGAGGTTCAGTCTCAAGCCGAGGCTTAGTCCTCTCAAAAGTTTATATAAAAATGATCCACACCCTGGATCGGGGTTAACAACAGTGAACACACTGTCCAGGTCACAAGACCTCTACCATAGTTCTGCGTGGGGAAACAAACAACATCTTAGAGCTATCCAGGTCTCACACGACCTCTACCACTATCCACAGTGGGAAAAGAAGTGTAAAAAGGTTTGCTGAGGATTTACAGATCCTCCAGTGAAAGTACATGAGTCAGTGTGTGTGTTTAATACAACAGATAACACACACTGCTCGAAATGTAAAACATGTGTATCACAGAGCAGAGATGTAGAGTTTAGAAATGGATCTGGTGATTTCAGTGTAGCTCTGGACTCTTTTGTATTTGGTCAGAATTTATTCTGAGTCCTCTTCTAGTTTTTGTTTGAGAAGAAGAGTGTCGTATGCTTCAGGTTCAAAGGAAGTGAGATGTAGTTGATGAAGTTCTTCAATGTTCTTTTGTATGCACAGAACTCTTCTTGAGTAGGCTTTATTGTGTATGAGGTTCTGTTTTGCTTGGTTCTTCCTCTTCTTTCTTTCCTCTATATTCTTCTTGTGTTCTTCCATCAACTATCTTCTTCAGCAGAGTCTTCTTGTATTTATGTCACGTGCTTTGGAAGACAGAAAAAGTTTCCTTTCCGTAGGTACGAGGTACGGTTTCCTGACATCTGAAAACCTTTATTAATTAATTGACAGAGCATTAAAATATACCTAATATGACCGTTGGTTAGATAAAATAAAGATAAAGATAAAGAAATTCAAACAGTTGTTTATGACTATTGAAGAATCAAGTGATCGGTTGGTCATCAGTATTAGTGAGTAATGATCGATGACTCAGATAAATCAGCATCGGTGAATCAGACTGATCAGCATCGGTCTGTCATCTGATCGGTGAGTCAGTTTGATCAGCATCAGTCTGTCATCTGATCGGTGAGTCAGTTTGATCAACATCGGTCTGTCATCTGATCGCTGAGTCAGTTTGATCAGCATCGGTCTGTCATCTGATCAGTGAGTCAGTTTGATCAGCATGAGTGAGTCATTTGCATCGGTGAGTCATTTTGATCAGTATCGGTCTGTCATTTGATCGGTGAGTCATTTTGCATCGGTATCAGTCTTTCATCTGATCGGTGAGTCATTTTGATCAGCATCGGTCTGCCATCTGATTGGTGAGCCATTTTGATCAGCATCAGTCTGTCATCTGATCAGTGAGTCATTTTGCATCGGTGACTCATTTTGCATCGGTGACTCATTTTGCATCGGTGAGTCATTTGATCGGTGAGTCATTTTGATCAGCATCGGTCTGTCATCTGATCGGTGAGTCATTTTGATCAGCATCGGTGAGTCATTTGCATCGGTGAGTCATTTTGCATCGGTGAGTCATTTGATATCGGATCAGTGCTTCCGATTTCTGTTGATATTGGATCGGTGCGACCGATGTCCTTTGATATTGTATCGGTGCTTCTGATGCCTGTTGATATTGGATCGGTGCGACCGTTGTCCTTTGATATTGGATCGGTGCTTCCGATGTCTGTTGATATTGGATCGGTGCGACCGTTGTCCTTTGATATTGGATCGGTGCTTCCGATGTCTGTTGATATTGGATCGGTGCGACCGTTGACCTTTAATATTGGATCGGTGCTTCCGATGTCTGTTGATATAGAATCCAGAAGACTTCCAAAATACTTTGTGAGTCAATAAGCATAGACAAAAACATGATAACAGATTCATTAACAAATTGTAATTAAGTTTATGAGAAATCAAACCAGATTAAGCATTAATGATATGTGATGATTTGTGATTATTAAAACATCAATCCTAGACATGAAATCAACAATCTTCCAGAGGGCTCAACACATTGTAAAACCATTTTTTTAATAAAACTACAATACCATTACTATGATATGCAAAAGTAGACTTGAAATAAGTAGAAACTAGACCAAAATAAATATAAAACCAGACGAGAATCTATAACGGAAAACATTAGAACTAGTCCAAAATAATAAGAACCCAAGATAGATTAAATATTCACATATATAAAATTCAAAACATAAAATTTAATCTAAAAATACATTAATCTATCCACAACAACTACCAAATACACAATTATAATTACAATATTCAAAATTACATTTTACACTAAAAACAAACTAAAATCCAATCAAACCTATAAATTAATTTGACTATTCCACTTGTAAGTGTTTTAACTATTGATAACTATAGCGTTGAGGGTCATAAAATAGCTAAAAATTACAAGGAATGTAGATAACATGTATAATGAATAAATAAAATGAAATATTATGGCAATGTTTATAATGAAATCTAACCCTGTGAAAGTTTATTATTTTTCCAATCATAATTATATCATATATAAATCCTAACATATAATATCCTCATTCAATGATGCCTTATTATTCATGAAAATTCTATTTAAATGAGTGTCAATTAAAAATATAATTTTTATGTTATACATCAAAAAGTACAAATTATAAATGGATATTTACCTATAATTTTACATATTTAATCTTGGCACTCATTTTATTTGTGTTTTTTCTAATGTATTCCCATAACCTATTAGAAAATATTATGAATTGGTTAAATTTAAAATTTATTATAATATAAATAACTTTTTATAAATTGAAACATTCGTTTCCAACATATTCTTAAAACATCCCTGTACATCTCCATGGACAGTGCATATCCAATAAAGTGTTTTCTCCAGTGAAAAAAACACCTAACATCCAATGATCACTAAGATAAAAGAAAATTTAAGGTTAGTGGGTTTTTATATTCAAATATAAAGAATAATTTTCGAGAGATATATTTCATAACTCTCACAAAAAGGCATCATCCAACATTGTGTGATTAAATTCAGTTCAAATATATCGGCAATATAAAGTGTTCATTGTTCATCATCCAATGAATGTGCTTTAGGGGAAATCATATGCAGGTCCATGAATCCATATACATATGATATCTGATTCATATAACTCATGTTACAAAGATACCGAATAAAAAAAGACATAAGTATACATTTTTAATAAATTTAATGCCAGGAAAGGTGTTAAGACTTACATGGAACTAATATGCACCACATTGATGCACAACATATCTCTAGTAACAGGATCCATGAAATAATTTTTCACAAATCCACACATTTATTACACGTCCACAAACATGAGCATCCATTGGAAACTAAAAATGATCTGCCAAAAAATTTGAATATCTTGACAATCTGTCAAGAATACTTGAATCTATATCTGATGTCATATCCAATTTTATTTGTTGTTTTATATACAATATTTCTTTACCTTTGAAATATTACTATAAATAAATAGAGAAATATATTAGTTTTCAAAAGATAAAACAAATTTAATAAAAAATTAAAATAAAATATTTAACATACATACCTATATGGTAATGAGTTGCATATGTTTGGATTGAAAAATTAAAAAGTGGCTGATACTATGTCCAAATGACATCACCTCATCTGTAGGTAATGGAACTTGAGATTATATATCTATTATATCATATACAGTGACCCTGTGATTCTCTACATCTAACTGTTGATGATGAACTGTATCTCCTATACAAGAAACCAGACCATATGAAACTACATGATTGTGAGGATCATCAACATACAACTCACAATAAGTAGGAAGATGTGTTGCAGGAGTAGGATA
This sequence comes from Viscum album, assembly GCA_963277665.1. Lineage (NCBI taxonomy): Eukaryota > Viridiplantae > Streptophyta > Magnoliopsida > Santalales > Viscaceae > Viscum > Viscum album. Next base: position 905,873,794 of record OY728153.1, read on the forward strand.
AAAAAAAGGGGTCTGCAGACTGAGTTGGGGGAGTGGGAGCTACTGGCGGAGGTGGATGATAAATATTGGGGTCCGAAGGGAGATGTTGATGAGTGGGAGCTGCAATCTAAAATTGTCTTTGCATGTCTGAAAACATAGATTGTACTGAAGCTCTAATCTTTTCCTCCATCATCTCATTATTTTTATGATCTTCAGACTCCAATGATTCTATTTTTTTATAAACACACTCAATGGAAAAAGGTGAAGAATATGGAAACACTTTTCTTACCTATACACTCATCGAAAATCCTCTTACAAGACCGGGGTGTTCAAAATTTCCCAATGTTATAGATAAAATATCTTTCCTCCCAACAACTGTAAATACCCCCTTGAGCACTCCTCCTCGAGATAATCCTGTATTAATTAATTTAAAAATTCTATAATGATTCAAATTATATAATGAATATAATTATCTTAAATAAATAAAATTAATATCTTACAATACTCTTAGCTACGATTCTCGATTATTCCGAATGATATTTCCCTTTTCCCCCATCTAAGATATCCTCTATTTTTCATGTTTAGATGGAGGGAATGGAGGGAAAACCACTCCAGATATTTAAGACTCAGATCTAAGTTTTTTGTAATTTTTCGACCATCATTTGTTCTTCCTGTAATGTATACTCTTCCCGAGATAAACTATGAGGGTATACATTTTTATATTGGATCTCCTGATGAGATATCCTTGTTTTTTGTAAATTTATAATAAGAAATAATTAACAAAACATTAATAATATCATTTCTATAAGAAACATTATAAAAGTTTTCATTTCCCATACCAAAAATGAATCTTTTCTTCTACTTTAAAAAAATAATCTCCATGTGTCTTCATTTATTAAAGGATATATATTACATTGATTTTCATGATTCCTATGACAAAAAATGAAATCAGATGTGAGAGTTGATTTAAAATCCCACCATCTCCTAGAATCCATCGATAAAAATATCCTCTTGACTTCTCTAGTTTTAGGAATATCAAATTTCATCTGATAAAGAATATGTAAAACATATTATACTAGAAACCGTTAAAGACTAGTCGACCAATATCAAAAGATCTTACCAAAATTGTCTCCCACAACTAAGATATTATTTCTTTTTTCCACACTTCTCCAATCATCATACAAAATTCTTACATTGTTTTTCCCTGAGTTGATAAAAAATCTTAAAATCTTTTGCATTTGGACCTCTATAAAAATAATTCTCATCAAACTCAATGTGTATCCTCTGGTCCTGCCTATGGGAAACTGATAATTTTGGTAAATGTGTTCAGCCACGTTTACCTACTCTTGAACTCTTCTTTGTCGTTATGGGAGAACATGAGGAATATTGGGGAACACAAAGAGGAGCATGTGAATGTTCCTCCCCATATGTATGATCATGATGATCATCTCCAGAATCATGTGGTTGATCAACTGATTGATATGTCATTATCCTTCAAATCAAAAAAGCAAACATTAGTTCACAAATATACAAATTCAAATATTATAATACTAATGTAAAAAAAAATGTAAAACTGAACTATGTTCTATAATAGTAAACATGGAAAATATGGTAATCATGTTAAACAATGGTAAATATGGTAAACATGGTAAACATGGTAGTGTAATTTTCATTCTAAAAAATCAATAAATATATAAGTTACGTAAAGTTAAACTATTGTAAACTAAGGGAAACATGGTAAACATGAGAAACATGGAAAAAATGGTAAACATGGTAATGTAATTTTCATTAAACAAAATCAATAAATATACAAGTTATGTAATGGTAAACATGATAAACTAAACTAAAAAAAGTAAAATAAACAAAAATTTACACTTATTTGTTTTAATAAACATTTTAATAAAGAAAAAAATTTCAATATATATTATTTAATGAAAATAATAAATGTAAACAAGAAATAAAAATATGTTACCTGTAATATTAGGAATACACAAATGGATTGTTTTCCCAAATTCCATCATCTTGATCATTACTTATGGCACAAACCATGTCTTTAATATGATCATCATTATTTTCTACTAATCTTTCCATGGAAGTAGGGATCTCATATAAATCAGCATCTTAATCAAGTTGATCCTCACCAAAATATTGTTTTTTCCCTTGTCATCCAACAGAACACTGCATATCTCATTGATCAACTACATAGAAAATCTATTTTTCATGTGTTCTCATTATAAAAGAATCTATTGAGCCTTCTAATCTATTCATATTAACAACTATCATTCCAAATTTATTATATTTGACAATGTTGTTATCGATAAACCATTTTCAGTTAAAAACTCGAACATTAATTTTAAAGTAATAAACTTCCCATATTTCTTCAATGATTCCATAATATGAACTTGATGCAGAAATTGGGTTTTTTTCTTTAGAACTCGAAAAATGAATTGCTTCTAAAAACAACAATACATGACTATTCTGAACTACACTTCTATTGTCCTGATCTTTCGTATGAAATTTATATCCATTAATGTCATACCCGGACCATGTTATCATATTTAAACTTGGACCACCCACTAACCATCTTAATGTCTCTGATACATCTGATCTACCAAGTAAGGCCTTTTTAAACCATGGAAAAAATGATTTATTGTGCTAATTCAGAATCTACATTACTTTCTTATTTGGATGACATTGTTTCAAAACATTAATTTGAAATGTGATATACGGTTTAGCATCATCTATGTTATTTAAAATGTATAATTCCACCTTTTTCATCTGTTTAGCAGATTATGATTTGACTTTCAAGCCACAAATCATCTTTACCTCATTACTAACTCATTCATGGTGAGATAGAGGAGAATCTATGTGCTCTGTTTTAGCTATGTAGCTCGTAAAAAACATCGCAACCTCCTCAGAAATATACTTTTCAAAAATAGAGGCTTCAGGTCATTATGGATTCTTAACAAACCCCTTCAATATTTTCATATACCTTTCAAAAGGATACATCCAATGAAGATATACAGGTCCATAAAGATATATTTCTCAAACCAGATAAACCATTAAACACACTATTATATCAAAAAAATATAGGGGAAAATACATTTCCAATTGAAAATGTATATAAATTGCATCCTTTTCCAAAATGTTCAAAGAATTCACATCAACCACCTTATTACAAATTGAATTGACAAAATTACACAACTTCATTATAGTATTTCTGACACGAATGGAAAATATTACACACAATGAAACTAGTAGAAGTTGTTGCATCATGATGTGACAATCATGATATTTAATACCTATCAACTTCAAAGCCTTCAAAGAGGCAAATTTTTTTACATTTGAAGAATAAACTTGAGACACTTTGATATCATGAAGAAACTGAAAAAATATAATTTTCTCCCTCTTGGATAATGTATGAGAAGATAGAGGAAGAAATGTTTTTCTTCTATTAGGTGTTTTAGCAAACTCCAAATGTATTTCTGTTGATAGTAAGTCTAATATTGCATTCAATCCATCTTTATTCATTCCTTCAATATCTAACAATATTCCAATCAAACTGTCATAGATATTCTTCTCCACGTGCATGAAATCAATATTATTTTTCACTTCATGATATCTCTAATATAGTAACTCAAAAAATATTGACCTTTTCTTCCAAATATGTATATCATTACCACATTTATGCGTATTTAACAAAGTAACATAAATTTTTCACACCCTCTTAAAATACACATCAGATTATGAAGGTTTTGGAGAAATATCAAATTCATGTGAGCCATTGAATGCCTTTTTTATCCTTCTATAAGGGTGATCCATAGAAAAATCTTTTGATGAACCATGTATACAGTTTTCCTCCCACGATGAAATTTACAATATGATGTATGTTGTTCTCAAATTGTACATTCTTTATGCCCCTTAACACTCATAAGCTGCCTATTGAGACAAGATTTAGGTAGACCAATTATTTCCACATCAGAAAGGTATTCATTATAGAATTAAATACCATCCTTAATGATATATCACTCTTTAATACAACCCTATGGACGACATCAATTTTTGACATTACCTTCCAAAATCTTCATATACCATTTAATGGGGTATATCCATCTATAATGTAAAATACCACATAGATTAATCTCTCGCACCAAGTGAACCATAAAATGAACCATTGTAATAAATAATTCTGGTGGAATGAACATTTTCAATTCATATAATATGATGGAAATTTATCTTTCTATAGTTGGCAATTCCATCGGGTCTATAAATTTGTTTCATATATATTTAAAGATGAAATAGAGTTTTGTTAATATATGGTGGAAATTCTTTGAAAAAATGAAACTTAAATCTATATCCATTAGATATTTCATTAAAACATGGAATTCATCTGATTTAAATCCTTTAAATTTAAATAGGTCAATGAAATGATATTATTGATATTCTATGAATACCCTTATAGAACCTTTACATCATTCAAGAAGTTGGGAAATTTATCTCTCTCTATCCTGGAAGGAGTGTACGAAGCTATAGGAAGAAGAGTTTGTTTTTCACCCTTTCTTGGTCCCAACTCTTCTCATATTCCCATGTCAACCATTTCAAACCTAGTCTTTCATCCATCTTTTTTTTCTGGTTCATTTAGCAACATGCTGATGAAACTATCAAATAAATATTTTTAAATATGCATAACATCAAGAAAATATATGACGTACATAAAATTCTAGTATGGTAATTAAAAAAAATTAATATCCTTTTATAAACTAGTTTTTATAATGTTTTTAGAAAATGGATTACCAAAATTAGATTCCAAATATTTTACATTCTCAAATATTTGATCACCTATTAGTGGAACTGGTGCTTTACATTCGTCTAAACATCCATCGAATGATGTCGTCTAAGATCGGTACTTATGTCATCGGGGTAGAAATTTGTGATGTCTTAGAAAAATGGTTTTCAGCGAATTTGTCAACGTGATTGTCTATGTACCATTTCAAAGATGGGGAACCCTTGAGTTCATTCAATGATATATCGTAAAAAAATTCCATAATCAGGAATGTAATTAATCATCCCGTACAACATGTATCTAAAATTGAGATATTCATTTCTGTAAGCATCATACAACGTAACACCAGAATCCCATAATAATTTCAAATCCTTGATCAATGGAGCCATATAAATATCAGTATCATTACCCAGTTGTTTTGGTCCTGATATAATCGTAGATAACATGATTTATATTTGTTTCATGCATAACCACAATGGATAGTTATAATTTACCAACATAACTGGCCATGTAATATGAGTGATTCTTTTAAAACAAAAAGGATTCACCCCATCTGTAGATAACTGAAGATGAATATTTTTTGTCATGTTTCCAAATTCAGGATACTCATTTTCAATTCAATTCCACTAAGGAGATTTTACCAGTTGACTAAGTTTCCTATATGTATTTCGCATATCTACGTGCCACATCAATTTCCATTCAGTCTCATCACTTCTATATAGGAAATTAAACCTTGAAGTGATTGGAAAATACCATATAATTTTATAGGACCAGATGAATCACTATTGTATCGAGAAGCACCGCACTTTCAGAATTCCCTAAGTTATTTTTGGTCCTTGAAAAAACAATATATAATAACTCAAGTAGGTATGTATTATTTCAGATATCATACACATTGAGCGTAGATTTCATGACCGCTTCTAAAATAAATATTTGTTTTATCAGGTGGACAAACCTTCGTACAATGGTTGACCATTGGAGGAAGCCAACTAATGTAAAAAATGAATAATTTTAAAAAAAATCCACCCTAATTGTGTCAAACAAAAACTCATAATTATATAGAAATCCTTAGACTTTATAAACAAACATTTTATTTGGAAATAAATATAAATTTATAAACAAAAATGTATTTTTTATTTTGTTATAATATGTCTCATAGTTTATTTAAAATATTTAATTAATAAAGAAATAAAAAATAACAAATTAAGTTATTTTATCAATTTTTTGTTGTTAAAATTGATAAAAAAACCGACAAAAAAATTGTTCAGTATCCAATTAAATTTTTTACTAAAAAATACTCATTTTAGTATAACAGTTCGGTTCTTCTTTATTTTTTTTCAATTGAAATTTTTGTTAACCACCTTTTTTCCCACCCTTAAGCACCAATATAGATTGGTGGGTAATCTTTACAAAAATTTATTTCCATTTACGACTGGTTAGATAAAAAATTACATTATTGAAAATATATATATATATGTAAAATGTTGTATAAAGGTTGATATGAGTCAAATGTTATATTATTGAATTAAAATCAACACTAAATATTATATGCCAGTCCAATATACTAAAAATCTATTCTATATTAAAAAATTCAAATTCAACAAAATTATTAAAATATACAACTTTTATAATTAGTTAGAAAATGTTCATGAAAAATCACCCAACATTAGGGATTTTGTCTCATCAAGTACCCAGGAAATTTGGGATACACAAATGCCAACTCGGTTGATTTTTTTCAATCCCTAATCCATTTATTACCCATTTATTTTTTAACTCTTTATTTTTAAATAAATTCAATTATATTTTGAAATATACCCAAACTGGTTTCATTAAATATATTTTTATTGTTATTAATTTTAAACATTATTTATAAATCTAAAATCAATTGATATCAAAGGAAAGAAAATTATTAATTTTATTTACATTTTAAAATAAATCAGTATTCAGTTAACAATAATTAATTTAATCTGTTTTAGTATTTAGATTTCATTTATAAATTTAATATGAACAATACTCAAAATACATAAATAAATTTGATAGTTTTGATATAATTTTAATATTCATTCAATAAATTAATTATAATTAAAAAATAGTGTTTGTTACTTCTTCAATATTAATTTGTGTCATAAATAAAATATTTTTCTATCCCTCCTATCTAGCTATTAAAGAATGAGTGGAATGTTTGCAGAAGGAATGTAAAATATAAAGGAATATGTTACTATATAATGGTGGAGGTTGTGTTTTCAAACTCCAAGCCTCCGACTAGATTACCCTTTTCTCTAAAACCACTCACCCCCGATGATGATGATAATGATGTTACATAGATAAATGGTTGGAACCTGGAGGAAGTCATGTTTTGGAGGAATATCAATAGAAACGGTCAAAAATATGGAGCAGTATTTTGGAGTCCCATAACCCCTCATGAAAATGAAAATGAGGTCTTCAATAGAATAGAATATCACCAATGTTCCGATATTATTCCTGTAGAGAATGGAGGAATCCTACGAGGGACCCTATCCCACTATCCCCATCGCCTAGGAACACTGTGCTGGGGTACTTAAGGAAGGAGATATAAAACATACACCAACCCTGGCAACGTAGAACCCTATGGGGATGACACCTTTGGATGATTTTTAGGGCAGGTGTTGTCCAACTATCCCATTCACCAAGAAACACTCCCCAGGGGTACCAAAGCAATGAAATATCAAAGGTACCACAACTCCTACACCGGAAATCTAAACTCCCTAGGGGTACCCAAGGAAGGGGATCCCAAAAAAACCCTAACTCCCCCAGGGCACCCAATACACATGAATGAACTCCCCAACCAGAAAAGTACTAGATTTTAGCCAACCTATTCTAATAGGCCAACGATTCTCATCAAAAAATACTTCTCCATTGGGAAACATTTTTAAGAACGGTTTCAATGGAGGGTGGTGTCCAGTCCTCCCCTTCACATGCGAACATTTACCTAGGGCGACCAAGGAGATCCAGAAGTCATACCAATTTGGGAGGTCCTAGTAGAGGTGGAACATGGTTGAGGCGGGATGTGTATGAGTCGACGTAAAGGGTAGACCACAGTACGGTTTCTCTGCAAGGTCATAGCGTAGGAACACCATTGTAGAGGAGGTATGTAGATGTGTGAGCGTGTAGGGCGGAGCATGGTATGGTTGCTCTGGTATTTCAAAGCGGAGGCAGAGTGTGGTTGAGGTGGGATGTGGATGTCATGACGTGCAGGGTGGTCATGGCGGGGTGGAACGCAGTCACAGTGTGCGTTCATGGCAGAGGTGGAATGCGGTTGAGGTGGGGATTCATTGCGGCTGACCATCATCAGTGCAGTCATGGAGGTCGTGGAAATGAGGTGGAGACATAGCTGGTGTATGGGTCAAAAGGGCTTTAGCTGTCTGGTGTATAAGATTTTTCTCATGTTCAAATCCATGTGGAGTCAAGGGTGTGCAGTTAGGTATAGGGTGGTATTACACTATTAAAGGATTGGGGTGTGCGACTAGCGTGGTTAAATGGTGGGAGGTGGTTCACGAAGGTGGGGTTCCTAGCACTGTTGATAGGGGATAAACTTCTATTAAAAGAGGCTGGGTCTACCCTTTGATTTACATAATTTTTTTAATTTTTCTAATTTTATAAGTGCTTTTTTAGCACTGATAAAATGTTTATTTATCAACGCTTTTTTGAGTATTGATAAAGTGACCCCCTTTTAATAGTTCCTCGACTATGAACACTTTTTAAGTGGTGATAATGGTTTTTTATCATTGATAAAACTCTTTTTCGTAGTAGTGATTGTTTTTCAGTTTCATTTGAGCACATTGAATTTCCCGATCACTGTAAAATCTTCTATGTTCATCGCCCTAGTGGTTACGAGAGGGAGATTATTGGGTTAACCTACATAAATTATGAAGGGGTCGAGTGTGTTAAATATATTTATATGGGAAACCCTTGCCTCATGGATTGGGGTTATGAAGTCCCAATAATATTTACATAGGCATGCAGTTGTGCATGAAGATACCACACCAACACACTAAGACCTATGGTGTAGATATGTTTTCATATGCCATGATGTAACATAGAAAAACCTTCTAAGAATTGGGGTAGAAATAATTTATTATTTTTACATTAAACATGTAATTAAAAAAAATATATGTATGCAATTTCATTTTCAGAATTTTTTTAGCATCATTTTAGATACAAAAATTGCCTCTAAATTTTTTTTAATTATTCCAAAAATATATTATTAATTTCATGAAATCAATATTATTTTTCACCTCATGATATCTCTAATATGGTAACTCAAAAAATATTGACCTTTTCTTCCAAATATGTATATCATTACCATATTTATGTGTATTTATCAAAGTCACATATAATTTTCACACCCTCTCAAAATACACATCAGATTATGAAGGTTTTGGAGAAATATCAAATTATTGTGATCCATTGAATACATTTTTATCCTTCTATAAGGGTGATCCATAGACAAAACATTTTATGAACCATGTATACAGTTTTCCTCCCACAATGAAATTTACAATATGATGTCTCTTGTTCACAAATTGGACATGCTTTATGCCCCTTAACACTATATCCAAACAAATTTTGATACGTTGGGAAGTCATTTATAGTGAACATAATCACTACATGAAGTTGAAAATATTCCATTTTATAAGAATCATACAACCTAATACCATCCTCCCATAAAAGATTCAAATCATCAATCAATGGTGAAAGGAAAAAATCAATATAATTTCTGTGTTTCTACAGACGAGAGATAATTATACTCAACATGTCATATTTTCACTTCATACAAACATCATGAGAGAGGTTGTAAACTACATATAAAATAGGTCATGAACTATGTGTGCTACTGGTGGTTAAGTCTGGATTCATTCAATCTGTGCACAACCCAAGTCTGAGATTTCTAATTTCATTTCCAAATGTAGGATATTGCTCATAAATTTTCTTCCATTTTGGACAATCAAATGGATGACGTATTTTTCCATCACATATCCTCTCATCAGCATGACATATTAACCTTTTTGCATCATGTTAATTAGAAAATAAATATTTCAAATGATTAATTATTAAAGGATACCAAAATACCCTAGCATGGATCTCTATACTATCTATATGAGCCTGTGATTTTTCTTTCAACTTATACCGTGATGTCCAACATTTAAGACACTCTGAAAACATTTCATATTCCTTCCTATATATCATACAATCATTCAGACATGCATGTATTATCCTGTATCGCAATCCCAACGGGGTTAATATTTTCTTGGCCTTATAATGTGAATCTAGATGATTGTTTCCTTTTGGAAGAATTTATTTCTACAATTATAGAAGCTCGGTAAAACTTCTGTCACTCCATCCATGTTTCACCTTCAGGTTAATCAATCTTAACACCGCCGAAAAAACCGTAAAATCCATAAAACCAGGATACAATTCTTTTTCATCATCACCATATAGATGTGAAACTACTAGTTATATGTCAATATTTTATGCTACAATATCACGAATCATTTCTTCAATTCCATCGGAGTTACCATATTTCAAATCAGCATCATCAGTTGTTCTGACATTCTTTGTAGTTTCACCATGTCAAATACAAGGGTTGTAACTTGGATTAAAACCCTGAAAAATCAAATGATCTTTTATCACTCTACATTTTAACTTATTCATATTCAAACATTTCAGGAATAGACAGAAAAAAATGGTGCTTCTTGGAACATTTCATTTAAAAAATTCTAAAAAGGCATCAATACCGTCCTCATATTCATTACTCATTCGATGTTCCATAATTCAACATTGACTCAATATTAAATATAACAAATATAAAAATTATAAATCTTGTTATGATAAGAAATTTTTTTATTTACATGGAAAATATCATAATTTGAATGTAAAACCGTTTTGGAATATAAAACAAATATATGATTATATGAAAAATATGTGCATGAAAATGATTAAAAAATTAAATATAGTAAGACATAACAGTTTTATATTTATATGAAAATCATTTTATGATTACATATATCTCATATGGATCACAATATAACATTATAAATTCATCTTGGATCCTTTCATCTTAAGGTAAACAATGAATAGATCTTGGTGCAACTTAATGCCAAATTCACCCTTTTGTAAACAAGAAATATGAAATATAAATATTAAAATATGTATACATTCAATACTAAAAATTACACTTATACCAACGATTTAAAACAATTATAATAGTGCTTGAAATCATTGGGAATGAATATCCCAACGGTTTCACCCACCATTGGGACAACCCCCCCAACCCCTCGAAAACCCCCACTGCCCTGAAACCCCCACCCCTAGACACCCCATACCCCCTTTGATTGCCCCATCAGCCCCTAGAAATCAACCGCAACCCTAGACACCCCTACCCCATTTGAAGGCCCCTCTCACCCATAGACACCACCCCCATCCCCTTGGACACCCCCTCCCCCTTGGATAGCCCCGACCCCCTAGGCACCCCCACCCCCACCCCCTGGACACCCCCACCCACTAGACACCCTTACCCCGATGGACAACCCTCAGCCCCCAAGACACCTCCAACCCTTGGCCAACCCCCACCCCCTAAACACCACCACACCCTTGGGCAACCCCCACCCCCTGGACACCCCACCCCCTAGACACACCACCCCCTGGACAACCCCTATCCCCCTGGACACCCCACCCCTGGACACCCCCACCCATGGACACCCCTACCCCCTTGGATAGCCCCTTCACCCCTTGGACACCAGACCCACCCCCTGGACACCCCCAACCCATTGGAAATCCACATCACCACCTAGACACCGCCCCACCCACTTAGAAACCCCTTGGACACCTCCCTGGACAGGCCCCCACACCCTGGATAACACCCCACCCCCTGGACACCACCCCCATCCCCTTGGACTACCCCCTCACCCATGGACACCACCCCCACCCCCATGAACAACCCCCGCACCCCCTGGACACCACCCCCACCCCCATTGGACACCCCTAGACACCCCTAACCCCCTTGGAAAACAACCACCCCCTAGAAACCCCACCCCCTGGACACCCCCACCCACATGGAAAACCCCCCCACCCCCTGGACAACCCCCAACCCCAGGACACCCCCACCCCCGGGACACCCCCACCCCCTGGACTCCCCCACACCCTTGGACAACCCCTCACCCATAGACACCACCCCCAACCCCCTGGACACCCTCTACCCCCATGGACAGCCCCCGCACCCCCTTGGACAACACCCCACCCCTGGACACCCCTACCCCCTTGGATATCCCCCTCACCCCCTGGACACCGCCCCCACCCCCTTGGACACCACCTGGACACCCCCACCCCATTGGAAAACCCCCACCCCCTAGACACCCCAACCCCCTAGACAGCCCCCACCCCCTGGACAACCCACACCCCCTTGGACAACCCCCTCACCCCCTGGACACTACCTACCCCCTGGGAAAGCCCCCTCAGACCACTAGACACCATCCCCACCCCCTTAGAAACCACCTAGATACCACCACCTCCTTGGAAAACCCCCCAAGCCCTGGATAGCCCCCACCCCCTGGACACCCCCACCCCCTAGACACCCCCACCCCCTAGACACCCCCACCCCCACACACATGAAATTAAACACACACCCACATGATAGAACACACATGGTAGCAACAAAATTTGTAGAACATGCATGATATCACTACAATGGTTTATTTTACCAAAAAAGAATTTATCATGGTATAAAAGAACAATATGACACTTACCATGATAGAAATAACAAAGATATAAAAATAAAATCTCAAAATACATGTTTAGGGAACCATGAAAAATAAAAATGAAACTGAGGCGTTTGAGGCTTACTTGAATGTTGCGAGTCAACCTGGTAGATCTGGTGATAATAAAGATGAAAATTATGTTTTAAAAACTAGGTTGGAGGGTACAACATTGAAGAATACTTTCTATGTTTTCTGTGTGAGAGATATGAATCACAGGTCTCCTGATCGAATAAAATAGAATGACAGAATACAGGGTGTGATAAATCATTTAAATTCATCATCACATTGTTTATTTAATAAAAAACATGATAAACTATTTTTTATGTTTCTAACATTATTTATTTTATCTCCGATGTATAAAATCCTTTAACACATCGGTTATTTTATAATCGACATGATAAATTTGTGAGAGTTGATTTATCGCGTCTGTTATAAAATAATCGACATGACAAATCACCCAAATTTGATCTTTCACGTCGGTTATGAAATAACCGATGTGATAAATCTAATCTCGGAATTTTTTATATCAATTATTTAATAACTGATGAAAAAAACCAATTCTTGTTGATTTATCACGTTGGTTATTTTATAACCGGCATGAGTAACCAATTTTTATAGCTTTACACGTTAGTTATATAGAACTGATGTGAAAAATGTAGACGTGTTTAACATTTTTTTCACTAGTGTGCATATCATATATCATAATCATGAGTCATGGATCAAATCATGGTAGTTCAGAATAAATGAATATTAATGAATCAAAGAATATTATACACTAATAACATGCACTTTGAGTCATACTGATCACACTGTGTATCAAATTGAGGCGCGTCTGATTAATATGCACCTGATTAGTACAATTTTTAGGAAAATATTCATGATATATATTTTGGGAAGTAATAATATGCATTAGAATACTATGAATTCATACTTTTCATTCAACGTGTTCTCTATTTTCGGGATTTTTGGAGATAGTTGAAAGGAAAATATGACTTCCCAAAATATCTGTGAAATAAATTAATATGTATTAGTTTAAAATGATAAATAATTTAACTTACAATTATCAGATATAATTATGAAAAAATTAATTAAATGAATAAGTTTTAGTAATTAACATTTATATATTCTTGATCCATTTCCTTGTTCTAATTATCTCAATTGCATCCTTGAAGTCCAATCTCTCATGAGCATGAGAATATTTGAACAAGCCGCCCCGACTCGAACAAAGGAATCCACCTGTATATAAAAAATTCTATGTGACTAATATTAAAAATAAAAAAATTATAAAAAAATATGGGAAAAATCCACTACTTATATGGAAGTCACATAATAATGCTATATGTGTGCATTCTTCCATTAGGTATGTTTCCCATTCGTTTATGAGAAAATCTATATCACCTTATAAATATCTGTCTTTTCGACAGTCATAGTAGTGCTTCAAAAATTTAAATACACAAAGGATTAATAAATATATTAAATGGAATAGTAATTATCATTGAAAATACCTCTTCATTGATTCTAGTGTTTCACGGATTATGATCTCTCATAAATTTACAAACATAATAACCACAATCATTTACATTGGTTTGTTCTGGACACTCCTAAAACATTGAGTAGAATAAGTAATTTTTTTGTATGTGTTTGGATACTTAAATCTTAATATATATACCTTGATACTTATCCGATCCTAGAACTTTTCTTCTTCCTTGGGCTTATTCCTTGGCCTCATTTAGTGTTATTCATGATAGTGATGCACCACCCTATCATAACAGAATCCTCATTAAAAGGTAATATAAATTATACAACATGATGTTTAGTTCTAAAATGATGGATTCAGTGTATTAAAAATTTAAAAACTCCATAATGTGTGGATAGTTTTTTGGATATCCATGAATTGAATCTAGGAAATAATTCTTTAGTGTATCCAAATTTACTGAAATGAGCATCCAAATATATCAAAAAACAAAAAATAGAATAAATGATTAAAGAAATGAAAATAATTTTGATATGATTAAATTGTAGAGATATACCCCTGCATCACTAGTAAAAAATAGTGTATTTCTCTGAAATTTATTATCCAAAGGATATGATTAGACCTTCCACTATTTTATCCTATTTTGGGTCCTATTTTTTCTTGTTCTGTATAGGTGATGTGATGACTAATGAATAAGAACTTTTTGTCATGGGAAAATCCCTTCAATTTCGTTTTCATATATACACCTACTAAAAATATGAAATGTATTTAGTCATAATTAAAATAGTATATCAGCTTTTTGAAAATGAAATCATGGAGAAATAACTCATGTATACATTTACAAATGTGCCACCCTTCCAATAATAGTTGAGTATTTTTGTTGCACTCTTAACACCTTTGAAGTCTTGATCTTTCTCTATGTACATATTTGATTAGAATTCAACTATGTGGTTGCAAACATATTTTATCATTCTATACACATGAGCCTTGAATTAAGTAAATGTGGATATAGAACGAGTTGGGTAATGGTGTTTTTGGTATATCTTTTTGATCAGTTTCTCAATCCTTTCGATGGGTTTGAGGCGGTTTTTTATTTCATCTTATTCTATTTGTCCATCTATTAAAAAATTCATCATTTTAGATATATTTTCATTATTTGTCAAATTTTTATCATAAAATGTTAAATGGAAATGAATACCTCCATATCAGTATGTTTTTTTACAAGATGTGATGGCCATGCGACGAATTTCCCAACAATTTTTTCAACTTTATTACCATCATCCTCATGAATTCGAATGGGTAGCTCGACATTTGTCTCAGGGGATACACTAATCGAAACTCACACTTTTCATGTTGGGTGTGGTTTGTTGTGTAGAAAGTCATTTGAAATATTTAGCACCATATACCATGCCAAAAGTTGTTGGTTATGTATTTATAGTTATAAATAATATCCATTATCACCCTGTAGAATATAAGTATAAGAAAGGTATCATTTTCTGTATGATTCACATTTCAATGAAACATCTATTATAACATTTATTACCACTTATAAGACATCTCTTTTAGTGTAATCACTGGCCTCATAGTTGGTGGGGTGGTGGGGGATCTCCTTGTGGTGGTTGTTCTTTAGTTGCTTCTTCTATTTTACTCTCCCTCATTAAAGATTCCATCATCTCTATATTCAATTAGAATTATCCTTAAAGGGTGGATATTATTTCTCTAATCTATTTTATTATTTTACTTTGATCATCCTCTTGTTTTTTCTCAAAATATATTCCGAGCGTCACCCTAAAACCCACACCTCTGACACGACCACACTGTTCCAGCTGCTTCAAGGCCCCCAGAATTTTGTGTTCATCTGAAAAATGTATTCCTAATTCTTGTGACAATTTCAAATATAAAATATAGAAATATAAGTGACCATTGTTATTTAATAGTGATTTAAAGAAAAAAAATTTATTATGTAGGACTTACACATGTTTCCCACACATTTTATGTGTTTACATTTATTAGTATCACGTCTTTATTTTACGTGCCTCCTTCCATAGCACACAATGTGGGATAGATGTGGTTTTTCATTTCATATCATAAATCTCAATATAAATAGAAGAACATAGTTGTGGTGTAGTTTCATGTCACGTAAAAGTATTACACTTGATTTAAAATATGTACCCATTTTTTCAAGTGAAGCGTACACCATCCTTACTTTATAGTAGGGGTATGTTGGTTTTTTTGCTCATTCATTGCTTCCATCACTCATTTTCTATTTCATAAATAAAAATTATCAACCAAAGTGATGAATAAATGCATTATCAAACAATGTTTTACTTACCACAATATACATGAAAAGACACATCTTCACGATGTTCAATAAATGCACCCCATGCTTCTTTGGTTATCCTGTGTTCATAGATAACCGGTGGATGCAGGTTTATATTCCCATCATCATCATTAAGATGATGTATTGCTAGAATTGATCTAAATCCTTTATGAATCCTTCGAGTAAGAATTAACACATACTTATTTTGGGAGTCAAATAATATAATTTCCCTCTACAATGGATGATGAAGAGTAAGTTAATGATTTATTATTTTATTTATTAAGTAAAATAAAAAATTGATATCATAGTTTTATCATAATATCTTCCCACATCAGTGACTTCATCCCATGAACAACTTGGTACAACGAATATCAGAATGCATTACTGAGTTATGATTCCAATATAAATACTGAACTTGGCCTTGTTGGGGTTAACATGCTGACCGTGTGCATTCAATCCCACCTAAAATTTGATGCCTTTGACTTTCACCTTAATAATTTTTTCTAACACCATGAAACTAAGGTGATCCTATTTTTTCAGGGAAACTGGTCCTTCAACACATACAACTTTTTTGGAATCTACATTTTCAATATTTTCTTCTAGAGAGATAGAATTGACATGTGTAGTTGGACATTGTACCTCTGCACTGGGAGCAGTAGCCGGTTGAGAAACCTATTGTTCATCACGTTTGGGAGCACCAACATGTGTATAAGTTCATTCCTATGCATTAAAAGAATAATCTAGTTGAGAGACCTATTTTTCCTTAGGATTGGAAGAACAAACATGTGTATAAGTCATTATCAACTGAAATGGTTTAATATTTAATTTAGAGTACAGAAATATAGAAGTAAATGGATGATAACATGAGGTAACATGATGTATATTCAAAAAAAAATATAACCTGAATATTGAACACTATTTTTTTAAATGATTAAGGGATTTTAACCATATATCAATGTTCCAAATCCCTTCATTGTGGTCTCCTCTCTCATACAAAACTCCATCAAGATTGGGACCACTACGAAATGATTGCAATGTCCCAATGAAATGGTCATCCTTGGTTGAATTTTCAACTAACCATTCAGTGGTTTTGTTCGATAACAAAATAATTGACCACTTTCAATTTTTGGGATCTGCAATATAAAATACTTATACTTCCTATAATGCCATTTTAAATGGTTTTTATTTTTAATCTTCCTTACTAAAATCATCATTCATGAATCACAATTCATCTATTTTAATTGAACTCCTATTATTAACCCACTTGAATAGAAAAAATAAGCACTGTTAATTTTGTATAATCCAAATCCCAATTTTTTTATGATTCCAAATGATGAAATATTCTTGTAAATTTGATTTATTTTCCAAGTACCAGAATCATGCATCACATCATCCATGAGTATAACTCCACTATTTTTTATGGTACCATCTTCATTATGATAATTTTTTTAGAAAGTATAACCATTAATTACATACCGATTTTATGATAATTCATTCACCCTTGGTCCTCCAACTAACTATTGAATTCATTCTGAAATTGAATCAAGATTTTTATCTGATTCTTTAAAAATATAGTCCCAAAATGAACCTATAATGCGTTGATTATGTGGGATTGATATCCCTTTTTAATCCCTTGATGGATTCAAATTCCCAATAATTTTTTATGGGTTTCAACATATAGGGAAACCTCCAAATATTTGTGTAAAATGAAAATTTGGATCTAATTCTGATCTATAATATTGATTGGCACAAAATCTCTTCCATAAATTCCTTCACTCAGAAGCTGCCTATTGGGAAAAGATTTAGGTAGACCAATTATTTCAACATTGGAAAGGTATTCATTATAGAATTAAATAGCATCCTCAACAATATATCACTCCTTAATACAACCCTCTGGACGACATTGGTTTTTGACAATACCTTTCAAAATCGTCATATACCATGTAATGGGGTACATCCATCTATAATGTACAATACCACATTGATTAATCTCTCGCACCAAGTGAACCATAAAATGAACCATAATAATAAATAATTCTGGTGGAATGAACATTTTCAATTCATATAATATGATGGAAATTTATCTTTCCATAGTTGGCAATTACGTCGGGTCTATAAATTTGTTTCATATAGATTTAACGAAGAAATATAGTTTTGTTAATATATGGTGGAAATTCTTTGAAAAAATGAAACATAAATCTATATCCATTAGATATTTCATTAAAACATGGAATTCATGTGATTTTAGATCCACTAAATTAAAATCGGTCAATGAAATGATATTATTGATATTCTATGAATACCCCTATAGATCCTTTACATCATTCAAGAAGTTGGAAAATTTATATCTCTCTTTCCTAAAAGAGTGTACGAAGCTGGAGGAAGAAGAGTTTGTTTTTCACCCTTTCCTGGTCCCAACTCTTCTCATATCCACATGTCAACCATTTCAAACCTAGTCTTTCTTCCATCATTTGTTTTTCGGATGCATTTAGCCACATGCCGATGAAACTATCAAATACATTTTCTTCAATAGGCATATCATCAAGAAAATGTATGACGTACATAAAATTCTATTATTGTAATTAAAAATAATAATCTCATTTTTTAAACTATATTTTATAATGTTTTTTGAAAATGGTTTACCAAAATTAGAATCCACATATTTTACCTTCTCAAAAATTTGATCACCTGTTATTGGAAGTAGTGCTTTACATTCTTCTAAACTTCCATCCAATGATGACATCCAAGATCGGTACATATGTCATCGGGGTAGAAATCTGTGATGTCTTAGAAAAATGGTTTTCAATGAATTTTTCACCATGATTGTCTATGTACCTTCTCAAAGATGGGGAACCCTTAAGTTCCTTTAATGATATATCATAAAAAATTTCCATAATCAAGAATGTAATTTATCATCCCGTACAACATTTATCTAAAATTGAAATATTCATTTCTGTAAGCATCAAACAATGTAACACTGGAATCCCATAATAATTTCAAATCCTTGATTAGTGGAGCCATATAAATATCAATATCATTACACAGTTGTTATGTTCATGATATAATCATAGATTACATGATTTATATTTGTTTCATGAATAAACATAATGGATAGTTTTAATTTACCTACATAACTGGCCACGTACTATGAGTGATTCTTTTAAAACCAAAATGATTCACCCCATTTGTAGATAACTGAAGATGATGATTTTTTGGCTTGTTTCCAAATTCAGGATATTCATTATCAATTCAATTTCACTATGGAGAGTTTACCAAGTGACGAATTTTCCTATATGTATTTCCTATATCTATGTGCCACATCAATTTCCCTTCAGTCTCATCACTTCCATAAAGGAAATTAAACCATGGAGTGATTGGAAAATACCATATAATTTTGTAGGACCAGATTAATCATTATTATATTGAGAAGCACCACACTTTGAGAATTCACTATGTGATTTTTGGTCCGTGAAAAAACAATATACAATAAACCAAGTAGGTATGTATTCTTTCAGATATCATACACATTGAGAGTAGAATTCATGACATCTTCTAAGATAAATATTGGTTTTATCCGGTGGACAAACCATTGTACAATGGTTGACCATTGGAGAAAGCCAACTAATGTAAAAAATTGATTAATTTTTAAAAAAAATCCACCCTAATTGTGTCGAAAAAAAAAATCAAAATTATATAGAAATCCTTAGACTTTATAAACAAACAAATTATTTGGAAAAAAATATAAATTTATAAACAAAAATGTATTTTTTATTTTTTTATAATATGTCTCATGGGTTATTTAAAATATTGAATTAATAAAGAAATAAAAAATTATAAATTAAGTTATTTTATCAATTTTTAGTGATTAAAATTGATAAAAAAACCAACAAAAAATTGGTCCTTAACCAATTAAATTTTTTACTAACAAATACTCATTTTAGTATAATAGTTCGGTTATTCATTATTTCGTTTTCAAATGAAATTTTTGTTAACCACCTATTTTCCCACCCTTAAGCACCATTATAGATTGGGGGGTAAGCTCTAAAAAAATTTATTTCCATTTACGACTGGTTAGATAAAAAATTACAAGAGTGCAAATATATATATATATGTGTTAAATGTTTTATAAAGGTTGATTTGAGTAAAATGTTATTATATTGAATTAAAATCAACATTAAATATTATATGCCAGTCCAATATTCTAAAAATATATTCTATATTAATAAATTCAAATTCAACAATATTATTAAAATCTACAACATTGATAATTAGGTAGAAAATGTTCATTAAAAATCACCCAACATTAGGGATGTTGACTCATCAAGTACCCATGAAATTATGGATAATCATATGCCAACTAGGTTGATTTTTTTCAATCCCTAATCCATTCATTACCGATTTATTTTTTAACTCATTATTTTTAAATATATTCAATTATATTTTGAAATATACCCAAAAAAGTTTAATTAAATATATTTTTATTATTACTAATTTTAAACATTATTTATAAATCTAAAATCAATTGATTTCAAAGGAAAAAAATTATTAATTTTATTTACATTTTAAAATAAAGTATTATTCAGTTAACAATAATTAATTTAAACTGTTTTAGTATTTAGATTTCATTTCTAAATTTAATATGAACAATACTCAAAATACATAAATAAATTGGATAGTTTTGCTATCTTTGTAATATTCAGTCAATAAATTTATTATTATTAAAAAATAGGGTTTGGTACTTCCTCAATATTAATTTGTGTCATAAATAAAATATTTTTCTATCCCTCCTATCTAGCTATTAAAGGATGAGAGGAATGTATTCGGAGGGAAAGTAAAATATAAAGGAATATGTTACTCTATAATGGTGGAGGTTGTGTTTTCTAACTCCAAGCCTCCGACTAGATTACCCTTTTCGCTAAAACCACTCATCCCCCGATGATGATGATAATGATGTTACAGAGATAAATGGTTGGAACCTGGTGGAAGTCATGTTTTAGAGGAATATGATTAAAAACAGTCAAAAATATGGAGCAGTATTTTGGAGTCCCATGACCCCTCATGAAAATGAAAATGAGGTCTTCAATAGAATAGAATATCACCAATGTTCCGATCTTATTCCAGCAGAGAATGGAGGAATCCTACGAGGGACCCTATCCCACTATCCCCATCGCCTAGGAACACTGCGCTGGGGTACGTAATAAAGGAGATCTAAAACGTACCCCAACCCTAGCACCGTAGAACCCTAGGGGGATGACACCTGAGGATGATTTTTATGGCAGGTGGTGTTCAGCTATCCCATTCACCAAGGAACACTCCCCAGGGGTACCCAAGCAAGGAAATATCGAAGGTACCACAACTCCTACACCGGAAATCTAAACTCCCTAGGGGTACCCAAGCAAGGGGATCCCAAACAAACACTAACTCCCCCCGGGCACCCAATACACATGAATGAACTCCCCTACCTGCAATGTACTAGATTTTAATTAACCTATTCAAAGAGGCCAACGATTCTCATCAAAAAATAATTCTCCATTGGGACACATTTTTAAGAACGGTTTCAATGGAGGCTGGTGTCCAGTCTTCCCCTTCACCTGGGAACACTTACCTAGGGTGACCAAGTAGATCCGATGTCATACCAATCTAGGAGGTCCTAGTAAAGGTGGAACATGGTTGGGGCAGGATGTGTATGTGTCGACGTGAAGAGCAGGCCACAGTATGGTTTCTCTTCAAGGTCATAGTGTAGGAACATCGTGGTAGAGGGGGTATGTGGATGTGTGAACGTGCAGGGCGGAGCATGGTATGGTTTCTCTGGGATTTCATAGTAGTAATAGAGTGTGGTTGAGGCGGGATGTGGATGTGATGACATTCAGGATGGTCATGGCGGGGTGGAACGTGGTCACGGTGTGCGTTCATGGTAGAGGTGGAATGCGGTTTTGGTGGGGATTCATTGCAGCTGGCCATCATCAGTACAGTCATGGAGGTCGTGGAATTGAGGTGGAGACATATATGGTGTGCGGGTCAAAAGGGCATTAGCTGTCTGGTGTATAAGATTTTTCTCATGTTCAAATCCTTGCGGAGTCAGGGGTGTGCAGTTAGGTGTAGGGTGGTATTACACTATTAAATGATGGAGGTGTGCGACTAGCATGGTTAAATGGTGGGAGGTGGCACACATAGGTGGGGTTACTAACACTATTGAAAGGGGATAAGCCGCTATTAAAAGAGGCTGGTTCTACCCTTTGATTTATATAATTTTTTTATTTTTCTAATTTTATAAGTGCTTTTATAGCACTGAGAAAATGTTCATTTATCAATGCTTTTTTGAGTATTGATAATGTGACCCCCATTTAATAGTGCCTCGACTATGAACACTTTTTAAGTGGTGATAATGGTTTTTTTATCATTGATAAAACTTTGTTTCGTAGTAGTGATTGTTGTGCAGTTTCATTTGAGCACATTGAATTTCCCGATCACTATAAAATCTTCTATGTTCATCGCCCTAGTGGTTATGAGAAAGAGATTATTGGGTTAACCTACATCGATTATGAAGGGGTCGAGTGTGTTAAATATATTTATATGGGAAACCCTTGCCTCATGAATCAGGGTTAAGAAGTCCCAATAATATTTTCATTGGCATGCAGTTGTGCATGAAGATACCACACCAACACACCAAGACCTATGGTGTAGATATTTTTTCATATTTCAGGATGTAACATAGACAAACCTTCTAAACATCAGTATAGAAATAATTTATTGTTTTTACATTTAACATGTCATTAAAACTAATATATGGATGCAATTTCTTTTTCATAATTTTTTTACCATCATTTTAGATACAAAATTGCCTCAAAATATTTTTTAATTCTTCCAAAAATATATTATTAATTTCATATTATATAATAAATCTAATTTTCATAAAACATAATTTAAATCAATATCAACAATCGAAGTATTATTTTTTGAAAAAAATTAAAATGCTAACATATTTATGCAATAATATATTGATTTTTTTACTAATAGTGTGGATTTTGTGAACATCCTTCACACATGCCAGGACCTGATTTTGTAATAGTATTTTGACATATCCCATATCAACAAATCAACTACATTATTTTCATTTTAATAAATTAAATGACATAAAAAATTTCTAGAATCAAATTGAAGTAATGGAAAATAAATCTCATACTATATATAATTTTTTTAAAAATAATTCCTTCCAAAAATCATAGGAACAAATTATTATTTATCGAAAAAATAATATCCCCCTTTCACTTAAAAATTCATAGTTTTTTAAATTTCCGTTAAAAAACTAAAATATACTTAAACTAAAATCAAGCATTTACAAATTAAAAATAAATATTCTTTAATTAAAAATAATTTAAAAAAATAAAGAAATGGAATTTTTTTAAAAATAAATAGATAACCTTCATTATAACATAATTTTAAAGGGAAAATGAAAAATATTTTTTTTAACATTATGTTTTTAAATTGAAATTTTTAATTTTTGTGTAAAGGAAACTTGTTTTTTTATATTTTAGATTTAAAATGGGATCATTTAGAAAAAGTAACAATTTTATTTAACTTCATAAAAAATAATAAAAGTCAATTTTAATTCCAAAATACATTATAAACAAAATGGATATTTATTTTTTAATTTTTTTAAATAAAATAATTTATTTTAATTAAATTTGTAAGAGGAATATTGGGATATTTTTTAATTTTATATGGGATCAATATTTTTTTGATAAAATATTTTTGGATTAGGAATATATTATTTTTATTACATCATATGTAAAAGGGTATTTTTTATTAATTGTTCATAAATAAAATTTATTTTCTTATTTTATATTTCAAAAAAATTAATTTTTTAAGAGAATTTTTGATTTCTTGTAAAATGTTAATTTAAATTTTATTAATGAAAAATGAGTTTTTATATTTTTTAATAAAAAAGGATTTTTTAAAAATTGATAGAGAATTTTTGTTGAATATATATTTATGAAAAATAGTTTTATACTTTTTTACTCTTTAAATTATTAATGGGGAATATGAATTTTCTTTTTAATTTTAATAATTTTGAAAATAATTTTTTATTTTTTTAAAAACTGATCATCTCTCCTGCATGAAATCCATGGTGATATATGGTTGTAATCCCAATATATCATGAATTTACCACCTCCCTCATCTAGCAACACAACACATACTGATCGGTTTTATGAACGCAATGTCTTCAAATACTATTCATTTTATTCCTGTATAAGGATATCATTGTCACTACAAATAAAATTGAATTCCCACTACCACATATAGACGTTTTAACACAATGCAACGATTTTTATCATCGCTAAAAAAAGATTTTCGTCATCAAGGTCATTAAAATGAGAACCCCTTTATCTTTGTTTTCATTAACATTGATAAATACCCTATTGTTGCAATGTGTTGTTTGAATAACAACATATTTCACTAAATACACCTGTATGAAAATGCACCAGTGTGAAAATTCACTACTTAAGTGAAATAAAATTTTCATTACAAATATAAAAAAAATTATAATATATACATTTAATAAATATTTTCTACATTTAAATTTCCATTAACTATCCACAAACATTTAAAAACATCAATGTTTAATTTTCTTTGGCACCTCTGGTCCCCTCTCAAAAAATCCTAAACATGTTATTAGTTTTCAAATACACCACCCCAACCTGAAAAAAATAATTCTTCTTTATAAGAAAATCATTCTTATTTTAATAATACTATAAAGAAATAAATTAAACATAAATATAAAAGAATATATTTTTAAAATTTCATCTTTAAATAAAATGACACACATGTATCACTACCACAAAAAAAACATTACAGAGCACCGCCCTTTAGAAATGGTAAAAAAATGTGCTGATAAAGGTGTTCCATTATCATCACTAAAAAATCAATGATTAATAGATATTTTAACAGTGCTAAAAACACTGTTAAATGTACCCATTTATCAGCATTTTTAGAGATATTAATGGCAACCCTTTATCAACGTTCTTTTAGCACTGTTAATGGGACTCCTTTTATCAGTGATTTTTTAGAAGCACTGATAAAGGGGGATTTATCTTTGTTTCTCTACTAGTGCTAATAAATGGTATATTTAAAAAAAATTCATTAAAAATAACATATATTTTTTAAAATATGTTTTAGCAAAGGCTAAATAGACATTTACAATTACAATATATGATACATAATGAAAATGGATTATAAAATAATTAAAAAATATTTTTAATTAATAACTTATTAATTATTATCAACTAACAGTCATTTATTAGCAATTTGAAGACACAAAAATAAAAAATGTAATAAAAGATCTAAAATATATTGAAAACGTAACTTATATTTTAAAGGGTCATTACTTTTGATCTCTGTGTCCGTTTTAGCTCTACCACATATCAAATTGAATCTTGCAATGTCATATTCACACTAATTATAGGGATGATTCCCCTATTACATTTTACAAGTCCCAAAACGTCCCTAATAGGCCTTTAAAACTGATTTTTTTATCGGTGTATCCTATTTTTTTTAACATTCAATGGACTTACATCCTCATTTAAGGGGGTATTTTTTCTCATTTTCAGTGGGGAATAAATTATTTCGCATGTATTACATTCATATTAATAATAATATTTTCAAATTTTATCATTCTTCATAATTTAGTTTTATTTATAATAAAATATATAATAATATATACATATATTTTTTATAATCACACATAAAAATTTAATTTTATAAATATATATGTAAACCTATTTACATGTAAAATATATTTTTAAATATATAAACATATCTAAATAAAACATAATATATATTTTATTTAAAATTAAAATGAATAAAAATTTATATAGATATACAATTACTTTATATATAATTTATATATATATATATATATATTTGTCTGTGCATTGAAAAACTGATATATATTTATCTATATACTCTAATATAAGTATATAAATTTTAATATGTAATATATTTATATAAATATAAATGTTTATAATTATATTTATAGATTCACACACATATATAAATAAATATATTTATTTATTTATATGTATGTATGTATTTATAGACACACATACACACAAAATGACATATTTTATATATGTAATTAGATATATACATATATGGATAAAAAAATACAAAAATAATAATAATATAAATATATAGATAGATCGTAAAATACATAATAAAACAATATATGGAAGTGGAAAAGGAGAGAGATTTTGAGGTGGATGTCTCAGTTTCAAAACCCAGCAAAGGCAGGGGTGCACACAAATGAGTGATGCAGGTCCATAACATTGTTAAAAGGTGGGGGGATTCCTAGAATTTATAAAGGGTTGTGGAGGATATACTAGCACTATTAAAATGGGTGATTTTGTTCTAATAAATGGGGGTATGTCCCACCCTCCAATTTGAAGAAAAATAAATTCTTTTTATGAAATTCTTTTTTTGACTTTTATCAGTGCTAAAAAAAGTGGTGATAAAGGTCCCATCTATCAAAACATCTTTAGCATTGATAAAGGCCCTCTTTTATCAATGGTGATAAAAGGAATCTTTATTAGCATTTTTTATTAATGATAAAAGTGACCCCCTTTTAATAGTGTCGAGGATAATAATGTTTTTTTAAATCTGTAAATGCCCATTTTGCGTGCTGTTAAAGGCCATATCTATAGTTGTTGAGTTATACCGACCTTGTGCATCAGATTTATATAGGGATTATTCCTACACATCAAAAATTAATTATGGAACATTTTTCTAAAGTATCAAAAAAATCTGAATATATATTCATTTCATATAAATGTAGATAAAAAATAAGGTAAACTAAATGTAGGGATCAACAGGAGGATCTGAACTTCTGTCCGAAGGTAGGGTTTAGTAGGAATACACTAGAGATAATGGAAAATGAAGGCATCTTCTCATAAAGGTGGATTAATTAAAGAATCAAGACCTAGCGTGATGGTGAGGGATAGAAATGAGGTTAAAACCTTACTCGAGGAAGGGGTCAACGACATGAGAGGATGAACTTTCTCTAGTAGGGGATGGTGATTTTTCAGTCGGGTCATCACCATTATCAGTAGATCTATCCACCTTGTTGATCTTCCCTGTGGTTCCCAATAGAAGCTATGGTTTGTGTGTCAAGGTCAGCAGTGAAATGGAAGGATGGGAACCATGGGGGATTTCAGTCCAAGCCTAATTATAGGTTTCTCTACCTTATTCTTTCAGGCTATATGGATTTGCCGTTTAGTTAATTGAATTTACTGCTATTTACAATTTCCTTGTATTTTATGTGGAATTTTTCATTTTGGGATTCAATAATGTAATGGATTATATCTCAATCTATCTTAAAATGTCTTATAATATTCTTAATAGTGGGATTTTCCCAACCTATTCTAATAATAAATTTCATTAAAAATTTAAAAAAACATAAAAAATTATATAAATATAAACATTTATAATATAAACAAATCACAAAAAGGAACTTAATGATAGTGTCATTATAAAGGTGGGGGATTAAAACCATTATATGGATGGAACTCCAACCCTAAACCATTTGCAATTCATCACATATACTCTATCATATGCTCATTTTGTTGATGCCACTATTGTCATTGATGATCTTGATGTTGTCTATACTCTTCGTACTCTCTATCTAATCTCTAAACAACCCCATCCTGAACTTATTGACTTTCCTCATACTCTATAGAAGTGAAGGATGATGATATCATACACACTATGTTTTTTTGTAAGACATTATGATGAGAGAAAATGTTAATTATGGTCACCGAATTCATTTGGAAATTTCGTGGTGACACATCATGGTGACACCATACCAATGATTCCCCATTTAATATGGTAACAGAAGTTTCATAAAGTTGATGCCAAAGGAGGGTGAAGGCAGGTCATAAAACGGGATCTCCAACACCAGTTTTTATCATCAGATTCTGAAGCAACACATCTTCATCCTTGAGTGTAGTATTTTGTCAGGTTTTTCTCCATATTTTTAATGATATAATTTCTTGTGTGTTTTCCACTTGTAATTGAGGGAGAGAGAGTTTGTGCCATCATTTTACCATATTTAAATCATTCTATTTGCTTGTCGTTTTTTACCCCATTATTTTTTAGGGTTTCCACATTACATATAGTGTTATTTTAATTCCTTAATTTTTCACTTTATTTATACCTGTAAATTCTCAGTGATTTTATTGGAAAATTTTTTATGATCCTAACAAGTGGTATCAGAGGAATGAGTTTTTGGCGTGAGAAAATTCTAGACCAATGATGTGTCCAAATGGCGGCGAAATACAAGATCAAAAAATTCAATGGAAATAATTTTTCATTGTGGAAAATGAAGATTAAAGAGGTGCTGTAGAGATATAAATTCCTAAAGTAGATTGGAGAGAAACTGGTGGGTGTGAAAGATGAAAAATTGAGTCACATGGACATGAATTCTATTTACAACATCCATTTTTCTTTGGAAGATGGGGTCATGTCAAGCCTTGTGAAGAACAAGATGAATAATGAAATTTGGGACACTCTGACAAATATGCATAAGGAAAAGTCACTCTATAATAAAATTTTATTGAAGAGAAAATTATACACTCGTCAAATGGTAGATTCATCATCGGTGACTAACCACATAAACACCCTCAATACCCTTTTTTCACAACTTACAGTATGGTGGTATAAAATTATGGATGCTAAACATGCATATATTCTACTCCAAAGGGTTACAAATTCATGTTATCAACTTATCATAAACCTCACCAATAATATCCTAATATATATGTTTCCTTTCAATGATGTTGTAGATATGGTTATGGAAGAATAATGTTGGTGCAAGAACAAGGAATACATACATAGAACATCACACTAAGTGGAAGATCTATCAATGGAAAGAAAAAGAATGATGGAGTGTAGTTCCAATGAGAACTAGAATCATGGAAGGTCTAAATCAAGGAGAAGGAAGAAAAACATAAAATAATAAAATTGCGGTAAGAGGGGTAGGGTGTTGAGAAGAACTCTCAAGTAAATGTGGAGAATACAACTGGAAATGGAGACGTACAAGTCAGTGATGTTCCAGTGACTACTGAAAGAAGACAAAATCTCGACGATGCATGGATTGTTGACTACGGAGGAACATGGCACATGAAATCTCAATGGGAATGGTTTGACCAATATGAAACTATCCCATAAGGACTTTTGTACATGGGAAATGATCATAAATTGATGATCGTCGTAGTTGGAACCATCAAACTGAAGATTCATGATAATATATTCTAACCCATCCAAGGAGTACACCATGTGGGGGTCTCAAGAAGAAAATTTTGTCCTAGGGAAAATTTTATGATATCAGATGAAATACTCACACTGAGAAATAGCTGATGAATATTGTGAAGGAAGAATTTTTGGAGATAAAGGTGGATAAGATCTCAAATAAATTTTATGTGCTTATGGGTGAAATTTACAATTAATCATAGATAGTTGTCTCATCAAATACCTCAATGGAAGAGTTGATGATGTTATGTAATGAGAATATTGGCCATATGTCCAAACGAGGCCTAAATAATCATGTAGATCAGAAGTTTTTGCCTACGATTATGAAGGTATCCCTATCATTTTTTAAGAATAGTGGGTTGAGTAAGTAACACCTGTTGAAGTTTAGAACGTCAATGACAAAGAGTAACTAGATCTTAGAGTTGATTCATTCCACGGTTTGGAAATCACTGGTTGTGTCCCTAAGAGGAGTAAGGTACATTGTATACTTCATTGATGACTATTCTAGGAGATGTTGGGTGTTTCTAATCAATAGGAAATTGAATATCTTTGAAGTATCAAAACATTCATAGTGGAAAATCAGATTGAATCTGGAATGAAGATCAAGTGTTTGAGGACTAACCATGGTGGAGAATATAAAAGCGATGATTTTGATTCTTTTTTATAACAGGAAGTAATAAAGAGGTAGTTCATGGTGGAATACACTCCTTAGCAGAATGGAGTGGTAGAGTAGATGAATATAACATTGTTGGATATAATAAGGGTGATGTTGAAGACTATATGAGTTTCCAAGACATTCTGGGAAGAAGCAGTAAATATTTCCTACTATGGGATCAATCAATCCCCTTTAGTGGAAATTGATATGAATATGCTGATGGATATGTGGAATGGTAAACCTGATAATTATTCTCAATTAAATACTTTTGGAAGTCACGTATATGCACTATTTCATAGCTTGGAAAGATCGAAGTTGGACTCCAGATCCATGGAATATATCAACGTGGGATATGCTTATAGTGTGAAGGGGTATCATTTGTTGGATCTCATTGCCTGCAATATTATTATTAGTAGAGATGTCATCTTTTCTGATGACATAGTGGAAATGAATATTTATAAATACATGGATAAAGGGATTACAGAATCTATAATAGTCAAGGTGAAGGATGAAACAAAGGAAGAAATAGTTTTCTATGAGGAATTACCAGAGCATGATGATCAATTTCCAGATAATACTAGACTATAACGACCAAATAGAGAGAACAGAGTGCCAATATGGAACTCAGATTATGTCATTGAGAGAAATGTTGAAAATTTCTTATTGACAGAATATGGAGAGCTATCATCTATTTTGGAGGACACTCAGAGTCCATATATATCTTCATGTATGGCAATGATGTAGGAGGAGCATGATGTCATGCACATGAACAAGACTTGGGATCGTGTTTCCTCACCTCAGGGAAGTAAGGCTATTAGGAAAAAATGGGTCTACAAGATCAATAAGGATGAAACATAATAGGTTGAATGATATCATGTGAGACTGGTGGTCAAAGGATATTCTCATAATGTAGGTATGAATTTAAATGAAATATTTTCTCATATTGTTAGACTAATAAATATTCAGGTAGTGATGGTTGTCTGTGTTGCATGCACTCTACATCTAGAGTATCTAAATGTGAAAATAGATTTTCTACATGGTGACCATGAAGATGAAATATATATTCTTTAACGAGAAGGTTTTGATGAATAAGGTAAAGAGAACATGGTTTTGAGGTTGAAAATTTTCTTTATAGTCTCAAACATGTGTTGAGGTGTTGGTACAAGAGATTTGATTCATGTATCATGATCCTTGGATACAAAAGACGGAATTCAGATCCTTGTGCTTATTTCGAGGTTCTATATGGTAATGATTTTATCATTGTACTATTTTATTTAGATGAAATATTGGTTGTTGGACCCAACAATGATCAAATCCAGAAGATGAAGGAAAAGTTGTCTAGGGATTTTGATATGAAGGACTTCAGACCAGCAAACAAAATTATTGGGATGAAAATTTACCGAGATAAGAATAAAGGAAAGATTTGGATATCACAGAAAAATTATTTGTGGAATGTATTAAAACGCTTCAACATGAATGGCTGTAAGAAAACTTCTACCCCTCTTCCCATTAATTCCATGTTATCCTCTATGATGAATCTTATTAGTGAAACAGAGAGGATGTAAATGTCTCATGTGCCGTATGAATCAACAGTGGGGATTCTAATGTTCCGCATGGTTTTTAGTAGAATAGATATTGCACATACAGTAAGAGAAGTTAGTCGGTACATAGATAATCTAGGACGAATGCATTGGATCATGGTGAATTGGATCCTGAGATACATAAGGGAAACATCAGATGTTGCATTATGTTTTGGAGGATCATATTTCAATATCAGAGGATATGTTGATTTAGATTTAGCAGGTGATTCTGACCAAAGAAAATCCATTAATGGATATGTGTTTACACTTGAAAGAGGAGCTATGAGCTAGATTTCCATGTTACAGTCAGTTGTGGATCTTTCAACGATGGAGGCAGAGTACATGGCCTCTACACGGTCATGAAAAGAGGTGATTTGAATGAAATGGTTTTTAGAGGAGCTCGGGCACAAACAAGATCATATTTCACTGTTTTTTGATAGTAAGAGTGCCTTTCAAATTACAGGGAATCCATATTTTTATTCTAGGATGATGCACATTGTTGTAAAATATTATTTTGTATGATATGTGGTGGAAGAAGGATGTTTTGACTTGTAAAAAATGTACACTAAAGAAAATATGGATGACTTTCTGGAAAAGGTGATTGGTTCTGAAAAGTCAAAATTCTATAGATCCTTGAGAATCCTTATAGAGACATGACCAGTAGGTTTGGATGATATAAAGGATTTGTGGAGATGTTATTGGAACTTAATCAAATATCAAAGCGGGATATATGTTGGAAGATGTTATGGAGAGAGGAAATATTAATGATGGTCATCGCATTCATTTAGACACATTGTGGTGACACATCCTAGTGAAAACCTACCATTGATTCCCAATTTTATTTGGTAATATAAATTTAATAGTGAGGAGGCCAATGGAGGGTGAAGGAATGCTATAAAAAGGTATCTTCTCCACCAGTTATTTTCACCAAATTCTGATGCAACATATCATCATCCTTGAGTTCATTATTTTGTGAGGTGTTTCTCCAACTATGAAAAGATATAATTTCTTGTGTGTTTTCTCCTTGAAATTGAGAGAGAGAGAGAGTTTGTTCCCACACTTTTTTATAGTGAAATAATTCTATTTGTTTATGGTTTTTTACCCCATTCATTTGGGGGATTTCCAACGTTACATCCAGTGTTTTTTAATCACTTTTTCACTTTATTTATATCTCACAATATTCATTGAATTGATTGAACAATTGCTTACAATCATAATTTTTTTTCAAAATTATGACATCAGTTCAATTCTATATTAACTAGTCAATGTCGATTTTAAACAAATTTCAATCACCCCCCCTTTCTAGATTCCACTTTTCACCACCAATGACTATGTTTTCTCATTAAAACATGCTCACATGAGGCCTTGACCTGACCATATTTCTTATCCTAACACCCACACATCTGAGAAATATCTATATAATATATATCCTCTAATTATAAAATTATAAATAAAATAATTAAAAATTATATTGTATTAATTTAACAAACACAAAAAAACACTAACCACAATCGGTTATTGTCTCCCACCTGCAATATGCCCAATACTACTATAAGTGTATATCCTCTTGAACACATCAAAAAATGTAATAAATTGTTCAAACACAAACAATATTATTGTATCATATACATATCATATTAAATAATATTATTTACCAACTTTTTATGATTTATTCTGAAATGTATGACTCTCAACTATGTGTGTGACATCCCGCCAGCCCCAATTCTATTAACTATAATATGGTAGCCTCCTGAAATTATCTTCTATATAGTAAGTGAAAAATACAAGTGAATCCTGGGTGTGGAAACTACCAAAAAAACTAGTTTTTCATAGTGCCACCCTTTTGGAATGCTAAAAAACACTGATAAAGGGGTACCTTTATCAATTCTTTTTTTAATGTTGATAAAGGTATCACCTTTGTCATCAATTTTTTGCATTATTAAAGGGGAACCCTTTATTAGCACTGATAAAGAGTCTTTTTCAAAAAAAAACTTTCAAAATAATATATTAATATATTAGTATATAAATATATATATATTGATATAAATATAATATATATTTTTTAAATATGTTTTAGATAAGAATATGTAAAAATTTACAACTAATATATAAAATGTTTAGAGAAAATAGCTATTAAAATATTTAAATAATATATTTTTAATTAAAAATTTTCTAATTATTATCAAGTAATAATTATTTAATTAAAATTTTAAGACCCAAAAAATCAATAAAAATAATAAAAGATCTAAAATAAGTTAAAAACATAACTTAAACTTCAAATGATGATAAATTTTGACACGAGTGTCTTTTTGAGTTCTTCTACATGTCAAATCAGAGACTACGATGAGATCTACGCACTAGTGACATAAATAATCTCTTTGTCACATATTTCTAGGCAAAAAAAATCCAAAATGCCGTAACAAATGAGTTTTTAGCTGGGGTACCAAATTTTTTTAATATTCGATGAAATTTCTACCTCATTTGAGAGGGATTTTTTCACTTTTTCAGTGGGGAATGAATTTATTTAGAGTTATTACATTCATATTGATATTATGGCTTTAAAAATTAATCATTATTCATATTGTACTACTATTTATAACCAATTATATAACAATATATATATATATATATATTATATATTCATACATAAAATAAATTTTACAAATAAATGATTAGACATATTTACATATAAAAAATATTTCTCAACATATAAACCTTATCTAAATAAAAACAAAATTCCATTTTATTTAAAATAAAAATATATAAATATTTATATACTTATATAATGTCTGTGTGTGAGACTGTGTATTAGGGTGTGTCTGTATTAACAAACTGATATGTATTATCTATATATTATAACTTATGAATACACATATTAATATATAATATATGTAAATATATATAAATATATATAACTATGTATAATTATGCATTTAGATACACATATATTATATATATTTGTATGTATATTGTATATATGGATAGTTTTTTGCAGCAAGATTAATTACTTGAACCACAATTGGGCTAGTAAATCTCTCAGCTTTTCAGGGTGGCTGACTCCTAGA
This sequence comes from Viscum album, assembly GCA_963277665.1. NCBI lineage: Eukaryota > Viridiplantae > Streptophyta > Magnoliopsida > Santalales > Viscaceae > Viscum > Viscum album. The sequence continues at coordinate 905,908,745 of OY728153.1, forward strand.
ATTTCTTTTTCTGCATCCTTCTCTTTTATGAACATCATTCTCACCACTCATGATGTACAATAGTGTGAGATTTTTGACAGCATACAACTTTCTCTTGAACCAGATAAACTCATCTTCACTGGATCATCATCAAGAATTTTTTCAGCTATGGGATATTGTCTCTCATTACATGGTAATAATATTGTGGGAATGAGTATGTTTCATTAGTGAAAATAAATTCTGATCAAATTCAAATTTCTTGTGAGGTGTATCGAACACTGTTCCCTTCCAACCGATGATGCGATTAAGCGTAAATGGATAAGTATTTTATCATAATGTTTTTGTTGTTGTATCTATAAAGAGGAATCAGCAAAACACATGTTCTTTAAGGATTATTGGGAAAGAACAGTGTGGGATAATCTTGGGAAAATTATTAGCATTGATATTTAGGTGGGTGACGGTGAGGTCTTCTACTTCTCATGGTTTCACTATATGGAATATAATAGCTTTGAGAGGAAGCCGAGTGTTGCCTTGATTTTTTCTAGTTGGTGGATCATCTGGAAGGCATGAAACAAATCTCGAGTTGATGGTCTTTCTACCACATGCTTTTAAATTTATACATGGTTCAAGTGTATTGTGGTGGATCTATGGGATCTTCTGAAAAGCTGTGAAAAATCAAAATCCATGATAATTTTCATGAGTGGCTAGTGAACCATGTCATTTTCTCAACATGGGTCTTCAATGGGTAAATGAATCTTATAGAACCATTGGTGTAGTGGTTTCAAGCTCAATGCTGACAGCTCTTATAACCTTGGAATCATGAGAGGGGGAGGCATTGTTCCTGACTCTGATGCTTTAGTGGTGATTTCTTTTAGAAGCTTTTATGGACATAGAAGCTCTCTTATTTCAGGGGTGGGGGATGTTCTTAATGGTTTGGAGATTTATCCCTCTAATAATATTTAATCCATAGGGATCAAAAGTGATTCTTCAGTTACATAAAACTCTTTCCAGGGGATATGTCATCCTCCAAGGTCTATCAATTATATTACCTGAATATGCAAGGAGTTTATTGGTCGAGCTACCATGATGCATACATAGAGGAAGGGAACTTTTCTATGGATAGACTAGCCTCAAGGGGGAATCTGAGTAGTCCTTGTATCATTTATTCTACACTGGGCTCTCTTCCCACTGAGTTTGTTAATTTTGTGATGGATGATTCCATAGGTCTTACTTTCTTTTATCCACCCTGACTTGACTGATTTCGCCTCCCATTTATGATCAATAAATTATCCTACATTGAATGAATGAATGAATATATATATATATATTAATATAAATCTATATTAATATAAAAATAAATATAACTAAATATAAATAGATAAGTAGATATATCATTGAAGGGGGAACCAACCAACATGGATGAGTGGTAAACACTACTACACATATGGCCTTTCATAGTGTGAAAATGGCCTTTAACAGAGCTAAAAATGGTATATTAATCAAGGTGATTATACGGGGCCTTTATCAGTGTGTTTTTTGCACTGATAATGGCCTAGCCACATACAGTGTGATATTTATATAACAACAAACCCTAAAGAAAATCTAAAATTTAAATATCATAGCCAGAAGCAAAAATTCTATATTAATTTATTTTAAATAATCAATATAAAAATTTCTACCCATGGTATATAAAAAAACACAGATATTTACATTTCAATCAAATTTTTTATATAATTACAATTATAATTTTCCGAAAAACTTTATAAAATATTAATATTTCATATTTTGAAGCCCATGATCCCCTTTCAAAAAAGTCTGCCCATGGTATCAATTTTGAAACTAATCATATCAACCCAAGAAAAATATTACAATTACATATGAAAAAAAATATTTTGTTACTAATACTATAAATAAGTTAATTATACATTTACATGAAATAAAAACATTATTAAAATGTTAATATTTAATAAAAATGAATCATTTGGAGTTATACGGGTCATATTGTGCGTCCTATTAAGGTGGTTTTGATTCCTACATGTTACAAATGAGTTATGGATCATTGTCCTAAAATATAAAATCAATTCAAATGTGTTTTCTTGATTGTGAGTATGTCACTTTTTATTTTATTAAAATTAATTTCAATTTTAAATAATGATACATTTGGAGTTAACTGGAAACACCATCCATCATATTGAGGTGCACATATTTCCTACTTGTTATAAATTACTGATGAATTTTTTCCCGAATGTATCAAAACAATCCGAATATGTTTTCTCAGTTTTCAGAATGTCCATTTTGTTTTTTTACTAAAATATCATTTGAAACTAGAAAAACATATTTTGAGTCATACTGATTGTATCATTAATCTTTTTTATGTCAGACTGCTTCATACATGACACAAATGACTTATGAATCACTTTATTGAATTATTAAGACAATTAGATATCGTTTTCTTGGTTTTCAGTGAGTGACACATTTTGAACTAAAATGTTAATTTTAAACTGATAACAGAAACTTTTAGTCATACTAGTTTCATCATGCATGAAATTGAAGTATGGTTGACTCCTACACATCAAAAATTACTCATGGATAATTTTCCTAAAGTATAAAGACAATATGAATTTATTTTCTCGGTTTTTAGTATTTCACTTACTGTTTTTACTTAAATTAATGTCATTTTTAAATAAAAATAGACAGATTGAGTTATACTGGCCACACCATGTATCGTATTCAGGTGTGGATGATCATTACACATCAAAAATCACAAATAAATCATTTTCCAAAAATATAAAAACAATATGTATTCGTTTTCATGTTTTTTAATATCTCGCTTGTTGTTTTTACTTAAATTATTGTGAAATTTAAATAAAAAGAGGCACATTGAGTGATACCGGCCACAACGAGTGTCATATTAAGGTGGAGCTAATTCATACATGTCAGAAATAATTATGATATTGTTTTCCTAAAATATCAAAACAATCCGTTTTTTTCTTGGTTTTCAATATTTTACTTATTGTTTTTACTTAAATTCATGTGACTTTTAAATAAAAAAGAGACACTTTGAGTTATACCAGCCACACCATGCATCATATTGAGGTAAGGATAATCCCCACATGTCATTAATGACTCATGGACCATTTTACTAAAGTATAAAAAAAATATGAACGTGATTTCTCAGTTTTCAATATTCCACATTACTTTTTACATAAATTAATGTCATTTTAAAATAAAAAGATAGACTTTGAGTCATAGAGGTCACACCATACATCATATGGAGGAGCAGTTTAATCTTACACATCTAAAATGACTCATGGATTGTTTTCCAAAAATATCAAAATAATACAAATATGTTTTCTGAATTCTATGTATGTCAAATGTTTTTTTTTACTTAAATCAATGTCAATTTAAAATAAAACGAGACAGTTTGAGTTCTACTGGCCAAACCGTGTTTCGTATTGAGGTGACGTTGATTCAAGTGTTGCATAGTATGATTCTTACGTAAATGAAGATTTCACATTCAGAGCTATATTGTATGAGTCGATAAATGACTTTCTTTATTATAAAAACTTTTCGGGATATAGCATTAAATGAACTAAATGGTGTCTCGTTTTCAAAAAAGGTACAAAGTCAATTAGGTTGAAACATTCATCGAAGACTGTGTTTCTAAAAAATTGTATATTTCTACCCTGATGGGATATGTCCACATCTTAGACAACTTCATTCGATGGATGTTCATAAGAACATAAAACACCATATACACAAATATGTGATCAACTGTTTATGAATGTAAAAGATTTTGACACTACTTTTTGTAAAAAAAATTGAAAATTTTTACGAAAATCAGTTGGAAATGGTGTTTAGTTTATTTTTAATTATCATAATGGAATTTTATATATGACAGATATTTTCCTGATGTTATGCATGCTGAAAAAAAATGTATGTGATAGTTTCATTGGTACACTGCTAAATTCACCCAGAAAAAAAGGATGGAATTAAGGATAGGTTGGACATGGTTCACATGGGAATATGAGAATATTTGGTGCTAGTGAAGGGTGAGAAATGAACTTTTCATCCACTAGCTGCATACACTCTTTCAGGGCAGGAGAGATATCAGGTTTTCATCTTCCTGAATGAAATAATGTTTCTAGAGGGGTATTAATTATATAACAACAATATCGTGTCCATAAAAGATTTAATGTTAAAGGTTATAAAATCACATGACTGTCATGTTTTACTAGGAGATCTAATTTCTATAGCTTTATGTTTCATTTTTTCCAAGAATGCCCTTTATAAATTAACCAATCATTATTTCTTCTTCAAAGCTATATGTAGTAAAGTTATAGATCTGGTGAAATTGAAAACTATGTAAAGGCTCGAGGGGTGCGTGCGGGCACTGGAGGGGGGTCGAAAAGTGCTGTAAAAGGGGGGCTCAAGCGCTATAAAGCCCCCCCCGATTGGTAGGATTTTTTTATATTTTTATATATTTTTTATTTTGTTAACATTTATCAGTGCATTTAAGAATGTGCTGATTAAAGGGGTCTTTTATCAGCGCTAAAAAGATAGTGATGATAAAGGACCCTTTCATTAGCACGTTGTTTTAGCGCTGATAAAATACCCCTTTTATCAGTTTTTTTATTAGTGCTCATAAAAGGTGTTTTTATCTGCACTTTTTGGAGTGCTAATAACGGGGACCACACCTATCTTCATCGACTTTAGCATCACTTTTCTAGTGATATTAAAGGCCATTTTTAGCGCTGATAAAAGCCGTATTTTTTGTAGTGATACACTGATGTGGGAAGATATTACAGCAACAATATGATATCATTTCTTTATTTTACTAAAAAATAAAATAATGAAATAATGTGTTATTCTTCACCATCCCTTTAAGATTGAATTTATAGTAGATGAATCCCATAATAAATATATATTGATTTTTATAGATTGATTCACAGAGGCTTTCACACAATTCTATTGATTCATCATCTAAAAGAAGCGGAAGGGAAAATAACCCCAGACCCACTGCTTATGAATGCACACCTGATAACCGAACAAGCATGATATTTGTTTACTAGAAGTCATACTAATGTGTCTTTTCAAGTACAGTGTGGCTAGTAATATGTTGTTTGACAATACATATATTCATCACTTTGAGTGACAATTTTTTATTTATGAAATAGAAACTGAGTGTTTAAAATAATGAAGGGGCAGCAAATGAAACGTACCCCTACCGTCAAGCAAGGATGGGGTACGCTTCACTTGAAAAAATGGTACATATTTTAAATCTACCATAACACTTTTATATGACATGAGATGACAAAATAATTATGTTCCCTATTTATATGCAGATTGATGAATCCAAATCTAAATCCAATTCTATATACACCATGTTTTGTGTATCGAGGAATGAGTAAATAAAGATGGGAAACTAATTGATGAAAATACACCCAATGGGTGGAAAACATGTGTAATTATGAAATAAAAAAATTCATTAAATCAAAATTACTTAACAATGATTACTTATTTTCCTATATTTTTTATCCTGCTTATTCACATTAATCATCAACACCTGTATCAGATGAACACCTACTATCTGTCACGACCTGCCCTCACCAAAAGGAGGGAAGGGTCAGCAGATTTCCAGGCCCTTCCTTCTTTATGTTGAAGGAGAGATAATGACCCCCGAAACCCACCTTCAATTGGTCCCGGAGTGGCGACTATCCCCAAGGGTATAGAATCCCACACTAAATGGAAGGCATTACCCTTTTTCTTTTAATAGGATAGGGAGATAAGATAGTAAGTCTCACAACACATAAACTAGAAGTGCAAGAAAAGCCAAAACAACCATTACCATATGCATGTTCTAAAAGAAAATACCCCAAAGTATAAATTCACTAGAATGGTAAAGTACCAAAGAATGAAAAATAACAATTGCAACTACCCCAATGGTTTGAGATAGTATGGTCCCGTTCAATCCCCGTAGTCCATCTGGAAACCTGAAAGCAGTTTTATATACATAGGGTGAGCATAAAAGTATACTCAGTAGGGAAAAACCAAAGACTCTCATGCACAAGTGGGGAAACATACTAATGTCCCATGATAAAAAGTTTAATCCAAACACCTAATAAGGTAAACCATCCACCCAAGCCTCACCAAGGCACACTCCACAAATAACACAAGTCAAGTAATGTATAGTAATAGCACATCGATGTTTGGGTACCCCGCGCCACTTTACCACTGGTTATTGAAGACATCCTATGCATCGAAACAATCCCTCCGTTCTCTCAATAGTCCCATTGCCATTCCCCGCCCGCACACACCTGGGGCACAACCTCACCGTAGTCTCACTGCCAAACCCCTCGCGAACACACCTTGGAAACAACTGTCACATGTAACCACACCTGCAAATGCCTAGGCTAGAACAACCACCCCCACGCCCGAAGACCCCTGGGCTAGAAGATCCACTGCCATGCCTGAAGACACCTGAGCCTCATCCCAAAGACACTTGGGAAAACCACCTACCCGAACAAACCTGGACCAACCAGCACACAACCCTGCCTGAATATTCTTGATCTAATAATGGACTTCATGCCATCACAGCCTGCCTGAAGATACTTGGGGTATCCAAGAAAGGGAGCAGAAAGGATCTAATAAACATCCACTAATAGATGAGTTTGAAAAAACAGCCTCCCCCATGAAATGGGGGTGTTCGACACAAATTTTTTAACTTGGGTGGGGTGAGAATAAGAAACACAAAAACAACAAGTATATATAAAGGTAACAAGAACACTCCCAAGTTTTTGTTTATCTTCATCCTGCCTAAGGAACAAATCAGTACCATGACCAGGTCACAACTTACACCAAACCAAACACCCATTTGTCCCATCCTTGTTTTCTTGTTCAGTAATGATGTTTAAATAAGTTTCTACACCTACTTGGAAAACTAGTAATCATAACCACATGTAAAGGGAAAGAAAACAGTCATGAATCAACTACAACATCCACACCCGGTTCTCTTGTAAAGTCACAACAAGAATGAAAACACCAAGATACAACCCCATGTCTAATGTCTAGAAGCTAAAAGGTTTCTCAATTATAGAGGATCCCTCCCCAATTCGTGATATAAACAAGGTATCCACCCTGCATTTAATTCATAACCCCTGAATCTGTAACAACAGGGGATTCCATCCCCACCCAAATCACCCAGCAATCGGCTCGTGAATGAAAACAACCAAACCACCAACAATAAAAAAAGGGATTCCCATGACAGTATTTTCAGATTTAAATGTTTTTACACACTCTAAGATTTCAATTCCATCGTACATCAATCAGGGTTATCACAGAAAAGAGTTGATCATGGTGCCTCTATTTTATTTAGCTAGATGTACATAATTAACCAAATTACGTTATGCAACAAGGGGTAAAACCACAATAAAATCCGTTTAAACATCACCAGAGGTAAGGGATTCATTAGTGCAGAGAGAAATACCACCAACGGCCAGGATTTTGAGTAGGTGTAAGCCCACGCAATTCAGAAAAGAAGATCATAAAACAGAGCAACATCATCAATCACAACCCTCCCCCCTTCTTTATAGAATCTGTTCAATATCTTAATTTAGGTTTAGTTCATCCAATTCTATAGAAACAAAATCATGCCCACCCCACAAGATACACACAAAGGATAGACGATGGTGAAATTCCCTACTTGTTGATCAACGCATGACGCTAAGAAAGGGTGTTGAACTCCACGGATAGCGATGCGGCTCGTCTGAACTAAATGTTGCTTGTCTGAATGAAGATTACTCCTAGGAAAAGGTGATCGATAAAAGAAAACTAGGGAGAACCCTTAGGATATAAAGGGTGAAATACAGCATGCCCTGGTCCGTTAAGATATGGAGAAAAGGAACCCGAAACCGCGTAAGGCGCGTGGTCGTGGGTTGACTACGCGGTTGAGACACCACACACATCATTAAAGGGTGTGGATGTTTAAACCGATGCACACACCAAGTTAATTTATTAAATATTTAATTAAACAACCTTTAGGGGCATTATTGGGATTTAAAACAATATTAATTGGGTCAAAACAGGGCTTAAAAACCAATTTTCGCAAAAGGAAGGCGTCACTAGAAAAACCCCGACAAGTCTAGGTGACACCGATAAGTCTCACCGATCGGCCGGTTGGTCTCACCGATCGGTTGCACCGATCGGTCTCACCGAGCAGTCGCGCCGATCAATCTCGCCGACCTGTCGCGCTGATCAGTCTCGCAGAGCGGTCGCGCCGATCGATCACGCCGATCGATCGCGCCGATTGTTCTTGCTGATCGGTCATGCCTTTGGGCCTCATGCTGAGATGCTACCCCTTTAGAATCCGGATTATTGGCAAAATAAAGGACCCTAAGAGTCTGGGTCATCACATCAGATACCTCTCAAACTATTCTCTTCCTCAAGAATATAAACAACCCATATGGAAAGATCGTGTCCGAACAACCACCTCAAAATATACCTCTCATGAATGAACCTCATTGTTAACTAAGAACACCTCCCAGTCAAGAACCAAGAAATATACCATGTCAAATTTCCCAGGCATGTGGGTTGGGGAGTCTCCTTCCCCTTGTCAAGATACTATCTTCTTTGGGTGGCACTAACTCGCCCGCACGGCTTTAATCACATCCACCTTAATTCTTCTTGATTAGTGGTCGGGTCCTCCCCACCCTGTAGCCAGGAATCATCACACGCATTCAAGGGGAAAGAAAACCAGTATTTCATAGCCAACAAGGTAAAAAGTTATATCACAATAGGTAAAAACCGAACATTACAAAACTCAAAACAACTCTGGGTACTGGGCACACATCTGTGCTTCCCTCTCCCACGTACTCTCCTCAAGCCCACCATGTATCCATAACACACGAACCAAGGAAATGGTTCGCACATGAAGATCCTTCTCCTTGAGATCCTCGATCATCACTGGTCTCTCCACAAAGGTCACATCATCCTCGATGTCCAGCTCTCCCCAGTCGAGGATGTGTGAATAGTCATGAAGATACAGATGGAGTTGGGACACAAGGAAAACATCATGTATCCTCAATAGTGGTGGTGGCAACGCTAGATGATAATCCAATTCACCGACCAGCCACAACACTTCGAAGGGTCCGATGAACCTGGGAAAAACATACTCCCCTTATCGAACCTTCGTTGTCCACGCCGAGGGGAGACCTTCAAGAACATGTGGTCTCCAATTTCAAACTCCAACGGCCTTCTCCTGTTATCAGCATATGACTTCTTCTGGTCCTGGGCAGCCTTTATCCTTTCTCGTAGGAGCTGAACCTTCTCTGTCGTGCTTTGTACCACCTCCGGGCAAAGGATGCTTGCCTATTCTACTTCGATCCAACACACAGGTGAGCGGCATGGTCTCCCGTACAAGGCTTCAAATGGGGCTATACCAATGGTAGAGTGATAACTATTATTGTAGGAAAACTCTACCAGAGGAAAGTATCGCACCCACGATCCTCCTGATTCTAGAACACAAGCCTGCAGCATATCCTCCATGTTCTGGATGGTGCGCTCTGTCTACCCATCTATCTGGGGGTGGAAAGCAGTGGTAAGGCATAGATGCATTCCAAAATCATTTTTCAAACCCCTCCAGACTCATGAGGTAAAACATGCATCCATGTCTGAGACTATGGAACTCAGGACTCCATGCAACCACACTACCTCATACACATACTTTCGTGTAAGAGAGTGCACTGCACTCGACTCCTTAATCACCAGAAAGTGAGCCGATTTCGTCAATCGGTCCACTACCACCCAGATGTCATCATATCCCCCTTGGACCTTGGGTAGTCTAGTGATGGAATCCATCGAGATGTCATACCACTTCCACTCGGGAACATATAATGGTTGTAACAACCCGCCTAGAACCCATTGTTCATCCATTACCTACTGAAACACTAGGCACTTAGCTACAAACTCCGCCACTGCTTGCTTCACTCCAGGCCACCAAAACTGTATCGTCAGTCCCTGGTACATCTTGGAAACTCCTAGGTGTACCGCTATGGGTGTGTTGTGGAAGTCACTGAGAACCTGGCCATGCATTGCCTCTGGAATATTCCCCTGGAAAAGAATCTGGTTTCTGCCATCCTCCATCCATCCATCCGGAGCATTTATCTGGTCAACTCGGTCACACATCACTTCACACACTAGGCCTCCCCATTGAGACTCCTCCACTTTCTAAAAAAGATAATATTACACTACCACCTGATACATGCAACCTCTACTGCTATCCATCCTCGCATCCATGTGTAAGGCATCCAACTCCTCCATTAACATCCGGGTTTCTGCTGACTCTCGGACCACATCCTTATGTGATTACCGCTCAAGGAATCAGCCACTACATTCCCCATCCTTGAAGTGTAGGTGATCTCAATGTGGAAATCCTAGAGGAACTCTATCCACCTTCACTGCCGCAAGGTTAGGTCATGCTGGGAGAAGATATACCTCAAGATTTTGTGATTTGTGAAGACCAAAAAGCATTATCTGATGAGGTAGTGCCGCCATAACTTTAGTGCAAAAATGACAACTACATGCTCCAGGTCATGAGTGGCATAATTATGCTCATGAGGTCATATCTTCCTAGACCCATAAAAGATCACCCCCTATCGCTACATCAACACACATCTGAGGTCTTATCCTGAAGCATCACAGAACACCTCATACGCCAACCCTTCTTCTGGTAATCTGATCACTGGGGCACTAACCAACATCTCCTTCAGATAGCTGAAGACTGCCTCGCACTGCTCACTCCACACGAAAGCCTGGTCATTCATGGTCAAGGCTGTCAAAGGGGCTTCAACTCGGGAGATGTTGGGTACGATCCTCGGATAGTAACCCGCCAGCTCGAGGAAACTACAGACCTCTACCACATTGTTGGGTGCTGCCCACGAAACAATAGCCTCATCCTTTGATGGGTCCACCGCTACCCCCCCCCCCCCCCCCCCCCCCCCGCTCAGAAACAACATAACCGAGGAACTACACTTCTTGCGTATAGAACATGAATTTCAACATCTTAACATAAAGATGGTGCTGTCGGAGGACCTCCAAAACCATCCTTAGGTGCTCCGTGTGATCCTCCTCTGAACTTTAATAGATCCGGAAATCGTCGATGAACATAACTACGAACTTATCTAGGTACTCCCGGAAGATGGAGTTCATAAGCCCCATGAACATAGTCGAGGCGTTCGTAACACCGAAAGGCATGAATATGAATTCGAAGTGTCCATATCTTCACCTGAAGGCCATTTTCGAGATGTCACTCTCCTTTACCCTCAAATGGTGATACCTAGACCACAGGTCGATCTTCGAGAACCACCCTTCCCCTTTTAGATGGTCTAAAAGGTCTTCTATCCTTTAAAGAGGGTAGCGATTATTGACCGTTACATGATTCACCCTCTTGTAGTCTATACAAAACCTGTGTCCACCATCTACCTTCTTGGCGAACAAGACTGGAGCACGCCACGGTGACGCGCTTGGTCGAACGTAACCTCTCTTCATCAGATCGTCAATCTGAATCTGCAACTCTCATAGCTCCGAAGGTGCCATCTGGTTGGGAGCCATCGAAATCAGACGAGCACCAGGCTGAAAATCTATCCCAAACTCAATATCACGTCGAGGGGGTAGAGTTGTCACCTCCTCTGGGAAGGCGTCCATAAACTCACTGACGATCCCTTCTGGCCACCCCGCTCACTGGTGAATCTAACACGTCGACCACCAAAGTCTGATAATACAACCATTCCTCGTAAGCAATCGATGGGGGAAGACACAGATAACAGCCAGTCGATGCCTAGAATGACATCGTATGTCTATATCTATAGCAGAATAAGATATCTGACTGACTGATGTGGCCATGTCGTCAATCTACATCCTCGACAAACATATAACAAGTCGGTCTGACCTCTGACTGGTGTGATCAGCACCAGGGGCACTGGAAGTCTCTCGTCATCTATACCCAAAGAACGGGCTAGACTGGGTGCAACAAAGGTGTGCGAATCTCTGGTATCGAACAAGGCATAATCAAGGGTGCTAAACAAACTGATCATACATTGATGAACCTCTGGTCCTGATAGAACTGCTGCCTCTGCGGAATGCAACTGCCCATACCCAGCTCCTCTTCCCTATGGCTATCGGCTACCTCCCTGACCACGCCCCGGTCGAGGTCCTTGAGGAGCGCCCTGAGGTCGGCCTCCTCCTACTATGTCTGCCTTTGGAGGAGCGGGAGCTCGCTGTCCCTACTGCTACTGCTAGAAAGGCCAAACTGGAAGCTTCTGTTGGGGCACATGGTGGGGTTGTCTGCCACTTTCCTCTTCTCCACCTTCATCGTCGAATAGAGGAATTCCGCACGGAACTCCCTCTCGAAATCAGCCCACGCCACCTCAGCCTCTCTCATGTCCCCTAGGTAAAGCATCCACCACTAACACGTCTCTCCCCGCATCTGGATGATGGCCAGAGGAACCCAGTACTCGATCGGAGCCCGGTTGAGGTCAAAGGCTATCACCAGCTCCTCTAGCCACCTCTCCGTGTTTATGTCAGAGGTGATTCCCTCATACTTCTCTAGGGTCTGTCACTGGAAGGCCCGAAGTGTCATCTTCCACTGGTCATCCTCCTCTTCTCGATTAGCTCTCTGTCGATTGCCCAAGGTAGACTTCGGGGCCTCGATCTCCTGCACGACACATGTTCGTCTACTAGGTGCCATAGATGCAAGGTAAACAAGGAAGGCCTAAGACAAAGTAGTGCAGAATATTGTTCTTAAAAAAATTTCTTAACCATCTTATTATTTTTAATTACCAAAATCCCCATGAATCAGGAGAACACAAGTCATTATGATGAATGTACCTTTCCTAGGGTCTCTACCCTGAAATTAGCATGGCCTCACTTGGTCGTTCGGTTGGACTAGAGTCTTTGCATCAGATCACGGGGGGCCCTAAAATCCCTTGTCCTAGTCGGTCTTCCTTTGCCTAATTCACGAACCAAGGTCACCCAACACTGTTTCCCTACAATCCCATGCAATCCTCACTATGCCTAAATCCAGACTCTATCCTATCCCCGAACCTCACCACCTCTAATACCATTCTGTCATGACCCACCTTCACCAAAAGGAGGTAAGGGTCATCAAATTGCCAGACCCTTCCTTATTTATATTGAAGGAGAGATAATGACCCCCAAAATCCACCTTCAATAGGCCCCGGAGTGGAGACTAGCACCAAGGGTATAGAATAACACACTAAATGGAATGCATTGCCCTTTTTCTTTTAATAGGATCGGGAGATAAGATCGTAAGTCTTAGAGCACCAAAACTGGAAGTACAAGAAAAGGCAAAACAACCATTCCCATATGCATGTTCTAAAAGTAAATACACCAAAGTACAAAGTGACTACAATGGTAAGGTACCAAAGAAAGAAAAACAACAACTACAACTGCCCCAATGGTCAGAGACAGTATGGTCCCGCGCGATCCACAAAGTCCTCCTAGAAACCCGAATATAGTTTTATATACGTAGGGTGAGCATACAAGTATACTCAGTAGGGAAAAACCAAAGACTCTCGTGCCCAAGTGGTGGAACGTACTAATATCCCATGAGAAAAAGAGTAATCCAAACACCTAAAAAGTTAAACCCTCCACCCAAGCCTCACCAAGTCACACTCCCTAAATAACCCAATTCAAGTAATGTATAGTAATTGCACATCGATGTTTGGGTATCCCGCGCCACTTTCCTACTAGTTATTGAAGACATCCTACGCATCAAACCAATCTCGCCATTCTCACCGCAGTCCCATAGCCATACCCTTCCCACACACACCTAGCCCACAACCTCACCGCAGTCCCACTGCCAAACCCCGCCCGCACACACTTGGGCCATAATTGTCACACGTAACCACGCCTACAAACACCTAGGCCAGAACAACCACCACCACTCCTGAAAACACCTGGTCTAGAAGATCCACTGCCACACCCGAAGACACCTATGCCTCATCTCGATGAAACTTGGGAAAACCACTTGCCCACACAGACCTGGCCCAACCACCACACTACCCTTCCCGAAGATTCTTGGGTAATAATGGACTTCAGGCCATCACAGCCTGCCCGAAGATACTTGGGATATCCGGGAAAGGGAGAAAAAAGGCGCTAATAACCATCCAGTAATAGTAGTGTTGGGGAAAACACCCTCCCCCAAGAAATGGGGGTGTCCGACACTAAGTGCTCAACTTGTGTAGGGTGCTAATAAGAAACACAAAAACTACAAGTGTATATATAGGTAACCAGAAATCTTTCTTGTTTAGGTTTTTCTTCAGCCTGCCTAATGAACAAATCATTACCATGACCAGGTCAAAACTTACACCAAACAAAAAACTCATTTGTCACATCCTTGTTTTCATGTTCAGTAATGATTTTTAAATAAGTTTCTGCACCTACTTGGGCAACTAGTAATCATAAGAACAAGTCAAGAGAAAGAAAACAGTCAAGCATCAACTACAACATCCACACCCGGTTCTGTTGCAAAGTCACAACAATAAGGAAAACCCCATGATACAGCCCCATGTCCAATACCTAGGAGCCAGAAGGTTTCTCAACAACAGAGGATCCCTTCCTAATTCATGATATAAACAAGGTAACCACCTGACCATATATTCATAACCACCGAATCCATAACAACAGGGGATCCCATCCCCACCCACATCACCCAGCAATCGGCCCGTGAATGAAAACAACAAAACCACCACCACTAGCACAAGACATGCACGTGCTAGTATTTATAGATTTAAAATATTTAACACACTCCAGGATTTAAATTCTGTCATACAGTAACCGGGGTTATCACAGAAAATGGTTGATCTTGGTGCCTCTAATTTATTTAGCCAGATGTACCTTATTAACCAAATTACATTACACAGCATGGGTTCACAACCACAATACAATCCATTTAAACATAACCAGTGGTAATGGATTCATTATTGCACAGAGAAAAACCACCAATGGCCTTGATTTTCAGTAGGCGTAAGCCCACACATTTCAGAAAAAAAGATCATAAAACAAAGCAGCATCATCGATCACAACCCCCCTTCATTCTTTATAGAATTTGTTTATTAACTTTATTTATGTTTGGTTCATCAAATTCTACAGAAACAAAAGCATTCCCACCCTGAAAGATACACACAATGTATAGATGAAGGTGAAATTCCACACATGTTGATCAATGATCAACGATAATACTGGGCGTGGAACTCCACGGAGAGCGATGTGGCTCGTCTGAATGAAATGCGGCTCATCTGAATGAAGGGTACTCCTAACACAGGGTGATCGAGAACAAAAAACTAGGGAGAACCCTTAGGTTATATTGGTTGTGATATAGCACGCCCCGGGCTGTTAAGATATGGAGAAAAAGAACACAAAACCACATAAGGTGTGGGGTCGTGGGTTGACTACGCCGTTGAGACACCCCACATGTCTTTAAAGGGACAGGTAGTTTAAATCGACACACACACCAGGTTAATTCATTAAATATTTACATAAATGACATTTATTGGCGTCACTATGCATTAAAACAAGCATAAAGGGGTCAAAATAGGGTTTAAAACACAATTTGTGCAAAAGGGAGGCGTCACTAGAAAAACCACGACAAGGCTGGGTGACACCGATCGGTCGGTCTCACCGATCGGTCTCACCGATCAACCAGTTGGTCTCAATGATCATTTGCACCGATCGGTCTTAGCGATCATTCGTGCCGATGGGTCTCCCCGGGCGGTTGCACCGATCGGTCTCGCGGATCGGTCACACTGATCGGTCTCGCTGATCGGTCACGCCGATCGGGCTCGCCGAATGGGCGCGCCGGTCAATCTCACCGATCGGTCGTGCCGCTCGGCCTCATACCGAGATGCTACCCATTTAGGATCTGGGTTTTTTGCAAAGGAAAGGACCCAAAGATTCTGGGTCATCACACTATCAGTGGCCTTAAATCAGACATAATATGATGGTCATATCATAGGTGCGGGTTTTGGGGTGACAACCGAAAACATGTTTTTATTAAAAATAAACAAGATGAGGATAAAGATAAAGAAATGAAATAGAAGAAAGAAAGACTATATGCACATTAATAAAAATTTCAATAGCAATGAGAGTTACAATAAACATTTATAGTGATAAGTAAAGAGAAAAAAGAACTCAAGAACATCCATTTCCTAAATATCCCTCCCCACACCCACTAGCTTTGAGGTGAGACATTCCCCTCGAAAAGATGTCATGAACAAGGTAATCTGTGTTCTAATAACTATTTCTATAAATTGTGAATCTGATAGACACTAATACATTTCTGGTAGTGATATTATACAGGATGATAATGACTATGATTTGTATCTATCATCACCCAACCATCACATTGTAGTGAGGGATACAATGTTCAATATCCAAAATGATGTGCTAAACAATAGACAACTTCCAATTGTTCTTGTGAGAGTGTCTATTTGCATAGCCCATGACCTGATGGCTGATCTACCTATTCCAATTGATGAAGAAGAAATTCATAAGGTTGACCAACTATTGTAACATTCATCAAATGGCCATTAAATCTGGTAAAACAAATATGTCAACATGGAGGTATTAATTTCCTATTTATTTTTGATGATAAACATTTAATAATTAATGAAAAAAGTTCTAAACTGACGAATTCTTTTAAAAATAGACAAAGGGATGGGGGTGATATGAAAGGTTGACTTACACCATCTAAAGGATCAACCAACTGATTGAAAATATCTTCCAAAAGAACATTTACTCTACCCATTGAATATCCACATTTACTAACATTAATCGTTTATGCGGATGCAAAGTTACAAAGTGGTAGTAGTCACATAGTTGATTTTGATGAAAAAATGTGTTGATAGGATGTTATTGACTACATTGAATCTAATAATGTAGATGAAATCGTCAAATATAAATGGCTAGGTGTCTCAGTTTTAAATTTATACATGAGGTAAATTTTCGTTATTTAATTTTCCAAAAGATGATATACCATGTTAATTATGTCTAAATAAATTTCATATTTTTTGATTTCATATATATCAATACCAATTCAATGTATTTTCCCATACAAAAATTGGATACTTTAGTCCTCAAGTCACCTCTACAGACAAAAAAAATTAAAATCCAATAAATAGATGAAAGAGTGGAAAAATTTGGAAAATCGTTTGAAAGAAAACTTGGGGATGAAACAATCTTCTTAATACATATGATTTCAGGATAAAATGCTACAATAAATAATATTTAATATATTTTTTATTTCCTTCATTACTTATTCCTTTTTTGTTTTTTATGAAACCATGTATTATCATTACTATCAATTTGGATACTCTAAATATTTATTTCATGGATTCACTATATAGATTACCAACAAACCGACAACACAAGATAACGTTTTTTTATTTGTAATACACTAAACCCAACATTTTATAACTATGATTCAAGTTATATAATTATATTATGTTTTAATTAGGATTTTTTTATTATAGGTTTGTGTGTAAATATCGTTTTAATCATGGCATGAGGAAATGCATTGCACATAAGGACCCAAACAAGTTCTGCAACTGGATAAGTATCAAGGTATATATAATAAGATTTAACTATCCAAAAAAATATAAAAAAATTAGATATTTTCCATAATTTTTCTACAGTGTCTAAAATAATCAAATGGAAATTATTATAGTTATTATGTTTTTAAATTTATGAGAGAGATCATATTCCATCAAAAACACACATCCCCTAAGAGGTATTTTCAATGTTAATTACTAATTTATTTAAAATATTTATTAAATCATTGTGTATTTATATTTTTCTAGTACTATTATGACTTTAATAAAATATTATTTATAAAATGATATAATTTTTCTTAGAAAAAAATGGGCATCAACCCTGATAATATAATGTACACCAATGGTATGAAGATGTGACTTCTATATAAGTAATGGATTGTTTCATATTTATGTTTAATTTATTTATTTTTAGTATTAACCACATATGATTTTTTATATTAAACTGTAGGATTCCTTGTAATTTAGGATTATTTTAATACTTTGGGACATGTAGGAATCAACAACACCTCAATCTGACATATGACATGATCGGTATGACTCTAAGTGTGTCTTTTTATTTATAATTGATCATAATTTTAGTACAATATACCAATCAAAACTCAAAACCCAAAAAGGAATTAAAATTGTGTTTATAAATTAGTATAATGATCTATAAGTCATTTAAGATATGTATGAATCATCTATACCTCAATCCAAAAAACAGTGTGACCAGTATGACTCAAAGTGTCCATTATCAGTTTAAAATCGACATTTTACTTCAAAATACATCACTCAATAAAAACCAAGAAAACACACTCATATTGTCTTAATAATTTAATAAATCAATTCATAAATCATTTATAGGTGTATTAATTCTTCTCATGTCAAACTGATACACTATGTGACCAGTCTTAGTCAAAGTGTCTGTTTCTAGTTTATAATCATTTTTTTCTAAAAAAGAAAAGTGACATACTAAAAAACAAGAAAAAAATATTTGGATTGTTTTTATACTTTAGTACAACTATCCATAAGTAATTTTGGATGTGTATAAGTTATTCTTACCTCAATATGATGCACGGTGTGACCTATATGAATTTAATTCCATCTTTTTTATTTAAAAGTGACGTTAATTTTAGTAAAAAACAAAAACTGACATACTAAAAAATGAGCAAATACATTCCAATTGATTTGATATATTTGGGTAAAAATACATGAGTATTTTGGGATTCCAAGGATTCTTTTTCACCTCAATATGAGGCATAGTGTGACTGGTATTACTACAAGTGTGTCTTATTTATTTAAAATATACATTAATTTTAGGAAAATAGACAATTGACCTAATCAAAAAAGAGAAAACGAATTTGAATTGTTTTGATATTGTAGGAAAATGATCCATGAGTTAGTTGGGATGTGTATGAATCATATGCACAATAATGTGACCCTAAAAAACTCTAAAAAGTATCTATAAAATGAGTCGTACGATTGTCCTATCCTAAGAAATTATGAATAACATGAATATAATAACAACACCAATGATATGGTGATATTGATAGTTGACCCAAAATATTGGTGGCCACCATCATCCTCCTTTAGCACGTCGATAATAACTTGACAATCAGATTTTTCCATAATATACTTTCATGTCATACTATCCATATAATTTATTGGGGGGGAGAATTATATCCCAGCATTCTAATAATTTGGAGGGAGTTTCATCCTCATGATATTTTTTTTGGGATTGGTGAAGACTCTACATGTTTGACTACTAGTGTTGGAAGACCTAATTACATTTGTCCCAGTGGAACTGTAACACCCCAAGATTTAATGAAAAATATTATTTTAATTTCATTAATGTCTAGTGTTGTATGCTACACCTAGATTACCTTGCGCTATACGCAACACCGTATTAGCTTGCAGTATACGCAACAATATTATTGGATCATGTTACACACAATTTTGATAATAGTTATTCTACGCAACATTGAGTATATATATATATATATATTCAATGTATAAATGAAATCTGGTTGGATTATATTACACAAAACAACAAAGGATTCTTGCACAACACGCAACCCTGACTTGGCATGCATTACACGCAATCGCGACCTTCCTCGATAGCGTGTGTTGTACACAATACCGGGTTTTTTCTAAACAAAGATATATTATTATAATATTATTATGAACTAGCCGTTATTAATATTATTAAATAATTTTTAATTTTATAACATTATTATTCATCTTACACATTTTCTAGAACATGGTATAAGAACAAGATAAATTTTTTGGGTAAAATAATTATTTTTAAAAAAATGTAGTTTTTCCACCTTTTGATGGTGCACCCACTTTAAATGTAGTTCTTGACATGTTTATAATTTAAATTTGAAAAAATAAAATTCTTATTTGGAATCAGGAAATAAAAAATTACTTTGGATAAAATTTTCATATAATTCTAGTAACATTCATATTTTGATCTATAGTAAAAACATGGTATATTTTAGTTAAAAACAACTTCTTTAATCGCAATAATTTATATGGTTAAATTATAATATTGAATGGTTTTAAAGTATAAATAGAATATATTTTTACCATTTAATAAAAATTATGTCATTAGCATTGATTTTACATTAAATTCGTAGGTTAAATCAATTCAATCTTTTGCAATGTTTTAAAGAAAAACCTGTTTTCTTTCAACAACAGGATTAATTTTAATTTAATTTCTGCAACTTTTGTGTATTGAATTTGAAAAATGGATTCAATATTTGGAATCAATGGGTCCAAATTATTTTAATAAGCTACTTTTTATTTTTGGGAATTATGAATAGTATCAACTGTAAATTTTATTTAATATATTTAAAGGTAAATCGGGTAATTAAGGGTAAATATAATATTATAAAATTACCCTAACACATGCCAAAATTCTATTGGATGACTAAAAGTAGACCCATATCACCTAAGGGTCGGATTAGAATCATTTAATGGAGTTTTGACCAAGAAAATAATTTAATTATTATTAAATCCAAAGAAAGTGACAACATGTCACTCTCTTAAATCTTATAAGTATACTAATTTTAATTGAGTGATAAACATCATAAAATTTCTAATATTAATAGTATTAAGAAATCCAATAAAATTATCTATATCATTATAATTTATTTAGAATTTTTAGGCATTAAATAATTGTCATTAATGGTGATACATTAATGATACAGAAATTATTTATTAAGTGAAAAATAAGTAATATAGTTTTTATTGAAATAATAATTAACATTAAAAGGCCCAAAAACCAGACCAAAACTTATTGGTAGTGTATATATACACCTTAATCATACAATAACCTAATATATAACCGTTTGGAGCCTTATAAAAGTGATTATGACACTTATATTATTTTATTTGAAATGATGCCAAAGTTGTCAACTTCATAAGTTAATAAATATAACAATTTTAATATTGTGATTTTAAGATGGTAAATTCTAGTAAAAGTATTATTGTGAAAGGTAATCTATTTATATTCATCATAGGATTTTATTTTTAATTTTTATGCAACAAATCATTATATTAAATAATTATAAAAAATGTTGTAGTAATTATATTATTAAGAGATAAACCAAATAAATGGTTTTAAAAACAATAAAATAAATATCATATGAAATATTTAATGTGATAAACTAATTTTATAGATACATATGACAATTTATGAATATATTAAAGCTTTTATTTCGAACATATCTTCTGTATATATTTCATTTAAATTCAAATAAATGAATAGTGTCAAAATTGACACTATTGTTATTTTATAAAAATAACATATTATAAAAATGTTTAAAAATCACAAATTTTTTTAACAATTATAAATTTATATTTATATGGTCTATAATGTTATTAAGTAACCAATTATGGAAAAATCACAACAAATAAGTAATTATTTGGTATAATTTAAAATTTAGAATTTTATTACCACAAATAAACTTAAATAGATTAAATAAGGATAAATCAAAATGATAAGGATTAAAATAAGATCCAAACATGTCTAAATATGATTGGTTTATGAGATTACAACCATATCTCATCTAATATTCGAATATGAGTCATTTTTGGTGGTTTTTGAGTGGGGTTAGATTTATTATAAATTAATATTTTTATGAATTCCAAAGGTGCCCCTCTCCCCCCTTATAAAAGGGCACTTCCTACCTCTCTTCCACACACCTCTTTGAGCCTTCCATCACGGCCAACCCATTCCCAATTCTCTTCTACAATTCCCTAGAATCATAATATAGGTCATGGTCAACTTCAAAGACCAATTTTAGTGCCCTAAAATGAGGTCTCAAAGAGGCGCATCAAAGAAGAGGTAATGTTCGTTACCGATTCTTTCAACTTTATTTCTTCTTCTACTTAATCGTCATTAGTTTATTCATTATGAAGTAATAACATAAGTATCAATCATATACTAATATGTTATTATAAGTATGAAACAACCCTATTTCACCATCTATCCATCCTACAGAAAACGAAATCATCGCGTGTGCGTACGTACGGAATACCGTCTCCACGCCGTGGTGTAATCTATTTTCCAGCATCACCATACTTGGATGGGTATAATGTTGTAAATAAGGCCTATATATGATTATTGTAAAGTGATATTGATTCTCAAATATTATACATACACTCCAATACAATTCCACAATCACGGGAATGATATCATCGCTCGTGCGTACGTACGGACTACCGTCTCCACGAACGCGATGAGATTCATTTTCCATGATTAACCATTCAAGAATGATTATAAAGTATATATAATGAATAATAATGATATATGTATAATAATAATGCTACTGGATTTATGTATATATATATGTCATCTATTTAATTTCATTCCACTCAATAAGGAAACGAAAACAGCGTTCATGCGTATGTACGGCCTACCGTCTCCATGAATGATGTATTTCGTTCCATTTATCGATCTATTATATATATGTATATTCTGAATATATATTATATAAAAATTATTTTTTATATTCTGGAATTATGTAATCATGATCTAAGTAATCATATGAACAATAACAAGTCAAAACACGGATGACAAATGAAATTATTTTACCCAAAACGCTCTTTAACATGGAATTTACAAAAGAATGGGTAATATAAAGTCATAAGTGAACCATATATGATATCATAACAATGAATATGATTCTGTAATAAGCCAATGACATTATTTAAATCATTATACAGGAGGTTCGGATACGTACGAAGCATATCGGACCTAAGGTAAGGGATAATTTTGCAAATCTCATTTTTATCCGAGATTGCTTATAAGTAAGTATTTACTGGGGCTATTTCTACCATGTCGATGTTTTATAAGAGTGTATTCATGTATGTATAAAGTCCTTTTTACCCATTTTTGAATTTTACTACATGGTATGTATGGAATCTTTCTCTTATTTACATTACGAGGTACTTTTTTACTTTTCCTACAAAAGTAAGAGGAGAATGTTATTTTTAACTTATACGGCGTGAACGGATTTTTACGGTTTTATAAATCCTTGTTTTCATGAAGCTTCCTCCAAAATATTTCATGACTATTTTCAACAAAATCCTTTTCTTTTAAAATTGCAAGACATTTTGTGAAAATAAAATGATTTTGAAGAAAAAAGGATATTTTCCTCAAGAATTCATTTCAAGTGTTTTTTCAAAACCATTTTTCATCTAAGATGACATTATTTCATATGTGTATGTTTCATGTATAATGTCTCTATGATTTACATGGTTTCACTTCTCTTATTATGAAATAACATCCATTTCTTTTATATGGATTATGTGATGATGGTATGATGTTTATGAAACCCATTTTATTCATTGGGTTTTTATGAATGATGTATGTTTATTTTGTGGAACAAGTAAGAATGATTTCATTATGAGATGGGTGGGAGCTATATATCCCTCCAATTCAGTGGGTAAATATTTTATATCTCATGAGATAGACATGGATAGAATGGTAAGTTAATCAAGTTCAGTGTTACAGGACTAAAACGAGGAGTGAACTCAATTCAGAATGGGACTTTGTCCACTAAGATGGTCTTGGCAACAATGACTTGGATACTATGGAAATCATTAAATGTGCTTAATGGATAACACAATTACATGTTTTATTCCCATGCTATTTTATCATGGCTTATGTTCCATTATGATCTATGCGTTATTTACTTCCATGTTTTATGTCGTTTCTCAAGATTTTGATGTTTAAACATTATGTTCATGTTTTTAAGTTCAAATGTATATGGTATGTTTTATTTTGTCCATGCTTACCCATACTGAGCATTTAATCTCACCTTTTTTTTTATTTTCCTCCAGGATCAAAAGAAAGGTTTTAGGTAATGAAACAAAAAGTGGAAGATCTATTTGGGAGATGTTGAATATCTTTCACCACGATTAGAAGATTACGTTCAATGTTTCCAAAGATACTAAACTATTACGGTCCTTGTGTGTATTTTTTGTTATGTATTAAGTATTCCCCAAAATTAATGTATTTTCCATGTACGTCAAGTATAGGATCTCTACAGTTGGTATCAGAGAAATGGTTTAGTCATCCTTTGAAAATTAGGATGCGAAAACGTTAGTGAGATCCCTAGAGATATTTCTAAGGTATTTCTAGGGATGTCCCTAAGGATAAGTATACGTATAGGATATATTCCTATAACTACGGTAATGATCGTAGAATTTAACCTAAGATGTTAGATATTGAGGATACTCCCCCTTTACTCTATTGTTTCCCTAGCATGATTTTTTCCTCTCACACTATTCTTTTGGGCTTTTAGAAAATGGCTGGAAACAGGAAGATTCACGATAATGGAGTATATGATAGACAATGGAATGATTTTCTTCATGAGAAACCAACTGAAATGGGATCTGGAAGTGCAAACATCGTTATTATGCCTAATCAGCAATCTCATAATATTATCAATAATCTCAACATTGGTAGGTTTCGTGACTCAGATAATAAGAGAAATATGGGGTTTCATGATGATCATAGAGGAAAGAAAGTTCAATTTCCCTAATGTAAATCATGTCGGAAGAGGCATCAGGGAGATTGTTTCAAAGGAACTGGAAGATGCTTTAGGTGTGGAAAAGAAGGACACAAATCCATTAAGTGCAAAGGAAAAGGTTCAGTTAACACCATGGACAAGGATAATGGTATTACTACGACATCAGCAATGATTATATGTTTTAAATGTGGAATGTACGGGAATTATGAAAAAAATGCCCTAATTGAAAATCTCATGAAGAGAATCATCATGGTCATATGGGTAGTATTTATGTGGATGATGATTAGGAGACTACAAATGATATATGAGCTGAAAGAAGTGTTGAAGCTCAGTCAGTTGTTTTAGAAGGTACTGTAATGATTTTATGTTTATCGAGAGTTATGTTGTATAGTTACAATATTGTTTTTCCTAAAAGTATTTGATAGTATATGTTGAATGGTACTAGTAACCATGTAAGGTTATTCAGATATTTTTTTTTTAAAAGATGATATGTGTATAATAATGGAATAAGAAGATAATGAGATGTTTGATTGTATTCATGAGATCATGATTGATATAAGGACTAAGTGATATCATGGATTGAGTATATAGAATTTTGAGGATTTTGGTATGTGGAAAGTGTTAACTTTTAATTGCAATCATGTTTTCACTAAGGTTCAATGGGTATTCATTTTTCAAGAGAATATATGATTAATGACTTTGAATGTTTGGAATGTGACCAACAAGACATATCTTATGATATATGGGGATCAACGATGGTATTAAATCTCTGGTAATCGTTTTCACTATATTATGAGAGTGGGATACAGTATTATGGATAAGCCTAAAGATTGGAATGGATTATGTTGGACATAAGTTAGTATTTTTTTAAGGATAGACATTTTTTCGAAATTATTAATGGGATATTATAGTAATATAGTTTTAGAAAAATGACAACCTGCAGGACGGGCGACAGCCCATCGCGTCGGACAAGGTTGTGGGAATCGAACGCACAACCGAAGTGAGACTGGCCTTTATCGCCTACCACTAGCCTACAGGAAGTCCTTAGTTGGTAGAAACTAGTTTTATTTTATTAAGCGGCATGATATATGAATTATAAGTTCATTTTTGGAACCATAAAAGATTAATCTAACCATAAGATGGACTTATAACTTTTTCTAACTTTTTCTTTGAACGAGATGGAATGACCCACCATTCTATCACATGATCTGCTAACACATCACGAATAACAAATTCAACTTCATTTCTTTAAGGGATGAAGTGTAAATTGTTCAATTCACGAACAATAGTGAGATTGTTCCAAAATCATGTAAGTAATTCTTTTAATTCATCAACTTTAGGGAAATGATCTTTTAAACCAAAAATGTTGTCCTAGTTCCCTTATATCCGATGAATCAGATGGTACCTTAGATCATCACAAATCTATAGCTTTGTTATTTTTGGCTTTTTTATAGCCATGTTCTCTACCACTCTCCATCAGAACTTGAGGGTTAGATTTTTCTTCCATATCCATATCTTCACCTATGTTCTCTTAAATGGAAACCCAATGATGAGTTAATTTGGGTAACCGTTACATTTTATACTTTAGTTTTTAACGCGATGTTTTGGTATTCCTTTTTATGATATGGGTTTCTATTAAACAATCTTTCGAGTAGTAAACCATTTATAACCCCGACGATTTTCGAGAGAGAAATTCAATTTAAGGGGGGTAGAATGTAACACCCCAAGATTTTATGAAAAATATTCTTTTAATTTCATTAATGTCTTGTGTTTTATGCTACACCAAGATTACCTTGCGCTATACTCAACATCGTTTTAGTTTGCAGTATACACAACACTATTCTTGGATCGTGTTACACACAATTTTGATAATAGTTATTCTACACAAAATTGAGTATATATATATATATATTTATATTCAATGAATAAAGGAAATATGGTTGGATTCTATTATATGAAACAACGAAGGATTCTTGCACAATACGCAACCCTGACTTTGCTTGCATTACACGCAATCGCGACTTTCCTCAATAGCGTGTGTTGTACGCAATACCGGGTTTTGCTAAACAACGATATATTATTATAATATTATAATGAACTAGATGTTATGAATAGTATTAGCTAGATTTTAAATTTTATATCATTATTATTCATCATACACATTTTCTAGAACATTGTATAAGAACAAAATAAGTTTTTCGGGTAAAATAAGTATTTTTAAAAAAATGCAGTTTTGCCGCCTTTTGAGGGGCACCCACATTAAATCTAGTGTTCGACATGTTTATAAGTTCAATTTGACAAAATAAAATTCTTCATTGGAATCAAGAAATAAAAATTTACTTTGGATAAATTTTTCATATTATTCTGGTAACTTTCATATTTTGATGAATAGTACAAACACGCTATATTTTAATTAAAAACAACTATTTTCATCGGAATAATTTATATGATTAAATATTAATATTGAATGGTTTAAAGTATAAATAGAATATATTTTTACCATTTAATATAATTTATGTCATTATCATTGATTTTACATTCAATTCGTAGGTTAAATCAATTCAATCTTTTGCAATGTTTTAAAGAAAAACCCATTTTCTTTCGACAACGAGATTAATTTTAATTTAATTTCTTCAACTTTTGTGTACTGAATTTGGAAAAATGGATTCAATATTTAGAATTAGTGGGTCCAAATTATGTTAATAAGCTACTTTTTATTTATCGGAATTATGAATAGTAACAACGGTAAATTTTATTTACAATAGTTAAAGGTAAATCGGGTAATTAAGGGTAAATATAATATAATAAAATTACCCTAACACATGTCAAAATACTATTGGATGACTAAAAGTCGACCCATATCACCTAAGGGTAGGGATAGATTCATTAAATGGACTTTTGACCATGAAAATAATTTAATTATTATTAAATCCAAAGAAAGTGACAACATGTCACTCTCTTAAATCTTATAAGTATAATAATTTTAATTGAGTGATAAACATTATAAAACTTTGAAAATGAATACTCTTAAGAAATATAATAAAATTATCTACATCATTATAATTTATTTAGAATTTTTAGGGGTTAAATAATTGTCATTAATGGTGATCCATTAATGATATAGAAATTATTTATTAAGTGAAAAATAAGTAATATAGTTTTTATTGAAATAATAATTCTCATTAAAAGTCCAAAAAACCTGACCAGAACTTATTGGTAGTGTATATATACACCTTAATCATACAAAAACCTAATATATTACCGTTTTGAGCCTTATAAAAGTGATTATGACACTTATATTTTTTTATTTTAAATGTTGCCAAAGTTCTCACCTTCATAATTTAATAAATATAACAATTTAAATATTGTGATTTTAAGATGATAAATTCTAGAAAAGGTATTATTGTGAAAGGTAATAGATTTATCTTCATCATAGGATTTTATTATTAATTTTTATGCAACAAATCCGTATATTAAATAATTATAGAAAATGGTGTAGTAATTATTTTATTAAGAGATAAACCAAATAAATGGTTTTAAAAATAATAAAATAAATATTATATGAACTATTTAATGTGATACACTAATTTTATATATACATATGACCTTTTATGAATATATTAAAGCTTTTATTTAGAACATATCTTCTGTATATATTTTATTTAAATTAAAATAAATGAATAGTGTCAAAATTGACACTATTGTTATTTTATAAAAATAACATATTATAAAATTGTATAAAAATCACAAAAATATTTAACAATTATAAATTTAAATTTATATGGTCTATAATGTTATAAAGTAACCAATTATGGAAAATTCACAACAAATAAGTAATTATTTGTTATTATTTAAAATTTAGAATTTTATTACCACAAATAAACATAAATAGATTAAATAAGGATAAATCAAAACGATAAGGTTTAAAATAAGATCCAAACATGTCTAAATTTGATTGGTTGATGATATTACAACCATATCTTATCTAATATTCGTATATGAGTCATTTTTGGAGGTTTTTAAGTTGGGATAAATTTATTATAAATTAATATTTTTAAGAATTCCAAAGGTGCCCCTCTCATCCCTTATAAAAGGGAACCTCCTCCCTCTATTCCACACACCTCTTTGAGCCTTCATTCTCGGCCAACCCCTGACCAATTCTATTCTACACTTCCCTAGAAACATACTAGATGTCCTGTTCTTCTTCAAAGACCAATATTAGTGCCCTAAAAGGAGGTCTCAAAGAGGCGCTTCAAAGAAGAGGTAATGTTCGTTACCGATTGTTTCAACTTTATTTCTTCTTATACTTATTCTTATTTAGTTGTTTCATTATGAAGTAAAAACATCAGTTTCACTCATATACTTATATGTTATAATAATTATGAAACAACCCTATTTCACCATTTATCCATCCTATGGAAAACGAAATCACCGCGCGTGCGTACGTACAGAATACCGTCTCCACGCCGTGGTGTAATGTATTTTCCACCATCACCTTAATTAGATGGGTATAATGGTGTAAATAATGACTATATATGATTATTGTAATGTTATATTGATTCTGAAATAGTATACATACACTCCAATACAATTCCACGATCACGGGAATGATATCATCGCTCGTGCGTTGTACGTACTACCGTCTCCACGAACGCGATGAGATTCATTTTACATGATTAACCTTTCAAGAATGATTATAAATTATATATAATGATAAATAATGAAATATATGGAATAATAATTCTACTAGATTTATGTATATATATGTGTCATCTATTTAACTTCATTCAACTCAATAAAGAAACGAAAACATCGTTCATGCGTACGTACGGCCTACCGTCTCCATGAATGGTGTATTTCGTTCCATTTATCGATCTATTATATATATGTATATTCTAAATATATATTATATATAAATCATGTTTTATATTCTGGAATTAAGTAATCATGATCTAAGTAATCATATGAATAATTACAAGTCAAAACACGGACGACAAATGAAACGATTTTACCCAAAACGTTCTTTAACATGAAATTTACAAAAGAACGGGTAAGATAAAGTCATAAGTGAACCATATATGATATCATAACAATGAATATGATTCTGTAAGAAGTGAATGACATTATTTAAATCATTATACAGAAGGTTCGGATACGTACGAAGCATATCGTACCTATGGTAAGGGATAATTTTGCAGATCTCATTTTTATCCAAGATTGCTTATTCGTAAGTATTTACTGGGGATATTTCTATCAATCCCATGTTCTATAAAAGTGTTTTCATGTATGTATAAAGTCCTTTTTACACATTTTTTAATTTTACTACATGGTATGTATGGAATCATTCTCTTATTTACGTTACGAGGTACTTTTTAACTTTTCCGACAAAAGTACGAGGAGAATGTTATTTTTAACTTATACAGCGTGAATGGATTTTTATAGTTTTATAAAGCCTTGTTTTCCTGAATCTTCCCCCAAAATATTTCATATATATTTTCAACAAAATCATTTTTTTAAAATTTCATGACATTGTGTGAAAATAAAATGATTTTGAAGAAAAAAGGATATTTTCCTCAACAATTAATTTCAAGTGTTTAATCAAAACCATTTTTCATCTAAGATGACATTATTTCATATGTGTATGTTTCAAGTATAATGTCTCTATTATTTACATGGTTTCAATTCTCTTATTATGAAATGATATCCATTTAGTTTATATGGATTATGTGATGATGGTATGATGTTTATGAAACCCATTTTCTTCATTGGGTTTTTATGAATGATGTATGTTTATATTGTGGCACAAGTAAGAATGATTTCATTATGAGTTGGGTGGAACCTATATCTCCCTCCAATGCATTGGGTAAAGATTTTATATCTCATGAGATAGATATGTCTGTAACGGTAAGTTAATCTGGTTCAGTGTTACAGGACTGAAACGAGGAGTGAACTCGATTCAGAATGGGACTTTGTCAACTAAGATGGTCTTGGAAGCAATGTCTTGGCTACAATGGAAATCATTACATGTGCTTAATGGATTCCACAATTACATGTTTTATTCCCATGCAATTTTATCATGGTTTATGTTCCATAATGTTCTATACCTTATTTACTTCCATGTTTTATGTCGTTGCTCAAGATTTTGATGTTTAAACTTTATGTTCATGTTTTTAAGATCAAATGTATATGGTATGTTTTATTTTATCCATGCTTACCCTTACTGAGCATTTGAGCTCACCCTTTTTATGTTTTATTTCCACCAGGATCAAAATAAAGGTTTTAGGAAAATAAAAACAAAAAGTGGAAGATCTTTTTGGGAGATGTTGAAGATAGTTCACCACGATTAGAAGATTACGTTCCTAGTTTCCAAAGACACTAAACTATTACGGTCCTTGTGTGTCTTTTTTTTATGTATTACGTATTCCGCAAAAGTAATGTAATGTCCATGTATGTCATGATTAGGGTCTCTACAGTTGGTATCAGAGGAAAGGTTTAGTCAACCTTTGGAATCTAGGATGCGAAAACGTTAGTGAGATCCCTAGAGATATTTGTAAGGTATGTCTAGGGATGTCCCTAAGGATAAGTATACGTATAAGATATTTTCCTAGAACTATGGTAATGATCATTGAATTTAACCTAATATGTTAGATATTGAGGATACTACCCCGTTACTCTGTTGTTTTCCCTAGCATGATTTTTGCCTCTCACACTATTTTTTTGGCTTTGAGAAAATGGCTGGAAACAGGAAGATTCACGATAATGGAGGATATGATAGACAATGGAATGATTTTCATCATGAGAAACCAAATGAAACGGGATCTGGAAGTCCAAACATCATTATTATGCCTAATCAGCAATCTCATAATATGATCAATAATCTCAACTTTTGTAAGTTTCCCGACTCAGATAATAAGAGAAAGATGGAGTTTCATGATGATCAAAAAGGAAAGAAAGTTCAATTTCCCTCATGTAAATCATGTGGGAAGAGACATCAGGGAGATTGTTTAAAAGGAACTGGAAGATTCTTTGGGTGTGGAAAAGAAGGACACAAAGCCAGTAAGTGCAAAGTAAAAGGTTCAGTTAACACCATGGACAAGGATAATGGTATTGCTACGACATCAACAATGATTAGATGTCTTAAAAGTGGAATGTACGGGCACTATGCAAACCAATGTCCTAATGGAAAATCTCATGAAGAGAATCAGCATGGTCAAATGGGTAGTATTTATGTGGATGATGATGAGGAGACTACAAATGATATATGAGCGGAAAGAAGTGTTGAAGCTCAGTCACTTGTTTTAGAAGGTAGTGGAATGATTGTATGTTTATCGAGAGTTATGTTGTATAGTTACACTATTGATTTTCCTAAAAGTATTTGAAAGTATATGTTGAATAGTACCAGTAACCATGGAAGGTTATTCATATATTTTTGTAAAGTAGATGATATGCGCATAATAAAGGAATAAGAAGATAATGAGATGTTTGATTGTATTCATTAGCTCATGATTGATATATGGACTAAGAGATATCATGGTTTGAGTATATAGAATTTTTAGGATTTTGGTATGTGGAATGTGTTAACTTTTAATTGCATTCATGGTTTCACTAAGGTTCAATGGGTATTCATTTTTCAAGAGAATACATGATTAAGGCCTTTGAATGTTTGGAATGTTACCAACAAGACATATCTTATGATATATGGGGATCAACGATGGTATTAAATCTCAGGTAATAGTTTTCACTATATTATGAGAGTGGACTTCATTATTATGGATAAGCGTAAAGATTGGAATGGATTATGTTGGAAATAAGTTAGTATTGTTTAAGGATAGAATTTTTTTCGATATTATTGATGGGATGTTATAGTAATATAGTTTTAGAAAAAGGAAAACCTGCAGGATGTGCGACAACCCATCGCGTCGGACAACGATGTGGGAATCGAAACCACAACCGAAGTGCGACTGGCCTTTATCTCCTACCACTGGCCTACAGGAAGTCCCTGGTTAGTAGAAACTAGTTTTATTTTATTAAGAGGAATGATATATGAATTATAAGTTCATTTTTGGAACCATATACGGTTAATATATCTATAAGATGGACTTAAAACTTTTGCTAACTTTTTGATGATAGAGATGGAATGACCCATCATTCAATCACATGATCTGCTAACACAACACGAATAACAAATTCAACTTCATTTCTATAAGGGATGAAGTTGAAATTTTTAAATTCACGAACAACAGTGAGATTGTTCCAAAATCATGTAAGTATTTCTTTTAATTCATCAACTTTAGGGAAATGATCTTGAAAACAAAAAATGTTGTCCTAGTTCCCTTATATCCAATGAATCAGATGGTACCTTAGATCATCACAAATCTATAGCTTTTTGATTGTTGGATTTTTCATACCCATAATCTCTACCACTCTCCATCCGAACATGATGGTTAGATTTTTCTTCCATATCCATATTTTCACCTATGTTCTCCTACGTGGAAACCCAGTGATGAGTTAATTTGGGTAACCGTTACATTTCATACTTTAGTTTTTAAAGCCTTGTTTAGGTATTCTTTTTTATGATATGGGTTTCTATTAAAAAAACATTCGAGTTGTAAACCATTTATAACCCCGATGAATTTTGAGAGAGAAATTCATTTTAAGGGGGGTAGAATGTAACACCCCGAGATTTTATGAAAAATATTCTTTTAAATTCATTAATTTCTTGAGTTGTATGCTACACCATGATTACTTTGCGCTATACGCAACACCGTATTAGCTTGCAGTATACGCAACACTATTCTTGGATCGTGTTACACACTATTTTGATAATTGTTATTCTACGCAACATTGAGTATATATATATATATTCAATGTATAAATGAAATATGGTTGGATTCTGTTATACGAAACAACGAATGATTCTTTCACAACATGCAACCCTGACTTGGCTTTCATTACACGCAATCACGACCTTCCTCGATAGCGTGTGTTGTACGCAATACCGGGTTTTGCTAAACAACGATATATTATTATAATATTTTTATGAACTAGCCATTATGAATTGTATTAACTATATTTTGAATTTTATAACATTATTATTCATCTAACACATTTTCTAAAACATGGTATAAGAAAAAAATAAATTTTTCGGGTAAAATAAGTATTTTTAAAAAAATGCAGTTTCACCGCCTTTTGATAGAGCACCCACATTAAATCTAGTTTTTGACATGTTTATAAGTTCAATTTGACAAAAATAAAATTCTTCTTTGGAATCATGAAATAAAAATTTACTTTGGATAAATTTTTCATATTATTATGGTAACTTTCATATTTTGATGAATAGTAAAAACACGCTATATTTTAATTAAAAACAAATTTTTTTCATCAAAATAATTTATATGGTTAGATTATAATATTGAATGGTTTTAATATATATATAGAATATATTTTTACCATTTAATATAATGTATGTAATTAGCATTGATTTTACATTAAATTCATAGGTTAAATCAATTCAATATTTTACAATGTTTTAAAGAAAAACTCATTTTCTTTCGACAACAGGATTAATTTTAATTTAATTTCTGCAACTTTTTTGTATTTAATTTGTAAAAATGGATTCCATATTTGGAATCAGTGGGTCCAAATTATGTTAATAAGCTACTTTTTATTTTTGGGAATTATTAATAGTAACTACGATAAATTTTATTTACCATAGTTAAAGGTAAATCGGGTAATTAAGGGTAAATATAATATTATAAAATTACCCTACCACATTCCAAAATACTATTGGATGACTAAAAGTCGACCCATATCACCTAAGTATAGGATTAGATTCATTTAATGTGCTTTTGACCATGAAAATAGTTTAATTATTATTAAAACAAAAGAAAGTGACAACATGTCACTCTCTTAAATCTTATAAGTATAATAATTTTAATAGAGCGATAAACATCATAAAACATCGAACATGAATAGTCTTCTGAAATCTAATAAATTTATCGACATCAAGATAATTTATTTATAATTTTTAGGGATTAAATAATTGTCATTAATGGTGATAAATTAATGATAAAAAAATTATTTATTAAGTGAAAAATAAGTAATATAGTTTTTATTGAAATAATAATTCCCATTAAAAGGCCCAACACCTGACCAAAACTTATTGGTAGTGTATTTATACACCTTAATAATACAATAAACTAATATATAATCGTTTGGATCCATATAAAAGTGATTATGACACTTATATTATTTTATTTTAAATGATGCCAAAGTTGTCACCTTCATAATTTAATAAATATAACAATTTAAATATTGTGATTTTAAGATGATAAATTCATGTAAAAGTATTATTGTGAAAGTTAATAGATTTATATTCATCATAGGATTTTATTTTTAATTTTTATGCAACAAATCAGTATATTATATAGTTATACAAAAATGTTGTTGTAATTATTTTATTAAGAGATAAACCAAATAAATTGTTTTAAAAATAATAAAATAAAAATTATATGAACTATTTAATATGATACAGTAATTTTATAGATACATATAACAATTTATGAATATATTAAAGCTTTTAGTTCGAACATATGTTCTGTATATAATTTATTTAAATTCAAATAAATGAATAGTGTCAAAATTGACACTATTGTTATTTTTTAAAAAAAACATATTATAAAATTGTTTAAAAATCACAAAAATACTTAACAATTATAAATTTATATTTATATGGTCTATAATGTTATAAATTATCCCATTATGGAAAATTCACAACAAATAAGTAATTATTTGTTATAATTTAAAATTTAGAATTTTATTACCACAAATAAACTTAAATAGATTAAATAAGGATAAATCAAAATGATAAGGTTTAAAATAAGATCCAAACATGTCTAAATTTTATTGGTTGATGGGATTACAACCCTATATCATCTAATCTTAGAATATGAGTCATTTTTGAATGTTTTTAAGTGGAGTTGTATTTATTATAAATTTATATTTTTAATAATTCCAAAGGTGCCCCTCTCCTCCCTTATAAAAGGGCACCTCCTCCCTCTCTTCCACACACCTCATTGAGACTTCAAGCTCGGCCAATCCCTGCCCAATTCTCTTCTCCACTTCCCTAGAAAATCCTAGAGGTCATGGTCCTCTTCAAAGACCAATTTTAGTTCCCTAAAAGAAGGTCTCAAAGAGGCGCTTCAAAGAAGAGGTAATGTTCGTTACCGATTCTTTCAACTTTATTTCTTCTTCTACTTATTCTTCTTTAGTTGTTTCATTATGATGTAATAACATCAGTATCAATAATATAATTATATTCTATTATAAGTATGAAACAACCATATTTCACCATCTATCCATCCTACGGAAAATGAAATCACCCCGCATGCGTACGTATAGAATACCGTCTCCACGCCGTGGTGTAATCTATTTTCCACCATCACAATACTTGGATGTGTATAATGGTGTAAATAATGACTATATATGATTATTGTAAAGTGATATTGATTCTGAAATAGTATACATACATTCTAATACAATTCCACGATCATGGGAATGATATCATCGCTCGTGTGTACGTACGGACTACCGTCTCCACGAACGCGATGAGATTCATTTTCCATGATTAATCATTCAAGAATGATTATAAAGTATATATAATGAATAATAATGAAATATATGTAATAATAATGGTACTGGATTTATGTATATATATATATATTTCATCTATTTAATTTCATTCAACTCAATAAGGAAACGAAAACAGCGTTCATGCGTACGTACGGCCTACCGTCTCCATGAACGATGTATTTCATTCCATTTATCGATCTATTATATATATGTATATTCTGAATATATATTATATATAAATCATGTTTTATATTCTGTAATTATGTAATAATGATCTAAGTAATCATATGAATAATTACAAGTCAAAACACGGACGGCAAATGAAACGACTTTACCCAAAACCCTCTTTAACATGGAATTTACAAAAGAACGGGTAATATAAAGTCATAAGTGAACCATATATGATATCATAACAATGAATATGATTCTGTAATAAGTCAATGAAATTATTTAAATCATTATACAGGATGTTCGGATACGTACGAAGCATATCGGACCTAAGGTAAGGGATAATTTTGCAAATCTCATTTTTATCCGAGATTGATTATTCGTAAGTATTTACTGGGGAAATTTCTATCATGTCCATTTTTTATAAAAGTGTTTTCATGTATGTATATAGTCCTTTTTACCCATTTTTGACTTTTACTACATGGTAGGTATGGAATCTTTTTCTTATTTACATTACGCGGTACTTTTTTACTTTTCCGACAAAAGTACGAGGAGAATGTTATTTTTAACTTATACGGCATGAGCAGATTTTTAAGGTTTTATAAAGCCTTGTTTTCATGAAGCTTCCTCCAAAATATTTCATTACTATTTTCAACAAAATACTTTTCTTTTAAAATTTCATGAAATTTTGTGAAAAGTAAATGATTTTGAAGAAAAAAGGATATTTTCCTCAAGAATTCATTTCAAGTGTTTTATCAAAACCATTTTTCATCTAAGATGACATTATTTCATATGTGTATGTTTCAAGTATAATGTCTCTATGATTTACATGGTTTCACTTCTCTTATTATGAAATGATATCCATTTCTTTTATATGGATTATGTGATGATGGTATGATGTTTATGAACCCCATTTTATTCATTGGGTTTTCTGAATAATGTATGTTTATTTTGTGGCACAAGTAAGAATGATTTCATTATGAGATAGGTGGGACCTATATCTCCCTCAAATTCATTGGTAAAATATTTTATATCTCATTAGATAGACATGGATGGAATGGTAAGTTAATCTGGTTTAGTGTTACATGACTGAAACGAGGAGGGAACCCGATTCAGAATGGGACTTTGTCCACTAAGAGGTCTGGGAAGCAATGCCTTGGCTACTATTGAAATCATTACATGTGCTTAATGGATACCAAAATTATATGTTTTATTCTCATTATATTTTATCATGGTTTATGTTCCAATATGATATATGCCTTATTTACTTCCATGTTTTATGTTGTTGCTCAAGATTTTGATGTTTAAACATTATGTTCAGGTTTTTAAGTTTAAATGTATATGGTATGTTTTATTTTATCCATGATTACCCTTACTGAGCATTTGAGCTCACCCTTTTTATGTTTTATTTTCCCCCAAGATCAAAATAAATGTTTTAGGAAAAGAAACAAAAAGTGGAAGATCCTTTTAGGAGGTTTTGAAGATCTTTCACCACGATTAGAAGATTACGTTCCAAGTTTCCTGAGACAATAAACTATTACGATCCTTCTGTGTCTTTTTTGTTATGTATTAAGTATTCCACAAAAGTAATGTTATGTCCATGTACATCAAGATTAGGGTCTCTATAGGAACAGTGTTAGGTATTCATCTGATTAATGTTAAACTATCATGTTCAATCCCTAAAGTTAAACTGGAGGCAATGATGGAGGACTTTCTTACAACTATGATATAATTTAATGAAGATATGTCCATGAAAAATAAAAATCTAGATTATACACCTATAGTGGAAGGTGAACAGAGTCTGGTTCCCAATATTTTCATCTTGCATCAGCTTTAATGAAAGTGGGATTGGTTCAATGTTTAAACTATCATTATATATAATACTTTATAGAATATTTCTGATAAAGATGAAAAACTTCAACAATGTTCGTTGTCCTAGGTGTAGGTGTGTTTTATTATCGACACTAGCACATCCTTGTTCATAATGTTCTCATTTATTGAATGGATTTAGCCACCCAAGAATATTATCTCATCATGTTAATTTTTCCAAACACCCTACAATATATTTGAAGGATAAAACAACTGATTTTAATCTATTAACTATAGAGGAAGTGAAACATCATGATCTTATTTCTATACAGACTATAGAGATGCATGAATATATGGCTCACATGGATAGAATAAAGGCACAACTATTTAAAAAACATAGGTCTAGAGTCCATAAAATATAAAATACAAGATCTAAACACCTTTTTTACAAAAATACATACTCTATCAAAAGATAGAGATAGTCATAGAACAAATTTCAAGTAGGCCCTTAACAGCTTTTGTTAGAAATTAGAAGATCTATTGAATCAGGTAGGTATAGTTTCACTATAGTCACATCATTTCCATTTCATTTCATAATAAGGTCAAGAGAGACTCTAGGATGTGGATACTCCACCATAGTTTTTTCAATGAATGGAATATTTTATGATCTCAATAATCTGTCCCTTTGTTACAACATTCAATTGAAATTTTAAAAGGAATGATGGATTATACATATTTTCTTGTCAGAATGTCTAAATATTAAAAAAAATTGATTATAATAATGGTAAAAAGATAAATACTATAAAATTTAGATGTTTAGGGCATTTTAAGACCAAATTACACTCATGTTTTAGGATGAATGGATTTTACTAATAGTTATTATGGTAATTACGATGTCCAAGATTTTTTATTCCATGAATATGAGATTCCCTACATAGATAAGACTCATGTGAAGGGAGGTAAAAATTTTCTTTTTCTATATTCTTAGAATGTGTCCAAAAATAGAGGAACATGTTTTAGAATATTCTATACCAATCAAAATCATATGAAAAATTGATATATGTGTATGTGTAAAAGGGTATATGCATGTATAAACATATATCTAAGGACCAAATTATTCATATTTTGCCATGATAAAATGTATATAGGGGCTAGGTGTCCTTATAAATATGTGAAGTTTCTTATGTGTGCATGAAGAAAAAAGGAAGATTCGAGTTGTCTTCGTCAAAACCAATGGGTCTTGAGGTTGAGGTAGGTTTCCTCTACATAACACATTAATTTTAATTCAATAATTGCCTGATTGTTTTAAAAACTTGTTTCCATAATTACTTTATTGTTTAAAAAATGATTTTCTAATAACTACTATCTTATTCACGGAAGAATATGAATACAACCATTTATAATGTGCACATATATTCTGTAGGAAACCTTAAAATATCTAATAATAAATTTATTACACACATATTAATGATTCATAAAATTATACTGATAAATATTTGAGAACCAAGGAGCCCTCTCCCTCATAATTAGATACCTTAAAGATGAAACGATTTTAAATTTGAATAGAATACTGTTTGAGTATGAATATGGATCAATGAAGTGGGAGTTCCCATGTTTTAGGAATCTGAATCTTTGGTTAAAACATGGGAAATAATTCTCTTCAAGTCATGGGCTTCCATTTTATTAGTGATGTGATCTTCTACTTATAGAGATATCGGAACATGCCTTATTGAAAGGTATACGATTTATTATGTGATAAGAATATGATAATTCACCTTTCCTAATGTATCAAAATCCCGTACTTACTCATGCGATGAGCATGGAATTCCTTGGGTGATGAGCCTCGTGTTAATTAGGTGGTGAGCCTAAAATACCTCAGGTGATTAGACTATAGAGGATGAGTATCATTGGGTATCAACTTCAGGGGTTGGTGAACCGTTAAAAATTTTGTATCCTTAAAAAATGATACAATGAGTAACACAGGGCTTATTAGTCCTCATAATCATAAAACACCCTCAAATTTTGATTCAAATTATCTTATGGAATTCCAAGCAATAGATTTGATTTCTGAGGTTCCCCAACCATTGCTAATAGGTGTATGGGTAGAATAAGTTCCCACGATTCTACTAAAACCAATGATCACCAAAAAATGGAAATTTCATTCCTCTAATCTGATGAAATGACAACTATAGCCCTCATCTGATTTACCTTATAAAGATTATGGAGTGGAGGGTAATCAATACAATGGCCAACCATTATGATTAGAAATATATCATACCAACAATGAAAATGGCCAAGGATGATCTAAAATCCATCGTTCCACATTAAAAAAACAATATAAAAGACCCTACATGGGGGGACTGGCAGAGGGAGGAGGTGTCCAGGAGGGTCTACAGGGGGGGAAAGGGGGTCTGAGTAGGATAAAACCTCATGTTGTTATTGAGCCTCCTTCAGCTTCTTCCAACAAATAAATTCCACATCCTCCCTATCTTCAGAAAAATAGATGTTCAATGTATAAGGGAGATCAGAGTATCCTGCTAGTTCCAAACCTTCTCTCCCCCTCAACAGAAATGCCTAATGAATTAATATATTCACCTATGGTATACCCATCCATCCATTTGTTTATGCTTATTGAATTTTAAACTTGTATACTAGATACATTTAGTCATTTTTTGACCTCTTCATTTCAGGTATTTGAGGATACCTATAGTCAAAATTAAGAATTATAATCCTTGATGACATTGAGAGGTGATTACAATAAATTTCAACGCAATGCTACTTTTGTTCCTTTCGTTCGATAACCACTATGCTATTCTTTTTAGTTAAATATTTTGGATTACATTGTCATTGGACCTCATATTTCCAATATTATTTCTCAAATGCTAATGGTCCTTTTGGAATGGCTTCATCTCCAAGCATTATTCAAATCCATTTATTAGTATAACTCATTCTAAATATATATTTATGAGGTTTTATTTGTCTCAATGTTTTCATAAGAACTATATTTCTTGTGTGTATGCTTTATCATGATAGGATGTGTCTGTGGATAGGGATGCATGCTATGTAGAGACTTATCAACAAAACATAGCACATTCGTATGAATGTAAGAATAAATATATATGTATACTCTTGTGGTATTTTATACTTATATATCTTCATTGAAATTATTTCATTTATTTTCTCTATTTTAATCCTTACTCCTCTCATTTGAGACACCATGGGCATCTCCAATGATTTTTTTGACTCACAAGGGGGTGTGCAGGCTAGGGGGGCTAATGCAGGCTAGGGGTGGTGCATGCTAGGGGGCTGTGGCTGGCTAGGGGGCTGGGGGAGGTGTAGGATAGGGGGATAGGTGGAGGGGGCCGAGGGCTAGGGGCAGGGGGAAGTTGGAGGGGGGCAGGGGGTAGGTCTGTAGTGTAGGGGTAGGGAGCAGGGGGCAGGGGCAGGGGGAGGGTGGAGGGTGTACGTGGAAGGGGCAGGGGGTAGGGGAGAGGTCTGTAGAGCAGGGGGCAGGGGGCAGGGGGTAGGCGGTGGGTGGAGGGGGGCAGGGTGGAGGGGGTAGGGGGTAGAGGGAAGTTGAATGAGTAACCATATTTTATTAAATTAGAAAGTGTTATATAATTCATTCTATTTTAATATGTTCTCTCACCTCAGGTATTTGGGTATTTCAATGTTTTTGACTCCATATTATGTTTTCAGTAGGGCATTGGATCATTTTGTGTTGGTTCGGATGGATTTTCTTTTCCTAATCAAGGTAAGGATTTAATGTTGTTGGTCGGTTTCTCACTAGTTATGTAGTATCCTTTATGTGTTTTAATGTTCTTAAAATCCTTTGTGTAGTGTGTTGATCCCTGAATGTTGGTTTCGAGTATCCATGTTAACGGAGACTTGCGTGTGTGTGCATAGTTAAGAAAGTATATATATGTGGGTTACCCTGTTATGTGTATAGTCAACCATGGCAGTGATTATGAACGTAAGGGGATATGTGTTCCCATGAATATATATAAATTCATATACAGGTGAGTGGAGACTGGTATATGTATATATGCATATGTGCAAGGATCCCTATGTTCATTCTCATGGCCATGCAGGTGTGTGCATAGGGGCTAAGTATCCTTGGATGTGTATGAAGGTGCGTATACCCAGTGGGGGAGCAGCAACTTTTAGTTATAAAGCTACAAGAGCTGAAGTGGACGGTTTGGTTCTACCTTGAGGTGGGATCCCTCTTCTAGCCTCTTTAATTCAAGAATGCTTTAAATTGAATTTAGCATCGTTCTTAATTCTGCTTAATTAAACTGAATAGAAAATCTTGAATAAGTGTTATTTAATACAATTGTTTCATTTGACAAATAAAGTCATGTATTTATAATTAAACCCCTCCAATAGAGGTGCACTATCTGTGAAAACTCACAGTGATAGTTATGTTGATCAAGTTGCTTAAATTATTTCATTTGGTTTGTGCTAAATGAGTTTTAGAATAAATGTTAAATATAATTAAATTAATTTTTTGATAAAGAAATGTCATGATTTTATAATAAATCCCCTCCAATGGAGGTGTGATGTGTTCTAAACCAACGAGTAGTGATAATTATTTGTATCATGTTTAGATTTGGTTTGACTCTTTCATATTCCTCTTGTTCGTGTTTGTTTTGTGGCTAGTTAGGTTTTGTTTTCATTGAATAATATAAATTGGCTTATCATACTCTTTTAACTCAAGTTACATTTCCTGAGTTGGCATATGCCTTGACCATGAAACTTTCCTTTTCAGGATTTGAATATTATAAATAAAATTTCCATGTTTAGGCAAAGTGAATGAATTTCTAAATGGTATATGAAGGGTGTATGATTCTTTTCTGTCGTTTTGTTGACCTTTAGACGTTGCGTCATTGTGCCCCCTGCTATAACCTTCTCTGGCGATTCCTTGTTATAGCATATTAAATAGTTGATATGTTCTATCATTTTCCAGTGGGGCGACGGTCGGAATGTTGCCCCACCTCCTCCTGCTCCCTTTGCTCCAAGCTGGTAGATGATGCCCCGTAGATGTCGTTAGACCGGGCCAACACACCACGGTCACATCGCTGTCATGCCGTGGTCATGCTATGGTCACACCGTGGTCATGCCTCGGTCACACCGCGGTCACGTTGTAGTCATGCCACGATCACACAGCGGTAATGCCGTGATTCCCCCCCCCCCAGGATGACACCAAGTGGCGGTTCACAGTGATAGTATTCCATGAGTCTTGTGATCAATGTTGAGACTAACAAATACCAATTTATGTCGATGGGGCGATGACTGGAATGTTGCCCTGCCTCCTACAGCTCGCTTCGCTCCTGGCCGGAAGATGCTGCCCTGAGGATGTTGCTGGACCTGGCCAACATGCCGCGGTCACACTGCGGTCATTCCGCGATCACGCCGCGGTCACGTTGCGGTCATGCAGCGATCACACCGTGATTTGGCCCTGCCCCAGGATGAAACCCCGCAACAGTTAACAGTTATAATATTCCATGAGTCTTGTGATC
This sequence comes from Viscum album, assembly GCA_963277665.1. Taxonomy (NCBI): domain Eukaryota; kingdom Viridiplantae; phylum Streptophyta; class Magnoliopsida; order Santalales; family Viscaceae; genus Viscum; species Viscum album. The sequence goes on from OY728153.1 coordinate 905,952,500, forward strand.
AATCTTGAGACTGACTAATCACAATTTCTGCCAGTGGGGAGACGTCTGGAATGTTACCCTGCCTCCTCCTGCTCCCTTCACTCCTGGCTAGAAGATACTGCCTCACAGATGTCACTGCACCGGGCCAACACATCATGGTCACACCGCGGTCACGTAGTGGTCATGTTGCGGTCACACCGCAGTAAAACTGCGGTAATACCGTGATTTGGCCATTCTCTATTATGACACCCTACATTGGGTTACATTGATAATATTCCATAAGTCTTGTGATCAATGTTGAGACTAACTAATCACAATTTCTACTGGCAGGGCGATGGGCGGAATTACTCCTCCCGCTCCCTTCACTCTTGGTTGAAACATGCTACCAAACGAATATCACTAGACCGGGCCAACACGCCGTGGTCACACCGACGTCACGCCACTGTCATGCCACGGTCACACTGCAGTCATGCCGCGGTCACACCGCGGTCAGGACGCGGTAATGATGTGATTTGGCCATGCTTAAGCCACATCTATCCCAAACCATCCCCTTTCCACCTTCATTTTAGCCTACTAACATCAGTATTCCAGCCCGCAACAACCCCCCTGCCACCTTCAAATCAGCCTGCACCATCCCCCTAGCACCTGCAACCAGCCCCCTTCCACCAGCATTCCAGCTACCTTCCACCTACATTCGATCCTTAACTAGCCCCCAAACACCTGCAATCCAGCCCGCACTAGCCACCACACCGGCCACCACCCCCAGCCTCCTGCAAAACACTCATGCGAGCCCTCTGCCACCTACAAAACAGCCCCATCAACCAGTTCCATCCCTCACCATCCCCCAAACTCCTACATCCTAGCCCGCACTAGCCCCTTCCACATGCCCAACATCCCCCATACACCTGCAATCCATCTCACACCAGCCCCCAACCACCTATTCCAGCCTGCACCAGCCCCCTACCATCCCCTTACCGCCTACCTTCCCGCCCGCACAAGCCACTCTAGCCCGTACCAGCCATCGCACCAACCCCCAACCTCCTCCATTCTAGGATGTGTGAGAAAAACTCCATGCAATTCACAAAAAGGAAATGTGAAAGAGGATCCCATTTAATGATCCCTAATTTCCCCGAAATGTGGCCTTGTAAACTTCCATTAATGTTCACTGAGAACATTGTGGATGATAAAAAAATTAAATACAGCTATAAGAAATTTTATCTGGAGTGGAAGCACTCTGAAAAATAAGCTGGTAATGGTCTCCTGGGCCACTTTCTATAAACCTATTGAAAATGGAGGAATCGGTATTAAGAATCTGAAAATCTTTAATGAGGCCCTTCAGGCCAAACACACATGGTCCCTCTTTCATAATAACTCTCATTCCACGAGATTCCTCGAAATCCAATTTCATGACAAGCTTAAGTCTGGTTCTTACAATTACATGACTTCTTCTATCTGGCCTTAGATTAAATCCTCTTTTCACTCTATCATGGAAAATTCTAGATGGCTTGCTAGTAGAAATTATTCTTTAAATTTCTAGTTTGATAACTGGACTGGCTCCCCCCTCATTTCTGATATTCCTAATATGTTTTCCCCTAATCCTTCGAACTAATCCATTAAAGAGATGCTCAACTCCCCTAAACATCAACTTTCGAATCCTATCCAGGGAATTGTGGACAACTACTATTTCACCCCCAATGAGGATCTCCTCGTTTGGGAACCTGCTCATAATGGTCTTTTAGACTAATTTTTTTTAACACATTCACTTCCCTAACGGGGATGTAAATTTTAATTAGCTGTCCAATTTCAATAAAGCCTGGATTAAGCCTTCTCGTCTCACTCTTATGTGGCGGATTGTGCATAAAAAAATTCCAACTGATGTCTGCTTCCAATCTTATGGTTTTAATCATTTCTCTAAATGTATATTATGCAATCACCATCGCGAGGACCTAAATCTTCTCTTCTTATCCTATGATACTGCTTTGACCCTTTGGAATTACATCATTGACCTTTTTGGATGCAGATGGCATTTAGATTCTTTTATTTTCTCTCAGCTGAAAAGAGCGGTGGAATTCCCAAGATCTTCCCAAATCAAGAATCTATTTCTTACTACTGTTGCGGAACTTCTTCACATAATATGGTATGGTAGAAATGACTCTTTTTTCAACAATAACACTTTTTATATCAATACAGGTAAAATGAGGATTCTGTTGGCTATAAAGGAAACAGCTACGATCCAAACAGCATGCTGTGACAATTCTGTCATAGATTTTGAAACCATTCGCCGAATTGGTGTCAATGGTATTTTCCCGAAGCCACACTACACTATTAAAGTTTTCTGCGAGGCACCCTTTCCTGGATGGATTAAGGTAAACTTGGACGGAGCCTCAAAAGGAAATCCTGGACTTGCTGGATGTAGTGGAATTTTTAGAGACCATCAAGATCGGATCCTTGGATGTTTCTTTGGAAGCTGTGGAAATGCTTCTGCGCTGGAGGCAAAACTGCTTGCTACCATTCATGCCATCTCCTATGCAAAGTTCTTAAACTGGAAGAATATCTGGATTGAAAGCGACTCCATAACTATTTTGCAAGCCATCTGGAATGGTGATGTATATCTTGCATGGTCTCTCACTCGCAGATGGATGGACTGCATAGTTGCGCTCACCAACCTCAATTTCATTGCCACCCATACCTATCGGGAGGCGAATATGATCGCTGATGGAGTTTCAAACATGGGAGTTTCTCATGAGATTACCCGGAAGAATGAACTCCCGCCTGAGTTGCTTCCTTCTTTTATTAAGGATTCTAGAAAATTTCCCTCTTTCCGTTTTTTGTAACTTGTTTTTGATTATTTCTCTTTGAATAAAGCCCTATGTTCTTGTCTTTTGACCAGAACCCACCTTTTTTAAAAATTGTGGTAGAGACTCATCTTTTATCCTAAGATGAGAACCTAGCCGGTGAGCTGAGAAGAACCAAAGCATCCCATCAGAATTCCCACCTAAACGAATCAACAGCCTTGAATAAATCAAGCTTGAAGGCACACATAGGATCCCCAGAATCAAGATGGTAGCCCCACAATAATTTCTAGGTAAAAAGATTCTTTTGATGAATTGGTTTTGGTACTGGAGTTTTAGGATATTTTTATCCAGCTTTATATTTATAAGTCTCTTAAGGTTATTTTTGTAACCATCCTACTAGAGGGTCCGAGTTATAAATTGTGGATGTCTATTATTTAGACTATTCCAGACAAAGACTATTTTTCTAAAAGACTCAAGGCATTGTTCATTTAGTAATCGTTCATAATGAATTGAAGGTACTGATGGATATAGAATTTTCTAGGAGGGGTTGTCCAGGTGGGGTGTCCAAGGGCTGTCTGGGGGGTGTCGGGGGGTCTATAGGGACTGGGGAAGGGTGTAGGTGGGGTGTCTATGAGGGGGTTTCTGGGGGGTGTCTAAGGGTTGTCTAGGGGGGTCTGTTGGGAAGGGTGCAGGTGGGTTCTCCAAGGGAAATTCGGGGGGGGGGGGTACTGAGGGGTCTGTAGGGAAGGAGGGAGTGTACAGGTGGTGTGTCTAAGAGGGGTTGTACAGGGCGGGTGTCCAAGGGATGTCCGGGGGGAGGGGGGCAGAGGGGGTCTGTAGAGCAGGGGGCTGGGTGCAGGTGGGGTGTCTAAGGGGGATGTCCATGGAGGTTTCCAAGGGTTGTCCAAGGGGGGGGGGCTAATTTGAAGAGATAAACCCATGAGGTATGGGACCTAACCCCATGGAAATAATTTGGATAATGATTTTTGGATAGGTATTCCCAATAGAAATAAGTCTGAAATCGTTCACATCCACAACATTTACCTTCATTGGGACTCGGGCAATAAAATAGTAGTTGATTCCATAGGGCACTGAGGCATTGTTATAAAAATCCCTCATAGCATTAAAGAGCTCATCACAAACTATGTCCTAGTAGAACAAAAAGAATTAATATTTGAACCCATCTGGACCAGACACATTATCATGATTTATAGAAAAAGGGAACTCTTAACCTCTTTCTCATCAAGGGATGCAATAAGGGAGATTGTTTTATTGGTGTAGCCCAATCTGATTGGGCCGAATGCTTGTGTCCTACAATTTTCACGGGTCGAGGTCCATGGTGAGATCGTAGGGGGTTTAAGGGGGCAACGCGCCCCTACTCCAGGGGTCCGGGGGACGAAGGCCCCAATCCAAATTTTAGAGAATTGATGCAACTTTGACCATAATAGAAGTGCGGACATTGGAGTTCACTTTACTATTGCACTTTTGACGTTCAGCCGGTAGCCACTAGAGTATTGGATACATATAGGAATGGATTTATAATATTGAAAAAGTTTATAATATTATTTCTTCATCTATACATACTACTAATGAAATCTTATCCTCCATGAATATCTTGAGTAGAGTTGTTATCGCTTTCAACAGGTCAACCTATTCCATGAAAACCCATTCTATTGAATCTGCCTCAATTAATCCTGATGACATGAATGCACATAACCTATAACAACATGGAGATACTATTTGACTATAGACTAGATAAAATAAACATCAACTAAAGATGAGGGAGGTGGAGCACTAGATGAAGATGCAACAATAGGAGGTTCCTGATAACACAAAATTCCACTGAAATCTAAAAGAAGTTTTTCTCTGAAATACTATAAATATACCATGGATACAAAATCTGATGGCACTGGGGAAACAAACCTCTCAAAACTAGGTTGAGAAGCCTCTATATGTTATGATTTGGTAGGTACATCTAAGGGAAAAGCATGAAGCTCACCTACTTGGTCAATATGCTTAAATAAGGATCCCATAGGACATGTGAAAGGGATGTGTAGGGGGGATGATGTCTAGCAGGGGGGCTGTTCAGGGGGTCCAGCAGGGGGACTTCAGTCCAGTGGGGTCCAATAGGGGGGGGTGTTGTCCAGGGGGGTCCAGCAGTGGGGATGCTGTCCATGGGGGGGTCCAGCAGGGGGGCTGATGTCCAGGGGGCTGGGGCTACTGTTCAGAGGGGATTGTTGTCTAGGGGTCCAGCAGGGGGGAAAGGTGTGTGCAAGGGGGGGTGCAAGGGTGTGTGTTCAAGGGGTGAAAGGGATGTGGGGGGGGGGAAGCAGGGGCGCAAAGGGGTGTCTAGCAGGGGTGGTTCAAGGGTGGTCCATCAGGGGGGCTGCCGTCCAGGGGGTCCAACATTGGGAAGTGGGGCTTTTGTCCAGGGGGTCTAGTAGGGGGGTTGCTGTCCAGGGGGGTTCAGCCGGGGGATGCTGCTATCGAGGGGGGTCCAGTTGGGGAATGTTGATGTCCAGAGGGGTCTATTAGGGAAGGGGGGTCTAGGGGGTCCAGCGGGGGAGGGGGGGATGCTATCCAAGGTGGTCTAACAGGGGGTGGGGGCTGCTATCAATGGGGGTCTAGCAGGTGGAAGGGGTGTGCAATGGGGTGTGTGCAAGGGGTGCAAGGGATGTGTGTATGTGAGGGGGGGATGCTGTGTAATGGTGCAGGGGGTGTCCAGTAGGGGTGCAAGGGGGTGTTTCTAGTAGGGGTGGTGCAAGGGGGTCCAGAAGGGGGTGTCCAGCGGGGGGGAGGGGGGTGCTGTCCAGGGGGCTGGGGCTGCTGTCCCGGGGGTCCAACAGGGGGGTGCAAGGGTTGTGCAAGGGAGGTGAAAAGGGGTGTGCAAGGGGTGAAAGGGATGTGTGTGTGGGGGGGGGGTGCTGTCTAGGGGGTGGGTGTCCAGTAGGGGTTCAAGGGGGGGGGGGTGTCCAGAAGGGGTGGTGCAAGGGGGTCCAGCAGGGGGGACTCTCCTGGAGGTCCAGCAGTGGGGCTTCTTTATATGGGGTCCTATAGGGGGGGTGGTGGGGGACTGTAGTCCAGGGGGGTCCAGAAGAGGGGGGTCTCCTGTCCATGGGGGTCCAGTAGGGGGGCAAGGGGTGTACAAGGGGGGTGAAAGGGGTGTAAGGGATGTGGTGGGGGGTGTCTGATGTCCCGGGGGGGGGGGGGTTGATTTTTTTTATGAAATGGGAAGTGTTTTAGCCACGATTCATTGAAGTGTGGCTGGTATTGTCATGGCTATTGGGCCAAACCTATAGCCATAGTTTGAAACTGTGGCTATAGGGCTATATCCATGTTTTGGAACCGTGGATATAGGGCTATATTCAGGGGTTGAAACTGTGGCTATAGGTCTATAGTCGGAGTTGAAACTTTGGATATATGGCTATAGTCATGGTTCGAAAACCTGGCTATAGGGCTATATCCATAGTTCGAAACCATGGATATAGGTTTGGCCCTATATCCATGACAATACCAGCCACTGTTTGTGGGATAATAGCCACGGTTCCAAACCGTGGCTATAAGCTAATTTTCTAGTCATGATATATATATATATATATATATATATATTAGTGTGTGTCTATATTAACAAACTAATATATATTATCTATATATTCTAACATATGAATATACATATGAATATATAGTATATGTGAATATACATAAATATATATAATTATACTTATAGATACACATAATATATATATATATATATGTGTGTGTGTGTGTGTGTGGTATATATGTATTTATTTATTTATTTTCACACAAACATATTTTATTATTGTATTTAAATATAATCTTATAAACATATTTTAATGTACGAATAAATATATGGATAAAAAATATAAATATATATATAGATATGTAGATTTTAATATAAATATATAAATAAAACTAACTATATCTATTAATATATATACATGAATATATATATATACCTAAATTATTTTATGAATAAATATAACTATATATATATATAATTAAATACAACATTAAAGTGAGAACCAAACAAGATGGATGAGTGGTAAACACTAATACACATATACCCATTCACACCATAAAAAATGGCCATTAACAGTGCTAAAAAATCATTGTTAATCAGAGATATGATAAAGGGAGCCTTTATCAATTCATTTTTTAGCACTGATAAAGTCCTTGCCTCCTGAATTGTGCATTTTATATAACAACACACCTAGAAGAAAATTTGCAGTTTATACAACACACCCAAAAGTAAACCTGCTATATACATTTAATTGATATCATCAATAAAAAAATTTCCACCCATGGGATTTAGAAAAAAACACAACTATTTACATTTCCAAAAAAATTATATAATTACATGTACAATTTTCCAAGAAACAATATAAAACATTAATATTTCATATTATGATGCACATGATCCCCTCTCAAAAATGTCCACCCATGGTATCAATTTCCAAAAAAATCAACTCAACGTAAGAAAAAGATTCCACCTATATAATAAAAAAATTTAATTTATTATTACTTTAAATAAACAAATTAAACATTAATATGAAATAACACATTAATAAAATGTCCATGTTTAATAAAAATGAAACATTTGGAATCATACTAATCACATCATGTGTCCTATTGACACAAGGTTGATTCCTATACGTTGAAATGAGTTATGGATCATTTTACTAAAATATCAACACAATCCGAACGTCTTTTCTTGGTTTTGAGTATGTCACATTTTCTTTTACTAAAATTAAAGCTAATTTTAAACAATGAAACATTTGGATTTATACTGGCCACACCATGTGTCATATTGAGATGTAGATAATTCCTACCAGTCACAAATTATTAATGGATAATTTTTATAAAATATAAAAACAATATGAATTCATTTTCGTGGTTTTTAGTATGTCCATTGTGTTTTTTTAGTAAAACATCATTTAAATCTAGAAACATGAATTTAGATTAATACTGGTCATATCGTGAGTCTGTTTGATGTGAGACTACATCATACACATCAAAAATGACTTATGAATCATTTTACCAAGTTATCAAGAAAATCATAGCATGTTTGATTGGTTTTTAGTGAGTGACACGTTTTGAACTAAAATGTAAATTTTAAACAGATAAGAGTCACTTTTAGTCATAACCATAACACCATTCATTATATTGAGGTTTGGTTGACTCTTACATGTCACAAATTACTCATGGATAATTGGTCTAAAGTATCAAAACAATATGAATGTATTTTATCAGTTTTCAGTATGTCACTTGTTGTTTTTACTTAAATTAATGTCAATTTTAAATAAAAATAGACACTTTGAGTTATACCAGCCACACCATGAATCCTATTTAGGTTTATTTGATCCCTACAAATCAAAATTAACTATATCATTTTCATAAAATATCAAAACAATATGAATGTATTTGCTCTATTTTTAGGAGGTCACATATTGTTTTTACTTAAATTAATGTTAATTTTAAATAAAAGGAGACACTTTGAGTGATTCCTATCATATTGTGTGTCATATTGAGATAATATTGATCCATTAAAAACATAAATGTCTAATATATCATTTTCCTAAAATATAAAATCTAAAAAAAATGTTTTTTCTTTGTTTTTAGTATGTCATTTTTTGTTTTTTCTTAAATTCATAGCAATTTTAAATAAAAAGAGAAACATTGAGTTATACCGGAAAAAATGTGCATTTTATTAATGTGTGGTTGAGTAAAACATGTGAAAAATGACTAATTTATCATTTAAATTAAATATAAAAATAATATGAATTTGGATTCTCAGTTATCATTATGTCACTTGTTCTTTTTACACAAATTAATATCAATTTTAAATAAAAAAACACACTTTGAGTCATACTGGTCACAGCATGCATCTTATTGAGGTGAAATTGAATCCTCCACCTCACAAATAAATCATTGATAATTTGCCGAAAATATCAAAACAATAAAAATACTTTTTCTCAGTTATCAGTATGTCACTTGTTGTTTTTACTTAAATTGATGTAACTTTTAAATAAAAAGAGACACTTTGAGTTATTCCAGACATATCATGTATTGTATTGAGGTGGGGATGATTTATATGTTATGTTTTATGATTCTTACATAATGAAATATTTCACGTTGAGATCCATGTTGTGAGGGAATATAAATTACATTCGAGCTTATGGAAATTTTTCAGGATATAGAATTAAAGGAACTAAAGAGTGTCATGTTTGTTAAAAAGGTACACATTCAATTAGGTTGAAACATTCATCATAGATTATGTTTCTATACTATTGAAGATTTATACCCTAATGGGATAATTACCTATATTAGGTGACATAATTTTATGGATGTTCACAAGAACTTACAACACTGTCTCCCATAATAGATGATCAACTGTTTGAGAAAGTAAATGATATGGGCACTACTTTTGGTAAACCATTTTTGATAATCCTTATGAAAACCATTATAAAATGTGATCAGTTTTTTGTTTGACTTATTATTATAGAATTTTCTGCACACCTGACATTTTCTTGATGATATTCATTTTGAAAACACATTATATGATAGTTTCATTGGTATGTTTCTAAATGCACCGAGAAAAAAAAGGATGGAATTAAGGCCTGGTTGGGGATGGTTCACATGGGAATATGAGAAGAGTTGGTGCCTATGAAGGGTGAAAAATGAAATCTTCTTCCTCTACCTACATACACAATATCCAGGTAATAGAGATATAAGTTTTTCAACATCTTTAATAACGTAATGGTTTCATATGGGTATTCATCAAATATTAAGAATATTGGGTTAATAAATTATTTGAAGTTAAAGGGTATGAAATCTCATGAATGTCATATTTTAATGAAATAAATAATTATTATAGATTTACGTTTCATTATTTCCAATAACTCCCTTCATACATCAACCAAGATTTTCTTCTTCATCATAGTTATATCCATCAAAGTTATAGATCTGATGAATGTTACGACTATGGAAAGATAAATTATCATCATATTATGTGAATTGAAATGTTCTTCATGTAAAAAATTTCTGATATAAGGGTTCACATTATGGTTCACTTAGTGAGTGATATTAGATAATGTGGCCCTATACACTATAGATGAATGTACCCCATTGAATAGTAAATGATGTTTTTTAAAGGAAATGTCAAAAATATAATTTAACCAGAGGGTTTTATTATAGAGTGATATATTGTTGAATAAGTCATTGAATTATTTCTAGAATACATATCAGGTGTGGAATGATTTTTTATACCAAAATATCATCACATTGGGAAGATTGCGGGTGAAATTTTTTTTGGAAGAGATGTTGTCAAAATCAATATTGTAGATCAGAAGCAGAACCACAATTACGTTTTTCATAATGGTTTAAAGGTTCCACCATATGATGAAATACAAAATGAAATTCTTAGGCATTTTAATCCATCAAGGGACGAAAGTTAGAAATCAAATACACATAATCAACAGTTTATAAAATGGTTTTAGGACTATATTTTTAACGTGTCAGATGAAAATCCATATTCAATTTTAGAACGAATTAGATGGTTTTTAGAGGCCCAAGTGTGTATGTATTATATTATAATGGTTTTGTAATTAAATAATATACATTCTATACAAATGGACATGATGAAGACAATGCCATGTAAAATAGTGGAGTTACACTTGTGGATGAAGAAATTCATGTTTCTAATACTAAGGAAAAAAATATAATTTACATTAATATGTCATACATTGGCATCATAAAAAAAATATGGGAGTTGGGTTATACAACATTCCCATGTACTGATTTATCAATTCAAGTGGGTTGATAATAGGTGTGCTATTAAAATAAGATAATTGAGATTCACGAAAGTTGATTTCAGTAAGGAAGGGTACAAAGATGAACCATTTATAATAGAATCATAGGAAGTACAAGTATTTTATGTTCTAGATCCTGTAAAGTGAAAGTGGTCAATTGTTCTGTTATCGACCAAAACCACTGACGGGTCAGATGAAAATTAATAGAGTATTGAAACTTTCATTTGGACTCTTCAATCATATTAGAGTGGTCCCAATGTAGATTATTTTATTATGATATAGGAGACCACAATAAAGGGATTTTCAAAGTCGATAAAGGGGTCAAATGCCTTCATCATTTTAAAAAAGTGAGTTCAATAATCAAATTATATATTTTTGTAATATACATTGGGTTACCTCATGTTATTAATGATTCGCTATTGTATTTATGTTTTCTAAATTAAATGTTATACCAATTCTATAGATAATGAGTTTTACACATGTTGGTTCTCCCAATCCTGAGGAACAATAGGTCTTTCAATCTAATGATGCTCACATTACAGAGGAACAACGACCTTCTGTATGTGATGGTGCTCCCAATCAAGAGGAATAATAGGTTTCTCATCATGTTTCTACTCTCAGTGCATAGGTTCAATAACCACAATCACAAGATGATGCTACTGATCCATATAAATAATATATTGATGAGTTTGAAACCAAAGAAATGGTAGGTGATGAAGGAACAATGATGCATAAAAAAGTAAGAGTTCTATAGTTTTATGGTGTTAGAAAAAATAATTATGGTTAAAATGAAATACATCAAATATGTGGTCACATGGAATGCACGAGGACATCATGTTAACCCCCAAAAGTCCATATTTAGTAGTTACATTAGAATCATCACTCAGTAATGTGTTCCAATTGATGTAGATTCATGGCACCATGTTGGGGACATTATTAATACATTTATGAGGGAAGATATTATGGTAACTTTATGACATTATTTCATTATTTTTTGAAAAAATAAAATAATGAAACATATAATTAATCTTCACGATACCATGAAGTTTGAAATTATATTAGATAAATCCAATAAGAAATATGTATTAATGATTTCTGGAAAGATTTATAGAGGCTTTCACACAATTATAATGAGACATAATCATAATGATACTGAAGGGAAAATAAAACCACACTCACTGCTTATGTATACACACCTAATAACACAAGATGCATGGGATGTGTTTACTGGACATTGTGCGGTTGTGTCTTTTCAAGTACATTGTGGATAGAAATACATTTTTTGGCAGTACATTTATTCATCACTTTGATCAAATTTTTTTATTTATTAAATAGAAACTGTGTGATGAAAATTAGGGATGGGCAGAAAAACCAATGTACCCCTACCATAATGTAAGGATGGAGTATGCTTCACTTGAAACAATTATTATGTATTTAAAATCTATTTTAACACTTTTATATGTCATGAAACAAAAAAATAATTATGATAGTCTATTTATATCATGATTGATGAATACAAATCACAACCAATTTCCATCTCATGCCATGTGTTTTGGAAGGAGGAATGTGTAAATAATGATGAGATACTAATAGATGAAAATACACAAAAGGGTGGGAAACATGTGTATGTATGACATCATAATTTTTTTTGATTTAAATCCCTATTACATAACAATGATTACTTATTTTCCTATATTTTCTATATGAATTAGTCATAGGAATCTTCAACACCTGAACCGGATGAAGACCTACTATCAGTGGCCTTGAAGCAGACAAAACTGTATGGTCACATCATAGGTGCGTTTTTTAGGGTGACAACCCGAATACATTTTGATGTAAAAATAAGAGGATAAAGATAATGAAATGAAATAGAAGAAAAAAAGACTATTTAGACATGATGAAAAATTACAATGGTAAAGAGAGTTACTAGAAACATTTATGGGGTTAAGAAAAGAGAAACAAATAACTCATGAACAATCATTTCTTGAATATCCTACCCCACCCCCACCATCTTTGAGGTGAGCCATTCACCTTAACGAGCTATATTTTCCAAGGTAAAAAATGATCTAATAATTTTTTATATTAATTTTAAATTAGATAGAAACTAATAAATTTCCTCTGATAATATTATATTGGGTGATTATGACTATGATTTATATCTATCAACAGCCACCCATTTATTTGTTGAGAGGGATACAATGTTCAATATTCAAAATGATGGGCTACGCAATATAAAAATTCCAATATGTCATGTGAGAGTGTTGATTAGGATAGACCATGAGTTGAGCACTGAACTACCTATTCCAATTTATGATAAAGGTATTGATAAGGTTGACCAAGCTGTTGGAACATTAATTTCATGTCCTTCACATCTTGTAAAAAACATGTCTACAAGGAAGTATTCATTTCAAATTTATTTTTCAAACTAAAACATTAACAATTAATGAAACAAGGTCTGGATCGATTAATATTATTACATAAAAACAAAACAAATGGGATGAAAAAAAAGGTCAACTAAAAAACATCTATATGATCAACCAACCGATAAAAAAGATCTTCTAAAAGAAAATTTACCATGCCCATTGAATATTTGTATTTACTAACATTTATGGTTCATACGGTTGAAAAGTTACAAGGTGGTAGTAGTCGCGTAGTTAATTTTGAAGAAACAATGTATAGAGAGGAAGTTACTCACTAAATTTATTCTAATAATTTAGATGAAATCCTCAACTATGAATGTCTAGGAGCCTCAGTTGTAAATTTATACACGAGGTACATTTTCATGATTTAATTTTCCAAAATATGACATACAATGTTAATTTCGACTAAATAAATTTCATATTTTTTTAGGTGTATACATCAATACAAATTCAAGGTATTTACCCAAAAATTTGACTTGTTATTCCTCACATCACCTCTACAGACCAAACACAAATAAAATCCAAACTAATGGATGAAATATTGGAAAACCATGGAAAATTGTTTGAAAGAAAACATGGTGATGAAATACTCTTCTTAATACCAATGATGCATGGATAAAACACTCCAATTTAATTATATCACACACATTTTTCAATTATTTCATTAATTATTCTTTTTTTTATTTGGAGGAAATGCTGGATGCTAATTATGGTCAATTTAGAAACTCTAAATTTTTTTTTCTTGGATTCACTCCATGTATTACCAATAAACTGACCACATATGATGACGTTTATCAATTTTTAATACACTACATCAATCATTTTAGAAATATAATCCATGTTATTTAATTTATATTATGTTTTAATTATGATTCTATTGTTTTAGGGTGGTGTGAAAATATTGTATAAATCATGGCATATAGACAAACATTGGGAACAAGGACCCTGAAAATTTCTAAAACATCATAAGTATTAGGGTATATTTAATAATATTTCACTATAAAAACACATATCAAAACAAATTAATTATTTTCCTCAATATTTCTACAGCGTTTGAAACAAGAAAATGGAAAATATTTTGATTATTATGATTGTAATTTTATGAGAGAGATCGTATTCCTTCAAAAAAAACATCCCGGAATAGATATTTTGAATGTTAACTACTACATCATTTAAAATATTTCTTAATATTTTCTGTATTTATATTTTTTTAGTAATATTATAACTTTTGAAAAAAATAATATTTATAAGATGATATAAATTTTCTTAGAAACAAATTTTCATCATACCTGATCACTGAATGTATACAAATAGCATGAAGATGTGACTTCTAAAGAAGTAATGGATTGTTTCATATTTAGGTTTAATTTATTTATTTTTAGTATTACTCACATTAGAATTTGTTTCTCATACTATAGGATTCCATGGAAGTTTGGATTGTTTTGAAGCTTTGGGTCATGTATGAATCAACAATGCCTCAATCTGACTCATGGTGTGATTAGAATGAATCCAGGTGTGTCTTTTTATTTAAAATACACATTAATTTTATTACAATTTATAACTCACATACTCAAAACTAAAAGAAAAAAAAATAATTCATATTGTTTTAATAATTTAGTACAATGATCCATAGTACATTAAAGATCTGCAAGAATCAGTTGCACCGTAATCTGACCCACGCTGTTACCAGTGTGAATCAAAGTGTTTGTTATCAGTTTAAAATTGGCATTTTACTTAAAAATGTGGCACTCACTGAAAATAAACAAAACCCACTCATATATTATTAATAATTTTAGAAGTTTATTTGTAAATCATTTGTGATGTTTAGGAATTGATATCATGTAAAACTGATACACGATGTAACCAGTATGAATCAAAGTCTGTGTTTCCAGTTTGAAATGAAATTTTAGTAAAAAAGTCATGGGACCTACTAAAATCCATGAAAAAATATTTTTATTGTTCTGATACTTTTAGAAAATGATAAATGAGTCCATTTGGATGGGTAAAAATCATTCACACCACAATATGACGTATCATGTGACCGGTATGACTCCAAGTGCGTCTTTTTATTTAAAATTGGCATCGATTATAGTAAAAAGGAACATGTTTTGTACTAAAAAATGATAAAAATTTATTCGAATTGTCTTGATACTTTAGGGAATAAATCCATGAGTAATTTAGGATATGTATGAATTTTTCACACCTCAATCTGAGGCATGGTGTAACCGGTATAACTACAAGTGAATAATTTTTATTTAAAATATTCATCAATTTAAGTAAAAAGTATAATTTGCTAAATCAAAACCAAAATAACACATTCTAATTGTTTTGATATTGTATAAAAATGAGCCATGAGTTAGTTGAAATTTGAATGATTTAGCTGCAAAACAATCTAGACATGGTTTGATCGGTATGACTCTATGTCCATCTTTTTATTTAAAATATAAATAATTTTTTAGTAAAAATGAGGAAGTGATGTATTTAAAAAAGATAAAACTCATTCATATTGTTTTGATACATTAGGGAAATGATCCATCAGTCATCTGGGACATGTAAAAATCATCTGAACCTCAATTTGTGGCATGATGTGACCAGTATGACGCCAAGTGCGTACTTTTTATTTGAAATTTACATCGATTTTTGTAAAAAGGAAAACTAACCTACTCAAAACCATGATAATTAATTGGTACTGTTTTGATACTTAAGAAACAAAAATCAAGATTCATTATAGATTTTCATGAATTATCCAAATCTCAATCTGACTCACGGTGTGACCGATATGACTACAAGTGCGTCTTTTTATTTAAAATTGATATCAATTTTAGATAAAGGAAGAAGTGTCTTACTAAAAATTGAGAAAATTAATTTGTTTTGTTTTGATAATATAATAAAATGATCCATGAGTTATTTGGGATGCGTATGAATGAACTACACCACAATCTGAGTCACGGTGTGATCGGTATTACTCCATGTGCGACTTTTTATTTAAAATTGACATCATATTTAGTAAAAAAGAAGTGTGGTATTGAAATCCAAGAAAATAAAATCCTATTATTTTTATTCTTTAGGTAAATGATCCATGAACCATTTTGAACATGTATTAATTAGTCAAACCTCAATATGAGGCACAATGTAACATCTATGACTCCAAGTGCATCTTTTTCATTTTCTATTTAAATCAATTTTAGTAAAAAAGAAAACTGACCTACTTAAAACTAAGAAAACACATTTAAAATGTTTTGATACTTTAGGAAAATGATCCATGAGACATTTTATACTTGTATGAATCATTCTCACCTTAATATGATGCATGGTGTAACTTTTATGACTATATGTACGTCTTTTTATTTTAAATTGATGTCAATTTTAGAAAAATGAAGAAGTTTCTTACTGAAAACTGAGAAAATGCATTTCGAATGTTTTGATACTTTAGATAAACAATTAATGAGTTATTTGCGATGTGTAAGAAGTATCCACAGCTCAATATGAGGCACGATGTGACTGGTAGGACTCTAAGTGCGTCTTGTTATTTAAAATTGACATCATTTTTTTGTAATAAGGAAGAAGTGATGAACTGAAAATTGAGAAAAAGATTCTAGATTGTTTCGATACATTAGGTAAAAGATACATGAGTTATTTTGGTTTTTTAAGAATCACCTGTATCTCAATACAATGCACAGTGTGACTGGTATGACTCAATGTGCCTGTTAATAGTTCAAAATTGTCCTTTTTGTTCAAAACGTAAGCCACTCACTGGAAACCAAGAAAATGAGCTCTGATTGTATTGATAATTTAGGAAATCAATTAATAAGTCATTTGTGACATTTAAGAAGGACTATCATGTAAAAAACACATGATGTGACCTGTATGACTCAAAGTACACGTTTCCAGTTTGAAATGACATTTTAGGAGAAAGCACAAGTAACATACTAAAAACCAACCAAACGTATTATGATTATTTTGATACTTTAGGAAAATGATCCTTAAGTAATTTTTTATATAAAAGAATCAACTGTACCTCAATCCCACACATAGTGTGATCGGTATAACTACAAATGAGTCTTCATTTATAATTGACATTAATTTCATTAAAAAGAACAAGTGACACAATCAAAACTGAGAAATTTGTTTGAATTGTTTTGATATTGTAGGATAATGGACTTTACCTCATTTGAGACATGTTGGATTAAGATGAACCTCAATATAATTCATGGTGTGACTGATATAACTCAAAGTGTGTTTTTTATTTAATGTTGTAATTTTTATAATGTATCCATTCATAATAATGTTTAATTTATTTCTTTATAATATTACTAACATAATATTAGTTTTATTATATAAGTGGATTATTTTGATCTGGTTGAGGTGATTTTTTCAGCAACAAATACCATGGTTAGACCATTTTAAGATAGGATCACGGGTACCAAAGACAAAAATTAATGATTTAAATTGTCTGTAGATAGTAATTGTGAATTTAATTATACAAAACATTGTTTGAAATGTATATAGTAGTATATTTTTTAATTATGATGTAAAATGTATTTCAATTAAATTATATATTTTATGTATAGGAGGTTGTGGCGTCCTGTTATTGTGTACAAGAGATGTTTTAGGGTGTTTATATACAAACAACACAATGTAGCAGATGGGGCATTTATCAATGCTAAACTATCACTGATAAAGCCCCCCCCCCTTTAAAAGAGCTACAATTAACAATTATATTTATCATTTTTAAAGTAATTTTTTCACAATATGAAAGATCATATCAGTAGTAGGGTAAATAAAAACAATTATAACTATAATCAAATTATAACCATATGAAATTTATAATCAGATATAATTTATAACAAAAAATTCATTACAATCGTGGTAATTTATAACTGATTAATATGTGTCTACGAAAAAATAAATTAATGAATATATTTTATAGAAAAAAATAATGAATAAATATACTGACCATAAAAAGTAAAAGTTTAAATTTCAAAAGATGGAGATTCGGGTAGAAGATCCATGAATAATAGAGCCAAAATTGAGATAGCCAATCTTCAGATTGCAAGCAATGAAAAGTACGTTTAGATGAAAATAGATATTAAAGGATGATAATGGTGGAACATGAATGAGATAAAAGGCATGAATCTTCAGTGGGAGAAATGAAGACGATCATGGTAGAATGTGAGTGAATCATGGTGAACATGACAACAAGAAGAGGAAGGGATGCAAAAGGTGCAGAAATATAGTTGAAGTAAGGAGATGGAGAATAACCGTGTTTCACGATTGTTAGGGCTTCAAGATATTTGGAATCAAAATAATGAGTAGAAAATAGAAACTCGTATATTTTCCATTTTATATAATATTTGAAGGTTTCTTTTGAAATGAATTCTCAACATAGATATCATCAAAATACAAAGTACATAACTCTAAGGGAAAAGATGAAATTCAAGTATTTGACCCTAAACAACTCCCAAAAACATCCCTAAAATGAGCTTCATGATTTTTCTCACTAACAATGAAGGAAAAACAACAAGAATATAATGAAGGAACTAATGATCTGATGATGTCTATAATAGACCCAAAGGCTTGGTGGCTACCTTCATCCTCCTCCATCACTTTGATAATAACCTGACAATCATATTCGACCACAATATCCTTCCAGATAAGAGATGAAATGAACTTCATACCTGTCGAGATAGGCATGGCCTATGCTACGATATGAGACTAACAATCAATGTTTGAAGAATAACGAGACAAAGTAATAGAGTCTTCATGGTCCCGGAGAACTCCTATAAGGTCAATGAATCCATCACAAAGAATCACTACGTCAGTATTATTTTTGAAAACACACTAAGGGGGAGGAATCCATCTAATAGGAGGGGGATGAAAAATTATTTGATAATTGATGTTAGAACACACATTTTGAAGTCTCTTATTACATAAACGATGTAAAAAACTCACACTAACATAGCTTTAACTATGGTTATCCATTAACCGAAGTTATAACTCTCTTAATGTGAGTTTTAACATTATTAATGTATAAATTGACATTCATAATGAATATATAAGATATATGTACATCAATTATACTCACACATTAATATATTTATTGGAAAATTCATTGGAAACATATATTTATTTAAATATATATACATTTATTTATAATTATAATTCTAAATATGAATATTTAAAAATTATTTTTTTATATTTATAAATACAATAAAAATAATGAATATAATAAATATATTTATTATTTAAAAAATTATTTTAATATTATAATTATTAAAATTTATATTTATTTAATTATAAATTTATAAATATTTTTTAAAAAATTATATATATATTTGAATTACTAAAAAATTTATATTAATAATAAAGATACATTTTTTATATAATTAATACAAATAATAATTATTTTGGAATATATATATGATTATTTTATATAAAATAATGATATTTATTATTAAAAACTTTTATTAGCCTTAATAATGGAGTTGTGCCTAGATTATATGGTTTCATCATAATTAATTCATTTTTTAGAACATTGGAAAAGATGACAGGGTCGGGCATTCCAAGATTCATAACTAGGGATCTTAGTGGTGGATGTTGAGGAGGCTCGTCCACCTTCACCTATTCATTCCCCTCTTTTTAGATGAATCTCCCCCCATTCGGTGCTCTCAAACTTAACATTAAAGCGACGAAACCATGGGATGGTTTTTTTGACCTTATGAAAATCCTCCGGGATCATGCTGGCTCTATTATTGTAGCTCTTCATTCCTCATACATTGTGGGTTGGTCTCCCCCCTTGGAAAAGGCTATGACTATTTGGAAGGGTTTGCAGTTCATCTTGTCTCTTGGATGGATAGATGTTGTGGTTGAATTTTATTGTTATGTTATCATCAACGAACTAAAGGAGGTTGGAGGTGGCCTCCAAGCCTATGGGTCCATTTTTTACATCATCAAATATTTGGTTCCTTTTTTCTCTTGTTTTTTCCTTTGTAAGAAGATAGGGCAATCAGGTGGCTATTTTTTTCCTGGTGTTGAGAATCACTGGGTGCCTAATTGCTGGATTTCATCTTTTCCTTTGGAATTATGTAATTTGGATTTGGTTGATATCTATGGTTTGAGTATTTTATTTAAAAAATAAATAAATTCCCCCCTTTATCATCACTAAATAAAAAATTGATAAAGTGTATACCTTTATCATCATTTTGGTTAGGAGTGATAAAGTGTAGATTTATCAACGCTTTTATCTAGTGCTGAAAAAGGCCCCACTTTTATCAGCGCTTTCTGCTTTGCACTGATAAAACCTAGTGCATCACTTTCCCAGATCTGTGGTAGTGAATAGAAGGAATCACAATGTGTTGGATTACGACACCAATTTTAGCAGCGGTTTAAACCGTCACCGAATCAAAAAAATAACTGTCTCTAAATGATTATTTTCTTATATTGGATACATTACTCATTTATGATGTGTATGAATTGACCACATGTCAATCCAACAAAATATGTTACTAGTATGAATCAATGTATTTTTTTCATATAAAATTTTCATTTTAGTTTAATGATAGAGTTATTTACAATTAGTTAAATAATTAAGAAAATTAATAACTGATAATATCATTAATATAATCAGTAATTGCTAATATTATTTATAACAATATTTAATTAACAATGTAAATAATAATTCACAATATAATTATTAATTATAAATATAATTAATTTAAAATTTAAAATTTAAAATTTAATATATAATCATTAATAATTAAATTAGTAGTATAACTGATAATATCATTAAAATATATAGTAATTAACAATATAAATTATCATATGTAAATTTTATAACATTTAAATTAAAAATTTTCTATTTTTTATGAACTGCTACTAAGATAAAAATTAGTTTTATCAGGTGGACAAACCTTTGCACAATGTTTTATCAATGGAGGAAGCCTACTAATGTAAAGAAAACCTTAAATTCTAAAAAAATTCAACCCTAATTAATTTGATCAAAATCTAAAAATTATATATAAATCCATATATTTTATAAAAAACAAATTATTTCAAAAAAATAAAAATTTATAAACAAAAATGTACTGTTTTTTTTTTGTTATAATATTTCTCATATGTTATTTAAAATATTTAATTAAAAAAATACAAAATAAAAAATTTAGTTATTTTATCTACTTTATTTATTAAAATTGATAAAAAAACCAACAAAAAATTTGTTATTAACCAATTAATTTTTTTACTAACAAATAATCATTTTTGTATAACAGATCGGTTCTTCATTATTACGTTTTCAATTAATAGTTCTATTAACCACTTATTTTCCCACCCCTAAGCACAATTACAGATTGGGAGGGTAATCTCTACAAAATTTATTTCTATTTACGAGTGGTTAGATAAAAAAAATACATGATTACAAATATATATATATATATATATTATTTTATAAAGGTTGATGTGAGTGAAATGTTATATCATTGAATTAAAATAAACATTAAAAATTATATGCCAGTCAACTATTCTAAAAATATATTATATTTTTATAATTTCAAATTCAACAAAAATAATAAAATCTAAAGCTTTGATAGTCATGTTGAAAATATTCATTAAAAATCACCCAAAATTATGGATTTTGACTCGTCAAGTACCCATGAAATATGGGATAATTAAATCCCAACTCATTTAATTTTTTTCAACCCCTTATCCATTTATAACCCATTTATTATTTAACTCATTATTTTTAAATATATTCAATTATATTTTGAAATATACCCAAACCGGTTTAATTAAAGAGACTTTTATCATTTTTTATTTTAAACATTATTTATAAATCTAAAATCAATTGATATCAATGAAAAAATATATTTTTTTAATTTTATTTACATTTTAAAATAAATCATTATTCAGTTAACAAAAATTAATTAAATATGATTTTGAATTTATATTTTGTTTCTAAATTTAATATGAACAATACTCAAAATACATAATAAATTGGATTGTTTTACTATTTTTTTAACATTCAGTCAATAAATTAATTATAATTAAACAAATAGTGTTTGTTACTTCCTCATTATCAATCGGTGTTTTAAATAAAATATTTTTCTATCCCACCTTTCTAGATATTAAATTATTGGAGGAATATTGGCGGAGGGAAAGGAAAATATAAAGGAAGATGTTACTATATAATGGGGGAGGGTTTGTTTTCAAACACCAAGCCTCAAACTTGATTACCCTTTTCACTAAAACCCCTCACCCCCCCCCCCCCCCGATGATGATAATGAAGATGTTACATAGGTGAATGATTGGAACCTGGTGGATTTCATGTTTTGGAGGAATATCATTAGAAAAGGTCAAAATATCCTGAGTAGTCACTCGGAGTCCCATGACCCCAGATGAAGCTCACAATGAGGTCTTCAATCGAAAAGGTTGTCACCAATGTGTTGACATTATCCCATTAGAGAATGGAGGAATCCTACAAGGGACTCGGTCAAACTTTTCCCTTCGCCTAGGAACACTTCCCCTGGGTACCTATGAATGGAGATCTAAAACGTACCCCAACCCCAGAACCGTAGAACCCCAGGGTGACGTCACATGTGGAATATTTTTATGGCAGGTGGTGTACAACCATCCTAGTCACCTCAGAACACTCATCGTTGGTACCCATGAAAGAAAAAATCAAAGGTACAACAACTCCTGCACAGAAAATCGACACTCCCTAAGGGTACCCAAGAATGGGGATCCCAAACATACCCTAATTCTACCAAGGAACCCAAAATGCATGAATGAACTCCCCAACATGCAATGTTATGGATTTTATCCAACATATTCCAATAGGCCAACGATTATCATAAGAAAGGATTCTCCATTAGGCCATGTTTTTAAGAATGATTACAATAGATGGTGGTGTACAGTCCTCCCCCTCACCTGGGAACACTCCCATGGGGTGGGTAAGGAGATCCAGAAGTTATACAAATCAGGGAGTTCCTAGTGGAGGTGGAATGTGGTTGAAGTGGGATTTGGATGTGATGACGTGTGTGGTAAAGAAAAATACGGTTGCTTTGCGAGGTCATAGAATAAGAAGAACACGGTAGAGGAAGGATGTGGATGTGTCAGCCTAGAGGGAAAATCATGGTCCAATAACTCCAAGATTTTATAGCGGAGGCAGAGTGTGGTTGAGGCAGGATGTGGATGTTATGACGTGCAGGGTAGTCTAGGAGGGGCAGAGAACGGTCACAGTGTGCGGTCTTGGAAGATGTGTAATGTGGTTGAGGTGGGGATTCATTGCGGCTGACCTTCATCTGTGCGGTCATAGAGGTTGTGGAATTGAGGCGGAGACAAAGCTGGTGTGCGGGTTAGTAGGGATTTAGCAGTCCAGTGTATGATATTTTTCTCAGGTTCAAATCCAAGTGGAGTTAGGGGTGTACTGGTAGGTGTAGGAGGGTATTGCTCTGTTAAAGGGTGGGGGTTGTGCAACTAGTGCGGTTAAATGGGTGGCAGTGGCGCACGCAGGTGGTTATTACTAGCACCGTTGAATGGGGGTCAAGTTCTGTTAAAAAGGGATGGGTTTACACTTTGATTTACAATTTTTTTTATTTTTTATTTTTATCAGTGATTTTTTTAGCAATTATAAAAGGGTCATTTATCAAGTCTTTTTTTACATTTGATAAAAGGGACCCACTTTTAATATCACCTCGACTATCAACGCTTTTTAAGCGGTGATAATGTTTTTTAGCATAGATAAAACTCAGTTTCGTAGTAGTGATTGTTTTATAGTTTCATTTGAACACATTGAATTTCCCGATCAATGAAAAATCTTCGATGTTCATCGCCCTACTGGTTGTGAGAGGGATATAATTAGGTAATCCTACATCGATTATGAAGGGGTCCGTTGTGTTAAATATATGTATGTGGGAAACCCTTGCCTCATGGATTAGGGTTAAGAGGTCCTAATTATATTTACATAGGCATGCAGTTGTGCATGAAGATACCACACCAACACACCAAGACCATTGGTGTATATATATTTTCATATCCCTGGATGTAACAATAACAAACCTTCTAATCATTGGCGTTGACATCATTTATTATTTTTAAATTAAACATGTAATTAAAACTAATATATGTATGCAATTTGATTTTCATAATTATATTTTTTGCATCATTTTATATTCAAAATCGCCTCTATATTATTTTAATTATTCCAAATATATATTATTAATTTTATATTATATAATAAATATTATATACATAAAAATTAATTTTAATCACTATCAAAAATCAACCTATTATTTTTTAATTAAAATTAACAATGTTAAAATATTTATGCAATAACTTATTGATTATTTTTTGACTAATAGTGTGGCTTCTGTGAACATCCTTCACATATTCCAGGACCCGATTGTGTAAAAGTATTTTTACTTAACCCATATCAACAAATCAACACCATTTTTTCATTTTAAAATATTAAATGACAACAAATTTTCTAGAATCAAATTGATGTAATGGGAAATAAATCCCATAATATATATATATATATATATTTTAAAATAATTCCTTCAAAATATCATAGGGAAAATTTATTATTTATTAAAAAAATTATATCCCCCTTTAACTTAAAAAATCAGAGTTTTTTAAATTTCTATTAAAAATTTAAAATTTCGTTAAACTAAAATCAAGGAATTAAAAAAAAAATCTACTTTAATTAAAAATAATTTAATAAAAATAATGAAAAATAATTTGGTAAAAAATAAATAGATAACCATTATTCTATTGTAATTTTAAAGGGAAGGCGAAGAAGTTTTATTTTTATTTTATGTTTTTTAATTGAAATTTTTAATTTTTTTATAAAGCAAAAGGGTTTTTTATAGTATAAATTTAAAATTGGATAATTTAGAAAAGGTAAATTTTTTATTTATCTTAATATAAAAGATTAAAATTCATTTTCAATTCCCAAATACATTGTAAACAAAATAGAAATATATTTTTTTAAGTAAAACAATTTTTTAATTAATTTTTTAAGGGGAATATTGGGATGTTTTTTTCAAAATTCTATAGGGGATCAAATTTTTTTGATACAATATTTTATAATTAGGAATATATATTTTTTATTACGTTATATATAAAAGGGACATTTTTATGAATTTTTCATAATTAAAATTTATTTTCTTATTTTATTTTAAAAAATAATTTTTTTATTTTTTAAGAGAATGTTTGATTTCTTGTAAATTTGTTATTTGAATTTTATTAATGACGAATTGGTTTTTATATTTTTTAATAAAATATATATTTTTTAAACTGAAAGATAATTTTGGTTGAATATATCTTTATGAAAAATAGTTTATTACTTCTTTTTTACTCATTAAATTATTAATGGATAATATGAATTTGTTTTTAATTTTCACAATTTTAAAAATAATTTTTTATATTTCAAAAAGATGGTCATCACCCCTACATGAAATCCATGGTGATATATGGTTGTAATCCCATTATATCATGAATTCACTTCCTCCTTCATCTAGAGATGTAACACATACTCATTGGTTTTATGAACAAAATGTCTTCTAATCCTTTTCCTTTTATTCCCGTATAAATTTATCATTGTCTCTCCAAATAAAATTGAAATCCCACTACCAAAGATAGACCTTTTAAGACATCACAAAGAGATTTAACATTGCTAAAAAAATATTTATTTTTCATCAATGTCATTAAAATGATAACCCCTTTATCATTGTTTCCATTAACACTAATAAATTCCCTATTTTTCCAATGTGTTGTTTGAATAAAAACATACTACACCAAATACACCTTTATAAAATTGCACCAATATGAAAATTCATAATTTATTTGAAATAAAATTTTCATTACAAATAAAAAAATTATATATATTTCAAACAATATTTTCTACAATTACATTTTAATTTACTATCCACAAACACTTAAAAACATCAATTTTTAATTTTATTTTTCTCCTGTGACCCCATCTCAAAATTTACTTACCATAGAATTAGTTTTCAAATAAACCACCCAACCTAAGAAAAATAATTCTCCCTTATAAGAAAACAATTCTTATTTTAATAATACTATAAAGAAATAAATAAAACATAAATATCAAAGAATATATTTTTAAATTTTCAATTTTAAATAAAAGGACACACATGTATCACTACCACAAAAACAAATTTACACAGCACCACAATTTAACAAAGCTAAAAAATGTGTTGATAAAGGTGGACCATTATCTTCACTAAAAACTAGTGATAAAATGTTATTTTAACAGTGCTAAAAACACTATTAAATGTACCCCTGTATCAGTGTTTTTAGTAATGATAATGATACCCCTTTATCAATGTTCTTTTAGCACTGTTAAAGGGACACCCATTATCAATGATTTTTTAGAAGCACTGATAAAGGTGGATTTATAAGTGTTTTTCTAATATCACTAATAAATGGTACATTTAAAAAAATATTATATTTCATAAAAAATAATATATATATTTTTTAAATATGTTATAGATAAGCCTAAATAGATATTTACAATTAAAAAATAAGATATTTAGTGAAAATGGATTATAAAGTAATTAAGAAATATTTTTAATTAATAACATACACATTATTATTGACGAAAAATCATTTATTAACAATTTTAAGACACAAAAAATAAAAAATTTAATAAAAGATCTAAAATATATTGAAAACGTAACTCATATTTCAAAGGGTTATAACTTTTGATCAGTGTGTCCAATTTAGATATACCACATATCAAATTGAATCTTGGGATGACAAATTCACATTAATGATAGGGAGGAATCCCCTATTATATTTTACACGCCCAAAAAGACCCTATGAGGCCTTTAAAAATAATTTTTTAGTTGGTGTATCCAAATTTTTTTACATTCAATGGACTTCCAGCTTCGTTTAAGCGGGTTTTTTTTCCCATTTTCAGTGGGGACTGAATTTATTCACATGTATTACATTCATATTGATATTAATGTTTTGAAATTTTATCATTTTTTATAATATAGTTTTATTTATAATCAAATATATAATAATATATACATATTTTGTATATATTCACCGATAAAAATATAGTTTTATAAATATATTTGTATTCCTATTTACATGTAATGTAGATTTATAAATAAATAAAACATATCTAAATAAAAAATAATCATCGTTTTATTTAAAATAAATATATATATAAAAATGTATATACATATACAATTACTGTATATATAATGTTTATATATATATAAATATATTTGGGTGTGCAATGACAAACCAATATATATTTATAAATATACTCTAATATATGTATCTAAATATTAATATATAATATATTTAAATAAATATATATGGGTATAATTATATTTATAGATTCACACACACACACACACACACACACACATATATATATATATGTGTGTGTATTTATAAACACACATAGACACACACACACACACAAATATTTTATATATGTAATTAAATATATATATATATGGATAAAAAAACAAAAAAAATCATATAAATATAAATATATATCATAAAATACATAAGAAAATGATATAGGGGAGTGGAAAAGGAGTGATATTGTGAGGATGACATCTTAGATTCAAAACCCGGCAAAGGTAGGGGCGCACACGAATGAGTGATGAAGGTCCCTAGAGTTGTTAAAGGGTGGAGGGATTCCTAGCATTGTTAACAATATGGGGAGGCTATACTAGCACTATTTAAATGGTAATTGAGTGCTGATAAAATGGTGGATGTCCCACCCTCAAATTTGTTGAAAAATAAATTCCTTTTAAGAAATTATTTTTTTGACTTTTATCAGTGCTAAAAAAAGTGTCGATAAATGTCACATTTATCACCACTATTTTAGAACTGATAAAGGTCCTATTTTATCAATGCTGATAAAAGTGGCCTTTATTAGTATTTTTTTAGTAATGATAAAAGAGACCATCTTTTAATAGCATCAAGGATAATAATGTTTTTTTAAAGATGTAAATGCCCATTTTGCACGCTATTAAAGTCCATATCTATAGTAGTTGATTCATACCGGTCACCTTATGCATCTGATTGAGGTGGGGATGAATCCTACACATCAAAAATGAATTATGGAACATTTTTATAAAGTATCAAAACAATCCGAATATATATTCATTTCAAATAAATATATATAATAAATATGGTAAACTAATTGTAGGGGTCAACGACAAGATCTGAACTCTTGCTCGATGGTGGGGCTTGGCAGGAATGCACTAGGGCTAGAGGAAAATGAACGCCTCTTCTCATAAAGGTGGCTAAAGGAAAGAATCAATCCCCACCATGATGTTGAGAGCTATAAATGAGGGCCAAAACTTACTCAAGGAAGGAGTAAATGACATGAGTGGAAGAACCTGCTCTAGTAGGGGATGTAGATTTTTTAGGTGGGTCATCTCCATTATCAGTGATCTATCCATGCCGATGATATTCTCAGTTGTTCCCAATGAAACTTGTGGTTTGGCTGTCTAGGTCAGTAGTCAAATGGTAGGATGGATACCTTGGGGGATATCAATCCATGCCTAATTCAAGGTTTCTCTACCTTAGTCTTTCAATCTTTATGGATTTGACATTTAGCTAATTGGATTTACTGCTATTTACAATTTCCTTGTATTTTTTTGGGGCATGTTGCATTTGGGGATTCAATCTTGTAATGGGTTATATCTCAATCCAGCTTAAAAGGGATTCTACTATTCTTAATTGTGGGGTTTTCCAAACCCTTTCTAATAATAAATTTTACTAAAAAAATAAAAAACCATTAAAAATCGATAAAATATAAAAAATTATAATATAAAAAAATTCACAAAAAAAGAACCTAATAATAGTGTCATTATGAAGGTGGATAATTAAATCCATTAGATGGACGGAAATCCATCCCTAAACCATTTGTAAGTCATCACAACTACTCCATCATATGATCATGTTGTTGATGCTACTACTGTCATAGATGCTCTTGATGTTGTATATACTCTTCTTATTCTCTAACTAATATATGAATAGTCTCATCCTAAGCTCATAGACTTTCCTCATACTCTACACATGTGAAGGATGATGATCTCATACACACTATGTTTTTTTGGAAGATATTATGGAGAGGGAAAATGTTAATGATGGTCGCCGCATTCATTTGGACACGTTGTGGTGACATATGTTTTTTTGGAAGATATTATGGAGATAGAAAATGTTAATGATGGTCGCCGCATTCATTTGGACACGTTGTGGTGACACGCCATGGTGAAAATCTACCATTGATTCTCCATATAATTTGGTAATAGAAATTTAATAAATAGGAAGCCAAAGGAGGGTGAAGGCAGGATATAAATTGGGATCTCAAACACATGTTTTTATCCTCAGATTCAGAATAAACACATCTTCATCCTTGATTGCAGTATTTTGTGAGGTGTTTATCCATATTTTCAAAGATAGAATTTCTTGTGTGTTTTATCCTTGTAATTGATGGAGAGAGAGTTTGTACCCACATTTTACCATAGTGAAATCATTCTATTTTCTTGCGGGTTATTACCCATTTATTTTTTATGGTTTCCGCATAACATCTGGTGTTCTTTTAATTATGTACTTTTGTAATTAATTTCTATCTTGTAATTAACGTTGAATTGATTAGCCAATTGTTTAGGATCCTAAATAGTGGTATCATAGGAATGAGGTTTTGGCCTAAAAAAATTCTATATGAATGACGTGTCTAAATGGAGGTTAAATAAAAGATCTAAAAATTTAATGAAAATAATTTTTCATTATGGAAAATGAAGATAAAAGAGGTTCTATAGAAAGATAAATGCCTACAGGTGATTGGAGGGAAATCAGCTGGTGTGACAGAGGAAAATGGAGTGACATGGATAGTAATGTTATTTCCAACATCCATTTGTCTTTGGTAGATGGGGTCCTATCATGCATTGTGTAAAAAAGACGGAAAAAGAAATTTGGGATACTCTGACAAAGCTGTATGAGGTTAATTCACTCCACGATAAAATTTCCATGAAGAGAAAATCATACACACATTGAATTATGGATTCATCATCAATGAATGACCATATCAACAACCTCAATACCATTTTTTTCTCAACTTACATTGTAGATCTATATAATTGTGGATACTAAACATGCAGATATTCTACTCAAAAGGATTGAATATTAATGTGATCAACTTATCATCAACCTCACAAATAATTTCCTAATGGATATATTTCCATTCAATGATGTTGTAGCTACGGGTATTGAAAAAGAATGTTGGCGCAAGAATAATGAGTACAAACATACAACTTCACACCATGTGGAAGCTCTTTCAATGGAAAGAAGAAGAATGGTGGAGTGTGGTTCCAGTGAGAACTAGAATCCTGGAATGTCCAAATCAATGAGCAGGAAGAAAAAAAATCAAATGTTACAATTATAGTAAGAGGGGGTATGTTAGCAAAGACTATTGGAATAATAAGGTTGGTGAGAATAACTGTCAAGGAAATGTGGCGAGTACATCTGGAAATGGAGACATACTAGTCGGTGATGCAGAAATGAAAATTGAAAGAGGAAAACATCTCGAAGACGCATGGATTATTAACTCAAGAAGAACATGGCACATGACATCTCTACAGGAATGGTTTGACCAATATGAAACTATCCCAGAAGGGCTTTTGTACATGGGAAATGATAATAAATTTCAAGATTGTTGGAGTTGGAACCATCAAACTTAAGATGCATGATAACATAGTCTGAACCATCCTAGGAGTATGCCATCCGGAGGGTCTCAAGAAGAACATTTTTTCCTTGGGAAAATTTTATGACATCTGATACAAGACTCGCACCGAGAAAGGGATGATGAATATTGTGAAGGGAGAACTTGTGTTGATAAAGGTAGAGAAGATATTAAAGAACTTGTATGTGAATATGGGTGAAAAGTACAAGGAAACAAAGATAGTTGTCTCATCAACTACCTTGATGGAAGAGTTAACGACATTATGGAATCAGAATCTTGGCCTTATATCCGAACGAGCCCTAAAGATTCATGAGGATCAGTAGTTTTTTACTAGGATTATGAAGGAATCATAAAATTTTCTTAAGAATTGTTTTTTGAGTAAGAAACACTGGTTAATGTTTGGATCGTCAATGATGCAGACTAACTAGATCATGGATTTGATTCATTCCAAGGTTTGGAAAGCATCGGTTGTGTCCCTAGGAAGAGTAAGGTACATTGAATCTTTCATTGATGACTATTATAGGGGATTTTGGTTGTTTTGAATCAAGAGGAAATTGAATATCATTTAAGTCTTCAAAACATTCATAGTGAAAAATCAGATTGAATCTAAAAAGAAGATCAAGTGTTTGAGGACTAACCATGGTAGAGAATATACAAGTGATGATTTTGATTCTTTTTGTTAACATGATGTTATCAAGAGTTAGTTCATGGTGGAATACACTACTTAGAAGAATGGAGTGGAAAAGTAGCTGAATATAACCTTTTTGGACATAATAAGGGTGATGCTAAAGACTACTGGAGTTACTATGACATTCTGGGCAGAAGTAGTAAATACTGCCTGCTATGTGATCAATCAATCCCCTATAGTGGAAATTGATATGAAGATGCTGATGAAGATGTGGAATGGTAAACCCAATAATTATTCTCAATTACATACTTTTGGAAGTCATGTATTATCACTATTTCATGGCCAGGAAAGATCAAAGTTGGACTCAAGATCAGAGGAATGTATCTTCATGGGATACACTGGTGGTGTGAAGGAGTATTGTTAGTGGGATCCCATTGCCCAAAATATTATCATCAGTAGAGATGTCATCTTTTCTGAAGACAAATTGAATATGAATATTGATAAAGACACATAGAAAGAGAGTATAGAAACTAAAATAGTCGAGGTGAAGGATGAAACAAATGAAGAACCTGTTTTCTATGAGGAATTACGAAAGCATGATGATCAAGTACTAGATAATCCTAGACTACAATGACCAAATCGAGAGAAAATACTGACAACATGGAACCCAGATTATGTCACTATGATAAATGTTTCAAATTTCTAATTAATAGAAGATAGAGAGTTATCATCTCTTTTGGAGGACACCCAGAGTCCAAATATATCATCAAGGATGGCGGCGATGCAGGAGGAACACGAATCCCTGAACATGAAGAAGAATTGGTATTTCGTTCCATTACCTCATGGGAGTAAGGATATTGGGAACAAATGGGTCTACAAGATCAAGAGGGATGAAACAGACAAGGTTTAAAGATATCGTCTGAGACTGGTGGTTAAAGGATATGCTCAGAAGGAAGGTATGAATTTCAATGAAATATTTTCTCGTATTGGTAGACTAACAAATATTCAGTCAGTGACGGTAATTTGTGCGGAATACACTCTTCATTTAGAGTAGATAGATGTGAAAAAATCTTTTCTCCATGGTGACATTGATGATGAAATCAATATTCTCTAATGAGAAGGTTTTGCAAAATAATGTAAAGAGAACATGGTTTTCAGGTTGAAAATTTTCATTACGGTCTCAAACATGTGTTGAGGTGTTGTTACAAGAGATTTTATTAATATATCACGATCCTTGGATACAATAGACTTAATTCAGATCCTTGTGCATATTTTGAGGGTCTATATGCTAATGATTTTATCATTATACTAATGTATATGGATGAAATGTTGGTTACATGCCCCACAAAATGACCAAATCTATGAGATGAAGGCACGGTTGTCTAGGGAGTTTGATATGAAGTACTTGGGACTATCAAAAAAGACTCTTGGAATAGAAATTTACTAAGACATGAATAATGGAAATATTTGGATATCACTAAAAAATTATTTGTGGAATGTCTTGGAACGATTCGAAATGAAATACTATAAGAAAATTTCTAACTCTCGTCCCATTAATTCCATGTTATCCTCTAAAATGAGTCCTAATAGTGAAAAATAGAGGATGAAAATGTCTCAAGTTCCATATGAATCAAAAATGGGGATTCTAATGTTCCCTATGGTTTTTACTTGAACATAGATTGCACATACAGTGGGAGAAGATAGTAGGTACATGGAGATTCTTGGACAAAATCATTGGAGCATGCTGAATAAGATCCTAAGATACATCAAGAAAACCTCATATATTGCATTATGTTTTGGAGGATCAGATTTCACTATCATAGGCTATGTTGATTCAGATTTTGTAGGTGATTCTGACCAGAGAAAATCTGCTACTGGTTATGTGTTTACTCTTGCAGGAGGATCTATGAGATGGATATAAAAGATACAGTCAGTTTTGGATTTATCAACGATAGAGGGAAAGTACATGGCCTATACACATTCATGCAAATAGGTTATTTGGAAGAAATGTTTTTTAGAGGAGATAAGGCACAAACAATATCAATTTCATTGTTTTGCCATAGTCAGAGTGCCTTTCAGATTGTAAGGAATCCATATTTTCATTTCAGGATGATTCACATTGGTGTACAATATCAATTTTTTGAAATACTGTGAATGAAATAAGTGTCGACTTGTATAAAATTCACACTAAATAAAATATGGAATATTTCATGGTGAATACGATTGGTTCTAACAAGTTCAGATGTTGTAGATCCCTGAGAAACCTTGTAGAGACATGAGTAGTAGGTTAGGTAGATAGAAGGGATGTGTGGAGATGTGATTGGAACATAATCAAATATCCAAGTGGGAGATATGTTGAAAGACGTTATGGAGAGAGAAAATATTAATGATGGTCACCGCATTCATTTGGAAATGTCATGGTAAAACGTCATGGTGACATCCTACCATTGATACACAATTTAATTTTTTAATAGAAAGTTAATAGAGAGGAGGCCAAAGGAGGTTAAGGCAGGCTATAAAAGGGGATCTTCTCCAGATATTTTTTTCATCAGATTCAGAAGCAACATATCTTCATCCTTAAGTGCAGTATTTTGTGAGGTGCTTCTCTATATTTTCAAAGAGATAATTACTTGGATGTTTTCTCCTTGAAATTGAGAGAGAGAGAGAGAGAGTTTGTACCCACGTTTTTTCATACTGAAATTCTTCAATTTGCCTTTGCTTTTTTACCCCATTCATTTGGGGGTTATTCCACGTTACATTCATTGTTTTTTCATCACTTTTTCACTTTATTTATATCTCGAAATTATCATTGAATTTATTGGACAATTTATTACAAGCCTAAATATTTTTTCTAAATGAGGACATCACTTCAGTTCTATTGTAACTAGTCGATGTCTATTGTAAACAAATTTCAATCACCATCTCCTTCTAAATACCACTTTTCACCACCCAAGACAATGTTTTCTCAATAAAACATGCTCACACGAGGCCTTGACATGACCATATTTTTTATCCTAAATACCAAATATATGAGAAATCGATATCTAATATATCCCATATAATCAAAAAAATATAAATAAAATGATAAAAATCATATTATGTTAATTTAAAAAACATAAAAAAACTAACTATAATTAGCTACTATCTCTCACCAGAAATCTGGCCAATACTACTATCTGTCTATATCATCTTGAACACGTCAAAAATGTAATAAATGGTTCAACCACGGACTATATTAATTTATAATATATATATCATATTAAATAATATTATTTACCAACTTTTGATGATTTATTCTAAAAGTTTTACTATCAACTCTGTGTTTGACATCCTGCCAGCCTCAATTATATTAGCTATAAGATGGTAGCCTCCTGAAAATATCATCTATCCAGTAATTGAAAAATATAAATGAATTCTGGGTGGGGAAACTACCCCAAAAATAGGATTTCATATAGCCACCCTTTTGCAACTCTAAAAAATCATGATAAAGAGGGTACCTTTATCAATGCAATTTTTAGCACTGATAAAGGTACCTCCTTTATCTTTGATTTTATGTATTGTTAATGGGCCCTCTATTATTACTACTGATAAAGGGTATATTTCAAAAAACATTAAAAATAATATATTTATATATTTATATATTTATATTGATATAAATATAACATATTTATTTTTAAATATGTTTTAGATAAGTATTAGGAGATATTTACACCTAATATATAACATGTTTAGAGAACACATCATATAAAATATTTTAAAAAAATATTATTAATTAATAATTTTTTAATTTTTATCAATTAGTAATCATTTAATAAAAAATTGAAGACCCAAAAAAATTAAAAAAATAATAATAGATCTAAAATAAGTTGAAAACATAACTCAAACTTCAAACGATGATAAATTTGGATCCATGTGTCTTTTTGAGCTGTACTACATATCAAATAGAAACCTATAGTGAAAAAATGAACTTTTCATCCTCCAGCATCTTACAATATTTCTAGGTAGGAGAGATATCAGTTTTTCAACTTCTTGAATGACATAATGGTTCTAGAGGAGTATTAACTGTATAAAAAGAATATTGTTTCAATAAATGATTTAATGTTAAATGTTCTAAAATCACATGACACTCATGTTTTACTGTGAGATCTAATTCCTATTACTTTATGTTTCATTTTTTCCTAGAATGTCCTCTATAAGTTAACCATGCTTTGTTTCTTCTACAAAGCTATATACAGTAAAGTTATGGATCTGGTGAAAATGAAAACTATAGAAAGAGAAATTATTATCATATTATGTGATATAGAAATGTTCTTCATACTAGAATTCATTGATATAACGGTTCATTTGATGGTTCACTTTCTTAAAGAGATTAGACTATGTGGTCCTATACACTATAGATGGATGTACCCCATTAAATGATCTATAATGATTTTGAATGTGTATATATAAAATCAATTTTGATCAGAGGGTTATACTGAAGATTGATATATTTTTGAGGAAGCCATTGAATTATGTACCAAATTCATTTCATGTGTGTAATGCATTGGTCTACTGAAATCTCATCACACTAGGTGGATAGTGGGTGAGGAATTTCTGGAAGAGATATAGTCACAATCAATATTGTAGATCATCAGTAGTCCCACCTTTAGGTTTTGAATAATGTTTTGGAGGTTTCCCCATAGGTTGAAACCGAAAAATAAATTCTTAGGCATTTGAATCCATCAAGGGTAAAATATAGATGTTAAATACACTCAATCAATAGTTTATAGAATGGTATTGGGACAATATTTTTAACGATTCAGATGAAAATCCTAATTCAATATCAGAACAACTTCGATGGTTAGCTAGATTACCAAGTGTGTATATATAATCATACAATGGTTATGTAATTATGGGTTATATATTCTATACAAATAGACATGATGGATACAATACATTTAAAAATAGTGTAGTTACACTTGTGGCCGATGCAATGCATATTTCTGGTACTAAGGACAAAAATCCATTTGACGTGAATATTTCATACATTGGCATCATCAAAAAAAATATGGGAGTTAGCTTATACAACATTCCATGTGCCAATTTTTCAATTATAGTGGGTTGATAACATGAAAGAAGTAAAATTATATGAATTTTGATAAGTGAAGTTCAATTTCAGTAACGAAGGATGAAAAGACGAACCATTTATAATGAAATCAAAGGTTATACAAGTATTTTATGTTCTAGATACCAAAAACTGAAAGTGGTAAATTGTTATGTTATCGACCAAAACCACTGAAGTGTCAGATAAAAATTCAATTGAGGCTGAAAAACTCATTAGGACATCATAATCATTTCATAGAGGTCTTAATTTATACGGTGTTTCTTTGTTAGAGGAGAACAAAATGAGGTGACTTGAATAGTCGATATAGGGGTCAAATCTCTTCAGCCATTAAAAAAAGAGTGTTTATTAATTAGGTTATTTTTTTAAAATACATTGTGTTACCTCATGTTATTATATGTTTGTTGTTGTATTGACATAATAAAAAATTAATGTTAATCCACTTCTGTAGATAATGAATTATGCACATGCTGGATTCTTGGTTGGTAATAATGGTCCAAGGGTTCCCTCATGTTTTGGTTTTTTACACGGGTGTGTGAGTTATTTCATTGGGGAGGCGGATGAGCCTGTAAGGGTTTATGCCTTCTTAGGGTTTCCCCATGTCTCTGTATCTTCTTCTCACCTCAGATCGACATTAGAGAAATCCTAGGTGCTCCTTCTCAGTGTTTTCATAGCGGCGGTTCCTCTTCCAGGCGTGGCATTGAGGTACCTCCATGGGCACGGCCTTCTAGGATTTTCCCACCATTTTATGGCCTGTTCATTTGGAAGCACGGTGTTGATACTGGTCTAAGATCTAGTTCCTCCTGGATGGGGGTCGAAGCTTCGATTCTATTTTAGATGGGGGTGGGTGCGGTGGTTCGATGTGGATTCCATGTGAGTTTGCGAAGGCGGTGACAAGATATAGCTCTGATTTGCAGCTAGGCATCACGACTGTCTTTGTGGTTTTGTTCTCTTTTTTATTTTTTGCCCTTTTGATTTGTCTCTGGGTATTTTTGAGCCCTATTTGGAGCATGGTGATTTTGGGTTCTCGTTTTGTGGTTCGTTCGGATCTGACGTTGTTGCAGCGGCGACATGGACGAGATGCGTTGGGTTTTCTAGGTGAAGTTTAATTGCGAATTTATGTTTTAGTGATGAGTTTACTTCTATTTTCATCCACCATTTGTGTGCGATGGTATTATTTTGGTGGTGGACCATGTGTTGGTGATGTAATTCGTGTTTTTGGAGACTGATGAAGGATTCAGTATGGGGTCTTGGATCGGGTGTGTTTACGTTGTTTGGGGACATCGTAAGATGAGAATTCAAGTGGCCGTGCGGACTGTTTGAGCTGATATGTGTTATTTGATCTGGTTATTTTGGATTTTGGATTGTGGATTGTGGGTGATTAGTTTGATGTCTGTAGGTTCTCACTAACAAAAAAAGTAACTTATTTGAAAATAAAAAAAAATGAAGTTTCAGTCAGAATTGTGCACATGCTGGTGCTCCCAATCCCGAGGAACAGTAGGTCATTCAACCTATTGTTTCTTTAATTGTAGAGGAACAATGAACTTCTTCATTTTCTGGTAATCCCAATCCCGAGGAATAATAATTTTTTCAATCTATTTTTGACACCAGTGTTGAGGTTCAACAAGCATCTTCACATGCTAATGCTACTTCTACAGAGAAATAACATATTGATGATGTTGAATCTAAGGAAATGTTAGGTGATGAAGGACCAGTGATTTAGAAAAAATAGGTGCTCCATATATTGATGGTGTTAGAAAAAATCATGAAGGCCAAAATGAAAGGCATCAAATATGAGGTCGGATGGAATGCACGGGGCCAGATTGTAAACTCCAAAAAGGTCATTTTTAGTAGTTACATTGCAATCATCCCTTGGTTATGCATACCAACTGGTGTAGTTTTGTGGAACCAAGTTGTTCCAACGCTTATGAAACTGATGTGGGAAGAGATTACAGTAACATTATGAAATCATTTCTTTATTTTACTAGAAAATAAAATACTGAAACAATGAATTATTCATCACTATCCCTTGAAGATTACATTTATATTAGATATGTCCCATAATAAATATGTATTAATTCTTTATATAAGTATTCATAGAGGATTTCACAAAATTCTACTAATTCATCATCTAAAATAAGCCAATGGGAAAATAATCCCACACCCACTTCTTATGTATGCACCCCTGCTAACCGAATAATAATGAGATTTGTTTACTAAACATCATATCGATGTGTCTTTTCAAGTACATTGTGGCTAGTAATATATTGTATGAAAATAAATATATTCATCACATTGAGTGAAAAAAAATTATTTATGAAATATAAACTGAGTGTTGAATATAATGGAGGGGCAGAAAAATCAACATACCTCTAACTTAAAGTAAGGATTGGGTACGCTTCACTTGAAAAAAATTGTACATATTTTAAATCTACCGTAACCGTTTTATAAGAAATGATATGAAAAAATAATTCTGTTCCTATATGTATATGCAGATTGATGAATCCAAATCAATATCCACTTCCAAATACACCATGTGTTGTGGAAAGAGGCTTGTGAAAATAAATATGGGATACTTATAGATGAAAATAAATAAAAAGGGTAGGAATCATGTATAATTATGAAATAATAAAAATTTGTTTTTCTTTAATTCAAAATTACCTAAAAATGATTACTTATTTTCCTATATTTTATATCCATCTTAGTCACATGAATCATCTACACCTGTATTAGATTAACACCTACTATCAGTGTCCTTATAGCGGATAGAACAATATGGTCACATCGGAGGTGCGGGTTTTTGGGTGACAACACAAACAGATTTTGATAAAAAAATAATTGGAGGATAAAGATGAAGAAATGAAATAGATGAAAGAAAGACTAGATACACTTTAATAAAAATTCCAATAAAAGAGAGAGTTACTAGAAACTAGTATAGAGAGAAGCGAAGATAAAAAAGAACTCAAGAATAACAATTGCCTGAATATCCCACCCCACACCCACCATCATTGAGATGAGCCCTTCCCCTCAAAAAGATGTCTTGGAAAAGGTAATCATTGTTCTAATAATTGTATCTATAAAATTTGAATCATATATACACAGATACCTTTATGTTGTTGATATTATACAGGGTGATAATGACTGTGATTTATATCTATGAACACCCACCCATCACCTTGTAGTGAGGGATACAATGTTTAATATCAAAAAAGATGTGCTAAACAATAAACCACTTCCAATAGGTCTTTTGAGAGTGTCGATTAGTGTATCTAATGATCTGAGCGTTGATCAAACTATTCCAATTGATGAGGAAGATATTCATAAGTTTGACCAACTATTGGAACATTCATCTCATGGCCATGAAATATTGTAAAAAAAAATATGTCGACAAGGAGGTATTCATTTCCTATTTATTTTTAATGATAAACATTTAATAATTAATGAAAAAGGACTGAACTGATGAATGATATTAAAAATGGACAAAGGGATGGGGGTAAAATGGAATTTAGACTCAAAACCATGTAATAGATAAACCAACTAATTAAAAAGATCTTCCAAAAGAACATTTACCCCCCCATTGAATATCCACGTTTACTAACATTAAACGTTTATGCGGATACAAAGTTACAAAGTGCTAGTAGTCACGTGGTTGATTTTGATGAGAAAATTTGAGGGGAGGATGTTACTGACTATATTTATACTAATAATGTAGATGAAATCATCTACTATGAATAGATAGGTGACTCAATTATAAATGTATACATGAGGTACGTTTTTGTGATTTAATTTTACAAAACATGATATACCATGTTAATTATGAATAAATATATTTCAGATTTTTTGTAGGCATATATATCAATACCAATTCAATGGATTTACCCATAAAAACTTGGACCCGTTAGTCCTCACGTCAACTCTACAGACCAAACAAAAAAATAATCCAATCAAATGAATTAATGAGTGGAATACCTAGGAAAATAGTTTGAAAGAAAACTTGGGGATGAAATAATATTATTAATATAAATGATGTTGAGATAAAATGCTAAAATATAATCATATTTAACATATTTTTCATTTAATTCATTACTTATTCCTTTTTTTAGAAACACTCGATTCTCATTACAATCAATTTGGATACTCTAAAAATTTATTTGTTGGGTTCACTACATATATTACTAACAAACCGACCACACATGATAACATTTTTTAATTTTTAATACACTACATCGAACATTTTTTAACTAAACTTCAAGTTATATAATTATATTATTTTTTAATTAGTATTCTATTATTATAGGGCGGTGTGTAAATATCATCAAAATCATGGATTGAGGACAAGCATTACGCACAAGGACCCAGACATGTTCTACAACTGGATATTTATCAAGGTATATATAATAATATTTAACTATCCAAACACATATAAAATAATTACTTATTTTCCTCAATGTTTGTATAGTGTCTAAAATGAACAAATGGAAAAAATTTGGGTTATTATGATTGTAAATTTATCAGAGAGATCATATTCCATCAAAAAACACATCCCCGAAGAGGTATTTTCAAAGTTAATTAATAATTTATATAAACTATTTATTAATCTTTTGTATATTTATATTTTTCCAGTACTATTATGAAAGTTGAAAAAAATAATATTTATAAGATGATATAATTTTTCTTAGAAACAAATGGGCATCATGCCTGATCATGGAATGTATAAAAATGGCATGAAGATGTGAATTTTATCGAAGTAATGGATTGTTTCATATTTATGTTTTATTTATTTATTTTTAGTATTACCCTCAAAAGAATTTTTTTTCTTATACTAGAGGATTCCTTAGAATTTAGGATTCTTTTGAAACTTTAGTACATGTAGGAATCAAAAACACCTCAATCTGACATATGGCGTGATCAGTATGACTCAATGTGTGTCTTTTTATTTAAAATTGACATTAATAATAGTGCAATATAAAACTCACAAACTCAAAACCAAAAAAAGTATTTCAAATTATTTTTGTACTCTAGTATAATGATCTATAAGTCATTTAAGATGTGTAGGACTCAGCCACACAGCAATCCAAAAAATGGTGTGACCAGTATGACTCAGAGTTTCTGTTATCAGTTTTAATTCAACATTTTACTTCAAAATATGTCACTCACTAAAAATTAATAACACACACTCAGATTGTCTTAATAATTTAGTTAATAGATTCATAAATAATTTTGTACATGTAGGAATTGTTCTCATGTCAAACTGATACAAGATGTGACTGGTATTAGTTAAAGTGCATGTTTCTAGATTATAATGAAATTTTACTAAAATAGACAAGTGACATACTAAAAAACCAAAAAATTTATTTGTATTGATTTAATACTTTATTACAACTATCCATAAGTCACTTGGGATGTGTAGAAATCATTTTCACCTCAATTTGATGGACGGTGTGACCAGTATGACTCCAAGTCCATATTTTGATTTAAAATTGACATTAATTTTTGTAAAAATGAACAGGTGACATACTGAAAAATGAGAAAACAAATTCGGATTGTTTTAATACTTTTGGGTAAAAATTAATGAGTCATTTGAGATGTATAGGAATCATCTGCACCTCAATATGAGACACATTGTTACCATTATGACTATAAGCGCGTCTTTTTTATTTAAAATATACATCAATTTTAGTAAAATGGTCAATAGACCTACTCAAAAATGAGAAAACACATTTGGATTTTTATGATATTGTAGGAAAAATATCCAAAAGTTAGTTGGGATGTGTATGAATTAGCTGAACCACAATTTGATCCTCAACAACTCCCAGAAGTAGCTATAAAATGAGCTGCAAAATTTTCATCTCACCCAAAAAAGAATGAAAAACAAGAATAGAATAAAGGAACCAATGATCTAATGATGTTGATAATAGAACCAAAGGCATGGTGGCCAATTTTATCCTCCTCTAGAGTGTTGATAATAACTTGACAATTATATTTGACCACAAGTTGAGAGATGAAATTAATTGCATACCAATCCAGATAGTCATGGCCACTGCTACAGGAGGAGACCAACAAGAAATTTATGATTAAAGACGAGCCTAAATAATAGAGCCTACATGGTCCTAGAGAACCACCACAAGGTCAAAAGAGCCATCACCTAGAATTTCCGCATTAGTATTAAGCTTAAAAATACCATGAGGGGGATGAATCCATCTGACGAGAGAGGGATGAACAATTATTTGATAACTGATGTTGAAACCCACATTTTGGCATCACTTATTGCATAACCAACATTAAAACTCTCACTAACATATTTTTAACATATCTTATCCATAACTGATATCAACACTCTATTCGTGTGAGTTTTAATATTTATAACGTATAACTGAACAATCATGATGAATTCATAACATATTTGTACTTCAATTATACTCAGCCATCAATATATCTTTTAACCAAATTCATTGGAAGCATATATTTATTTTAATGTATATCTATTTCATTATTATTATAATTATAAATATAAATATTTAAAAAGAATATATATATATATATATTTATAAAGATAATAAAAATAATAAATATATTTTTTATTTAAAAAATAATTATAATATTATAATTATTTAAATATATATTTATTTA
The DNA here is from genome assembly GCA_963277665.1 of Viscum album. NCBI lineage: Eukaryota > Viridiplantae > Streptophyta > Magnoliopsida > Santalales > Viscaceae > Viscum > Viscum album. The sequence continues at coordinate 905,995,619 of OY728153.1, forward strand.
ATTATAACTTATAAATTGTTTTTTAAAAAGTATATATATATTTGAATTATTAATACATATATATTAATTATAAACATGCGTTTTTTATCTAATTTATACGAATAATATTTATTTTTTAATATAAATGTAATATTTTTATATAAATTAATAATATTATTTATTAGAAAAATTTATCATCGCTAAAAATAGAATTTTTCCTAGATTATATGTTTTCTCCAAAATGATTTCATTTTTGAGAAAATTGTTAATGATGACAGGGTTTGTATTTCAATGATTCATAACTGGGGCTCTTAGTGGGTCAATATTGAGGGGGATCGTCCACCTTCACAAGTTCATTCCCCACCTATCAGATGGATCCCCCCCTTTGGGAGTTCTCAAACTTAATACTAATGTAGAGACCCCTGGGGATTGTTTTTTTGGCCATTGGATAGTCCTCCTGGATCATGCTGGCTCTCTTATTGCGGCTCGTCATTCCTCGAACATTGTGGATTAGTCTACTCATGTGGTAGAGGCCATGACTATTTGGAATGTTATGCAGTTCATCATGCCTCTTGCTGGAAGGATGTTGTGGTCTAATCTGATTGTCAAGTTATTATCAACACACTGAAGGAGGATAAAGGTGGACTCCAAGCCTATGGTTCAATTATCTTCATATATTTGGTTCCTTTGTTCTCTTCATGTTGTTTTCCCTTGGCTTGGAGATAGGGCAATCGAGTGGTTCTTTTTTTTGGCTACTTTTGGAAAACATTGGGGGTCTAATTGATGGATTTTTTCTTTTCCTCCAGAATTATGCATTTTTCCTTTGGTTGATATCTATGTTTTTAGGATTGTCTTTTTGAAAAAAATAAAGGCCCCCTTTATCAGTGCTAATGAAAGGGCTGATAAAGGTTACACCTTTATTGACGTTTCCATAGCGCTGATAAAAGGAAGATTTATCAGCACTTTTATCCAACAGTGATAAAGTTCCCCCTATTATTCGCGCTTTCTTGTTAGCGTTGATAAATCCTGATGCATCCCTTACCCCAATCAGTGGTAGTGAATGGGAGGATTCGCCGCGTGTTGCCGACATCAACATTAGGAGCGGTTTAAACTGCCACAAAATCAAAAAATAACCACTCCTAAACGATGATTTTCTACTAGTGGATACATAACCCATTTATGATGTGTTGGAATTGACTCCATGTCAATCTGACATTTGATTTGACTAGTATGACTCAGAGTTTTTGTTTTCATTATAAAAGGGACATTTTATTTTATTGATATAATTATTAACAATTAATTAAATAATTAAGAAAATTAATAACTAATGATATCATTAATATATTTAATAATTGTTAATATAATTTATAGAGATAATTAATTAACATTTTATTTAATAATTAATAATAAACTTAATAATAAAAAATTGAAATTTTAATTAACAATTAATTTTAAATTTTAAATATAATAAACAAAAATAAAATTAGTATTATAACTTATAAGATCATTAATATATATAGTAATTAAAAATATAAAATATCATAAGTGAATTATATATCAATAAATTTTATTTTTTTAATTTTTTATGAACTGTTACTAAGAAAAAAATTGTATTTATTGGGTGGAAAAGCCTTTTTACAAAGGACGATCATTGTAGAAAGCCTACTAAAATAAAAAAAACCATAATTTTTTTTAAAAAAACTACCCTAATTGTGTCGAACATTTACTCAAAAGTTTATATAAATACATAAATTTTATAAACAAATAAATTATTTGAAAACAAATATAGATTTATAAAGAAAAATTTATTGTTTTTTTGTTATAATATATGTTATAATTTATTTAAAATATTAAATTAATGAAGAAATAAAAAAATTATAAATTAAGTTATTTTATTAGTTTTCAATTATTAAAATTAATAATCAAGACAAAAAAATCTATTATTAATCAAATAAATTTTTACTAACCAATACTCATTTTAGTATAACCCTTCGGTTCTTTTTTATTCATTTTTCTAATAATTGTTCTGTTAACCACCTATTTGCCCACCCGTTGGGGGTAATCTCTACAAAAAATATATTTCCATTTATGAATGCTTAGATAAAAAATCAAAAGATAGAAAATATATACATACATATATATATATATATATTAAATTTTGTATAAAGGTTGATACTAGTAAATGTAAGATTATTGAATTAAAATCAACATTAAATATTAGATGCGAGTCAAATATTCTCAAAATCAATTATAAATTATTAAAATAAAATTCATCAAAATTATTAAAATATACAACTTTTATAATTATGTTTCAAATGTTCATTAAAAATCACCCATCATTAGGGATTTCGATCCGTCAAATATGCATGAAATTGGGATAATCTAATCATAACTCATTTTATTTTTTCAAACTCAAATACATATATAACCATTTTATTTTTAAAACACTACTTCTAATTATTTTATATTATATTTTGAAATGAAATTTTAACTACACACACCGGCTTAATTAATGAGACATCTATTATTTTTAATTTTAAAATTTATTTATAAATCAAAAAGCAATTGATATCAAAGAAAACTAATAACTTTTATAATTTTATTGACATTTTAAAATAAATCGGTATTCAGTTAATAACAAATAATTTAGTTAGATTATAATTTAGATTTCATTTATAAATTTAATATTAATAATACTCAAAATAAATTAATAAATTAAATAGTTTTACTATCTTTTTAATAATTAGTTAATAAATTAATTAACATTAAATAAATAGGGTTGGGTAATTCCTTGATATTAATTGGCATTATAAATAAAAGATTTGTGTATCACACCTTTCTTGGTATTAGGAGGAATGTTTATGAAGGTAATGGCCAAAATAAAGGAAGATGGTACTATATAATGGTGGGGGCTGTGTTTTCAAACTTCAAGCCTCTGACTGGAATTTCCCTCTTCTCTTAAACCCCTCACCCCATGATGACGAAGATGAAGATTTTAAAGTGATGGATTTATGGATCCTGGGGGATGTCGTGTTTTTGTGGAAAATCATTAGAAAAGTTCAAAAATCTGGAGTAGTCGCCTGGAGTCCCACGACCCATGATGAAGCCGACAATGAGGTCTTCAATAAAAGAGGTTATCACCAGTGCACCGATATTATCCCGATGGATAATAGAAGAAGAATGCGAGGGACCCCATCCATCCATCCCCTTCTCTTGGGAACACTTCCATGGGGTACCTAACCAAGAAGATCCAAAATTGACCCAAACCTGACACTGACACTGGAGAACCCTGGGGTGATGGCACATGTGGATGTTGGGCGCCTTCCTGGTTGGCGCACTGGGCAACGCCTCCTCAAATGGTGCACATGCGGTATCTGTTTTAATGTGGTGTTTTAATACGGGCCAAGACCGCGTGAATTAATTCACGCGGTGACACTCTTTTGACGCGGCGACATTATTTTGACGCTGATTCTTTTCCTATATAAGGAGGCAGAGGCAAGGCATTTCATCATCACTGGCAGCAACAACACCGAGAGCAAATCCCATTTGGTGATCGCCTTTCTTTGACGATCATCTTTCTTGCTCTCCACCTTTTGATCCATACTTTTATTCTTGAGTATTACTTTTGAGATCCCTTCCATTTTGGGGAGTCTCTACCGTGTACTTCTTGATTTTAGTGTATCCCTCTTTCTGGACTAGGTCCCGTGGTTTTTCCCTTTCGGGTTTTCCACGTAAAAATTTCCGGTGTCAAATTTATTTTTTCTACACATTTAATTTTGTCGCTGCACATCCTCTTCTATTTGGGGGGAAAGATTCAATTTCCGTTGCGCGTTCGCTTTTTCTTTTGTTTGCGCGTTCCTCGCTTTCCCGTCTTTCCCAACATCTGGTATCATAGGGTTTGGTTCTTTTCTTTTCATATTTATTATGGAGGCCAACTACAGTCGGATGATTTTGTTAAATGGTACCAACTACCATATGTGGCGACTTAAAATGAACGATCTGCTTTTTGTCAAGCGAATGCATCTTCCAGTGTTTAGTACCCAGAAGCCAGAGAGAATGTCAGACGAAGAATGGGTGTTCGAGCATGAGATGGTTTGCGGTTTCATTCGTCAATGGGTCGAAGACAACGTGATGAACCACATTGTCAACATCTCTCACGCCAGAACATTGTGGGAGAAGCTTGAGACGACCTACGCTTCGAAGACGGGAAACAATAAACTGTTTCTTCTCAAGCAAATGATGAACTTGAGGTACAGAGAAGGTACGTCTATTTCTGATTATTTAAGTGAATATCAAGGATGTTTTGATCAGTTGTCTGGCATGGGTATCAATTTTGAAGATGAGGTTTTAGCTCTTTTGCTTCTTAACACTTTACCCGATTCTTGGGAAAATTTACGTGTTACTCTAACCGGTTCTGCTCCTAATGGTGCTGTGACATTTAGTTTTGTCAGGTCTTCTATTTTAAATGAAGAGGTCAGGAGACGTACTCAGGAGAAATCTTCTTCCGAGCTTTTGGTCACAGAGAACAGGGGGAGAAGCCAGGACCGGGGGCAGAGCAGTCGAGATAAGAGCAGAGGCAGAAGTAAATCCAGACTGAAGCAGAGAGATTTTGAATGTCATCATTGTGGTAAGAAGGGGCATGTTAAGAAGTTTTGTTATCAGCTGAAAAGAGAGAACAGATTGAAGGAAAATCAACAGAAGAAAAATGGCGATGGAGAGGATCATGTTGCCGCTGCTACAGGGGGTGATCTTGTTATTATTTATGATTCCATTAACATTGCTTCTGATGATTCTTGCTGGGTTGTTGATAGTGGTGCCTGTTTTCACGTGACATCGAAGAAGGAGTTCTTTACATCCTACAGCCCAGGTAATTTTGGGATTTTGAAGATGGGAAATGATGGACATGCTGACGTTGTAGGCATCGGGACTGTTTGTTTAAAGACCAGTACAGGAAGTAAGCTGATTTTGAAGAATGTCCGACATGCACCCGAGGTTCGTTTGAATCTTATCTCTACCAGCGTTCTTTATGATGAAGGGTTTATCAGCACTTTCGGTGATTGCCAATGGAAGCTTTCCAAGGGCTCTTTGATTGTGGCTAGAGGGAAGAAGCAATCAGGTTTGTACTAGACTAGAGCTTCTATTTCTTGTGATACTGCTTGTGTTGTTGAGTGCAGTGTTTCGTCCAAGTTGTGGCATAAGAGGCTCAGTCACATCAGTGAGAAAGGTCTCGGTTGTTTGGCCAAGAGAAATCTTCTTCCAGATTTGAAGAGTGTCAAGTTGGACACATGTGATCATTGCATGGCTGGAAAACATAGCAGAGTGAGTTTCAGCAGTCATCCTCCACACAGGAAGTCACAGGTACTTGAATTGGTACATTCTGACGTTTGTGGTCCTTTGAAATCAAAGACCTTTAGTGGCAGTCTTTATTTTGTTACATTTATTGATGACTACTCACGAAAGCTCTGGGTTTATGTTTTGAAAGCCAAAAGTCAGGTGCTCAGTGTTTTTAAGCAATTTCATGTTTCTGCTGAGAGAGAATCAGGAAAGAAATTAAAATGTATTCGCACTGACAATGGAGGAGAGTATTGTGGCCCGTTTGATCAGTATTGCAGGCAGGAAGGTATTCGGCATCAGAAGACGCCGCCCAAGACACCTCAGCTGAATGGTGTAGCTGAGCGGATGAACAGAACTTTGCTGGAAAGAGTTCGTTGTTTGCTTTCAGAAGCAAAGTTGCCTGGACATTTTTGGGGTGAGGCTTTACTTACTGCTGCTTATATTATCAATTTGTCACCTGCGGTTGCTTTGCAGACAGACACTCCCGACAAATTTTGGTATGGGAAAGAGATCAGGTACGATCACTTGCGTGTTTTTGGTTGCAAGGCTTTTGTTCATGTGCCTAGAGATGAGAGATCCAAGCTGGATGGTAAGACACGCCAGTGTATTTTTATTGGCTATGGACACGATGAGTTTGGGTACAGGTTCTATGATCCTGTTTTGAGGAAACTTGTCAGAAGTCGCGATGCAGTGTTTAAGGAGGATCAGACTATTGCAGACATTGATAAGGGAGAAAAAGATGCTTCTCCAACTTCTGATGGTTTTGTCAGTCTTGAGCCAGGTTCTAATTCACATTTACCTCATGTTGTTGATTCTGATGATCATGTTGATGTACAGAATGATGCTCAAGGTGAACAGGTTGGAGTTGAAGTTTCCGATGCACCTTTTGTTTCTGATGATCCGGTTCCAGGGGTTATTAATGAACCCGCAGTTCCACTCCGGAGGTCATCTCGGCATCGCACCGTTTCTACTCGATATTCACCTGATGAGTATGTGCTCCTCGCTGAAGGGGGAGAACCAGAATCGTTTGATGAGGCAATGGAGAGTGAACAGAAGGATAGATGGGTTGCGGCAATGGATGACGAGGTGAAATCATTGCACGACAACCACACTTTTGAGCTGGTGAAGTTACCGACAGGGAAGAGAGCTTTGCAAAATCGGTGGATTTATCGAATTAAGAATGAAGAATCCAGTTCTGTTCCACGATACAAGGCAAGGTTAGTTGTCAAAGGCTTCCGTTAGAAGAAAGGTATTGATTTTGATGAGATTTTCTCACCTGTTGTCAAAATGTCTTCCATTCGGGTTGTTCTTGGTTTGGCTGCCAGTTTAGATCTGCAGATTCAGCAGATGGATGTGAAGACAGCTTTCCTCCATGGAGATTTAGAGGAGGAGATTTCTATGGAGCAACCAGAGGGTTTTGTTGAAACAGGTAAAGAAAATCATGTCTGCAAGTTGAAGAAGAGCTTGTATGGTTTGAAACAAGCTCCGAGGCAGTGGTATAAGAAGTTTGAATCTGTCATTTCTCATCAGGGTTTCAGGAAGACATCTTCTGATCATTGTGTTTTTGTTCAGAGATTTACTGATGATGATTTTATTATACTGTTGCTTTATGTTGATGATATGATCATTGTTGGCCATGATACTTCTAGAATTGACAGATTGAAGAAGGATCTTTGTCAGTCTTTTGCGATGAAAGACTTGGGGCCAGCACAGCAGATTCTTGGCATGACGATCTCCCGTGACAGGAAGGCCAAGAAGTTGTGGTTATCTCAGGAGAGATACATTGAGAAGGTTCTTCAGAGATTTTCTATGGATAGAGCGAAAGTGGTTAGTACTCCTCTTGCTTTACATTTTAAGCTCAGTTCCAGTCAGTCACCTTCTACTGATGAAGAGAGAGAGGAGATGCAACACATACCTTATTCATCTGCTGTTGGATGTTTGATGTATGCAATGGTATGTACTAGACCTGATATAGCTCATGCAGTTGGTGTGGTCAGTCGTTTTCTATCAAATCCAGGTAGAGAGAATTGGAGAGCATTGAAGTACATTTTTCGTTATCTTCGTGGTACTTCTGATCTGAGATTGTGTTTTGGCAAAGAGGAACCTATGCTTTGTGGCTTTACAGATTCAGATATGGCAGGAGATATCGATTCGGGGAAGTCTACTTCAGGCTATTTGATCACTTTTGCAGGGGGAGCTGTATCTTGGCAGTCTAGATTACAGAGATGTGTTGCTTTATCTACCACAGAGTCAGAGTTTATTGCAGCTACAGAAGAATTGTTGTGGATGAAAACATTTATTCGAGAGCTCAATTTAAATCAGGACAGGTATGTTTTATTTTGTGATAGTCAGAGTGCTATTTGTTTGGGAAAGAATTCTACTTTTCATGGCAGGTCGAAACATATCGATGTTCGATATCATTGGATTCGCAATGTCCTTGATTCGAGACAGTTAGAGCTTGAGAAGATCCACACTGATGACAACGGGTCAGACATGTTGACCAAGAGTTTACCCAGAGGAAAATTTGAGACTTGCCGACAGATTGCAGGGTTGGCGGTGATCCCCACTTGAGTCGGAGGGGGAGATTGTTGGGCGCCTTCCTGGTTGGCGCACTGGGCAACGCCTCCTCAAATGGTGCACATGTGGTATCTGTTTTAATGTGGTGTTTTAATGCGGGCCAAGACCGCGTGAATTAATTCACGCGGTGACACTCTTTTGACGCGGAGACATTATTTTGACGCTGATTCTTTTCCTATATAAGGAGGCAGAGGCAAGGCATTTCATCATCACCGGCAGCAACAACACCGAGAGCAAATCCCATTTGGTGATCGCCTTTCTTTGACGATCATCTTTCTTGCTCTCCACCTTTTGATCCATACTTTTATTCTTGAGTATTACTTTTGAGATGCCTTCCATTTTGGGGAGTCTCTACCGTGTACTTCTTGATTTTAGTGGATCCCTCTTTCTGGACTAGGTCCCGTGGTTTTTCCCTTTCGGGTTTTCCACGTAAAAATTTCCGGTGTCAAATTTATTTTTTCTGCACATTTAATTTTGTCGCTGCACATCCGCTTCTATTTGGGGGGAAAGATTCAATTTCCGCTGCGCGTTCGCTTTTTCTTTTGTTTGCGCGTTCGTCGCTTTCCCGTCTTTCCCAACAGTGGATTCCAATTATGGTCGGCAGTGTCCTACCATCCCATTCTCCTGGCAACACACCCATGGGGGACCCAATCTAGGGGATCACGAATGCACCCCAACTCTTACACATGAAATCTCTACTCCCCCAGGGGACCCATGTGAGGGGATCCCGAATTTACCCCAACTCCCCATGGGAACCCAATACGCGGTAAAGTATTCCCTAATGGGTGGTGTTTGTTAGAATGGTTACAATGGAGGGAGGTTTCCAGTCCTACCATTTTCCTCAGAGCACTTTCTCGGGGTGACCAAGGAGATCTAGAAGCCATACAAATCCAAGAGCTCCTGGCGGAGGTGGATCATAGTTGAGGTGGGATATGGATGTGTAGGTGTGCTGGGTGGATCATGGTGCAGACACTCCAGGATGTCCTGGTGGAGGTGGAATGCGGTTGAGGCGGGATGTGGATGTGTAGGTATACAGGGAGGAGCATGATACAATCTCTCTGGGAGGTTATGGTGGAGGTAAAACATGGTTGAGGAAATATATGGAGGTTTCGATGTGCAGGGTGGTCATGGTGGGGTAGAGTGCAGTAGTAGTGTGCGGTCATATCTGAGGCAGAATATAGTCGAGGCTCGGACACATTGCGACTGACTTTCATTAGCGTGGTCATGGTGCGGGGATTTTCTTTTAAAATCCCATAATAAACCAATTATTAAATATTTTTTTTGATTAATATCATTTTTAAATTTTTTTATTGTATAAATAATGAAAATAAAATTACTAATAAATCATTATTTAATATGAATTTCAATTTGAAATTATATTTTTTATATGTACTAATATTTCGATATGTTATTTATATAGTTCATATCACTATATTATAATATTTATATACCACTATAAAAATAATGGCTTTTGAGATAGGTTTTTCATGACGAATTCCCACCGCAAAAAGTTAATTGTGATAAGAATTCATCACAACAAACCATCATGGAAAATCAGGATGTAAATAATAGAAATTGTGATGGGATGTAGAAATTATCCTTAGGGTGATTCAATTTATGACAAAACTATTTAGCCATCACAAATACTATTTACGATCAAACGTTTTTTCATTGCACATTATTCTATTCTTGATGATTTTCAATGGAATAACAAAATGAAATTAATTTTATAAATAAGTAATTAAACATATTTTCCTATAAAATATATTTCTCAATATATAAGCCTTATCTAAATAAAAACTAATATCCATTTTATTTAAAACACAAATATATGAATATTTATATACCTATATAATATGTGTATATATATATATATTAGCATGTGTCTGTATTAACAAACTAATATATATTATCTATATATCCAAACATAGGAATATACATAATGGATAATTTTATAAATAAATAATTAAAAATATTTACATATAAAATATATTTCTCAATATATAAGCCTCATATAAATAAAAACTAATATCCATTTTATTTAAAACACAAATATATGAATATTTATATACCTGTATAATGTGTGTGAGTGTGTCTATATATATATATATTAGTATGTGTAACAAACTCATATATATTATCTATAATCCTTACAAAGTAATATACATATTAAGATATAATATATGTAAATATATGTAATTGTCTATAATTTAAATTACAGATACACATAATATAGATATATATATATATTGTATATATGTATTTATTTATTTGTTTTATTATTTATACACACACACAAAAACATATTTTATAAATGTATTTAAAAATAATCTTATAAATATATATTAATACATGAATAAATAAAAAAAATATAACTATATAACTATATATAAAAATAAATAGATATAAATATAAATATATAAATATAATTAACTATATATATAATTAAAACTAATATATGTATGCAATTTCTCTATGAGATTATTATTTTTAGCATCATTTTAGATACAAAATTGCCTCTTAATATTAATGAATTCTACCAAAAATAAAATATTTATTTCATATTATATACGACATATCATATCCATCAAAGTTAATTTAAATTTCTATCAATAATCAATTAATTATTTTTTAAAAAATTAATAATGTTAAAATATTTTTCCAATAACTTATTAATTATTTTTTGACTAGTAGTGTGGTTTTTGTGAACCTCGTTCACAGACTCCAGGACCCGTTTTTTAAAAATATTTTTACTTATCCCATATAAAAAAATCAACTACATTTTTCTTTTTAAAATTTTCATAAAGAAATCATTTTTTTAAAATAAATTAAAGTGAATGAAAACAAATTCCATTACTATTTTTTTTGAAAATAACAAAAAAATAGTTCCTTCAAAAAACCATAAAAAATTATTGTTTATTGAAAAAATAAAATCCCTATTTCACTTAAAAATCATAGTTTTTTATATATTACATTAAAAAAATAATATTTACTTAAAATAAAATCAATCAATTAAAATTACAAACAAAACTACTTTAATTAACAAAAATAAAAAAATAAGACTTTGTTAAAAATAAATAATAACCTTTCTTCTAATGTAATTTTGAAGGGAAAATGATGTTGTTTTCTTTTCTAACGTTAATTTTTTTAATTAATATTTTTTATTTTGGTTGAAAGGATAACAGGGATTTTTTGATATTTTAAATTTAAAATAGGATCTTTTAGAAAATGGTAAATTCTTTAATTATCAAAATAAAGAAGAATAAAATTCATTTTTAAATTCCAAATACATCATAAAAATGAATATTTAATTTTTATATTTTAAAATAATATAAATAATTTTTTTTTTTAATTTGAAAATTGGGATATTTTTAATTTTATTGTGGATTAATATTTTTTTATAAAAGATTTTTAAATTTGGAATATAGATTTTATTAATACTTCCAATGGAAATAGTATTTTTTTACTAAATTTTCATAAATGAAATTTAGCTTTTTATTTTATTTTTAAGGAAAATAAATAAATAATTTTATTTTTTAAGTGAATGCTTGATTTATTTTAATTTTTTTTTATTTTTATTAATGAAAAAGGAGTTTTTATATTTTAAAAAAAATGATATTTTTAATATTGAAAGAGAATTTTGGTTGAATATGTATTTATGAAAAATAGTTTTGGATTTATTTTTTACTCTTTAAATTATTTATGGGGAATATGAATTTTGTTCTTAATTTTAATAATTTTAAAAATAAATTTTTATTTTTTAAAAAACTGATCATCACTCTAGAATGAAATCCATGGTGATATATGGTTGTAATCCCATTATATCCTGAATTTACTTCGTCCCTCATCTTGTGACGCAACATGTACTCATTTGTTTTACAACCACAATGTCTTCAAAACCATTTCATTTTATGTGTGTATAGGGATATCACTGTCACTATAAAAAAATTGAATTTCCACAACCACAGATAGACCTTTTAACACCGCACAAAGAGATTTAATAGCACTAAAAAACGTTGTCCTCATCAACGTCCTTAAAATGGGGACCCTTTTATCAATGATTTTACTTAATGCTGATAAATGCCCTACTATTGCATTGTGTTGTTTCAAAAACAACAAACTTTACCAAATACACCTATATACAAATGAACCAGCATAAAAATTCATAATTTAATTAAAATAACATTTAGATTAAAAAAACATATTATATACATCTCAAACAATATTTAGTATAATTACACTTGCATTTACTATCCATAATCATTTAAAAACATCAATGTTTAATTATCTTTTTCACCTAATACCCCCTCTCAAAAAATTCTAATCATGGTATCAGTTGCCAAAAAAACCAACCCAACAAGAGAAAAATAATTCTCCTTTATAAAAAACAATTATTATGTTAATACTACTATAAGTAAATAAATTAAACATAAATATGAAATAATATATTTTTAAAATGTTAATATTAAATAAAAGGACACGTGTGGATCACTACCACAGAAACAACTTTATACAGGGCCACACATTAATAACACTAGAAAATGCATTGATAAAGGGGGTACCTTTATCACTGCTAAAAACCCGCTGATAAAAGGTTATTTTAATAATTCTAAAATGTTATGTTAAAAGTACCCCTTTATGTGCATTTTTTAGTACTTGTAAAGGTACCCATTTATCAATGATTTTTAGCGATGTTAAAGGGACTCCCTTTATCAGCAATTTTTTAGTAGCGTTGATAAAGGTGGGGCTTTATCAGGGTTTTTTAATAACGCTGATAAATATTATATTTCAAAAATAAATATCATATTTCATTAAAAAAATATATATTTTTCAATATGTTTTAGATAAGGTTAAATATACATTTACAATTAAAATATACGATATTTAGTGAAAATGGCTTATAAAAAAATAGAAAATATTTTATTAGTTAATTAATTTCTAATTATTATCAATTATCAGTCATTTATTAACCATTTGAAGATACAAAAAAATTAAAAAATATAAATAAATAATCTTAATGAAATTGAAAACATGACTCGTATTTCAAAAGGTCATAACTTTTGACTCGAGTGTCCGTTTGAGCTCTACCACATATCAAATTAAATCTTGAAATGAGATCTAAATATTATTTATATGTATGAATCCCCTATTATGATTCCATAGACCCAAATATTCTATATAAGGACTTTAAAAATGAGTTTTTATTCGATGAATCCTATTTTTTTAACATTCGATGGACTTTCAATATCATTTAAGGGGGTGTTTTTTCCCATTTTCAGTGTGGAATTAAATTTTCACAATTATTACATTCATATTGATATTAATGTTTTTAAATTATTTCATTTTTCATTATTTATTTTTATTTATAATCAAATATATAATAATATATACATATTTTTTTTATATTCACACATAATAATTTAATTTTATTAATATACATGTTAACATATTTACATGTAACGTATATTTATAAATATATAAACCTTATCTAAATAAAAAATAATATCCATTTTATTAAAATTAAAATTGAATAAATTATTATATACATATACGATTTCTGTATATATAATGTTTATATATGTATAAATGTATTTGTGTGTGCATTGAAAAACCGATATATATTTATCTATATATTTTAATATATGTATATAAATATAAATATATAATATATGTAAATAAAAATAAATATATATAAATATATATAAATGTACACAAATATATATATAAATATATGTATGTATGTATTTATAAACACGCATTCACAGACACAAAAACATATTTTATATATGTATTAATATATATATATGGATAAATAAATATTAAGAAATAAATAAAAATATATAGATGTATCATAAAATATAGAAGAAAATGATATAAGGAAGTGAAAAAGGAGCGAGATTATGTGGGGGAGGTCTCAGTTTTGAATCCCTGTAAAGTAAATGGTGCGCACGGGTGGGTGATGCAGGTCCCGAGCACTACTAAATGATGGGGGATTTCTAGACCTGTTAAAGGGGTGGTAATGCTAGAATAGCATTTTTAAAAGTGGAGATCATGCACTGATAAAAGGGGGGTAGTCCCACCCTCCCATTTTCCGAAAAAAACATTCTTTTTAAAAATTACTTTTTCGTACATATTTCAGCACTAAAAAATCATCGATAAAGGTCATTTTTTCATAATTTTTTTATCACTGATAAATGAACCGTTTTATAAGTGTTGATATAATGGGCCTTTATTAGCACTTTTTTAGAGATGATAAACCGAACCACCTTTTAATAGCACCGATGATAAAAACAATTTTTTAATGCTCTAAATACTTGTTTTTCGGGATGTTTAAAGCCATATCTACAGAAGTGGAGTCATTCCGGTCACCCCGTTCATCAAATTGACGTGAGAATGATTCATACAAATTACAAATGACTTGTTGAACATTTTTCTAAAATACCAAAACAATATGAATATATATTCATTTCAAATAACAGTTTATAAAAAAATAAAGTAACCTATTTGTAGGGGTCAACGGTGAGATCTGGACTCCTTATCGAAGGCAGGGGTTGGTAGGAAAACACCGGGGCTAGTTGATAGGGAGGCCTCAGATTATCATGGTAGTTGAAGTCAAGTGTCAAACCCTGGTATGATGATAAGGGATAGAAACGAGTGTCAAAACATACTCAAAGAATGGGTCGATGACCTAAGAAGACGAACCCGCTCTAGTAGGGGATGGTGATTTTTCAGATAGGTTGTTGCCATTATCAGCAGATCCATCCACCCTGATTATCTTCTAAGTAGTTCCCAATAGATGTTATGGTTTGGGTGTCTCTATCGGTGGTTGAATGACTATATGGCTACCTTGGGGGATTTAAATCCAATTCTAATTCAATGTTTCCCTACCTTAGTCTTTCAGTCTATATGGATTTGACTTCGAGATAATTGGATTTACTGCAATTTATATTTTTCATGGCTTTTTTAGGGCATGTTGTGTTTGGATATTCAGTCATGTAATGGGTTCTATCTTGATCCATCTTAAAAGGGCTTCTACATTTCATTATAAAGTGATTTTCCTAACCTATTTTAACAATAATTATCACTAAAAAATAAAAAACAATAATTAAAATTTACTAAAAAATATAATCATTTATAATATAAAAAATGTTCCCATAAAACAACATAATAATAGTGCCACTAAGAGGGTGGGGAATTAACAAAATTATATGAAGTGAACTCCATCCATAAACCATTTGTATGTCACTGCATATACTCCATCAACTGACCATGTTGTTGATGATATTACTGTCATTGCTGCTCCTGATGTTGTTGCTACTCTTTCTGCTCTCTAATTAATCTCTAAGAAGTATCATCATGACCTCTAAGATTTGCATCATAGTCTACATATGTCACGACTCATCCCGCGGGGCCCATGTCGTGACTACCCCAAGCCCGGCTTCCATAGGCTAGGGGCTGGCGACTATCACCGAAGGCGTATTTCCCTAAAACCGGAATGAATTTCCTTTAAGACCTGTACACACACAACCAACCACATAGCTAGATATGAACACAAGGTAAACTGAATAGTAAATAGAATGAGTAAATAAGTAAAATGGGCCAGAATACAAGCCCAACTGGAAAGTTCATGAAAATGGAAGGTATAAGTAAACTGGACAACACATGTGAACACCCGCCAAGGATCCTACCTGAAGGGTATGTATGGCTCTCAAGTATACCCATCCCAATCATGAGGAAACACATAGTCTAACTCAATAGCATAAAGCTCATCTGTTCCACAATGGAAGAAGTACCACAATGGTATGTACCACACTGGTACACCACATAGAACAATACCACCAAGTTATCACCACGACGGAAAAATACCACAAGGTACAGACTCAGCTCACACCAGGTATATCTTAGGTACAATAGTAGAGATGATTATATGTAACTACTAAATAATCATAATCTGTTAATAGATAGACCCATGAAGGATACTAAATCATCGTCATACCCACATTGGATTGTAGTACATCATCAGACCCACATAGGATCATATTACCTTGTCAAACCCACATAGGATCCTAGTACATCATCAGACCCACATAGGAACCAAGTACCTCGCCAGACCCACACAGGATCCTCGTACATTGTCAGACCCACAAAAGATCCTAGTACATCATCAGTACATCGTCAGACCCACACAAGATCCTAGTACATTTCCAGTACATCGTCAGAACCACACATGATCCTAATACACTGTCATTACGTCTTCAGACCCACACATGATCCTTGTACATCGTCAGTACGTCGTCAGACCCACACATGATCCTAGTACAATTTCAGTACGTCGTCAGACCCACACAGGATCCTAGTACATAATCAGTACCTTATCATACCCACACAGGATCCTTGTACATCATCAGTACGCTGTCAGACCCACACATGATCCTAGTACATTGTCACAATACATCGTCAGACCCACACAGGATCCGTGTACATCATCACAGCTAGCTACAGGGTTCTCGCACTAAGATAACTTGTCTCTAGAAGGGTTTTCTCTTCCAGCCAGTGGTCGATTATCCAACTTCATGAAGTCCCATGAAGAAGTATCCCAAAGGACAACCATGTAAATGGGGTCTCAATGCAATATACGATTCGTCAATCAGACATCCGGTCTGTAAGTTATTGCCTTTTTAGCCCCGAGGGCCCAGTTTGATTAGTGCTCGATCCAACCTGGATGTACCCCGACATTATCCAATCTCAAGTGGGGTATCCCAAAAGGACTGTCTCGATTCAAGGTTTTTGGTACCACAGACGGTTCTTAATTTCGACACCGTATAAGGGAGATATGTCGAATACAAGATCCTGCAAATAAAAATAATAATATTATTGTGTGTTTCGTGAACCTGAGCCACGAACCAGAATTTAATATTCAACATTAGACTTAAATCGACCGACTATATGATAGGATCATTTCCCCATAGACGGTATGTCAATCGGATGTCACATGCATGAGTTATGGAGGGTCTAAGATTTAATAATAATATATTATTATTATTATTTGAGTGTTTCGGGTACCCGATCCAAAAACCCGAAAAATACATCCAATATTGGACTCATAATTTTTGTCTCAATGTCAGGGTTGCACTACCACTGACGGTTCGTGAAATTGAGGTCGCATTGATAAGTTACAGATGAAATAGGGGTTTAACAACCATAAATAATAATAATTATAATAATATAATATTATTTTGTTTCATTGAAAGTTTCTCTCTCCAATCACATTTAGGATTCACGCACAAGAGGGGTATCCCATTTGGGTGCACACGGGTCCATATAGCGCCTCTATCTCTTTTTATATATTCCTTTTTCTTTTAATTTTATTTTTCTATCCATTCCTTTCTCTCACCAATCTAATTTTCTTCTTCCACGATATTGCACCCCTGTACATGAATCGGGAATCCGCTGCTCCTCCGCCTCGCACACGACATGCCTCTGCCGCATCGCCTACTCGCATCGCTGCCTAATCTGCCTCGTTGTCGGCCGAAGCCACTTGGCCCTGCTTGCTGCGCCCGCACCGCCTGCACCAGCCGCACTGGACCACCCTACTCTGCCATATAACTCCTTCTGTGGGGAGTCACATCTTCGTTATAAACCCTAAAAATAAAATGATTTCATATTCATGATCCTTGGGTCAAGGGCTCCGCATCCATATGTTGTGCTCAACAGAATATTGCATTTCCAGGGCCAATAATCATTTGGCCGCCTCCTTCAGCGAGCCATTGTGGCTTCACTCCAAGTCTGAAAAATTAATCGATTGCATATTTTCATCCCTATGTTGAGGTCTTCACATACATATATCACGCTCAGAAAAACTCCTTGTTTCTAGCGCCAATAAATATTAGGCGTTGAAAAGCACATGAATAACGCGCGAATAATAAAAAGAAAGGGGATCATGGTTTATGTGCGGGATGATGGCCTTGTTCATTAAGACATCGTCTTCATGAATTTAGGATATGAAGAATCAATAAAACAAATTCAAACTTATATAAAAACCCCTACCTCGATTGTCATTTGGAGGAGGCGTGAGGAAGAAGATGAAGTCGATGAGATGTTGACGTCGACATTCGTTTCTCCCAAAAGATGTTTCCGATCCTGGCTCAAGCTTCTTCCTCGTTCTCCGATTCTGGAGGATTCTATTCATTGTAGATAATGTTCTTCATTGAAGAATATCCATCCAAGTTTCCTAATGCTCTCCCCTTTCCCAACAATTCTCCAACCAAATGGTGAAATTCTAAATAAGTGTATTAAATAAACTAATTGTGTTAGCACATCAATGGGAGGATAACCAAGAGTTATCTAATATTAAAGGAAGAGTTCAAGGGTAGTGTGGTACCTGCCTTTAAATTTAAATTGGTGGGTTTTTAGTTTGGGTGGTCCCCACCACTAAACATAAAATGGGAGGTTTTAGAAATAAAATAAAAGATGTTGTTTATTTTATATTTATATTGTTAACTATCCCACAATATTCATGAACACTAACATTCACCTTCGACCTAATGCAGTCAAGGTGAAGGCCTTCTTAAGCGAATATCGACACTATGAGTTCAACAGTGCCCTCAGATTTCAATTCCGAGCACCGGTTCAAAAGTTATATAACACCGCTCGCGCATTTACTGAACGTACCTGAAAAAATGTTTGGAAAAATTATAACAGTCACCCTTGACCCATGTCGGTCAAGGTTAGGCTCTACCTAAGTGGAACACGCCCAAAAGAACCCAACAATACTCTCATATTTCAAATCCGAGTTACCGTTTAAAAGTTGTGGATTTTAAAATAAAATAATTGTTACTTATTATTTTATTTATTGCAAAAAAACTAACTTTCACCGGTGGCCTACACCAGCAAAAGTTAGTATATTCTTAAATAAAGAAAGCCCTCAAGAGTATCGAGTTGGTCTCATATTTTCAATCCTAGCTACAGTTTGTGAATTATATGCATTTGAAAAAATAATAATTTATTTTATTCTTTTATTTACGGTTATGCCATTTTTGGGTTTTCGCACAGGAGGCCCGCGCCGACTAAAATTAAGTCGCGTCTAGGGTAAACACGTCATCCTGAATGCAACTGTACCCTTTAATTCCAGATTCGAGTTACTGTTTAAGATTTCTTCCACTTTATTAGGAAAAATGCTTACGCATGATAATTAAAACTGAACTAAACTTCGACGGATCATTTAGGGCACTCCGAGCCTCGGAATTACATGCCTTCAAATTTAGCAGTCTTGAAATAATTCCATATAATTTTTAAAAAAAATTATACAGAATTTCTGGGACATTAATTTTCCCCACATTAGGGATTTAAGTCCTCGAAAGCCAAAACAACGGCAAAAACCCAAAAGAGGGTACTGAGCACGAATCTGAGCCTTCTGTTCCTATGTGCTCTCCAAGAGGTTCTCGTGCTACCAGCGTACATGAAATAGAGGTATCGACCGCCCATGAATGACCCACTCGTATCGATCCTCAATATCCACTGAAACCTCCGTAAACGTCGCCCCATTGTCGAAGTCCAACTCGATATGGTCAATGATGTGAGATGGGTCATTCACGTATCTCCTCAGCTGGGATACGTGGAAGACGTCGTCCACCCTCTCCAATTATGGTGGAAGAGCCGAGTGGTATGATAACTCTCCTATCCTCCAAAGTATCAGAAATAGACCGATAAACCTTGGTGATAACTTGTCATCTCGGCCAAATCTTCATAGTCCTTGTCGAGTAGAGACTTGCAAGAAAACTTGGTTCCCCTCCTGGAACTCCAAGGGTTTCCATATCTTGTTGGCATAAAACCTATTCTGAATCTGGGTAGTATTCAATTGATGACAAGTGAGACATCGTGATACAAACTCTACCACTGATTTCTTCATCTCTAGCCACCAGTACTGATGCTGGAGGTCCTGGTATATCTTCACCACACCAAGATGTACCACCAGATGGAACGTATGGAACTACCTCAACACCTCCTACCGAAGTTCCATCGGTACCATGGTACTTCCTCTAAAGAGGGCGACATGCTCCCCACATTCATAATACTCATCAGGTGCCTGCCCAAAAGATATCTAATCATGTCGAGCCTCGCAGTCAATTCCCCCAAGCTGCACCTCCCCGATTTGCTGAAGGAGTGGGGGAGTGAATTTCATAGACTAAAGGAAAGAATCTTCATCTCTATCCATAAAGGATATCTGTAGCATGACTAGTTACTTTGATTCCTCACTTAGTAGTTGTATTTCAAACCTCCTACTGAGTGCATCTACTACCATGTTCCCCTTCCTAGGATTATAGACTATCATAAAGTCATAGACCTGGAGGAACTCTATACAATAATTTTCGGAACTTAAAACTCAAAACTTCTTCTTCCAAGAGGGTATGTCTAGCCGAATCATGAGTGATTAGTCTCACCCTCCTATATAAGAGTTTATCTTGTGCTTCCTGGGTTTACTTTTTTTTTGACCAAGGAAACCCCCATTCCATCATAGTAGATAAACCACAAACTTTTTTCCTAATACAATCAATCTGAGTATGAACTGTGGATGTCTAGTCCATACCCAAACTATGGTCATAAGGCGTCGACTCTTCCACAAAGAGGTTCCAACCGAAACTCTCGCCTCAAGTGATAGATCACACCATCATTGTAAGTGTGATTATCGAGTCTCCTCTTAATGGAATCTATAGACGTGGGGGTCAAGTCAATGGTTTAACAGGAAACTCTAGGTCTTGGACAAGATTCATGGAAGGTGTTAGAGTTGGTGTCCTAAGAACCAGTTGTTTATACTTTGATTACATGAATGTACAGTTATTATATATTGTTCATTTATATGCGTTACTATAATATAATAATGTCCTGGAATATTTGTTGCATTAATAAGGTCACTGAAGATCCCTACTATGATGAGAACAATGAAATTTTATAAAAATATTCTCAAATAAAGTTCTATGGTTGGATGAAATACTATGATAGGACACATAGTATACTGTTCGTCATGTGCGAGTACTCGTAAGAAGATGAGACTCTCTCTCATGGAGTTCGCACTTGGTAATCTCCAAGATGGGAGATTATGAGAATAGACCCACGAGTAGTAATTTTTCATGTCCTGGTGTTATCATACATTTCTATCTATGAGCGTGTGTAATGGTCCTTAGACTAGAAGATTATCATTAACTCATTTCATGACTCACACACTTAGATTTGATGAAGAAAACCATCACGAAGACAGTTGGCAGGAAGTAGGGTACGTTGGGTGCGTCATGTATGACATGTTATTAATGGAAAAGCAGAGGAATGATTTTTCCCTTCCATTTATGGAAGTTGATATCTCGGTCCTTTGATTGAAATAGAACTGTCACATGAAATTCCATGGACATGGTGTAATGATGGGTTTATTTTAGGTAGTCAAAGAATGAAAAATCAAGCATATAAGTTTATTACACTACCATGAAACCTGATTGATGAGATATTGAGACAAAGGGATTAAATTACATGGTTAACGTTTGTATGAGGTGACACGTCAATGCAGCATCAACTTCTTTCTCTTGGGTTCCTTGACCCGTTGCTAGATAATAATCTTGGACTTTAGGCAAGACCGCTTAATGCCAACGAGAAAGAGGCCTAGAGGGTCACACACTAATTGTATTCAAGTATCTCAAGTATAATAAATATTATTCACATACGTGGTTTAATAATTATTCAAGGAAGACAATATCGTTTTAATGTTGTAGGATGAATAAAATGAAAACAAGTACACGTCATGTATTAATGGTTACACGGCGTGTAGTTTTTATTTTGAAAACAAGTACACACCATGTATTAACGATTACATGCCGTGTAGTTTTCATTTTGTAAAGGAAATGAAGAAACATGTACTTGCCAAGTATTAATGATTACATGCTGTGTATTTTTATGAAAAACAAGTACACGCCATGTATTAATTATTACACGCCATGTAGTTTTTCCAGTTGGGATTTTAAAAATATAATATTGTTTTATTAAATGATATTTATTATAATAAGCATGGGAGCATGTCATGGAATTAATTATTCAGCATGAGGGTTTTCAATAAGAGTTAATGAAATAAATAAAACACATAAAGCGTTTATTTATTATCATAACACTATAACCTCAAACCCGATTATAAATATCCTCACAACCCCAACACTTTTCCCCAATCATTGTGCACAACAATTATGGAGAATTCCCTAAAGGCCGAGAGAACTCCTTCCTCCAATAATGCTCTCAAGACTGAGAGAGATCCTCCTCCGTTAGATTAAAATGATCTAAGGTGGACAACACAAGCCAAGGTTTCTCCACGTTAGCATCCGAAGAATCCTTTGGCGACGTCTAGAGATACATGGTGCACGTGTGGATCACCAATAGAGGAATTCTACACATGGCTTCTGTGACAGAATGATGAATCACATCGGAACGTGATAAAGAATATCAACAAAAAAAAGAACACCCAAAAAGGTACTTTGTTTCAACTAATTAAATTAATTATAATCAATATGTGATGTTCCTCGTATTTGGTTCTGGGACTATCCTTCTTCCTTGTATATTTATGTGATTTAATCTATGGAGACTGGAGTTTATCATCGTATTGATCCTAAATTGATCATTTATAATGACAAAAAGCCAAGTGGGTATATCCACACATGAGAATCTGCTGTTCCCAGAACAATCAAATTGTATCAGAGTGAGGTTATAGCATTGATTATAGTTATTTAATTTTCATTGATAATTTACGCATTTATATTTGATTAAATTCAATATAAATATTTCTATAAGACTTAATGAATGAGATCTGTTCATCCCCTTCCATTTCTTGATTGACCTCATAGAAAAAACTTTTTAAATTTAATTTTGATTCAAATAAAAACAAGGAATGCATCCGAAGGACTCTCTCTTTCTGTTTATATAACACATGAATACATCACGTGTAGTGAAAAATATATGTCGTGTACTTAGGTTCAACAAACTAGTATTGTCCTCCAAACCACGCCATGTGAATTAAGCATGCCTAAGTATTTATCACATCATGTTGACCAGAATTAAATGACATGTGGAAACCAGAAATACACAGCATGTATGTTGAATCAACACGCCGTGTAGTTCGATCCAGCCTAGGTGAAACCGTGTACAAGGAGAATCCATGTACAACATACATGGGATTACCAGGAAGGTAACAACGTAACAAGGAAGTAAACGCCATGTTAGATTAATCTACACACTGTGTACTCTAAAATTTCCAATTTATAGAAAACACGACAAATCCCCCGGTGTGTACTTTGGATAAAGGGTTAAAAATACACGATGTGTAATATATCATACATGCCGTGTACTTTCCAGTAATGAAATTTCACCAGGTTTCCTCCAAAGTACAAAGACCTTTACAAGGAATATGGTTGAGAAGAATCTCAAGGAAATTCCTAAAGGAATTTATGATAAATAATTTATTAATAATAAGATCATTATAATTTTAATTCAAGCGCGAATTATCTTAAATGAATGAGAGATTAATAGAATTTGAATTCTAAATATGCGTAAATTTTGTTGCATGATATGGATTATCATGAGCTAGACCAAAGACATTTTTTGTGTGTATAGTTTCATTTAAATTTATTTAATTTAAATTTGTTGGCCTGTGAGCCTTCTTCCAATAATATTTAGGGCCTACGTGCTTATGGTTTCTTTAATGTAAACCCCATGTAATAGAGGATCTCCAATGTCAGAGGAGACGGTTCAAAACCCGAAGCTGAGTTGAAACCGAACCCATAAGATAAAAAGGTGGACAAGTGGGAGGTGCAAAACATGAACCATCAGGTTCAAGGTGTTTTTCCCTAGGTCGGGGTGATCTTATCAAAATTGCTAAAAAATCTAACCAATATAATCTCATGATCATGCCATATTATTTTATTTCTGTCTGATTGCATGGTTTATTTATTATGTATGTGTTGTCGCGATCACATAATTAATGAAATAAAGAAGAATGCAAAGATGGAATAAAATAAAAACCGGAGTATGCGTAAACATTATCGAAACATGTTTAATCTCTTAAGCAATAATCACTTAACATTAACAAGCATGTGATAGTTAAAAACTACGCAAAAAGAATTAAATCCCTCAAATACCATATTAAGTCATACCAAGCCTTCCGTTACTTGATTAAGGTCAAGACTAAATTAAACTATGTGTTTGACCAACCATTGTTGGGACACTTAATTTTATAAAGGAACATCGTACGAATGTTTCAAGTTGACTTAAACATTTTACATCAAGAAGAGAAGACCTTGCTAGACTTGCTGTAAAATGGAGGTATGTGTTAAGGAAATCTAAGTCAGGATTTCAGGATTGGGGAGTCCACTCAATAGATCAAGGAACTATAAGCTCATAGTTGGAAAAGACCTGCCTACCTAAATACCTTGAAAGAGATTGACAAACCCTTGTTGGGGTTATGCAATGGGTAATATGGATCCTTGACACTAGAATGTTATGGTAACTGGACATTCATTGTTCAATGGTTTGGGCCATTGGGATATGATAACATAGTGGGAGAATTAATAAATTCATTTATTTTTTTCAAAAAATGTAATCAAAAGGTACTGATAAATATGATCTTTTAATTTGTAGAATCAATCTGAAAAAATCATCAACCACATTTTATCTGCGATCAATTATGGATAAAGAAAATATCTTCATGGGCAGTAACTTTCTGGGATGGTTTATGTTCCTTCTGGTTATCCTACACCATGAATGAAAGTTTTACGTGCTGGAGTCCTCACATCCTGATACGCCCGCCCAAGGGGTGGGTGATGAAGATTTCCTGCTCTATGATCATAATTTGAATAATGTACTCGACGTTCAATGTTTGATGTTATAATCATGGAATAGTGAGCTCATGAAGTCTCATGAAGACATGGATTTCTATAGCATGCTCGATCAACTTCGTGGTCTATACCTGGAGAGAGAAATACAGGAAAGGTTTGAGATCTCCACGGCTCTATTCCAGAGAAATCATGGAGAGGGTTCCCTAGCTGGGACTCATGTAGTCAAGCTCATTAGCTACATTGAGTGCTTGGAAGATCTAGGGTTTAAACTCCCTAAAGAACAGGGTACGAATCTCATTCTAGAATCACTCACCTAGAGATTCTCTAACTTTTTTGTAAAGTTCAACATGAACAACATTGATAAGAATCTATCTGATCTCCTGATCCTCATTCTCCATGTGGAAAATGATATGAAGCATGAAAATCCTTTTTTCCTTATAGTGAATAATATGAATGGGAAGGGGAAGAGATTTAATCCCAAATATTCTTCAAGGCCATCCGAGAAAAGGATGATCAAAAAGGAGGCAAGAGAATATGAGGCTATTTATTTTGCATGTGGCAAGAAGGGCCACTGGAAGAAAAAAATGCACCCAGCCAAGGATGCAAGGCGAAGATTCAGGTGCATTTATTTTCGAATGCAATCTATCTGTTTCTACTAATTGTGTATTAGATACTACTTGTGGTGATCACATCTATATCCAAATATAGGAACCAAGTATATTTAGAATGATTGACCAAGGTGAGGTGGATTTACAAGCAGCCAATAGAGCTAGACTCACTGATGTAGCTGTCAGAGACTACCACCTCACATTGCCTAATGGAATGGTCTTGGTATTGAAAGGATGTTATTATGCACCCTCTGTAACCAAAAAAATTATTTTAGTATCCATATTATATACTGATGGATTCTTCTTCACGTTTGGAAATTAATGTTTCTACTTTTATAAAGATATCTTTTGTTTTGGTAGGGAACATTTATATAATGGCCTTTATGTGTTAGACTACACAAACCAAGTAATCGAAGTTGATGAAATTGTTAATTCACATGACTCATACCACACCCAACATTGACATCACCAGCTTGGTCACGTCAGTGATAAACATTTGACAAAATTACATCAAGATGGGTATTTAGATTATTTCGAACTAAAACATGTTGGTGTATGTCATGAATGTCTACAAGGAAAAATGACCAAAGCCCTATTTAGTGGGAAATTTGAAAGGTCAAAAGAGATTCTAGAATTAGTACACACAGATGTGTGTAGACCATTTCCAGTTGAAGCAAGGGGTGGGTTCATGTACTTCATAACTTTTAATGATGAATTTAGTAGATATGGATATATTTACTTAATGAGGTATAAGTCAGATTCTATTGATCGGTTCAAAGAATACAAGAATGAAGTTGAGAACCTGCTTGGTCAGAAGATTAAGAAACTCCGCTCAGACAGAGGAGGAGAATATCTTAATCAGGACTTCATTGATTTCTTACAGGAGTTTGGGATTCTTTCTCAACTCACTCCTCCTTACACACCTCAGTGGAATGGTGTAAGTAAAAGGAGGAACTACAACCTGTTGGGTATGGTTAGATCAATGACGAGACATTCAAGTCTTCCATTATCCTTTTGGGGATATGCATTACAAATAGCATCACACATACTAAACCAAGAACCAACTAAATCGATAAATGGTATTCTATATGAGTTATGGAGTGGAGACAAAACCATGTTATCAAATTTACATGTGTGGGGTGGTGAAGCATTTCTTAAGGCCTCTTTAGGTAACAAACTTTCACCCCGAGGCACAAAGTGTATCTTTATAGGGTATCCTAAGGAAACAAGGAGAAAATCCATATACAACCCCTTAGATAAAAAGGTTATAGTGGAAATACAAGCCATATTCCTTTAGAGGGGGAACATCTCTAAAAGATATAGTGTGATCGAGATAGACTTCGATGAATTCAAGGCTGAAGATACACAAGAGTTGGTACAAGAACATATTCCAAAAAGCCCCGTGGAAGAAAAATCTGTTATAGAGACACAAGAACTACGTAGGAGTACAAGAAAGGTGAGAGAACTAGAATTATATAGTATTCTTGTCACCGACGATGGTGACTCATTATTGGTTGACAATGACAATCCTCTTACCTACAAGGAAGAATTTGAAGGCACATACGTTTCCAAGTGGCAAGAACCCATGAATTCTGAAATGGATTCCATGTACCAAAACCACTTCTAGATTTTGGTAGATCCTCCATTTGATGTAAATCCTATTGGTAATAAATGCGTATTCATGAAGAAATAGTACATGGAGGAACAAGTCAGCACCTATAATACACGACTGGTTGGAAATGGTTTTAGACATCATCAAGGAATTGACTATGATGAATCTTTTTCACTGGTTGCGATGCTGAAATCCATCAAGATCCTATTGGCCATTAATGATTACCATGACCATGAAATTTGTAAAATGGATGTCAAAACAAAATTCCTTAAGGGTAACCTCCAGGAAGATGTCTACATGACACAACCTGATGGGTTTGTGACACCATAGGATGCCAACAAGGTATAAAAGTTGCATAAATCAATTTATGGATTAGAGAAAGCATCAAGGTCATGGAACATTCATTTTTATGAAGCCAAAAATAAATTTTTCATTGTTAAGAGTGAATGTGAGTCTTGTGTCTACAAAAGGTTTAGTGGAAGTGCAGTCGTTTTCCTAATAGTATATCTTGATGACATATTACTAATTGCAAATGAAGTACCTGCCTTACAGTAAGTTAAGGAATGGTTGGATAAATGCTTCTCTATAAAATACTTGGGAGAGGAAACATATATTCTTCGGATCAAGATCCATCGTGATAGATCCAAGAGAATTTTGGGCATGAGTCAAAGTACATACATTGACATGATACTGAAGAGATTCAGTATGGAACAGTCCAAGAGGGGATTGTTGCTAGTGTCACATGGTATTAATCATTCCAAGAAAATGTGTCCTCAGACACATGAGGAAAGAATGAAATTAGAAAGGATCCCTTAAGCCTATGTGATTGGGTCAGTCATGTATTACATGATTTGTGTGAGGCTAGATGTTGCTTATACATTAAGTGCGGCATGCAGATATCAAGCTGATCCATGAGACCGCCATTGGATGGCAGTCAAGACTATCCTTAAGTATCTGAGGTGTACTACGGACATGTTCCTGGTTTAGGGAGGATATAAGGAACTAGTCATTAGAAGACATGTAGATGCTAGTTTACAAACTTATCAAGATGACATGAAGTTGCAGAATGGATACATATTCAGTTTGAATGGAGGTGAAATGAGTTGGAAGAGCACAAAGAAAAGTGTGGTGGAAGATTCTACAGTGGAGTCTGAGTATATCAGAACTTATGAGGAAGATAATGAACTAGTATGGATGTGAAGCTTCGTCCAAGAGTTGGATGTAGTACCTAGAAGTAAAGATCCTATCACCATCTATTTTGATAACACTCCAGTTGTGGCACTTGAAAAATATCCAAGGTCACATTAGTGGAGAAAGCACATACTTCAGAAGTATCATCTATTGAGGGATTTTTCTAAGAGAGGTGAAGTTGCAGTGAGTAGTTTTTCCACAAAAGACAATGTGGTAGACTCATTGACTAAAGCCTTGTCTAAGTATAAACAAGATCATCATGTGTGGTCTAGTGGACTAAAAGTTGTAGGCAATTGGATCGTGTTAAAGTGGTACTTTTATAGAGTTGGTGTCCTGAGAACCAACTATTTGTACTTTGATTACATTAATGTACACTTATTATATATTGTTCATTATTCTGTATGACTATAATATAATAATGTCCTGGAATATTTGTTGCATTAATATGGTCATGTAAGATCACCGATACGATGAGAACCTTGAAATGATATAACAATATTATTAAATAATCTTCTACGATTGGATGACATACTATGATAGGACACATAGTATACAGACTGTCATGTGCGCGTACTCATACGAATCCGAGACTCGCTCTCATGGAGTTTGCACTTTGTAATCTCCATGATGGGATATTATAAGAACAGACCCGCTAGTTGTAATTCTGCGTGTCTTGGTGTCATCAAAAATTGTTATCTACAAGCATGTGTAATGGTCCTTTGACTAGAATATTATCATTAACTCATGTCATGACTCGCACACATAGATTTGCTGACGAAATCTGTCACGAAGACAGTTGGCGGGAAGTAGGGTGCGTTGGGTGCGTCAGAAATGACATGTTGTTAATGGATAATTCAAGGAAGGATTTGTCCCCTCCATTTATAGAAGTTGATATCTTGCCCCTTTGATTGAAATAGAACTGTCACATGAAATTCCATGGCCATGGTGTAACGACGGGTTTATTTCAAGTAGTAAAAGAAGGAAAGATCAAGCATATATGTTCTTGAAACTACCATGAAACCTGCTTGATTATATATTGAGATAAAGGGATTAAATTACACGGTAATCATTCTTATGAGGTGACATGTCAATGAGTCATCAACTTCATTCTCTTGGGTGCCTTGACCAATTTCTAACAGTAATCTTGGACTTTAGGAAAGCCCACTTAATGGGAATGAGAAAGAGGCCTAGACAGTCACAAAATAAGTGTATTCAAGTATCTCAAGTAGAATAAATATTATTCCCATACGTGGTTTAATAACTATCCATGGAAGCCTAAATCATTTTAAGGTTGGAGGAAGAATAAAATGAAAACAAGTAGACGTTGTGTATTAATTATTACAGGCGGTGTACTTTTTATATTGAATACAAGTACACATCGTGTATTAATTATTACATGCTGTGTGGTTTTCATTTTGGAAAGGAAATGAAAAAAAAATTACACGTTGTGTATTAATGATTACACATTGTGTAGTTTTATGAAAAACAAATACACACCGTCTACTAATTATTACACGCCGTGTAGTTTTTCAAGTCTTGATTTTGAGGATAAAATAGTTTTTTATTAAATGATATTTATTACAATCCACATGGGCGCATGTCAATGAATTAATTATTTGACATGGGGGTTTTCAATAAGAGTTAATGAAATAAATAAAATTCATAACACATTTGTTTATTGTCATAACTCTATAACCTCGAACCCGATTATAAATATCTTCACAACCCCAACACATTTCCCCAATCATTGTGCACAACAATTCTGGAGAATTACCTCAAGAATGAGAAACTCCTTCCTACAAGAATGCTCTCAAGACCAAGAGAGATCCTCCTACATCATATCAAAACGATCTAAGGCATACAACGCAAGAAAATGTTTCTCCACGCTATCACCTGGAGAATCCTTTGGGAACGTACAGAGATATGTGGTGCATGTGTGGATCACCATTAGAGGAAGTCTACACATGGATTCTAAGACGCAATGATGAATCCCATTGGAACATGATCAAGAATATAAATGATGAAAGAACACACAAAAAGGTACTTCTTGTCAATTAATTGAATTATTTATAATCAACCTTTGGCTGTCCTCGTTTGTGGTTCCAGGACCATCCTTCTTCTTTGTCTATTTCAATGATTCGATCTATGGATACTGGCGTTTATCATCTTATTGATCCCAGATTGATCATTTCTAATGAAAAAAATCCATGTGGACACATCCACCCATGATCTTCCACTATGCCCAAAACCTTCAAAAGGATGTAATGATTGGTGCTGGTCTATGCTGATATGACAACTAGTAGTAGACACAAACCATACCTCAAATTTTATCACACTCCTTGACTATATGCAGCAACTCCCTTCCCCTGTCCTCCAACTCCCTCATCCTGGTGGGGACCACATAGGGGGTGGTTTGTAACATCTCGATGTGTACACCACCTCATGCAGCTCTCCTAGCTTTGTTTCTATGTCTACAGCCCTGAAGATTTATCTTTCCCTATAATATCCCCTTCCTGAAACCTTTTACATGCACAAGTCTTTGAGACTGGCACCAGTCTCCTACTTTCCCACTACTAACGTTCACTAGTTGCATCCACTCATCCTAGTAATATTCAAACACAAAGGTTCTATCTAGAAAACTAACATAAGTAGGAATCCATTGAGGAATAGTGCTAGCTCGGATGTCACTAAAGACACCTCGATCAGAGGTCCAAGCTCTGAAGAACTGATCGTATCGCATTCATGGAGTACAAGGAATGATTGGTATGCTTAGATGAATACTCAGTTACAGACATGTCATCCTGCCAAAGCTATAGAAGCACTAGAGAACTCTCAGCCACCTCCTCAAGCCAGTACTCAGCCTACTGTGAGTCGAGCTCGCCTCGGAACTTGATGGGTATCTGATGCTGAATCACACATAAGGCACTAATCCTATTTGTGTCCTCTACCAATACAACTGTTTGTAACTGCTAACCAACAGGAATTGATATAGATGAAACACTACCGGAATGTACTATCTCAGGTAATGGTCCACTTACCGAAGCCTCATCACTACGTGGACCATCCTCATGGTCACTCCTTGAAAAATTCTAGTAGCTAAGATCACCATCTTCTCTACCGGTGTCTCAACTAGGGGAAGACTCTAGCAACCACCTCCAGCCAACCCTCAAATGCGTGAGAATTTGTCTCTCCTAGAATCCTTGGTGGCCTCTGGTGTTGGAACTCATTAAATATGCTCAGTCGGCATGCACCATCCTCCAGTGTTTCTGGTGGAAACTGCTGCCCAATGAGTGGTGGTGCTGTTGGTACACCACCCGATGGTGCCAACATAGTAAGATGACCCTACACTGAAGCCTCATCGCTTGGTGGTCTGTCATCGTGTACTCTCTCAGAAATCCTAGTTGCATATCTACGGAGCGACATCCGGATAATGAACAGGTATTCCATTTCCATTTAGTTATACCTGGTGAGCTGACTCAAATAAAACACATGAAAACTTTTCAAAACACACACGCAATCAGTGTTTTCGTACACTGAGTTAGAAATCATAAGATAGGGTCGTAGTGTATGGATACGTCAGCCGCCGCACCAACACTGGATTCCCTAAACTAAAAACCACACTCACTATATTTAATACTATTGCCCTTAAAAATAACAGAGTCTTATGTTCTACGGTAGAACCGACTCCTCTGATACCAATTTTTCATGACCCTTCCCCCGGGGCCAGCGCCATGACTACTCCAAGCCCGCCTTCCATAGGCGAGGGGCTGCCGACTGGCACCGAAGACGTATTTCCCTAAAACCGGGAAGGAATTTTCTTTATGACCTATACACACACAACCATGTAAACAACTGGATACAAACACAAGGTAAAATGAATAGTAATTAGAGTGAGTACAGTAAGTATAAGGGGCCAGAATAAAATCCCAACAAGAATGTACAAGATACTAGAAGGTATAAGTAAACTGGAAAACTCCTGTGAACACCATCCAAGGATCCTACCTGAAGGGTAGGTACATATCTCGAACATTTGTCTTTGTGGGACTCCTCATCTAGGGTCCACCTCCGAGATACCTCCAGTCCTAGTACCCTCATCCTCAGTCAGCACTGTCCGTCGTATGAAACCAACAAAACAAGGTGAGGGCATATCCCATGTAGGGGTGAGTATAAAGATACTTAGTAGGGACCCCGAGACCCTCAAAGTCTCTCAAAATCCACAAAGGATAAACCAAAAATCATGAAATCAACTAACAACCATACTTAGGAATATGCCCATACATATAACAAACTTATCATGTATACCCATATCAATCATGAGGAAACACATATTCCAACTCAATAGACCAGAGCTCAACTGTTCCAAAAAGGAAGAAATACCACAAAGGTAAGTACCACATAGGTACACCACATAGAAGTATACCACCAAGGTATCACCACAAAGGAAAAATACCACAAGGTACAGACTTAGCTCACACCAAGTATATCTTATGTACAATAATAGAGATGATTAGATGTAACTACAGAATCATTTTACTCTTTTAAGAGGCAGATCCACGAAGGAACCTAAATCATCATTAGACCCACAGAGGATTTTAGTACATAGTCAAATCCAAACATGGTCCTAGTACCTCACCAGACCTGCACAGGATCCTAGTACATCGTCAGAACCTCACATGATCCTAGTACATCATCAGTACATCGTCATACACACATAGGATCCTAGTACATCGTCAGTACATTGTTCAACCCACATAGGATCCTAGTACATCATCAGTACGTCGTCATACCCACACATGATCCTAGTACATCGTCAGTACATTGTCATACCAACACATGATTCTAGTACATCATCAGTACGTCGTCAGACCCACATAGGATCATAGTACATCATCATTATGTCATCAAAATCACACAGGATCCTAGTACATCGTCACAGTATGTCGTTAGACCCTCCCAGGATCCTATAACAATGTCACACCTAGCTAAATGGTTTCTACAATAATCTCTCTTGTCTCCGAGAGGGTCTGCTCCTCAAGCCACTGGTCGATTCTCCAATTACCACATAGTCCCATGAAGAAGTATCCCAAAGGACTGCCATGTAAAAGGGGTCTCAAAACAACAGATGGTGTGTCACACGGATGTCCGGTCTGTAAGTTATTGGCCTTTTAGTCCCAAGGTCCTGGTTGGATTTGTGCTCGATCCAACCTAGACTTACCCCATCTTTATCGAAACTCAAGTAGGGTATACGAAAAGGACCGTCTCGATCCAAGGTTTCTAGTTTTGTAGGCAGTTCTTCATTTGGACACCGTATGAAGGATATATGTGGAATACAATATCCAATAATAATAATATTATTGTTATGTGGTGTTTTGTGAACCTGAGCCATTAACCAGAACTTAATATTCAACATTAGACTTAAATCAACATTCATAATGACAGGATCACGTCGCCACTAACGAAAAGTCAATCAGACGTCACACAGAAGAGTTAAGGATGGTTGAAGATTTAATACTAATATATTATTATTATTCTTTGATCATTTCTGGTACCTGAACCAAAAACCCTGAAAAATCCATCCAATACTGGACTCATAATTTTCGTCTCGAATTCAGGGTTGCACTACCACTGACGATTCGTGAAACTGAGGTCACATAGATAAGTTACAGATGAATTAGGTTTTAAAAAACCATAAATAATAATAATAATATTATATGATTATTATTATTTCATTTCATTGAAGGATTCTATCTCTAATCTCATTTTATATTCACGCACAAAAGGGGTATCCCATTTTGGTGCACGCGGGTCCAAATACTACCTCTATCTATTTGTTTATATTCATTTTTCTTTAAATTTTATTTCCTATCTATTCCTCCATCTCTCCAATTTAATTTTATTCTTCCACAATTTTTCAACCCTGTACATGAACCGGGAATCCGCTGCACCCCCTCCTCGCACACGAACTGCCTCCTCTGCGCCGCCAACACGTGTCGCTGCTTAATCTGTCTCGTCATCGGCCAAATCCACTAGGCCTCGCTTGCTGCGTGCGCACCACCTGCACCAGCCATGCTAGACTACCCTGCTCTGCCACGTTGCTCCTTTCGTTGGATGTCGCATCTTCATTCTAACCCTGAAAAATAAAATGATCGCATATTCCCTATCCTCGGGACGAGGGCTCCACGTCCATATGTCTCTCTCAACAGAATATTGAATTTCCGATGCCAATAAATATTTGGTCACCTCCTTCCACGAGCCACTGTGGCTTTGTTCCAAACCTAAAAAATTAAACGATAGGATATTTGCGATCCTTGCATCAAGGGATTCATATCCATATATCGTTCTTATCAAAACTCTGTGTTTCTATCACTAATTATTATTCTGCGTTGAAGAAAGCATTAAAAATGTGCAAAGAATAAAAAGAAAGAGGAGAATGGTTTATGTGCAGAATGATGACCATTTTCAATTGGCCATCGTCATCGTGAATTTAGGATTTGACGAATCAAAAAAAAATTCAAATATATATATAAACCCCTACCTCGAATTTCCATTGGAGGTGGCATGAGGAAGAAGATGAAGTCGATGAGATGGTGACGTCAACGTTCGTTGCTCCCACATGATGTTTCCGATCTGGGCTCAAGCGTCGCCCTCATTCTCTGATTCCGGAGGATGCTCTTCGTTTTATTGGATGTTCCTCATTGAAGAATATCCTTTCAAGTTCTCCAGATCCCTCCATTTTTCTAACAATCCTCCAACCAAATTGTGAAGTGCCAAATAAGTTTATTAAATATATCAATTAAGTGGGCACATCAATGGGAGGAAAACCAAGAGTTATCTACCATTAAAGGGAGAGTTCAAGGGTATGTTGGTCCCCAACATTGAATTTAAATTAGGGGTTGTTAGTTCGGGTGGTCCCCACCACTAAACATCAAATGGAAGGTTTTAAAAATAAAATAAAAGCTGTTCTTTATTTTATTTTTATTCTTTTAACTCTCCCACAAAATTCATGAAAACTAACTTTCACCCTCGAACTACTGCGGTCAAGGTAATGGTCTTCTTAAGATAATATCAGTGTTGCGAGTTCAACAGTGACCTCAGATTTCAATTTCGAGCACCGATTCAAAATTTATATA
This sequence comes from Viscum album, assembly GCA_963277665.1. Classification (NCBI taxonomy): domain Eukaryota; kingdom Viridiplantae; phylum Streptophyta; class Magnoliopsida; order Santalales; family Viscaceae; genus Viscum; species Viscum album. The sequence continues at coordinate 906,030,909 of OY728153.1, forward strand.
ACACCGGTCACGTGTTTACTGAACATACTCAAAAAAAAGTTCGGAAAAATTATAACAGACACCCTTGACCTGCATCGGTCGAGGTTTGGCTCTGCCTAAGTGAAACAATCCCCAACGAACCTGACAGTACTCTCAGATTTCAAATCTGAGTTACTGTATAAAAGTTATGGATTTTACAATAAAATAATTGTTACATAATTATTTTATTTAAGGCCGAAAACTATCTTTCACTGGTTTCCAGCGCCAGCCAATGTTAGTATCCTCTTTAATAAAGAATGCCATCACGGGTATAGTGGTGGTCTCAGATTTTCAGTCTGAGCTACCGTTTGTGAGTTATAATAATTTGGAAAATAATACAATTTATTTAATTTTTTTATTAACGGTTATGCCCTTTTTGTGTTTTCTCACAAGAGGCCCACACCGAATAAACTTAAGTCACACCTAGAGTATACATGCCATCCTAAATGCAACGGTGCCCTACGATTTCTGATCTGAGTTACCGTTTAAGATTTATTCAACTTTTTCAGGAAAAATTCTTACACACGCTAATTAAAACTCAACAAAACATCGATGGATTATTCTGGCCACTCCAGGCCTCGGAATCACGCGCTGTTAGATTTTTCGGTCTCGAAATAATTCTATATAATTTTAAAAAAAAATTATACCGAATTTCTGGGACATTACAACATTAGAAATGGAAGATGATCTCATACACACTACATTTGGTGCTAAATGATGACATCACTTCAGTTCCATAGTAACTAATCAGTGTCGATTGTAAACCAATTTCAATCACTATGTCTTTCTAAATACCAATTTTCAACCACCCAAGTCTATGTTGTCTCATCCAAACATGCATGCATGAGGCCTTGTACCCACCATCAATCTTAGCCTAAATCCGACACATATGAGGAATCATTGAATAATATATCTCTTATAATTACAAAAAATATAAATAAAATGATAAAAAAATAAATTATATTAATTTAAAAATCATAAAAAAATATTAACTACAATCGGTTACTGTCTCTCACCAACAATCTACCCAATACTATTATTAGTGTATATCCTGTTGTACAAATCAAACTAAGTAATATATGGATCAACCATAAACAATATGAATGTTTCATATACATATCACATTAAATAATATTATTTATAAACTCTTGATGATGTATTCTAAATGTAAGATTCTCAACTCTTTGTGTGTCATCCTGCCTGCCCCAATACAATTAACCAAAACATGGTAGCTTCTTGAAAGTATATTTTATCAGGTAAGTGAAAAATACAAAGGAATCTTGGGTGGGGACACTACCATAGATTTTATTTTTCATAGAACCAGACTTTAGGAGTGCTAAAAAACACTGATAATGGGGGTACCTTTATCCGTGCTAAAAATAAGCACGGATAAAAGGTACTTTTAATAGTGAAAAAAATGATTTGTTAAATGTACCCTTTTTAGCACTTTTTTAGTAGCACTAATAAAGGAGGGGTATTTATTAGTGATTTTTTAGTAGCACTTATAAATGGTATATTGAAAAAAATTAAAATAAGCTATAAATATATTAATATATTTATATTGATATAAATATAATATATATTTTCTAAATATGTTTCAGATAAGTATAGATAGTCATTTACACCTAATATATAATATGTTTAGTGAAAATGGATTATAAAATATCTAAATATATATTATTAATTAATAATTGTCGAGTTAGTCTCAATTAATAATCATTTAATAATAATTTGAAGACACAAAAAATCAAAAAATTAATAAATGATCTACACTAAGTTAAAAATGTAACTCAAAATTCAAAAGACTATAACGTTTGATCCGAGCGTCCATATGAGATCTACTACATATGAAATTGAAGTCTACGATGAGATCTACACATTGGTGACATATGAGATCCTATTGTCACATTGTTTGAAGAATAATATAGTCCCAAAAGTCCTCTAAAACTATGTTTGAAGTCACGATGCCCAAATATTTTGACATTTGATGGAATTTCAGCTTCATTTTTAGAGGGTATATATGCCATTTTTCAGTGGGGACTGAATTTATTCATAGGGATTACATTCATATTGAAACTATGGCTTTAATTTTTTTTATTTTTCACAATGTATTGTTATTTATAACCAAATATATAACAGTATATTTATATTTTTTATATATTCACATATAAAAATTTAATTTTATAAATAAATAATTAAACATATTTACATATAAAATATATTTCTCAATATATAAGATTTATATAAATATAAAAAATATACATTTTATTTAAAACACCAATATATGAATATTTATATACTTATATAATGTGTGTGCATGTTTAATATATATATTGGTGTTTTTCTGTATTAACAAACTCATTTATATATTCTGTATATATTCTAACATATGAATATACATATTAATATATCATATGTGTGAATATTAAAAAATTTGTATAATTGTACTTACAGATACACATATAATAATATATATATCTCTGTGTGTGTGTTTGTATGTTGTATATATGTATATATTTATTTATTTATTAATTTATACAGACACATACCGAAACATGTTTTATAAATGTATTTAAAAATACTATTATAAATATATATTAATATAAAAATAAATATGTGGATAAAAAATATAACAAAAAATATATATAAAGAATTAGATATTAATAAAAATATATTATTATAACTAACTATATATATATACATAAATAAATAAATAGATATATATATATTAATATAAAACAATATTAATATACGAATAAATATATATATATATCATTAAAGGGAGAACCAAATAAGATGGAAAAGTTGTAAACATTTTTACCCATATGAAATTTCATAGCTTTTAAAATGGCCTTTAACAATGCTAAAAAAGTGTTGTTAATCATAGCGGTTATAAGGGGGGCCTTTATTAGTACTTTTTTGGCACTGATAAAGGCCTAGCCAGCTACAGTGTGATGTTTATATAACAACACACCTAGAAGAAAAACTGAAATTTAAAAAGTAAACCCAATAGAAAACCTTATATATATATTTAATTGACATCATCAAAACAAAAATTTCAACACATGGTATATAGAAAAAAAATTTAATTTACATTTGAAACAAATTTTTTTATATAATTACATTTAAAACTATCCAAAAAATGTTCAAAACCCTTAATATTTCATCTTTTGACACCCATGATCCCCTCTCAAAAATTTCCCCCCATGGTATCTGTTTCCAAACAGATCATCTCAACCCGAGCAAAGAATTCCACCTATATAAGAAAAAAAATTATGTTAGTAATACTATAAAGACATAAATTAAAGATTTATATGAAATAAAACATTAATAAAATGTCATTATTTAATAAAAATGACATATTTGGAGTTATACCAGTCGTACTATGAGTCTTATTGAGGTGGGATAAGAGGGTATGGGTTTGCCATCGGTACCGTTCCCGTGCACTTCTGCACGAGACTGTTTGCTAAAGGGCCATGCATCAGTGAGGCTTGTCTGCAGGATTATCTGCTGGGGTGGGGTAGGTATGGTGGTTTTCCCTAGTTGTTTCTTTTATCCTTTGAACTCTTATGCTTTGTTAAACTGTATTTGTGGTTTCACACTTTTTGCCTCAAAAGTTTTTTGATAATAAAAAAGTAATTTTCAGTCAGTATTGATGTGGGATTGATTCCTACCCATTAGAAATGAGTTATGGATCACTGTCCTAAAATTTCAAAACAATCCAAATTAATTGGCTCGGTTTTGAATATGTCACTTCTTCCATTAGTAAAATTAATGTCAATTTTAAATAATGACACATTTAGAGCTAACCGGACACATCATGCATCGTATTAAAAAGCAGTTGATTCCTCCATGTCACAAATTACTGATGGATTTCTTTCCTAAAGAATCCAAACAATATGAATGCATTTTCTCAGTTTCTAGTATTTTTGTTGTGTTTTTAACTAAAATATCATTTCAAACTTAGAACAAACATTTTGAGTCATACCAATCATATTGTGCATTGGATTTATGTGAGACTGATTCATACATTTCACAAATTAATTATAAATAATTTTCCTAAATTATCATGATAATCGGAGTGTGTTTTCTTGTCTTATAATGAGTGACACATTTTGAACTAAAATTTTAATTCTAAACTAATAAGAGAAAATTTTAGTCATACTAGTCACATCGTGTGTCAGATTGAGGGGTGGTTGTCTCCTACACATCACCAATGACTTGTGTATTGTTTTCATAAATTCTCAATACAATCTGAATGTATTTTGTCAGTTTTTAGTATGCCACATGTTGTTTTTCCTTAAATTAATGTCAATTTTAAATAAAAATAGACACTTTTAGTTATACCTGCCACACCATGAATTTTGTTGAGGATTTTATGATACCTCTATGTAAATAAATACTAATAGTTCACTTTCATAAAAAATCAAAAAAATACGAATGCTTTTTCTCAGTTTTCAGTATGTCACTTGTTGTTTCTACTTAAATTAATGTCATATTTAAATAAAAAGAGACACTTTGAGTGATTCCGGCCACTCTGTGAGTCCTATTGATGTGTGAATGATCCTTACATTTCACAAATGACTAATATATTGTTTTACTAAAATATGAAAAGAATTTTAATGTGTTTTCATGGTTTTCAATGTGTCACTTTTCATTTTTACATAAATTCGTGTCAATTTTAAATAAAAAGAGACACTTTGAGTTATACAGGCCACACCGTCCGTCGTATTAAGGTAAGAATGATTGCTACATGTCCCAAATGACATATTCATCATTTTATATACATATAAAAATAATCTGAATGCATATTCTTGGTTTTTAGTATGTCAATTTTTTAACATAAATTAATGTCAATTTTAAATAAAAAGACACACTTGGAATCATACCAATCACACTATGTGTCGTATTGAGATGTGGTTGAATCCTACTAATAAAAAATGACTCATGGATCATTTTAATAAAATATAAAAACAATAAAATTATGATTTTATCAGTTTTCAGTATGTAACTTGTTGTTTTTACATAAATTTATGTCAATTTTAAATAAAAAGAGACACTTTCAGTTATATAGGCAACACCGTGTGTTGTATTAAAGTGCGGATGATTCAGGTGTTATGTGGTATGCTGATTAAATAAATGAAGACATCACATTGTGAGACATGTTTTAAGGGATGATAAACGACTTTCCTACTTATGGAAATTTGTTAGGATAAATCACTAAAGGAACTAAAGGGTGTCTAATTTTTGAACAAGGTACACAATCAATTAGGCTGAATCATTCACCCAAGACTATGTTTCTAGGTCATTGTAGATTTCTACCCTGATGGGATAAGTACCGATTCAGATGACATCAATCAATGAATGTTCAGAAGAACGTACAACACCATCTCTAGTTATAGGTGATCAACTATTTGAGAAAGTAAAAGATGTGGAAACTGCTTTTGGTAAACCATTTTCTAAAGACCTAATGAAAATCCATTGAAAAAAGTGTTCAATTTTTTTTGAATTGTCATAACGGATTTGTTTGTACGTCAGAAATTTTCTTGATGTTATTCATGTTAACAAAAATTAATGTGATAATTTCATCGGTACATTGCTAAATGCACCAACAAAACTGAGTTTTTAGTTGGGATACCAAAATTTTTTAACATTTATGGAATTTCAGCCTCATTTAAGAGGGTATTTTTTCCCTTTTCAGTAGGTATTGAATTTATTCATAGGGATTACATTCATATTGATATATAATGATTTGAAATTTTATCATTTCTCACAATTTACTATTATTTATAACTAAATATATAACAATATATACATATTTTTTATATATTCACACATAAAAATTTAATTTTAAAAATAAATAATAAAACATATTTACATATAAAATATATTTCCCAATATATAATCCTTATCTAAATAAAAAATCATATCTATTTTATTTGAAACACAAATATATGAATATTTATATACTTATATAATGTGTGTGTGTCTATATATATATATTTGTGTGTGTATGTATTAATAAACTGATATATATTATCAATATATTTTAATATATTCATATACATATTAATTTATAATATATGTCAATATATATAAATATGTATAATTGTACTAACAGATAAACATATAATATATTTATAAATATATATGTATGTTTGTGTATGTTGTATATATGTATGTATGTATGTATTTATTTATTTACACACACCCAAAAGCATATTTTATTAACGTATTTCAAAATAATCTTATATATAAATATTAATATACGAATAAATATACGAATAAAAAATAATATATATATATAAATTAATAAGTAGATATAAATATAACTAACTATACATATTAATATATATATATAAATATATGAATAAATATACATATATATATATAAAATATAAATATATATTAGTATAAGAATAAATATTACGAAATATATATATAAATAAATAGATATATCCTCAAAGGGAGAACCAAACAAGATGGATGATTGGTAAACACCACTATACATATGGCCTTTCACAACATGAAAAATGAATTTTAACAGCGCTAAAAAAGCACTGTTAATTGAAACAATAATAAGGGGGGACCTTATCAGTGCTTTTAGTGCGGATAAAGGCCTAGTTTTCAATGGTGTGTTGTTTTTATAACAACAAACCTAGAAGAAAACCAATAATTTAAAGAGCATAAGCAGAAGAAAACCTTCAATATACATTTAATTGACATCGTCAATATAAAAATTTCCACCCATGGTATATAGAAAAAATACAATTCTATTTATATTTCAAACAGAATTTTTTATATAATAACATTTACAAATGTCCAACAAACATTATAAAACATTAATATTTCATCTTTTGATGCCCATGATACCCTCTAAAAAATTTCCTCCCTTGGTATCAGTTACTGAAAAAATCATCTCAATATGAGAAAAAGAATCCACATATATAAAAAAACAAATATTTTGTTAGTTATACTATAAATAAATAAATTAAACATTAATATGAAATAACATGCTAATCAAATATCAATATTTAATAAGAATAAAACATTTTGAGTTATACCGGTCATAGTGTGTATCCTATTGAGGTGGGGTTGATTCTACATGTTAAAAATGAGTTATGGATTGTTTTCCTTAAATGTCAAAATAATCTGAATGTGTTGGATCAATTTTGATTATGTCACTTTTTCTTTTACTAAAATTAATGTCAATTTTAAATAATTACACATTAGGAGTTATAGTGCCCAAACCATGCATCGTATTGAGGTGTGGAAGATTCTTACCTATCACAAATTATTGATGGATTGTTTTCCAAATGTATCAAAACAATCTAATTGTGTTTTCTTGGTTTTTAGTATGTTTGTTGTGATTTTTTACTAAAATATCATTTCAAAATGGAAACATGCATTTTGAGTCATACTGGTCCTATCGTGCGTCAGTTTGATGTGAGACAGCTTCATACACATCAAAAATGACTTTTGAAATGATGTGCTTATTTATTAATACAATTGGAGTGTATTTTCTTGGTTTCTAGTGAGTGAAATGTTTTGAACTAAAATGTTAATTTTAAAATGATAATAAACACTTTTAGTCATACTGGTCACACCATGCATTGGATTGAGGTATGGTTGACTACTACACGTCACAAATGACTAATGGATCGTTTTCCTAATGTATAAAAACAATCCAAATGTGTTTTCTTAGTTTTCAGTATGTCACTTGTTGTTTTTACATAATTTAATTTCAATTTTAAATAAAAATAGGCACATTGAGTTATACCGACTAGAACATGATTCGTATTGAGGTTTGGATGATCCATACATGTTTTGAATCACTAATATATCATTGTTCTAAAAAAAACAATCCAAATGCATTTGCTCCATTTTTAGTATGTCACCTTTTTATTTAACTTAGTTTCAATTTTAAATAAAAAACTGACACTTTGAGTGATACTAGACACACTATGTGTCGTATTGAGGTGAGGATTATCCTTACACGTCAAAAATGACAACTATATTGTTTTCAAAAAATATCAAAACAATCCGAATGTGTTTTATCAGGTTTTAGTATTTCATTTGTTGTTTTTAATTAAATACATCTCTATTTTAAATAAAAAGAGCCACTTTGAGTTATAACAGCCACACTATGCATTATATTTAGTTACATGTCACAAATGACTCATGGATCATTTTCCTAAAGTATAAAATTAATATGAATGCATTTTCTCATTTTTCAGTATTTCACTCATTCTTTTTAACATAAATTAATGTTATTTTTAAATAAAAAGACACAGTTGGTGTCATACCAGTCACACCGTGTGTCATATTGAGGTGTGTTTGAATCCTACACATCAAAAACATCTCATGGATCATTTTTCTAAAATAAATATAATAATAATAATAATACATTTTATCAGTTCTCAATATGTAAGTTGTTGTTTTTACTTAAATCCATGTCAATTTTAAATAAAAATAGACACTTTGAGTTATACCATCCAAATTGTAAATCGTATTGAGGTGCCGATGATTTAGGTGTTACGATGTATGATGATTACACAAACTAATATTTCTCATTGACTGACATGTTGTATGGGATGATAAATGAATTTCCTAATTATGTAAATTTTTTAGAATAAGAATTAAAATAACTAAATGGTTTCTTGTTTGGTAATAAGTTACATAGTTAATTAGGTTGAAACATTCATCGAAGACTTTGATTTTAGGAAATTGTATATTTATACCCTGATGGGATAAGTACATATCTTGGACGATATAATTTGATAGAAGTTCAGAAGAACGTACCATAGTGTCTCCACAAAGAGGTGATCAACTGTTTGAGAAAATAAAATATGTGGAAACTACATTTTATAAATAGTTTTTGAAAATCCTTAATAAAACCAATTGGAAAAAGTGACTAGTTTTTTTGAATTATCATAGGAGAATTATATGTATGTCAGGAATTTTCTTGATGTTAGGCATGTTGAAAAAATTGAATGTGATAGTTCCATCAGTTCATTCTATAATTCACCTGAAGAAAATAAAGGATGATATTATGTTTAGGTTGGACATAGATCACATCAGAATATAAGAAGAGTCGGTGCCAATGAATGGTGAAAAATGGAATTTTCTTCCTCCAGCTGCTTACACACTTTACGGGAATAATATATTTTAGTTTTGAAACTTCTTGAATGAAGTAAATTTTTGAGAATGGTATTCATCAAATATCAAGAATCTCATGTCAAAAACTAATTTAAAGTTAAAGGGTCTTAAATCACATGTTTGCCATGTTTTGATGCAAGATCTAATTCCTATAGCTTTACGTTGCATTTTTTTCCAATAATTTCTTTCATTCATTAACCACATTTTGTTTCTTCTTCAAAGATATATGTGGTAAATTTATAGATTTGGAAAAAATTATGGCTATGTGAAGAGTACTTTTCATCATATTATATAAATTGGAAAAGTTATTTCTCCTATAATTCTTTGATATAATGGTGCACTTTATGGATCAATTAGTGAGAGTGATTAGACTATGTAGTCCTATACACTATAAATGGATGTACCCCTATGAACGGTATATGAATATTTTCATACGGTATGTCAAAAATCAATGTTTATCAGACGATGGTATTATAGAGAAATATATTTCATAGAAAGTCAGTCAGAGCGTACGATACATGTGCTAGAGGACATGTAGCGTGCATGCGTCCTAGACTTTGGGGGATTTTGGGAGAAGCATATACCCTTAGTCGAGTTTTTTTATAACAATAGCTTCCAGGCGACTATTGGGACGGTACCATACAAGGCTTTATATTGTAGGCCATGCTGGTCACCATTGTGCTGGTTAGAGGCAGGTGAGGCGGCTTTACTGGGCCCACAGCTCGTGCAGGAGATATGTGAGCAGGTCCAGTTGATTCAGAAGCAGATGGCAACCGCACAGTCTCATCAGAAGTCTTATGATGATCGCTGCATATGACCTTTGGAGTTTGTGGTCAGGGATCAGGTTATTCTACAAGTTTCGCTGAGTCTGGGACCCAAGTAGATCAAGAGACCGGGTAAACATTCACAGTGGTATGTGGTACCATTTGAGATTCTGGAGTGAGTCCGGCTGGTTGTTTATCAGTTGTGGTTAACAAAGCGGATCGAGCCATGCACGACGTCTTCCACTTATCTCGGTTGTTTCGCTATCATTTAGACACGTCTCACGTCTCTCAGCCCGAGGAGGTTGAGCTAGAGGCAGATGCGTCCTTTGAAGAGCATCTGATTCATATCGTTAACAGGAGCACGAAGGTTCTCTGAGGCCGATCAGTTCCTCTCGTATGGGTGCTATGGAAGAATTTCTGAGTGCATGATGAGACCTGGGAGCGGGAGGCCGACGTACATACTCAGTGGCTGGAATTGTTCACAGCTATATCTTCTCCATCCTTGGAAGGGCAATTTGGGGATGAATTTCTATATGGGGGGAAGTTTGTAAGAACCCAGTTCTGATCTTTGTGGTACGTGATTCTTGTTTTCTCTTTTCCTTAAGTGTTTTTAATAAAATATGGAAAATGCGGAAAATTCATAAATTTTTGAAGTACACATCGTGTACTTTTTCAACACATCGTGTACTTCTGGCCATGTTGGGATGAGTACATGGGGCGTGTAGCCATTTCGGCGACGAAGGGTGTAGTAACCAACTACATGTCGTGTAGCGGTCCTTTACATGTCTTGCAGTCATTCGGCATGGCAAAATAGTAAGGTGGTGGAGCAGCCGCCAGCTGGGCGATAGTACATGCCATGTACACAGAAGCACATGTCGTGTACTCATGTCGATAGGTAAACAGTATGGCGGTGCCGCCAGAGGAACAGTTAAATGAAGTAAATACACTCCATGTACTTGGATGTTCACGCCATGTACTTTGTTTTTTTCTTAAATCGGGCTGTAGCCTCCCCTATTCACAGGGAAGGCTTAGAACCGGAGGAAGAAGTAGGAGGGGATGATCGAAACATTGATGATCCACCAGGTGTTCTTCTAGAATTCGAGTCTGCCTCATATAATCAGTTTTGAACCGCACGGGTAGGCCCTATCTTCTCCTGGACTGTTTCTTACAAATACATTCCCTAGAGGGAGTTATTTGAGGTTGAATGAATGTTTTCTTTCCTCAGATCTACGTCGTTCTTGGGTGTTTCTAAAGTCTATGTTCGTGTATAGCGCTCATTGGCGTATAAGGTTGGTGGATTTGTGTTAATTTTTCTAACTGTCATGTGTTTTGTGTGTTTTTGTGCCACGAACCCATGTTGGGGTGTCGTGTGGCTGAGTCTGTGGCTATATAAACTACCTAGAACTGTAAAGGTAATTTAATGATGTGTAAAACTATTTTTTGGGATCGTTTCATGGATCCGGAACCACCGCGGGGGTGTGTTCCATTATTTAGCTGTTTGGCCAGGATACCCGAGGGTATGCCTTTAAAGTAGTAATTTTAGAATTTCCTTGAGATGAATTGCTTATTTACTGCTTGGAAATGGCCCTGTTAGCTATTTAGCCTGAGAGCGTTGTTGTGATTAGCCCGTGGTCACTGTACTGTTTAGCCTGAGGGATATAGTTATTTCAGCCTGAGGGAAACTTCTTCCATAACTGTGGGCAACTGATTTTGTGCCTGAGGGCGACACTACCTATGCATGAGGTAAAAATCTGTTATGCCTGAGGGCAGATTGTTTTTTTGGATACTCTTTACCTAATGGTAGGGGTTTACGCATATGTGGACTTTTAGCGATTACATGGAATATTCACTGTAGTGATATTTTAAAATTAAATGATTAAAATGGATATTAAAATGGAAATATATCTGGTAAAGTTAGTTACTTTTAGTTATTCTTACTTTATTGTATTTTATTACTTCACACTGTTGTTTCATGCTTTCACACCATTGGGCACGGGCCATTGGTGGATGCCTACTGGGAATTTATTTCTCACACCCTATTTGGGTCATGTTTTTCAGCCCAAACTGATTACGTTTCTACAGGTGTGGATAGGGGAATGATTCCCTATATAAGTACATGATTGCTGCTGAAGAGTAGGAGGGCATGGGACCGAGCCTAGGCTCGCGATGCAGCTGTCCGCTATTTTGATTTATTTCGCTGTACTCTGTTTTTTTTGTATTTTATTCATGTATAACATGTTCTAGCTATTTTCTTAGAACATGAAACATGTAGCATCATTATTTATATACTGTTGGTTATATCCACTACTTTTTTTTAATAAGTTGTGTATGGTTTATTTCTTCCGCTTATTTTGTATGTTTTACTTTATTCTGTTGTGCTACACTTTGAAAAATGAGGGCATCGATTCCCCACTATCAAAACTGGGTCCTCACTACTAGTCGGCAGCCTCTAGCATTTGGGGAAATGCGCTTGAGGTCATGTGGATAACCTGGTTCGGGGCACCTGTTGAGTGGCACCCAGAACCAGGACGTTACATCAGTTCTTTTAGTGCTGATAGATGCCTAGTTTCAAACGGTGTGTTTTTTATATAACAACACACCAAGAAGAAAACCAACAATTTAAACAGCATATTAAAAATAAAACCTTCTATATAAATTTAATTGACATCATCAATACAAAAATTTCCACAAATGGTACATAGAAAAAAATACAATTCTTGTTTAGAATTTAAACAAAATGATTTATATAATAACATTTACAAATGTACAACAAACTTTCTAAGACATTAATATTTCATCATTTGACACCCATGATACTCTCTCAAAGAATTCCTCCCATGGTATAAATTACTGAACAAATCATCTCAACATGAGATAATGATTCCACATATATAATAAAACAAATATTATGTTACTTAAAAAATAAATAAATAAATTAAGCATTAATATGAAATAACATGTTAATAAAATATCAATATTTAATAAGAATAAAACATTTGGTGTTATACCGGTCATATTGTGCATCCTATGGTGGTGGGGTTTATTCTTACATGTTACAAATGAGTTAAGGATTGTTGTACAAAAATGTAAATATAATCAGAATTTGTTGGCTCAATATTGATTATGTCACTTTTTCTTTTACTAAAATTAATTTCAATTTTAAATAATGACACATTTGGAGTTATATTGCCCAAACCATGCATCGTATTGAGGTGCAGAAGATTCTTACCTATCACAAATTATTGATGGACTGTTTTCCTAATGTATCAAAACAATCTGAATGTGTTTTTTGGGTTTTTATTATGTTTGTTGTGCTGTTTTACTAAAATATCATTTCAAATTAGAAACATGCATTTTGAGTCATACTGGTCCTATCGTGCGCCAGTTTGATGTGTGACAGCCTCATACGAATCAAAAATGACTTATGAATTGATGTACTAAGTTATTAATACAATTGGAGTGTATTTTCATGGTTTCCAGTTAGTGAAACGTTTTAAACTAAAATGAAAATTTAAAACTGATAACAAAAACTTTTAGTCATACTAGTCACACCGTGCATTGGATTGAGGTACGGTTATCTTACACGTCACAAATGACTCATGGATCGTTTTCATAATGTATAAAAACAATCCAAATGTGTTTTCTTAGTTTTCAGTATGTCACCTTTTGTTTTTACTTTAATTAATGTCAATTATAAATAAAAATAGACACTTTGAGTTATACCGACCAGACCGTGATTCATATTGAGGTTTGGATGATCCATACATGTTTCAAATCACTAATAGACCATTTTCCTAAAAATTAAAAATAATCCAAATATGTTTGCTCCATTTTTAGTATGTCTCTTTTTTATTTAAATTAATGTCAATTTTAAATAAAAAAGTGACACTTTGAGTGATACTAGACACACATTGTGTCGTATTGAGGTGAGGATTATCCCTACAAGTCAGAAATGAATACTATATTGTTTTAAAAAAATATTAGTACAATCCAAATTGGTTTTATCGAGTTTTATTATGTCACTTGTTGTTTTTAATTAAATTCATCTCTATTTTAAATTAAAATTTCCACTTTGAGATATAAAATCCACACTGTGCATTATATTTAGTTACATGTCACAAATGACTCATGGAACCTTTTTCTAAAGTATAAAATTAATATGAATGGGTTTTCTCAGTTTTCAGTATTTTAATCGTTCTTTTTTACATACATTAATGTTAATTTTAAATAAAAAGACACAGTATGTGTCATACCGGTCACACCGTGCATCATATATAGGTGTGGTTGAATCTTACACATAAAAAATGTCTCATGGATCATTTTCCTAAAATTATAAAAATATTAAAAATGAATTTTATCAGTTCTCAGTATGTTACTTGTTGTTTTTACTTAAATCAATGTCAGTTTTAAATAAAAAAGAGACACTTTGAGTAATACCATCTAAACTGTAAATTGTATGGAGGTGCAGATGATTCAGGTGTTACGATGTATGATGATTACCCAAATTATTATTTCCCATTGAGAGACATGTTGTATGGGATGATAAATGACTTTCCTACTTATGGAAATTTTTTAGAATATATCATTAAAATAACTAAAGTGTTTATTGTTTCAGAATAAGGTACATAGTTAATTTGGTTGAAACATTCATCGAAGACTTTGATTTAAGGACATTGTATATTTCTACCCCTATGGGATAAGTACCTATCTTGGATGAAATCATTTGATGGAAGTTCAGAAGAACGTACAACTGTGTCTCCACAAATAGGTGATCAACTATTTGAGAAAATAAAAGATGTGGAAACTATATTTGGAAAATAGTTTTTGATAATCCTTACTAAAACCAAATTAGAAAAAGAGACTAATTTTTTTTGAATTATCATACAAGAATTCTATGTATGTCAGGAATTTTCATGATTATATGCATGTTGAAAAAAAGGTATGTGATAGTTCCATCAGTTCATTCCCTAAGGCACTAGAAAAAATACAGGATGATATTAATGTTAGGTTGGACATATATCACTTGGGAATATAAGAAGAGTTGGTGCCAGTGAAGGGTAAAAAATGAAATTTTCTTCTTCCAGCTGCATACACTCTTTATGGGAAGAATATATTTTAGTTTTGAAACATTATGAAGGAAGTAAGTGTTTGATAAGTGTATTCATCAAATATCAATAATCTCATGTCAAAAACTAATTTAATGTTAAAGGGTCTTAAATCACATGTTTGTCATGTTTTGATGTAAGATCTAATTCCTATAGCTTTACATTGCATTTTTTCTAAGAATTCTCTTCATTCATTTACCACGTTTTGTTTCTTCTTCAAAATTATATGAGGTAAAGTTATAGATTTGGCCAAATTTATGGCTATGTAAAGAGTACTTTTCATCATATTATATAAATTAGAAATGTTATTTCTTCTATATGTATTTGATATAATTTTTCACTTTATGGTTCACTTAGTGAGAGTGATTAGACTAAGTGGTATTATACAATATAGATGGATGTACCCTAGTAAACGGTATATAAATATTTTGAAATGGAATGTCAAAAATAAAATTTTATCGGAGGGTTGTATTATAAAGAAATATATTTCATAGAAAGCCATTGAATTCTATATCGAATACCTATCAGGTGTAGAAATCATTATTTTACCGAAATATCATCACACTGGGATTCTTGTGGGTGAAGGAAGTTCTGGAAGAGATATTGTCAAAAATCAATATTGTAGATTAGAAACAGGACATCATTTTAAATTATCATAATAGTTGGGAGGTTTCCACATATTTTGAAAACCAAAACTAAATTATTAGACATTTTAATCCATCAAGGGATAAAATATGGATATCAAATATGCATAATAAAAAATTTATAAAATGGTTTCAGGAATATATTTTTAACGAGTCAGGTAAAAATTTGGATTGAATTTCAGAACAACTTAGTAGGTTCGCTAGTGGACCAAGTGTGCATGTATTTTCTTCTAATGGTAATGTAATTAGGGGTTATAAATTATATGAAAATAGATATGATTAAGACAATACCATGAAAAATAGTGGAGTTAAACATGTGTCTGAAGCAATGCATGCTTTTTGGTACTAAGGAATGAAATCCATTTTATGTGAATATGTCGTACATTGGCATCATCAAACAAATATGGGAGTTGGATTATACAACATCACAAGTGCCGCTTTTTCAATGCAAGTGGGTTGATAACAAGATTGATGTTAAAATAAAAAAATTAGGATTTGTGAAAGTTGATTTCAGTAAGGAAGGGTACAAATATGAACCATTTAATATGGCATTATAGGTAGTACATGTATTTTATGTTCTAGATACCGCAAACTGAAAGTGGTCAATTGTAATGTTATCAACCAAAAAACTAAAAGGGATGAACAAAATTTAACTGGGGGTGACACTTTTATTGGGATGTCACAATCATTTAACAGTGGTCCCAATGTAGATGGTGTTTTGAATTTTAGAGCAGACCATTATGAAAGGATTTGGATAGTTGATAGAGGGGTCAAATCTCTTCAGCTATTACAAAAAGATATTTCAATAACCAGGTTATATAATTTTTGTAATATACATTGTGTTACAACATGTTATTATTTATTTGATGTTGTATTTATGTAATCTAAATCAAATGTTAAACCAATTATATATATAATTAATTATGAACATTTTGGTGCTCCCAATACTAGGTAACAACATGTCTTTTAACCTACTGGTGCTCACAGTGTAGAGAAACAATGTCCTTCTACCTGTGTTGGTAATCCCAATCATACAGAATAATAGGTTTCTCAATCTATTGCTTCTCTCGTTGTAGAAGTTCAAAGACCATCTTCACATGATGATGCTATCGCTCTAGAGAAACAGCATATTGGTTGTGTTGAATCCAAGGAAATTGTAGGTGATTAAGGACCTGAGAAGAAGAAAAAATAGTAATGCCATAGTTTTAGGGTGTTAGAAAAAATTGTTTTGGTGAAAATCAAAGGCATCAAATATGAGGTCGTATAGAATGAAAGGGCCCAACATGTTAAACCCAACAAGGCCTTGTTCAAAAGTTACATTGGAAAAATCACTTAGTAATGTGTATCGATTGATGTAGATTTGTGGCACCATGTTGTGATCACGCATAATACACTGATGTGGAAGGAGATTACAATAACATTACAATATAATTTATTTGTTTTAATAAAAAAATAAAATAACGAAATATTTAATTACTCTTCACCATCGCAAGAAGAGTGTTTTTATAGTACTTGAATCCCATAAGAAATGTGTTTTAATTCTTGTTGGAAGGATTCACAGATATTTTCACACAATTATAATGAGGCATCATCTTATAGATGTCGAAGGAAAAATAAACACGCACCCACCACTTATGTATGAAAACATGAGAACCCATGAAGCATGGGATGAATTTATTGGAGATCGTGTAGATAAGTCTTTTCAAGTACACATTGTATAGTAATATGTTATTTTAAAATACATATAATCATCACATTGATCGAAAATTTTTTATTTATCAATTAGAAAATGATTGCTGCAAATAAGTGA
Source organism: Viscum album (assembly GCA_963277665.1). Lineage (NCBI taxonomy): Eukaryota > Viridiplantae > Streptophyta > Magnoliopsida > Santalales > Viscaceae > Viscum > Viscum album. The sequence continues at coordinate 906,048,409 of OY728153.1, forward strand.
TGGGAAAAAAAACCAACGTACCCCTTCCATAAAGCAAGGATGGGGTATGCTTCACTTGAAAAAAAGTGCACTTATTTTAAATCTACCGTAACACTTTTATATGACATGAAACAACAACATAAATTTGTTCCTTTATTTATATGTGGATTAATGAATCCAAATCTAAATCTACTTCCATCCCACACATTGTTTTGTGGAAAAAGGCATGTGTAAATAAACAGAGGATACTAATAGACTAAAACACATAAAAAGGGTGGAAAAAATGTGTAAGTATGACATAATTATTTTTGTTTATTTAAATCTATATTACATAACAATGATTAATTATTTTCTTATATTTCCTATATGAAATAGTCACAAGAATCATCAATGCCAGTACCAGATGAACACCGACTATCATAGGACTTGAAGTGGCTAGAATAATATGGGCATGTCAGAGGTGTGGGTTTTGGGGTGACCCCCAAAATATATTTTGATAAAAAAACAAGAGGAGGATAATGTTAAAGAAATGAAACAAATGAAAGATAGACTATCTACCCTTGTAGAAAAATTACAATGACATAGAGAGTTACTAGAAACTTTTATGGGGGGAAGAAAAGATAAAAATAACCCATGAACAACCATTATGTGAATATCCCACCCCACACCCACCTGATTTGAGGTGAGTCATTCCCCTTAAAGAGCTATTTGGAAAAGTTAATAGATGTTCTAATAATTGTTTCTATAAAATGTGATTCAAATGAATAGTGATACCTTTCCTATAATGATATTATACATGGTGATAATGACTATGATTTATATCTATCAACACCCACCCATCTCCTTGTATAGAGGGATACAGTGTTCAATATCCAAAATAATGTGATACATAGTAGAACACTTCCAACATATATTGTGAGAGTGTCTAAGAGCATAGCCCATGATCCAAGTTTCGTTCTACCTATTTTAATTGATGAGGAAGATATTCATAAGGTTTAATAAGTGATTAAAACATTCATCACATGGCCACCACATCTTGTAAAAAAATATGCCGACATGGAGTTATTCATTTCCAACTTATTTTTCGTGCTAAACCTTTAAAAATTAATGAAAAATTTCTGAACTGAAAAATGATATTATATTCGAACAAAGTTAAGGGGTTGAAATGATATGTAAACTGAAAACCATCTAAAGGATCAACCAACCAATTAAAAAGATCTTCAAAAATTACATTTACCCCACCCATTGAATATCCGCATTTACAAACATTGAAGGTTCATAAGGATATAATGTTACAAAGTTTTAGTAGTCACATTCTTGATTTTGAAGAAAAAAATGTATAGAGAGGATGTTACTGAATACATTTCTTCTACTAATTTAGATGAAATACTCAACTATGAATTTCTTGGTGCCTCGGTTGTAAATTTATACATGAGTTATGCTTTTTTAATTTAATTTTCCAAAAGATTATATACTATGTTAATTATGACTAAATAAATTACATATTTTTGCAGGAATATATATCAAAACCAATCCAATGGATTTCACCATAAAAAAGGACTCATTAGTCCTTATTTCACCTCTACATACAAAAAAAAATTGAATCCAAACAAATGGATGAAATAGTGGAAAAAATGGGAATATCATTTGAAATAAAACTTGGGGATGAAATAATCTTCATAATACCAATGATGCAGGGGTAAAATGATAAAATTTAATCATATAAAATATATTTTTCATTTCATTAATTACTTATTCCTTTTTCCATTTTTATGAAACAGTGGATGCTCATTACAATCCCTTTGAATACTCTAAATATTTATTTCTTAGATTCACTGCATGGATTTTCAATAAACTGACCACCCATGGTGATGTTTTTCAATTTTTAATTCACTACATCCAAAAGTTTAGAAATAAAAATAGAATTATATAATTTATATTATGTTTTAATTAGTATTCTATTATTATAGGTAAACGTTTAAATATTGTATAAATCATGGCATGAGGACAAGCATTGCGTACAAGGACCCTGAAAAGTTCTAAAAATGGATAATTATCATGATATATATTATACGATTTCTCTATCCAAACACATATCAAAACAAATTAATTATATTCCATAATGTTTATACATTTTATGAAACAAAAAAATATAAAATATTTTGGTTATTATGTTTGTAAATTTATGAGAGAGATCATATTCCATCAAAAAACACACATCCCCAAACAGGTTTTTTTAAAGATAATTACTACTTAATTTAATATATTTATTAATACTTTGTGTATTTATAATTTTCCAATACTATTATGAATATTGATAAAAATAATATTCATAATAAGATATGAATTTTCTTAGAAACAAATGGGCATCATACCTGATCGTAGAATGTACAAAAATAGCATGAAGATAAGAATTCTATATAAGTAATGGATTATTTCATATTTATGTTTAATTTTTTTATTTTAATTTTAATCTCATCAGAATATTTTTCTTATACTCCAGGATTCTTTAGATATTAGGATTGTTTTCAGACTTTGGTACATGTAGGAATCAACAACACCTCAATCTAACATGCGATTTGATCAGTATGACGTTAGGTGTGTATTTTTTATTTAAGATTGACATTAATTTTAGAAAAATATACAAATAACATACTCAAAACCCAAAAAAATATTTCAAATGGTGTTTATAATTTAGTATAATGATCCATAAGTCAATTACTATGTTTATAAATTAGTTTCACCTCAATCCAAAAAATGGTGTGACTAGTATGACTCAAAGTGTCTGTTATCAGTTTAAAATCGACATTTTTCTTCAAAATATGTCACTAATTAAAATTTGAGAAAACGTGGTCATATTTTATTGATAATTTAGTAAATAAATTTATAAATCACTTGTGATGTGTAGGAATTGGTCTCATGTAAAACAAATAAATGATGTTACTGGTATGAGTTAAAGTGTCTGTTTCTAGTTTAAAAGGAAATTTTAGTAAAAAATACAAGTGACAAACTGAAAACCAAGAAACAATATTTGTATTATTTTAATAAATTAAGAAAACGATCCATGATTCATTTGGGATGTGTATAAATCTGTCAAACCTCAATCTGACACACTGTGTGACTGGTATAACACAATGTGCGTCTTTTTATTTAAAATTGACATCAATTTTAGTTAAAAAGAATAAGTGGTGTACTTAAAATAGAGAAAACACATTCAGATTGTATAGATAATTAAGGGAAAAATCCATGGGTCATTTGGGACATATAGGAATCTTCCGCACCTCAATATAATGCATAGTGTGATTGGTATGACTATAAGTGCATCTTTTTTAATTAAAATATACAACAATTTTAGTAAAACGGACTATTTTCCTACTCAAAACTAAGAAAATACATTTGGATTGTTTTTATAATGTAGGAAATTGATATAAGAGTTAGTTGAGAGGTGTATGAATTGGATGCACCACAATTTGATCCTCAACAACTCCCAAAAGTAGCTATAAAATGATCTATATCATTGTCCTCTCTCCAAACAAATGAAAAATGACAAGAAGTGAATAAAAGCACTAATGATATGATGATGTCGATAATAGACCCAAAAGCCTGGTGGCCACCTTCCTCCTCCTCCAGTGCATCAATTATAAATTGATAATCAAATTCGACCACAATATCAATTGAGCTAAGAGACAAAATGAACTACATACCCTTCTATATAGTCATGGCCTCAACTATCGGAGGAGACAAGAAAAAAATTCCCAAGGAATGATATGCCACAAAAATAGAGCCTCCATGGTCATAGAGAACTTCCACAAGGCCAACAGAGCCACCACAAGGAATTTATGCATCATTATTAATTTAAAATCACCTTGAGGGGGAGTAAATCATCTAATAGGAGGGGATGAAGAGTTATTTAATAACTAATGTTAAAAACCACATTTTTACATTACTTATTGCATAACCGATGTTAAAACTCACTCTAACATTGTTTTAAAATCGGTTATCCATTAATCCATGTTAAAACTCTATCCGTGTGAGTTATAACTTTTGTAATGTATTAATGAACAATCATGACGAATACATAACATATATGTATGTCAATTATAATCACACATCAATATATTTATTGACCCAATTCATTGGAATCATATATTTATTTAGTTATAATTATAATCATAAATAAATATATTTTAAAATTATTTATATATATTTATAAATATGATAAATATAATAAATATATTTATTATTTAAGAATTAATTATAATATAATAATTATTTAAATATATATTTATTTAATTATAATCTAATAAATAACTTTTTTAAACAATATATATATTTGAATTATTAAAAAATATATATTAATCATACACATGCATTTTTAAAATAATATATAAAAGTAAAAATTATTTTTGGATATAAATATAATAATTTTACATAAATCAAGATTATTTGTTATTAAAAACTTTTATCTGTGATAATAATAGCGTTGTGCCTGGATTATATGGTTTTGCCATAACAGTTTCATTTTTTGACATTTTTAAAGATAATAGGGTTTGGATTTACATGATTCAAAACTAGGTATCTCAGTGTATAGATATTGAGGATGCTCGTCCACATTCACATGTTTATTCCCCTCCGGTTAGATGCCTCCCCCTTTGGGTGTTCTCAAACTTAATACTTCTACAGCCACCCATGGGGATGGTTTTGTTGTCCTTGGGGCAGTCCTCTGGGATCACGTTGACTCTCTTTTTTTGGATCATCATTCCATAGAAATTTTGGGTTGGTCTCCTCCTCTAGAATAGGCTATGGATATTTGGAAGGGTATGCATTTCATCTTGACTCTTGGCTAGAAAGATTTTGTGGTCGAATCTAATCACTAATTTATTATCAATGCACTGAAGTAGGATGAAGGTGTCCTCAAATCCTATGGGTCCATTATTGATATCATCATATCATTTATGCCTTTGTTCTCTTCCTCTTGTTTTGCCTTTATTAGGAGAGAGGAAAATTGAGCTGCTCATTTTTTAGCTACTTTTGGGAATCATCAGGGGATCTTATTGATGGCTTTCATCTTTTCCTCCAGAATTATTTACATTTGAATTGGATGATATCTTAGGTTGGAGGATTATATTTTTGAAAAAAATAAATACCCCCATTTATCAGTGATAAAGAAATCACTGATAAAGGATACACATTTATCAACTTTTTTAGTGCTAATTAAGGGTAGATTTATTAACGCTTTTTAGCCAGCGCTGATAAAGGTCCCCCTTTTATTAGCGCTTTTTTCCTAGCACTAATAAAACCAAATGCATCTCATGCTTGGATATGTGTTATTGAATGGGAGGAACCACCGCATGTTGTATACAGATATCAACTTTAGCGGTAGTTTAAACCGCTTCCAAATCAAAAAATAACTGCCTCTAAATGACACTTTTCTTGTAATGGATACATAACTAATTTATGATGTGTAGGATTCGACTACACATCAATCCACAATATGATGTGACTGGTATGACTCAATGATTGGGTGTTCAATATAAAAGTGTCATTTTATTTTAATGATATAATTATTAACAATTATTTAAGTAAATAATATAATTAATATCTGATAATATCATTAGAATATATAGAAATAGCCAATATAATTTATAGATATAATTAATTAACAATGGCATTAATAATTTATAATATAATTATTAATAAAAATAAAAAATAATAATTAATATCTAATTTAAATTTACAATATAACCATTAATAATAAAATTAGTTGTATAGCTGATTATATAATTAATATATATTGTAACTAACAATATAAATAATCATATACGAATTATATAACATTTAATATAAAATTTGATTATTTTTTAAAAACTTCTACTAAGATAAACATTGGTTTTATCAGGTGTAAAAACCTTTGTTGGAAGGTTGATCATCGGAGAAATCCTAATAATGTTAAAAAAAATCCTTAGATTATAAAAAAATCTACCCTAATTGTGTAAAAAATACTTAAAATTATATATAAATCCTTATGTTAAAAAAATATATTTGAAAAAAATTTAAATTTATAAAAAAAAAATTATTGTTTTTTGTTATAATCTATCTCATATGTTATTTAAAATATTAAATTAATGAAAAAATAAAAAAATTATAAATTCAGTTATTTTATCAGTTTTTAGTTATTAAAATTAATAATCAATACCAGAAGAAAATATGTTATTATCAAAATAATTTTTTTAGTAACCAATAATCATTTTATTATAACAATTCTATTTTTTCGGTTTTAAATTAACTGTTCGATCGACCACCTATTTTCCCACCCCTAGGTACAATCGGATATTGGGAGGTATGCTCTAAAAAAATATATTTCCATTTATGAGTGGTTAGATAAAAATAAAAAATATTACAAATATATAGAGAGAATTATATATATATGTTTATATATATATATATATTAAATGTTGTATAAAGGTTGATACGATTCAAATGTTAGATTATTGAATTAAAATCAACGTCAAATGTTACATGTGAGTCAAATATTCTCAAAATCTATTCTACATTATTAAATTAAAATTCAACAGAAGTATTAAAATCTACGACTTTGATAATTAGGTTTAAAATATTCATTAAAAATCCCCCAACATTGAGGTGGGATGTGAATGTTCTCATGTGTGGGGCGGAGCACGGTATGATCACTCCAGGAGGTCATGGTAGAGGCAGAATGCGGATGAGGTGGGAAGTAAATGTGCCGACGTGTGAGGCGATCATGGTGGGGCGGAGTGCGGTCGTGTAATACGGTCACAGAGGAGGTGGAACACAGTCGAGGAAGGGGCAATTTGCGACTGGAATTCATCAGCGTAGTCATAGAGGTGGCAGAATCGAGGCCGACACAGAGGGGGTGTGTGGGGAAGAAAGTCTTCAGCTCTCAGGTTGGCATGGGTATTTTCATTGAAAATCCATGAAAAAACCAATTATTATATATTTTTATTGATTAATTTCATTTTCCTAATTTTTTATTATATAAATAACGAAAATAAGGTTAATAATAAATCTTTTTTTAATATGAATAGTAATTTTAAAATATATCGTTTATATGAAAAATCATTTTGATATATTATTTATATATTTTATAATATCTAATCACACACACACACACATATATATGTAAACACAAACATATTATTAAAACTATATAAGTATACTATAAATTATATTATATTATACAAATATATAAAATTAAATATAATCTATATTTAATGTGTTGGTATATTTATTTATATAGCTCATATCACTATGTTATAATATTTTTATATCACTATAAAAATAATGGCTTTTGTGACTAGTTTTTTATGATGGATTCCCACCGCAGAGAGTTAATTGTGATAAGAATTCATCACAAAAAAACACCATGGAAAATCACAACATAAATAAATATATATAAATGTAAATATTTAAATATAACTAACTAACTATATATATATATTAATATATGAAGAAATATCGTAATTTTTTAATATATTTATTTACTAATATCAACGCTTTTTTTAGCACTAATAAAAGACGCAATTATCAACGCTATTTTTCATCACTAATAAAAGGGACCCCCTTTTAATAGCATCATTTTATTTAGAAAATGCCCTCTTAGTTTTTTTAATTTGTTCAAAAACACAATATAAATTTCATATTAGATATGACATCTTTAATCTATGAAACTTAATTTAAATAAGTATCAATAATCAAACTATTATAATTTTTATACAAAATTAATAATGTTAAAATATGTATACAATAACATATTAGTTATTTATAGACTAGTAGTGTGGCTTCTATGAACATTGTTAATGCATTCCAAGACCTAGTTTTGTAGAAATATTTTGTCTTATCCCCTATCAACAAATCAAATCCATTATTTCCTTTTAAAAAATTCAACAAAAACTCATTTATTTAAAAATAAATTATATTAAATGGAAATAAAGTCCAATACTACCATTTCAGAAAATAATAAAAAAATACATCCTTTGAAAACGTATAGAAAAAAATTATTGTTTATTAAAAAAATTATATCAACCATTCACTTAAAAATTATAGTTTTTTTATTTTTCGTTAAAAACAAAATTTCCTTCCTATAAAATCAAAAAATTACCCAATAAAAAAAATTACTTCAATTTAAAATAATTTTTTAAAAAAATAGCCTTTGATAAAAAAAATAAATAGATAACATTTCATTTAAAGTATTCTTAAAGGTAAAATAATGAAGTATTCCATTTATCAATAAGTATTTTAGTTGAAATTTATAATTTTTTTGAAAGGATAAGGGGGATTTTTTTTGGTATTTTAAATTTAAAACGAGATCATTTAGAAAAAGGAAATTTTTATTATTTTAATATAAAATAAGAATATTATATTTTAGTTTCCAATTAAATAATAAAAAAATTATATATATATATATTTTTTAAATAAAATATTTTTTAATTAATTGTTTAATACGAAAATTAAGATATTTTTTAAAATTTTATAAGGGACAAATATTGTTTTTAAAAAAAATTAATTTGGAATATATAATTGTTTATTATTTCAGAAGGAAAAGGGATTGGTTATTAATTTTCCTTAAATAAATTTTTTTTTTTATTTTATTTTTAAGATTAATAAAAAATAATTTTTTTTAAGTTCATGTATGCTTTATTTTAAATTTATTATTTGAATTTAATTAATGAAAAATGAGTTTTGATATTTTTTCAATAAAAAATTATATTTTTTAAATTGAGAGATAATTTTGGTTTAAAATATCTTTCTGCAAAATAGTTTTGTACTATGTTTTTACTCTTTCTATTATTAATGGAGAATATGAATTTTGTTTTTAATTTTCAATATTTTAAAAATAACGTTTTTATTTTTTAAAAAAACAAATCATCGCTCCTTTATGAAATCCATGGTGATATATGGTTGTAATCCCATTATATCATGAATTTTCCAACATCCTCATCTAATGATGCAACACCTACTCATTGGATTTACGACCACAATGTCTTCATGTCCTTTTCATTTTATGTCTGCAAATAGATATCATTGTCACTATAAAAAAATTGAATTTCCACAACAACAACAACTATACCTTTTTTCACCACGAAAAGATATTTAACCGCGCTAAAAACACTATTGTCATCAACATCATTAAAATGAGGACCCATTTATCATTGTTTTCATTAATGTTGATAAATGCCCAACTACTGCAATGTGTTGTTTGAATAACAATACACTACACCAAATACACCTGTATAAAAATGCACCATCATTAGAATTAGTAATTTAATTGAAATAAAAGTTACATTGAAACTACTAAAAAATCATATTATATACATTTAAAACAATTTTTGTATAATTATTCTTTCATTTACTATCCACAAACATTTAAAAATACCAATGTTTAATTTTTATTGGAACCTACGACCCCCTTTCAAAAAAACCAAATCATTGTATCAGTTGCAAAACAAACCACCCCAACCCGATAAAAATAATTCACTTATATAATAAAATAATTATTATATAAATAATACTATAAAGAAATAAATTAAACATAAATATAAATCAATATATTTTTAATATGTCAATTTTAAATAAAAGGATACACATGGATCACTACCAGATAAACAAATTTATGAAGTGCTACCTTTTAACAATGCTAAAAAATGCCTTGATAAAGGGGGTACCTATATCTACGCTAAAAAAACCGCTGATTAAAGGTGATATTAATAGTGCTAAAAAATTTTGTTAAATGTACCCCTTTATCAGTGTTTTTTTCATTAATAAAGGTACCCCTTTATCACTATTTTTAGCACTGTTAAATGGACTCCATTTATCCGCACTTTTTAGTAGCGTTAATAAAGTGGGATTTATCTATATTATTTTACCAGAATTGATAAATGATATATTACAAAAAATATATCATATTTCACTAAAAATAAAATATATTTTAGATAAGGCTAACTAGACATTTACACTTAAAATATAAGATATTTAGTGAAAAAGGATTATAAAAAAATTAAAAAACTATTATTAATTAATAAATATCAAATTAATATTGACTAATAGTCATTTATTAACAATTATAAGACATAAGAAATAAAAAAATTAATAAAAGATCTAAAATAAATTGATAATGTAACTCGAATTTCAAAAGTATAGAACTTTTGATCTGAGTGTCCGTTTGAGATCTGTAACATATCAAATCAAATCTTGAGACAATATCTACACACTAATGATATAGAGGATTCCCCTATTGCATTTTACACGGCCCAAAATTTCCTATAAGACCATTAAAACTGAGTTTTTAGATGGTGAATCCTATGTTTATAACATTCAATGGACTTTCATCCTCGTTTAAGTGGCTCTTTATCCCTTTTTAAGAAAGTTTTTTGTGTTGGGAGGTAGGGTCATGTAGTGTTTCGTTGTCTTATTTTGAAGGAAGTTTTTTGGTATTAAAATCTCAAACTACTCAAGTAACCACATTCTTGTTATGTTTGAAGCCCCGAGTTCCCATTCTTCGTTATTCATTGAGTTCTATGGGTGGCCTTCCATTCATGATAAGGGAAAATCATGGAACATGCAATATAGGATTTTTGAGTACTTTTAAGGTTCTCTCCACATTAGGGGTTATTTCAATGATATTTTTGTCATATCGGAAAAAATAAAGTGGCCTCTTAAGGATTTATGAAACTGTAAAGGATTTTATGAAATCCTTACTTTTGAAATCCCTCCATGATCTAGGATTTTTAGGCTCTCCTTTTAGCGGGAAAATGGGTACCTCAACAGAGGGATGCATCACTAAAAGACTGGACATCTTTTTGGGACATATGACTAGAAATCTATATTCTGTTCATACTCTGTTGAACACTTGGCCCCAGTTGCCTCTTATCACTCTCTGATCCTTCTTTCAACATCCCCCAAAGGAATTGGTGTAGAGATGGGTGTAAATTTATGTTTGAGAGTCTATGGTTCTACGGTGGGATTTGTGAGGAGGCCATTCATTCTATTTAAGGGGGGGGGTATGAAACAGTGCTTTAGGTATCAAACCCAGAATTATAATATCAGGTTGAAGAATTGGAGTTCAACTAGGTTTAGGCCCATAAACAGACACATTAATAGGGAAGAACTTTGGTTAAAATTTCTCTATGCCCAGAATTTTTCCAACTCTATGATAAAGGATATCTCAAACCATGAGACGTATTTGAATTTTGTTATAAAGGAACAGGAAAGATACTCGTTCATCTAGGTATGTTAATCTATCATTAACGAAGGTGACTAAAACACTACTTTCTTCAACCAAAGAGATACTAAGAGAAGGGGAAAACCCCACATCTTCCACCTTGATGATTTTCATGGTAGAGTATTGCAGGATGATGTTAGAATTAATTTAATTATTCTGGAATTATTTGGAAATATTTTCAAGGCAGACTACATTGACATCCCTCTTATTCTCACCAGCTACATCCCAATAATTTATTCTGATGATATGAACTATTCTCAAGAGAGAGACAATTCTGATGAAGAAATGTGAAGGGATTGTCACCATTTTCATTCTTTGAATTTTTTTGGTCATGACGGTTGTCATGCACTTTTCATCAAATGGTTTTGGCACATTTTTGGTCTGGGCATGATCAAGAAGATGAAGGATTTCTGGGAAGGTATGAATTACTTTGAAAATATTGACGAGACTGTTATTAACCTCATCCCAAAATCTAAATTCTCCTAGAAGATTACAAAGTTCCATCCAATCATCCTCTAAAATTTTATTTTCAAAAATTACTCTAAGATTTTGGTGTCTAGGTTGAGAGTTTTTCTCCCTATTCTAGTGTTTTAATATAAAATTTATTTTGTCTCACGGAGGACCATTAATGATAATGCAGCCATTTCATATGAGATATCCCACTACATGATGACCCACTCCATAGAAAAAAACGAGTCTTGGCCTTGAAACTAGATATTATGAAAGACTATGACATAGCTGAATGACATTTTCTCGATCTTGTATTATCAAATCTGGGGTTTGGATCTAAATGGATGCTTAAAATTAGGAACTATGTTACTTCAGTTTCATATTGAATCTACATCAATGGGATGTATTTGTCTAGTTTTACACCCTCGAGAGGTTTAGGATAAGGGGACCTAATCTCTCCCAACATTTTCATTCTTGTAGATAATTTTTTTTCCCATATCCTTTTAATGGTGATGAAGCATGGTTATATTCATCGATCCAAGGTATGTAACAATGTTTCTCATATATTCTCTTCAGACTATTTCCTTATGTTTTCTTAGGCTAATACCCTTGAGTGTTACTCAGTCATGAAGATTTTCAAAGTTTTTGAGAAGGATTCTAGGAAATGGAATAATGCCTTTAAATTTGAACTATCCTTCAACAAAAGGTGTTCCAATGATGATGCAACATGAGATTCAGAGATTATGTAGGTTTCTTATAGACAAGAAACATTAGAAGTACCTGGGGCTCCCAACTTTTATCAGATGATCAATGAAACATGTTTTGTCTCAATCATGGAAAAAGTTGATAATTTGATCAGTGTTTGGTCTAGTAGAAAAATATCCAAAGTAGGGAATGAAGTTCTAGTTAAATATGTGTCCCATGTTTTCCCCTCATACTCTATTTCTTTTATCAAGTTCCCAGTTACGCTTGTTGATCAGATTCATTCTCGGATGAAAAATATATGGTGGGGTTCTGCTAATGGAAAACACAACACCCATTGGATCATGTTGGATAATATGTATGTTTCAATGTCATGTGGTGACCTTAGGATTTATAAAGTTAAATGGTTAAATGATACTCTTTTGGAAAAACAAGGGTGGCGCCTCATGTCCTGTACTAATTACCTTTTCACTACGGTCTTTAGAGCAAATTATTTCCCAAAGTCTGACTTCCTACGTGCTTCTATTGGACCCAAGAATAGATTTATGCAGAGAATCATCTATGGTGCTATCCTTCTGATCAATTGTGATAGTGTTTAGAGAACTTCTGATGGGAATAAGGTGAATGTATGGGATAACCATTGGTTGGTCAACGTGGTCAACATTAGAGTCTCTTCTCCTATCATTTCGGGGTTCAAATATGCAAATGTTCATGACCTCATTGATGATTATTTAGAAGAGTGAGATTGGGATAGAGTTTGTGGTTGGTTCAATGAAACATATCGATGTCTTATCTTTAGCATCCTAATTACATTTGGAGTGGGTGGTGACCAAATATGCTGGTTTGGGGATGCTTCTAGGAAGTACACTTTTAGGTTGGGGTACATCAATGTGTTTCATGGGTCTACTCAGGCTCATCCAGACGATCGATGGAGGAATATTTGTGCACTCTCCACCCCCCAATTCATGTTTTTATGGTTGTAGGTTTTATTAGGTGTCCTACTGATGTGAAACATTCTTACTCTTTGACCTGTGTGGGAAGATGATGTGTTCGCCCTGTGATTTCAATAGATTGAAACTCCATTCCATACTATTCTTCTCTTCCTGGGAGTGGTGGGAGTTTGGAATGAATGGTCCCCAGGGTGTAAGGAGTCCCTAGTCACATTTTTGGAGTTGGACCATGTTTTCAATGATTGGGTTTCCTATTTGGAACCAAATGTTGTGGGGTTAGTGTGTACTTTTTCTTGACTTGTTTGGTCTCATAAGAATGACTGGGATTTCAAAGAGAAGACCTTCGTTGATCGAATTTGGGTGGATAAGGCTATGAATGGAAGAACTGGAGGATATAGAACAAGGAGTGGCCATCGGTGCTCTAATAACAGAAAACTCAAACTTGTTGGATTCCCCCTCCTAAATGATTCCTTAAAATCAATACAGATGTGTCTGTCTCGATAGTGTCTCGAATTGGGGTGGTGCACATTGCCCGACAACATAATGGCCAGGTGATTAATGCTCAATTCATGGTTTTCCATGGATGTTGGATCCCGGTTTTCGTGGAAGCATCAGCCATTCTTCAAGGGATCATCCTTTCCCAGGCTAAAGGAAGGAATTAAGTGGTTTTGGAGTCTGATTGTCTTGAATCCGTTAATGATTTTTCAAACAAAGGAGAGAATTCATCTTTCAGGTTGTTATAAAGAAAACATGGTCTCTTTCTAATTAATTCTCAATATGAAAATTATCCTTCATCTTGTGTGCAGTTAATCTTGAAGCCCACCAGCTCGCGAGCTATAGGAAGTCTTGGGATAACCATTTTTGGGTTGATCATTTTACTGATTGTATTTTCTTGTATAGTTCTATTGATCAATAATATATCCTTTATTTATTTAAAAAAATATTGATATTAATTTAATGAAATTTTATCATTTTTCATAATGTCATTTTATTTACAATCAAATATATTAAAATATATGCAGATTTCATATATATTCACACATAAAAATTTAATTTTATAAATATATCTGTAAACATATTTATAGGTCAAGTATATTTCTAAATATAAAAATCTTATCTAAATAAAAAATAATATCCATTTTATTTAAAATAAAAATGTATACATATTTATATACATATAAAATTATTGTATATAAAATGTTTATATATTTAAATATATTTATTTGTGCATTTTCAAACTGATATATATTTATCTATATAATCTAATATATGTATATACATATTAATATATAATATATGTAAATAAATACAAATATGTATAATTATAATTATAGATGAAAATAAATATATAAATATATATGTATGTATTTATTTATTTATAAACACACATACACAAAAAAAAAATATTTTATATATGTATATATATGTATATAAGGATAAAAAAATAAAATAAACTGAAATAAACATAAATATATAGATATATCATAAAATACATAAGAAAACGATATAGGGGAGTGGAAAAGGAGTGAGATTATGAGAGATGACTTAGTTTTGAATCCCAGCAGAGATAGGGGTGCATGCGGGTGGGTGATGCATGTCCCTAGTGCTGTAAATAACCATTTTGCGTTCTATTAACGGTCATATCTATAGTAGTAAAGTCATACCAATCACCCCATGCATAAGATTGAGGTGGGTATGATTCCTACAGATCACAAATGACTTATGGAACATTGTTATAATGTTTCAAAAAAATCACAATATATATTCCTTTCATATAAATATAGATAATAATTAAATTAAGCTAAACATATGAGTCAATGGAAAGATCTGAACTCTTATTAGATGGTGGAGGTTGGTAGGAAAGGACATGGGAAAGTGGAAAAGGAAGGCCTCTGATAATCATGGTGGTTGAAGTCAAGACTCAATCCTAGGGGTGACAGTGAGGGATAACAATGAGGGTAAATCCTTACTCGAGGAAGGGTTCGATGACAATAGGGGATGAACCCACTTTAGTAGGGTATGATGATTTTCCAGGCAGGTCGCTGATATTATTAGCAAATCCGTCCACCCTAATGATATTTCCAATAGTTCCCAAATGAATCTATGGTTTGGGTGTCTGGGTCGGCGGTAAAATGGATGGATGGCTACCTTGGGGGTTTTCAATCAAATACTAATTCTAGGTTTCTCTACCATAGTATTTCAGGATATATGCATTTTACATTTAGCTATTTAGATCTTCTACCAAATATAATTTCCTTATCATTATTTGGTCCATGTTGTGTTTGGGGATTAAGTCATGTAATGGGTTCTATCTCGGTCCAACTTAAAAGGGATAATAATTTCCATAATATAGGGGTTTCCCAAATTATTCTAAAAATACTTTTCACTAAAAAATAAAATACCAAAAACAAAAAATTACTATAAAATATAAACATTTACATTATAAAAGTATTTCACAAGAAAGAACATATTAATAGTGTCACTAAGAGAGTGAGGGGTTAATTCTATTAGATGGAGGAAAACCAGTACATAAAATATTTGTAAGTCACCACATATACACAATCATCTGATAATGTTGTCGACACTGCTACTGACGATGCTACTCCTGATGTTGTCGCTACTCTTCCTTCTCTATAAATAATCTCTGAATAGTTTCAATCTGAGGTCAAAACCTTGCGTCGTACTCTACAGATGTGAAGGATTATGATCTCATGTAAACTAAATTTTGTGATAACGTATGAAATCACTTAAATTCCATAGTAACTAGTCGGAGTTGATGGTAAACCAATGCCAATCACCATGCCTTTCTAAATACATCTTTTCACTACCAACGATAAAATTTTCTCATCAAAATATGCCCACACGAGGCCTTGTACCCACCATCCGTATTACCCTAACTCCCAAACATACGACAAATATTTTTCTAATATATCTCATATATTTATAAAAATATAAATAAAATGATAAAAAAATAATATTATATTAAGCTAAAAAACTTAAAAAACCACTAACCATAATCAGTTACTGTCTCTCACCGGCAATCTTTCCAATACTACTATCATTGTACATCCCCTTGTACACATCAAAAAATGTAATAAATGGATAGACCATAAACAATATGAATGTATCGTATACATATCATATTAAATAATATTATTTACCAACTTTTGATGATGTATTCTAAAAGTAAGACTCTCAACTCTATGTGTGACATCCTGCCAGCCCCAATTCAATTAACTATAAGATGGTAGCCTCTTAAAAGTATCATATATCCAATAAGTTAAAAATACCAATGAATCCAAGGTGGGGATACTACCATAGAAATAGGTTTTCGTTTCGCCACACTTTAGCATCCAAAATAAAACACTGATAAATGGGGTACCTTTATCAACGAAAAAAAAGAACTAATAAAAGTTACATTTAATAGTGCCAAAAAATGTGCTGTTTAAAGTACCCTTTTATCAGTGATTTTTTACCACTTTTAAAGGGACCCCATTTTTGTGTGCTTTTTTAGTAGTGCTAATAAAGGGGGGTCTTTATATGTGCTTTTTTTACTAGTGAAAATAAAGTGTATATTTCCAAAAAAAATATTAAAAATTATATATATTAATATATATATATATATTTATATTGATATTGATATAAATAATATATATATATATATATTAAATATGTTTTAGATAAGTATATAAAAAATTTAAACCTAATATATAAGATGTTTAGTGAAATATATTATAAAATATATAAAAAACTATTATTAATTTATAATATTCAAATTATTATGAAGTAATAATCATTTAATAACAATTTTAAGACACAAAAAAATCATAAGATTAATAAAAGATCTACAATAAGTTGAAAATTTAACTCAAACCTCAAACGACAAAAACTTTTGATCCGATTGTTTGTTTGAGCTAATCTACATATCAAATCGAATCCTAAAATGAGCTCTATGCACTAGTGCCATTTGAGAACCCTATTTCAAATTTTTCAAGGCCAAAAAATGCTCAAAAGGCCTCAAAAATTGAGTTTTCAGTCGGGATACCCAAATATTTTAACATCTAATGTAATTTTAGCCTCGTTTAAGAGGGTCCTTTTCCCCTTTTTCTGTGGGGATTGAATTTATTCATAGGGATTAAATTCATATTGATATTATGGATTTAAAATTTTTTCATTTTCACAATGTACTTTTATTTATAACTAAATACATAAAAATATATACATATTTTTTATATATTCACAGAAAAAAATTATTTTTATAAATAAATAATAAATCTTATTTACATATAGAATATATTTCTCAATATATAATCTTTATCTAAATAAAAACTAATATACATTGTATTTAAAACACAAATATATGAATATTTATATACCTATATAGTGTGTGTGTATATATATATATATATTAGTGTGCGTCTATATTGACAAACTGATATATATTATTTATATATTCTAACATATGAATATTCATATTAATATATAATATATGTAAATATATATAAACATGTATAATTATACTTACATATATTCATTATATATATATATATGTCTGTGTGTGTGTGTGTGTCTATTAGTTTTATATATGTATTTATTTCTTTATTTTTACCCACAAAAAACATATTAAAAAAAAATTAAAATAATCTTATAAATATATATTAATATAAAAATAAATTTACGGATAAAAAAATATAACTAAATATATATATATATACAAATATATGTAAATATAAATATATAAATATAACTATATATATATATATATATTAATATTTATATATATTAATATATTAATATATATTAATATAAATAAATATTAATATACGAATTAATATAACTAAATATTTATATAAATAAATAGAAATATCATTAAAGGGACAACCAAACAATATGAACGATTGGTAAAAACTACTACACATATGGCATTTCACAATGCGCAAAATGGCCTTTAACAGGGCTAAAAAAGTGATGTTAATCACAACGATGATAAGTGGGGCGCTTTATCAGTGCTTTTTTAGTGCTGATAAAGGCTTAGCACCAAGAAGTTTTTTTTATATAACAACACACCCAAAATCATACCTGCAATTAAAAATGTACAACCAGAATCAAACCAGCTATATATATTTGATTGAGATCATCAATACAAAAATTCCCACCCAAAATATATAGAATAAAAGATGATATTTACATTTCAAACAATAATTTTTATAAAATTAATTTTACAATGGTCCAAAAAACATTCTAAAACATTAATATTTCATATTTTGATGATCGTGATCCCCTCTCAATAATGTCCTACCATGGTATTAGTTGTCGAACAAATCATCGCAACCCGAGAAAAATATTCCACCTATATATGAAAAAATATATATTAGTAACACTATAAAGAAATAAATTAAATATTAATATGAAATAAAACATTAATAAAAGGTCAATATTTAATAAAAATGACACATTTGGAGTTATACTAATCATACTGTGTGCCCTATTGAGGTGGGGTAGATTCCTACACATTACAAATGAGTTATGGATCATTTTCCTAAAATATTAAAACAATAAGAATGCGTTTTCTCAGTTTTAAGTATGTCACTTGTTCTTTTACTAAAATTAATGTAAATTTTATATAATGAAATATTTGGAGTAATATCAGCCACACCATGTGTCGTATTGGGGTACGGATGAATCATAACTGTCAAAAATTACTGATGGATTATTTTCTTAATGTAACAAAACAATCTGAATTCTTTTTTTTAGTTTTGTGTTTGTTCGTTGTGTTTTTTACTAAAATATCATTTTAGAATAGAAACACCCATTTTGAGTCATACGGGTCATATCGTGCATCGGTTTGACATAAGACTGCTTCATACACATCATGAATGACTTATGATTTTCTATCTTAAATTATCAAGACAATCAGAGTTTGTTTTCTTGGTTTTCAGTGAATGAAAAATTTTGAACTAAAATTCCATTTTAATCTAATAACAGAATCATTTGGTCATACCGGTAACACTGTGCATCAGATAGAGGTTAAATTGACTCCTACACATCACAAATGACCCATGGATCTTTTTCTTAAACCATAAAAACAATCCGAATGCATTTTTTGGTTTTTAGTATGTCACATGTTGTTTTTATTTAAATTAATGTCAGTTTAAAATAAAAGAGACACTTATAGATATACCAGCCACACCACGTGTCGTATTGATGTCTGAATGATCCATACACATCATAAATCACTAGTATATATTTTCTCCTAAAATAAAAAAACAATATGAATGAATTTTATCAGTTTTTTGTATGTTACATGTTGTTTTTTATTAAATTAATGTCAATTTTATACAAAAAGAGACACATGGAGTGATACCTACCACACCGTAAGTCGTATTGTAGTGCGACTAATTCCTATATGTCACAAATGAATAATAGATCATTTTCTTAAAATATAAAAATATTCCGAATGCATTTTTTTTGTGTTCAGTAGGTCACTTTTTTTTGTTAAATTCATGTCAATTTTAAATAAAAAGATACAATTTGAGTTATACCAGATACACCATGAATTGTAATGAGGTACGATTGAGTCCTACATGTCAAAAATAAATCATGGATCATTTTACTAAAGTATAAAATAATATGAATGAGTTTTATCAGTTTTTATTATGTACATTATTCTTTTTACATAAATTAATGTCAATTTTAAATAAAACTACACACTTGGAGTCATTCCAGAAACACCATGTATCGTATTGAGGTTCAGTTTACTCCTACAAGTCAAAAATGACACATGGATCATTTTATTAAAATATAATAACAATAAAAATACATTTTCTCTATTCTCAGTATGCCCCTTGTGGTTTTAACTTAAATCGATGTCCATTTTAAATAAAAAGAGACAATTTGAGTTATATCGGCTAGACCGTGCATCGTAATGAGGTGAGGATGATTCCTACATGTAAAAATGAATTATAGATAAATTATCTAGTGTATAAAAACAATATGAATATATTTTCTTTATTTTCTCTATGTTAGTTACTTTTTTACTAAAAGTTCATTTTTAACTGCAAGCCCAAATTTTGAGTCTTACTGGTCCTTCATTCATTAGTTTGATGTGAGACTACGTCATACACGTGAAAATGACTTATGAATCACTTTCCTAAATTATAAATACAATCACTGTGTCTTTTATTGGTTTTTAGTGAGTGAAACATTTTGAACTAAAATATCAATTTTAAACTGATAACAGACAGTTTCGTTAAATTATTCACACCATGCATCGAATTAAGGAGTTTTTGATTCCTACACATCAAAAATGACTCCTAGATAGTTTTCCTAAAGTATCAAAACAATACTAATTGATTTTATTGGTTTTCAGTATGTCACGTTTTTTTCAATTTAATGTCAATTTAATATAAAAATACACACTTAAAGTCATATCGGTCACAACGTACATCATATTATGGTGTAGTTAATTTTTACATGTCACAAATGACTCAATAATTTTTTTCAAAAAATATCAAAACAATCTGAATGTTACACAGTTTTTAGTATGTCACTTATTATTTTTACTAAAAGTAACACTACTGGAAATGTGGATTTTACCCACAGTTTTTTACCAAAGGTTTTCTTAAACCATTGGTAAAGAAGGTCAAGGAAACCCTTTACCAACGGTTCTCTAGAAACGTGCGGAAAGGGTACCCCTTTTCCAAAGGTTCCATAAAACGGTTGGAAAAGGGGTGTTCAAATTACCATTTCCCAACGGTTTCATAAAACCTTTGGGAAAGGGAACCCCTTTTCCAATGGTTCTGATGAACCATCTGGGAAAGGGTACCCTGAACACACATTTCCCAACAGTTTTTACACACTGTTGGTAAATATTTTCCCCAAATACAATCGGGTCGCTGCTCTCCCCTGTCACGACAGAACCCTAAAATCAATCTGGCGCTCGACTCCTCTCTCCAACTCCCCCATCTGAACAGGTGAAAATCCATCTAAATCATCTTAAATTAGGTATTTTATTCTTTATACACATATGCTACCTTGTTTTTATTGTTATTTATCTAATATTTTAGTTTTATGTTTTTATTTTGATGTAATTTCACCCTAAAAAATAGGGAAATGAACGAATATTTTGTTAATTAATTAGTTTCCCATGAAATATCATTTGTGTTATAATTTCCATGCTAAATAAATATGTAATGTAATATAAGACCTTTAATAAATTGTGGAAGTTGGGGTATGTTGCTTCTATGAGAAGTTTTTTGTTGTGTTTCATTGTATGTTATAGGCCGTTGTATGGTGATTGAGTTGACCAGTTGGGCTTTGTGATATGTGGGGTTGTAATGTGATCGTTAGTGGGCATGGATGTGACATGTGAAGTTGTGTGATAGTGATGATGTGAGGTGGTGTTGTGTTGTGTGGAGGTGTTGTGTGATGAGGTTATGGTGTATGATGTGGTGAGGTATTTTTGGTTGTGAAGTGGTTTTTGATGTGCAATATTTTTGTTGTGATATGTGGTTGTTTTGGTGAGATGGTTGGCCGATGTAACATGGCGACGATGGTTATTGTGAGATGGTGAGTTGTTGTGTGGTGGTTTTATTAGTTTCCTGGTTATCTATGGAGTAAATTATGATTTTATAACAAAAAAACAAGATAGTAAATAAAAGATATGGAATAGAAATGTATGTGTGGTAAATGGATTTAATTAATTTAACATTAAATGAATGAAAAATGTAACTATGAATGATGTGTCTTATAAATGATTGTGAGAAATGCTATGTGTCTTGTGTAGTGGTGGTGTGGTGTGTTACATATAGTGGTGAAAGTGGTTTTGATGGTTTATGTGTTGTATGGTAGTAGTGAAGTGTGTTATTATGTAGTTAATGTGAACCCATAGGTTGGGTATTTTGTGCTATCTATATATCATGTATTTTATGTTATTTCTACACATTCCCAACCAGAGTTAGATTAAATTACCAATGATCAGAGGTTTTGAGTTGTTGGTATTTTTTCTAATATCTAGGATGGAGGTTATATGGTTGGATAGCTACCATGTATTCCCTACTCATCCTTCATAAGTGATTGACCATGTGTTTTTAGGCAAGATGCGATGTGAATGTCCATGTGTCTTTAGGTGAGATGTACAATGATTTCCCTAGTGTTTTCAGGTGAGGTGAGATGTGATAAGGCTATAATAAGTTGTGGCATGTGGTTGGGGTCATGTAGGGTAGGAGGATGGCACAATGTTGATGTTATTCATGTTCATGAAACCCTACTAATATGGTTATGTGTTGAGGCATGTTGTGATGTGATAACACATTAATTTCATTTTGGTTTTACATTTTTTCAATAACACATTAGTTTGTTTTTTTCACATGTATAGTTGATACCTTGATTATTTTCTTTCTTTATTATTTACATTAATGTATTTTATAGTAAGGTTCAATCCTATTGAATTTTTTATGACAAAATAAATTATATGAATTATTTTTATAGAATGGATAGAAGTTTGATGTATGAAACCGATTGGATCTCAAGCGATTTTCAAAAAAAAATTGAGAGCATTATAGATTTTGCATTTCAAAATGCTTCAGATAGTGGTCGCATACACTGCCCGTGTTCCAATTGTATTGGTAGTCTTTCGTTGAGCTATGAAGAAATCAGCTACCTCATAACCAAAAATGGTTTTCAAGTAAACTACTTTGTGTGGTATCAAAATGGGGATAAAATGAAATCTCATATTGGTGATGATCGAAATGAAAGGACCGGAATGGAAAATTTGTTAGATGATCGGTTTCTATTTATTCGTTATCATGAAAAAGAAAGGATTTTGACTCAAGAAGACATCGATATGAGGACAGATTATGCATCTACTTAAAATGATTATATTGATAGGGTGAAAAAATTGAATGATGCTACCATGACACCAGTATATCGACAATGCGATAAAATGAAAAAGCTGGAATTTTTAATCTGATTGTTTCATGGGAAAACTATGTATGGGATTTCTAATACAGAAATTGATTACATTCTTACCCTCTTGAAGGATTTACTTCCAGATGATGCAGATATTCCCCCAAACCACTATAAGGAATGGAAGTTAGTGGAGGAACATGGATTTTCAAGAAACAAAATTCATGCTTTCCCGAAAGATTGCAGTTTATTCTGGGAGGAAACCGCTGAACGAAATTATTGTATTAAATGTGGCACATCCCTCTAGAAGTCAGAATCTAATGGAACACCATTTCGTGTTCCACAAAATGTAATGTAAAACTTTCCATTGATCCACAGACTCCAAAATATTTTTATGTTTGATTAGATATCAATAAAAATGAGATGGCATGATACCGAGAGAAAGAATTCTAATGATGAGTTGGTTTGTCCTGCAGATGGATTTTCATGGCAGAGATTTGATTCTCAACATCCTGATTTTTCACCTGACATGCGTAAAGTGAGGTCGGGTCGTTCATGTGACTGTTTTAATCCGCTTGGTAAGATGCCAACTTCGTACATCACAAGGTCAATTTTTATACACATTTATAATCTTCTCCCATGATTGTGTATGAAAAAACCTTTCACTTTCATGAGTATATTCGTATCTCGTCCTTCTAATCCCGGTATTGATATTTATGTATACATGAAACCTTTAATAAAAGTGTTGAAACTTATTTGGGGTGTGTGTGTGCGCACATATGATGCATGTTCGGAAGACATATTTCAAATGTTTGTTGCGCTTATGTAGATGATCAATGACTTTTTGGCTTATGCAATGATTTTTGGATGGTTCACGAAGGGAAAACTGTCATGTCCAGTTTTTATAAATAATACACGATCCAGAAGACTGGAACATCGATGTAGTATTAGTTTTATGGGACATTGACGATTCTTTCAAAAGGATCATCCATACAGAATGAACCGTTGAAGATTTGATAATAGTATAGAGACCGATGATCCACCTTTGTGTATGTCTGGAACTAATGTGCTTAATGAATTGAAAGATTTCAGTTTTTTTTCGGGAAGGGTCAAATGAAATCTGGAAAGAGAAAGAATTTTTCCACTGAAACATTTTACAATTGGAGGAAGCGGAGTATCATTTTTTATTTTCCTTATTGGTCATCCAATTTGTTACGTCATTACTTAGACATAATTCATATTGAAAAGAATATATGTGAAATTTTTCTTTCAGTTATTCTAAATGTCAAGGGGGAGACATAATATGTTTTACGATCTCGGCATGACTTGGTGGATTGGGGCATCAGACCAGAATTGCATCCTATGCGTATCAGTGAAAATAAATGGCAACTTCCATGCACTTCTTATGTGATGCCACCTATGAAAAAAAACAATTTCTAGAAGAATTAGAGACTGTTAGAGTTCTTGATGGCTATTCAAACAAAATATCTAAACGGGACAACAGAAGAGAGTTGAAGATAAAATATTTGAGGACTCGTGATTATCACGTTCTACTGCATGAGTTGCTTCCAATAGAAATCAGTCATCTTTTTTCCAATAATGTAAGGGTGGCTATTATTTGGTAGTGACATTTTTTTAGAGATCTTTGTGCTAAGAAGTTTTCCATGTCTTTCTTGAAAAAAATGTTGACAAATGCCCCTTTATTTTTGTGTGAGTTGGATAAAATATTTCCTCCATCATTTTTCACATGCATACTGCATCTGACTGTCCATATTCCCATTGAAATAATTCTTAGAGGACTTATTTACATTTGTTGGATGTATCCAACTGAAATAAATATGTTCACATTAGAGTCTTATGTCCGAAATAGAAATCATCCTGATGGTTCTATCGTGAACAGTTACATGGCTCAAGAATGTATAGATTTCTGCTCGATGTATTTTTCTGATCTTACTACAAGATTGAGCAGACCAATGAGAAATGAACAAGAACAGTATGAGCAAATTGATCCCAGTTTTCCATCACTTCTTCAAATAAGAGGAATTCCTGGATCATATACATTGAAGACATTAAGCCATGAAGAGAGGGAGATGGCACATCGCACAGTTTTGTTCAACTGTGATTTTTTCAATGACTATATCATGTAACTAAATTGATTATGTATATCTTAAATATATATCTGTTAAAAAATCATATTTTATATCTATAGGGAACATAGAACAATGATAAATAGGAAGCATCGTTCTTTATCTTTGAGAAGGAGAGAGACTTTGCATAGCAAAGAGTTTTCAGCATGGTTAAAATTGAAGGTAAATATATTACTATTTAAAATAATTATATCAATATATAATTAAGATTAATAGTCATTTATATTTCAGGTATTGGGTTTGTCTGGTGACTCTGTCTCTAAGGAAATAAGAGCTTTGGCTTTTGCTCCTAATACCGTGGTTGGTGACTGTAAATCAATTGTTATCAGTGGGTACAAATTTATTGTCACAGAACGAGCAAAGAACATAGGAATACAACATTATGGTGTTATGGTAACTGCCACAACAGATTGTTATGCCAGTGCATCAGATAGTATACCACGATATGAATATGTGGGTTATTATGGAGTTGTTGAGAAAATAATAATATTGGATTATTACTCTCAAGGACGAGTCACAATGATGAAATTTCATTGGTTTGATTTGATGATGAGACATGGCACATTTATTGATGATTGTGGATTTCGTGTAATTAATATGACTTGTTCTCTTGCTACCAAATAACCAAATGTGTTGGCATCAATGGCTAAAAAGGTTTTTTATGTCAAAGACCTACTTCAACCGAAATTTTTTGTCATAGTTGAAGTAATTCCACGACATATTTTTTATGATGGTGATAATGGAATTGACACTATCCGTAGTGCCATTGGAACCAATACATTTATTTCTTTTGATGACTCCAATAAATCAATTTTCATAGTTGATTGTGAACCTAAATTTTTGGTTGAAAATATATAGAATCATTTATCCATGTTCTCAATTATTTTGGATTACCTCGAGTTGGGTTGTTAAGGTTGGTAATATTCAAATTGATTTAGTATTGATTACAAATATGTTCTAGCTGACATGACCGTTATGTTAATTTTCGATGTTTATTGTTTTCAGTTTTATTTGAATTTCATTTTCTAATTTGGAATTGAACTTTATTCAAACCTAGTAAAAGAATATTTCTAACATGGTAAACATTACAACTTGTATGATTTATTAAATCCATTCAATCTCTTCTAAAACAATTGATAGCTAAATTACCAATGAATCCCCTTATTAAATCATATATTTAGTTTTTTTGGGTTACACATTAGTTTTCTTTTTCTAATTAATTGTATATTTGTTTTCAAAAGCAGGAAATGCAACCAAATGAAGAGAGACGATGGAAAAAAATTATGTAGAACAATCGTCGAATGTCGGAGTTGGGAATTCCATCATTAGTGCCTACAGTGAGTACTTTATTTCAAATTGATATATTTAAAGAATATATAATGTCATGTGATTAATTTTTTTGAAAACATTATTGTAGGATCAACATATAAGTCGACAGTTATTCGATGGGGAGCCTAGTACTAGTCCTAGTACTCAGGCCAGTGGTACGAGGAGTGTTCATACCAGAGGTGGACGAGTAGCTATGCGTACCCGACTAGACCCGGCCCCTCCCACTGATATGTCATCCTTCCCACATTCTGATCCTGGTGTGTCGTTAGGGACCCACTGGATATTTAGGCATCCCATGTTATCGCTATCTTCTGCATCTTCGAGCTCATAATTTTCACATCCCAGGATGATTCCCACTCCCAAGTCAGAATTTGGTCAGAAAACTGTCCCATCTTTTTTTCCTTATACTTTTGTCTCTTCGAACTTCTATATTCCACCGTCTTCGACTCCTGTTCCACCACAGGGTGTTCCATCAGTGTATGTGGATCTAGAGGCGCTCAGCAATCAGACCGGCGCATGTATATTTATAGAACCCTGACAAACTTTTATAGCAATTTTTATTTTCATTATAACAAGTTTTGATAAAATATTTTTTTTTCTTTCATGACAGATACATCTAATGATAGGAGGCGTGGGTGGGGGAATACACACATGCGTTCATTGTGGAACCGCCGCACACAGGTTATGGTGGATTATAATGAAGACAACCAAATGTTTGAGAAAACAGGGAAGAAATGTCGGAGTTTTTTGGCGACGCTTTCCAAATACCCTGACATCATTCCTGTCAGCCCGCTATTGTGGATACATTTTCCACATGAGGTCATGGATAGATCATGGGAAGAGATATGGGTAAAAAATCTGTTCTATTTAATTCCATGAATTATTTTTGTATTTATATGAATTAATATTTTGATGTCAGCTTGGATTTAATTTTCTCAATGGTGAGGGTGCACGACCTGAACATCTAAAAGATTTAGGTGAGCTTTGGGGAGCTTACAAGCATTAGTTGTATATTGGCTGGGTTGCAAGAGTTGGCACTGAATTAGTGGCAGTACCCATGGTGGATGATTGTCCTATAGAGCAGTATCATCAGATGAATACTCATTGGACGAGTACCCAGTTTAAGGGATTAATTACATTTGAGGTATTTAAATAATAATTTTCATTTTTTGCATTAATACTATCTGTTGCATTTTCTAATTTTATTTCGGAATCATCTGGAAAAAATAAAAATAACATTGATGCAAAAAAAATACCTTCACACACTAGGACGCACTACGATTCCTGATCATGAGAGGAAGAAGGTATGAAAATTGATTATAAGTTTTCTATATGACTTACACTTTCTTTTGTTTTCTCAATTATTTAAAAGTGCGCTAAATTTTTCTTATAAATTTATTTTTCAATGTCAATGTAGAGGCAAATAAAAAATATTAAAGGATGTGTTCCTCGAGCAAAACTATTTTGATCATGTAAACATAAAAAGGGTGGAAGTGCCATCAACGAAGAGACTCAGTAGCAGATTGTAAGTTTTAATATGTTGATTCTATATTTTAATATCTATTTTGTAACTTAATAATATATTTATATTTGTAATAGGATGATTTAGAGGCCCTTGATGCCCAAGAACCAGACTATTTTGGGCCAACTGATCACTTACATCAGGTTTTGGAAGTGGAGCATCCTGGCAGAGTACG
This sequence comes from Viscum album, assembly GCA_963277665.1. Classification (NCBI taxonomy): domain Eukaryota; kingdom Viridiplantae; phylum Streptophyta; class Magnoliopsida; order Santalales; family Viscaceae; genus Viscum; species Viscum album. The sequence continues at coordinate 906,076,826 of OY728153.1, forward strand.
CTGCCAGCCTAGGATAGCCCCGACGAGTTATTGTCCCTCCTTAGGTACGAGTTGTCATGCCACTGAGCTGCAGCATGTTAGGGAACATGATGAACAGGCTAAAAAAAGGGCCACAGAGACAGTAGAACTATCTCCTAGGGAAAACAGTGCATTTATGAAATTTGTTGAAGGTCTACGTCTCACTCTTCCACCAGAGGCCATCCCAGCTTTTGATGAATATATTTCATCGATATGTTCTATATATGGATCACTAGGTTGTAGTTATAGTGGTGGTCAAGATGATGTCCATGCTGATGATGAAGATGGCGAGGAGTGTGATGCGGAAGAGGAGGGAGGGGAGGAGGGCGAGGCGGATGGCGAGGGCGAGCGGAGGGTAAGGGCGAGGAGGGAGAGGACGATGATGGGGATGAGGATGAGGGTTATGATGATAGTGATGATGGTGATGGTGACTATGGTGATGGTGATGTGGGACAAGTTGATCTGTTACATTTTAGACTAATATTACTGAGATTTGATGTTTAATCTATTCTAGTTGTTGGTTTTATTCAGACCTGTAGTATAGTATTGTAGTTGAGTTATTTTTATATATTTCATGTTTTCATGGATGTTTATGTCTTTTAGTGGTTGTGTGTTTGTGAACTCCCTGGACAACCCCCTCCTTCCTAGAACCTAGACAACCCCCACCATCCTCCTTGGACCCCAGAAAACCCCCTAGATAGCCCCCCAACCATCGTCCTTGGTCCCTAGACTGCCCCCCGGACAGCCCCCTGGACAACCCCCACCATCTTCCTTCGACCCTGAACAGCCCCCCAGACAGCCCCCAAGATAGTCCCCCACCATCCTCCTCGGTCCCCAGACAGCCCCCCGAATAGCCCCCCGGTCACCCTCCCGGACATCCCCATAGACAGATCCCCTCCCTCCTCCATGGACCCCAGATAGCCCCTCAAATATCCTCCCAGACAACCCCCTGGATAGCCCCCTCTCCATCCTCCATGGACCCCGGACTACACCCCAAACAACCCCCGGACAGCCCCCCGTACAGCCCCCCCCCCCCCCACCCTCATCCTTGGTCCCCAGACAGCACCCCGGACACCCACCAGACAGCCCCCCGGACAGCCCCCCACCCTCCATGATTTCATTTAGTACGAGAAAATCTATAATATATTTTTTATTTATTGTCATCATGATAATCAATGTAAATCACATTTACCCATCTAATCAATATCATAGATTCTAGGTATGTTATAAAAGAGATGTATTCATTGGGCATGACATTATTAACTCTGAAATGTTTCATAGCCTTATAAATTAAAATATAATCCATAATAAGAATGATATAAAAATATTCTATATGAATTTACACAAAATTTTATGTAAATTCCATTCCACTAATAGACACACGAGGATTCTCATAAATCATGTTTACCTTAATATTTCCACAACGATTTTTAGTAAAAGTTTTATCTTCTATTAATTATTTGATATTATTATTTTAAATGTAACTTTTTAATAAAAAAATTAATTTCAATACCCATAGTGAAATACTGTATTTGAATAATGTGAATAAACAACAAACATACCACTCTAGCTGTGTCTCTTTTGTTTAAAATGGACAGGATTATAAGTGAAAAGAACAACTGACGTATGGAAAATAATCCAAACGCATTCGGACTCTATTGATAAATTATAAAAATGATCCATGGGTCATATGTGACGTGTACGAGCCAACCCAGAATCAATCTGAGTCGCGATGTTACTGCGATCAGTCTAAGTGTCTCTCTTTTGTTTAAAATGGATATCATTTTAAGTACAAATAGAAATATGACCAAACACATTTGAAATGTTTTGATGATTTAGGAAAACGATCCATGGGTCATATGTGATGTGTACGAGTCAACCCTGCCTCAATCCGAGGCGCGGTGTGGCTGACACCATTCATAGTGTCTCTCTTTTGTTTAAAATGGATAGGATTATAAGAGAAAAGAACAACTGGCATACAGAAAACCAACCAATCGCATTCGGAAAATATTGATAATTATTCACAACGATACATGGGTCATATGCAATGTGTAAGAGCCATCCCGGGATCAGTTCGAGTCATGATGTGGCTGGGATCAGTCTATGTGTCTCTCTTTTGTTTAAAATGGGTAACATTTTAAGTGAAAAACATCAACTGGCATACGAAAAACTGACCAAACGGATTTGGAATGTGTCGATAGTTTAACACAATGATCCATGGGTTATATGTGACGTGTATGAGTCATCCTCGCCTCAATATGAGGCACGGTGTGGCCAAAACCACTCTAATTGTGTCTCTTTTGTTTAAAATTGACAAGATTATAAGGGAAAAGAACAACTGGCATACGGAAAAGCGACCAAACAGAATCTGATTGTGTTGATACTTTAGCACAACGATCCATGGGTCATATGTGACACGAACGAGCCAACCTGGGATCAATCCGAGTCATGGTGTGGCTGGGATCAGTCTATGTGTTTCTCTTTTGTTTAAAATGGACAACATTTTAAGTACATATGGAAAAATGACCAAACACGTTCAGTTTCTGTTGAAACATTAGGATAATGATCCATGGGTCATATGTGACGTGCACGAATCAACCACGCCTCAATCTGAGATGCGGTGTGGCCGGAACCACTCAAAGTGTCTGTCTTTTGTTTCAAAAGGACATCATTTAAAGTGAAAAACATCAAATGGAATACGGAAAACCGACCAAATGCATTCGGATTGTGTCAATACTTTAGCACAACTATCCATGGGTCATATGGGACATGTACGAGTCAACCCGACCTCAATACAAGACACGGTGTGGCCAACACCACTAAAACTGTGTCTCTTTTGTTTAAAATGGACATGATTATAAGTGAAAAGAACAACTGGCATACAGAAATCTGACCAAATTCATTCGGAATCTCTTGATAATTTATCAAAACAATTCATGGGTCATATGTGACGTGTACGAGCCATCCCATGATGAATCCGAGTCGTGGTGTGGTCATGATCAGTCTAAGTGTCTCTCTTTTGTTTAAAATAGACAACATTTTAATTACATACGGAAAACTGACCAAACTCATTCAGTTTCCTTTGAAACTTTAGGATAATTATCCATGGTTTATTTGTGACATGTATGAATCAACCTCGCCTCAATATGAGATGTGGTGTGGCCAGCACCACTCAAAGTGTATGTCTTTTGTTTCAAAAGGACATCATTTTAAGTCAAAAACATCAACTGGCATATGGAAAACCGACAAAATGCATTCTGATTGTGTCGATACTTTAGCAAAATAATCCATGGGTCATATTTGACATGTAAGACTCAACCCCTACTCAATAAGAGGCGTGGTGTGGCCGAAACCACTGTAACAATGTCTCTTTTGTTTAAAATGGACAGGATTTTAAGTGAAAAGAACAACTGGCATACAGAAAACTGACCAAACGCATTCAGAATCTATTGATAATTTATCACAATGATCCATGGGTCATATGTGACGTTTACAAGACAACCCAGGCTCAATCCGAGTCGCGGTGTGGCCGAGATCAATCTAAGTGTCTCTCTTTTGTTTAAAATGGACAATATTTTATTACATATGGAAAACCGACCAAACGCATTCGGTTTCCGTTGAAACATTAGGATAACGATCCATGAGTCATATGTGATGTGTATGAATCAACCCCGCCTCAATCTGAGATGCGGTGTGGCTGACATAACTCAAAGTGTCGATCTTTTTTTTCAAAATGACATCATTTTAAGTGAAAAACATAAACTGGCATACGGAAATCTGACCAAATGCATTCAGATTGTGTTGATACATTAGGAAAAGGATCCATGGGTCATTTGAGACGTGTACGAGTTAACCCCATCTAAATCTGAGAGGCGGTGTGGCCGACACCGCTCTAAATATTTCTCTTTTGTTTAAAATGGACAAGATTATAAGAGAAAAGAAAAAATGGCATACGGAAGACCAACTAAACGCATTCGGAATCTATTGATAATTTATCAAAATGATCCATGGGTTATATGTGATGTGTATGAGTCAACACCGCCTCAATCTGTGGCCTATTGTGCCCGGAATCACTCTATGTGGATATTTTTTGTTTAAAATGGACAAAATTTTTAGTACATATGGAAAACTAACCAGAAGGATTATGATTGTGTTGATACATTAGAAAAACTATCGATGGGTCATATGTGACGTGTACGAGCCAACCTGGGCTCAATTCAAGTCGTGGTGTGTCCGGGATCTGTATATGTGTCACTCTTTTTTATAAAATGGACAACATTTTAAGTACATACAGAAAACCTAGAAAATGAATTCGGTTTCAGTTGAAACATTTGGAGGATGATCCATGGGTCATATGTGATGTGCAAGAATCAACCCTGCCTCAATCTGAGACTCGATGTGGCTGGCACCACTCAAAGTGTCTATCATTTTCTTCACAAGGACATCATTTTAAGTTAATAACATCAACTGGCATACAGAAAACATAAAAATGCATTCAGATTGTGTCAATATTTTATCACAATGATCCATGGGTCATATGTGACGTGTAAGAGTCTCCCCCGCCTCAATATGATACACGGTGTGGCCGACACCACTCTAACTGTGTCTCTTTTGTTTAAAATAGACATGATTATAAGTGAAAAGAACAACTGGCATATGGAAAACCAACCAAACAAATTCTAAATGTGTTTATTCTTTAGTAAAATGATCCATGGGTCATATGTGATGTGTACGAGTCAACCCCACCTTAATCTGAGGCATGGTGTGGCCAGGATCACTCTAAGTAGCTCTCTTATGTTTAAAATGGACATCATTTTATTAGATACAAAAAATTGACCAAACACATTCGGTTTCCGTTGAAGCTTTAGGAGAACGATCCATGGGTCATATGTGACATGTAAAAATCAACCCCGCCTCAATCTAAGACGTGGTGTGGCGGGCACCACTCTAAGTGTATGTCTTTTGTTTCAAAAGGACATCATTTTAAGTGGAAAACATCAACTGTCATATAGTAAACTGACCAAACGCATTCGTATTGTGTTGATACTTTATGAAAATGATTCATGGGTCATTTGAGAAGTGTATGAGTCAACCCCGTTTAAATATGAGATGCGGTGTGGCCGGTACCACTCTAACTGTGTCTTTATTGTTTAAAATGGACAGGATTATAAGGGAATAGAACAAATAGCATTTGGAAAACTGACCAAAAGAATTCGAAATCTGTTGATAATTTATCAAAACGATCCATGGGTCATATGTGACGTGTACGGGCCAACCCAGGCTCAATCCAAGTCGCGTTGTGGCCGAGATCAGTCTATGTGTCTCTCTATTGATTGAAATGGTCAACAATTTTAGTACATACATAAAACCAACCAAACACATTTGGTTTCTGTTGAAAAATTAGGAGAACGAACCATGGGTCATATGTGACGTGTACGAGTCCACCTTGCCTCAATAAGAGATGCAGTGTGGCCGACACCACTCAAAGTGTCTCTCTTTGGTTTAAAATTGACTTCATTTTAAGTGAAAACAACAACGAGCATACGAAAAACTGACCAAATAGATTCTGATTGTGTTGATACTCTATCAAAACGATCCATGGGTCATATGTGATATGTACGAGTCAACCCTACCTCAATCCAAGATTCTTTGTGGCTGAAAACATTCATAGTGTATTTATTTTGTTTAAAATTGACATCATTTTAAGTGAAAACAACAACTGACATACGGAAAACAAAATAATGCATTCGAAATGTGTTGATACTTTTTGAAAACGGTCCTTCGGTCATCTGTGACGTGTATGAGTCAACCCCACCTTAATCCGAGGCACGGTGTGGCCGAGATCTCTTTAAGTGTTTCTCTATTGTTTAAAATGGACAACATTTTAAGTACATACATAAAACTGACCAAAAAGATTCTGATTGTGTTGATACTTTAGCACAATGATCCATGGTTCATATGTGACATGTATGAATCACCCCCGCTTAAATCTAAGATGCGTTGTGGCCGACACCACTAAAATTCAATGTCTTCTATTTCAAAAGGACATCATTTTAAGTGAAAAACATCAACTGGAATACAGAAAACCGGTCAAATGCTTTCAGAATATGTTGATACTTTAGGACAATGATCGATGGGTCAATTGTGACGTGTACGAGTTAACATCTCCTCAATACGAGGCACGATGTGGCCGGTATCACTCCAGGTGTAAGTATTTTGTTTAAAATGGACATCATTTTAGGTAAAAATATATGGTACACAAAAAACTGATCAAATTATAAATTGAATTCCGGACTCCACATTTAATTTTCATCTAAATTTTAAATTGAATTCTAAATTAATTATGTATGTTTATAATTACGTTATGATTTCTAATTTAATTATGGATGTGTATAGTTCCATAATGCATTATATATTAAATGTGAATGAATTTGTTCTCTATATGTATGTATTAGTTGTTTATTCTAGGTACAATAATTGAATATGTATGTGGTAGTTAATTGCAGGTATAATAATTGGATTGAAAATGAGAGGGAATGCACGAAATGAGACATGGTGTGCAAATTGCAGAGCTGCTGTGCAAATTGCAGGCTGCTGTGCAATTTGCACAACATAGGCTATGCCAACGGTTTCAAACCGTTGGAATAGCATCTATGATTCTTTTTAATAGAAATGGTTCAATGAACCGTTGGTAAAAAAAACCTTTCCAAACGGTTTAGAAACCATTTGGAAATAGGAGAGTCCTTGGGCTTTTCCAACGGTTTAAGACAAACTGTTGGGAAAAAACTATTCCAACGGTTTGGCACAACCGTTGGAATAGGTTAATTTTTCCCCACTCTATCCCAACGGTTCACTGTAAACTATTGGGAAAAGCCTTCCCAACCGCTTACTTCTCTACAGTTTATAGAACCATTGCTATAACATATACCAATGGTTCTGTAGCCTTTCCCAACGGTTCTGAACTGTTGAGAAAGACTGTATTTCCAGTAGAGTAATGTCAATTTTAAATAAAAAGATACACTATGACTGATACCGGTCACTTGTAGTTTTTTCTCAATTTTGAGTATGTTAGTTACTCTAATACCAACTATATTTACCCAAATATTTCATACATATATATCACATCTTAGTAGATTAATATTCCTTACATAACATAATGATCCATTCCAAAATAATTTAGGACTAATGCTTTTGGAAATATGAAAACACAAATAACAAGTTCATAAAAGTCTGTCATTAAGTTTTAATTTACTAGAAACCTTCTTAGACATAACATTTCTAAAACCATTATTAATAACCTAAGGATATGAAACATAATAAATGGTGATCATAGATGTTCAATAAGTGTAAAAAAAGGAGATATCAATTATAATATAAGAATAACATGAGAATAAAGATGTTTGAAGGTGAAACTAGCGTTATAAATTCATTCATTTCCACTAGTGAAAAAAAAAAATTTTATGTCGGTTATTTTTTAATTTTTTACATTAGTTTTTAGCTGAAATTATAAAAAGAGACATTAAAAATATTGTTTTTTATGTCGGTTATTTTAAAACTCACGTAAAAATCATAAATCAGAATAGTTTTTAATGCCGTTTCCTAAATAACCGATGTGAAAAACCCTTCAGAGGCACGATTTATCATGTCGGTTATTTAATAAATGGCATTTTATATAGTTTTTAAAGTCAGTTATTAAATAACTAATGTTATAAATCGTACCTTTGAAGGGTTTTTCATGTCGGTTCCTAAATAACTCACGTGGAAAATGATATACGATGTTGGTTATGTAATAACCAACATAATAAAATATAACCATTCATTTATTAAGTCATTTATAAAATAACTGATGTAAAAACCATTTTTTAATAAAACCGAAATACCATTACTATGATCTACCAAAGTAAACCTAAAATAAGCAAAAACTAGACCAAAATCAAACAAAAAACAGACCAGAATCTATAACAGAAAAACATTAGAACTAGTTCAAAATAAGAACCCAAGATAAATTAAATATTCATATATATAACATTCAAAACATACAATTTCAACTAAAAAAACATAAATCTAACCAAAAAAACTACCAAATACACAATTATAATTACATTATTCAAAATTACATTTTATGCTAAAAAAAACTAAAATCCAATCAAACCTGTAAATTAATTTTTCTATTCCACTTGTATGTGTTCGAACTCTTGAGAACTATAGCGTTGAGGGTCATAAAATAGCTACAAATTAAAAGGAAATCACTTAACATTGATAATGAATAAATCAAATGAAATATTATGGAAAAGTTTATAAGGAAATCTAACCTGGTCAAAGTTCATTATTATTACAGTCCTAATTATTTCATTTATAAATCTTAATATATAATATCCTTATTTGATGATGCCTTATTGTTCATGAAAATTATATTTAAATGAGTGTATATTCAAAATATCATTTTATGTAATACATCAAAAAGTTCAAATTATAAATAGATATTTACCTTTAATTTTACATATTTAATCTTGGTTCTAATTTTCTTTGTATTTTTTCTAAAGTATGCCCATACCCTATTATAAAATAATATGAATTGGATAAATTTAAAATTTATTATAATATAAATAACTTTTTATAAATTGAATCGTTCTTTTCCAACATATTCTTAAAACTTCCCCACACATCACGATGGACAAAGCATATCCAATAAAGTGTTTTCTCCTGAGAAAAAAACACATAACATCCAATTATCAATAAGATAAAAGAAAATTTAAGGTTATTGGTTTTTTATATTAAAATATAAAGAATACTTTTCGAGATATATATTTCATAACTCTCACAAAAAGGCATCATCTGACACTGTGTGACTATATTCTGTTCAAATATATCGACAATATAATGTGTTCTTTGTTCCTCATCCAATTAATGTGCTTTAGGGGAAATCATATGCAGGTCCATGAATCCATATACATATGTTCGCTCATTCTTATAATAATTGTTATAAAGATACCTAATAAAAACAAAAATAATTATACATTTTTAAAAAATATAATTCTTGGAATGTTGTTAAGAATTATAGGGAAAAAATATGCACCACATTGATTCCCAAGTTATCTCTAGTAACAAGATCCATGAAATCATTTTTCACAATCCACACATTTATTACACATCCACAAACATGAGAATCCATTGGAAACTAAAAGTGACCTGCCAACAAATTTGAATATCATGACAATCTGTCAAGAATACTAGATTCTATATCTGATGTCATATCTATTTTTATTTGTTGTCTTATATACATTATTTCTTTACCTTTTATGTATTACTATAAATAAATAGAAAAATATATTAGTTTTCAAATGTTAAAACAACTTTAATACCAAAATAAATTAAAAGATATAACATACATACATATATGGTAATGAGTCGCATAAGTTTGGATGGCCAAACTAAAAAGTGGCTGATACTATGTCCAACTGTCATCACCTCATCTGTAGGTAATGGCACTTGAGATGATCTATCTATAATATCATATACAGTGACCCTATGATTCTCTACCTCTAAATTTTGATGATGAACTTTATCTCCTATACAATATACGATCCCATATGAAACAATATGATGGTGAGGATCATCAACATACAACTCCCAGTAAGTAGGAAGATGTGGTGGAGGAGTCAGATAGAAAATGGGGTCCACCGGCTGAGGTGGGGGAGTGGGAGCTACTGGCGGAGGGGGATGATAAATAATGGGGTCTACAGGGGGATGTAGAGGAGTGGGAACTGCAATCTAAAATTGACTCTGCATGACGATAAGCATAGACTGTACTGACTCTCGAATCTTTACCTCCATCATCTCATTAATATTATAAACGTTATGAACTAATGATTCTATTTTTTTTATAAACACCCTCAATAGAATAAGTTTAAGAATATGGAAACACTTTCCTTACCTATACACTCATCGAAAATCCTCCTACATGACCAGGGTGTTTGGGATTTTCCAATGATGTAGATAAAATATCTTGCCTCCCAGCAGCTGTAAATACCCCCTACGAGCTCTGCTCCTCAAGAGAATCATGTATTAATTAATTTAACATTTCTTTAATGATTCAAAATATATAAAGAATATAATTATCTTATATAAATAAAATAAATATCTTACAATACTCTTAGCTATGATTCTTGATTATTGCGAAATATATTTCCCCTTTTTCCCATCCAATATCTCTTCCATTTTTCATGTTTAGATGGAGGGGATGGAGGTAAAACCTCTCCAGATATTTAAGACTCAACTCTTAGTTTTTGTACTTTTTCCACCATCATTTCTTCTTCCAATAATCTATACTCTCCCCGAGATAAACTATGAGGGTATACATTTTTAGATTGGATCTCCTGATGAGATATCCTTATTTGTTGTAAATAACGAATAAGGAATAATTAACAAAACATTTATAATATCATTTATATAAGAAATTTTATAAAAGATTGCATTTCCATTACCAAAAATGAATATTTTCTTCTACTTTAATAAAATTTTCTCAATGTGTCTTCATTTATTAAAGGATATATATGACATGGATTGTCATGATTCCTATGACCCAAAATGAAATCAGATGTGTGGTTTGATTTAAAATACCTCCATCTCCTAGAAGCCATCGATAAAAACATCCTACTAACTTCTCCAGTGTTAGGAATATCAAATGTCATCTAATAAAGAATAAGTAAAACATATTATACTAGAAACATTTAAATATTAGTCAATCAATAGCAAAATATCTTACCAAAATTGTCTCCTAAAACTAAGATATTATTTCTTTTTTCCACACTTCTCCTATCATCATACAAAATGCATACTTTGTTTTTACCCTGAGTTGATAATAAACTCTAAAAATCATTTGCATTTGGACCAATCGTAATATCATTCTCATCAAACTCAATGAGTATCCTCTGGTCCTAGCTATGGGAACGTGATAATTTTGGTAAATGTGTGCATCCACATTTACTAACTATTGAACTCTTCTTTGTTTTTATGGAAGAACATGAGAAGTATTGGGGAACATTAAGAGGAACATGTGAATGTTCCTCCCCATAGGTATGATCATGATTATCATCTCCAGAATCATGTGGTTGATCAACTGATTGATATGTCATTATCCTTAAAATCAAAAAATAAAACATTAGTTCACAAATGTACAAATTCAAATATTATAATACTAATGTAAAAAAATGGAAAACTGAACTATGTTATATAATAGTAAACATGGTAAATATGGTAAGAATGATAAACAATGGTAAATATGGTAAACTTGGTAAAGATGGTCCTCTAATGTTCATTCAAAAGATCATTAAAAATATAAGTTACAAGATGTTAAATTATTGTAAACAATGGTAAACATGGTAAACATGGTAAACATGGTAAAAATGGTAAACATGGTAAAGTAATTTTCATTAAACAAAATCAATAAATATATAAGTTATGTAATGGTAAACATGATAAAATAAACTAATCAAAATTAAAATAAATAAAAATTTCTACTTATTTGTTTTAATACACATTTTAATAAAGAAACAGATTACAATATCTAACATTTTATGAAAATAATAAATGTAAACAAGAAACATAAATATGTTACCTGTAATATTAGGAATACATAAATGGATTGTTTTCCCAAAATCCATCTTCATGATCGTTCCTTATGGAACAAACCATGTCTTCAATATGATCGTCATTATTTTTTGCTAATCTTTCCATGGAAGTAGGGATCTTACATAAATCAGCATCATCATCAAGTTGATCCTGCCCATCATATTGTTTTTCCCTTGTAAAACAACAGAACACTACCTATCTCATTGATAAAATACATAGAAAATCTATTTTCATGTGTTTCCATTATAAAAGAATCTATAATGCCTTCTAATCTATTCATATTAACAACTATCATTCAAAATTCATTAAGTTTGACAATGTTGTTACCGATAAACCATTTTCGTTTAAAAACAAGAACTTTAATTTTATAGTAATAAACTTCCCATATTTTTTCAATGATTCCACAATATGCACATGATGCATAAATTGGGTTTTTGTCTTTAGAACTCGAAAAATGAATTTCTTCTGCAAACAACAATACACCACTATTCTGAACTGCACTTCTGTTATCCTTGTCTTTCGTATGAAATGAATATCCATTAATGTCATACCCGGACCATGTTATCATATTTAAACATGGACCACCCACTAACCATCTTAATGTCTCTGATAAATATGATCTACCAAGTAATGTCTTTTTAAACCATGAAAAAAATGTTTTATTGTGCTCATTCAAAATCCACATTTCTTTCTGTTTTGGATGACATTGTTTGAACACAGTAATATGAAATGTGATATACGGTTTTGCATCATCTATGTTATTAAAGATGTATAATTCCACCATCTTTATATGTTTAGCTGATAATGATTCGAATTTCAAGTCACAAATCCTATTTGCCTCATTATTAACTCGTTCATGGTGAGATAGAGGAGAATATATGTGCTCCGCCGTAGCCATCTAGCTCGTACAAAACTTCGCAACCTCCTCAGAAATATAATTTTTAATAATGGAGGCTTCAGATCGTTATGGTTTCTTAATAAATCCCTACAATATTTTCATATAACTTTCAAAATGATACATCCAATGAAGATATATAGGTCCATAAAGATATATTTCACAAACCAGATAAACCATTAAATTCGCTATTATATAAAATAAGATAGAGGAAAATACATTTCCAATTGAAAAAGTATATAAATTGCATCCTTTTCAAAAATGTTCAAAGCATTCACGTCAACCACCTTATTACAAATTGAATTGAAAAAATAACACAACTTCATTATGGTATTTATGACACGAATGGATAGTATTCAACGCAATGAAATTGGTAGAAGTTGTTGCATCATGATGTGACATCATGACATTTCAAACCCATCAACTTCAAATCCTTCAAAGAGAACTTTTTTTACATTTGAAGAATAAACTTGAGACACTTTGATATCATGAAGGATCCGAAAAAATATAATTTTCTCCTTCTTGGATAATGTATGACAATATAGAGGAATAAATGATTGTCTTCTATTAGGAGAGGTGGAAAACTCCAAATGTATTCCCCTTGATAGTAAGTCTAATATTGCATTCAAACAATCTTTATTCATTCCTTTAATATATAACAATAGTCTAATCAAACTATCATAGATATTCTTCTCCACATGCATGAAATCAATATTATTTTTCACTTCATGATATCTGCAATATGGTAACTGAAAAAATATTGACCTTTTCTTCCAAATATGTATATCATCACAATATTTATGTGTATTTAACAATGTAACATAAAATTTTCACACCCTCTCAAAATACACATCAGATGATGAAGGTTATGGAGAAATATAAAATTATTGTGAGCCATTGAATGGCTTTTTTATCCTTCTACAAGGGTGTTCTATAGACAAAAAGTTCGATGAACCATGTATAATGTTTTCCTCCCACGATGAAATTTACAATATGAAGTCTGTTGTTCGTAAATTAGACATGCTTTATGACCCTTAACACTATATCCAATCTAATTTCCATTCGTTGGGACGTCATTTATAGTGTACATAATCACTAAATGAAGTTGAAAATATTCCATTTTTTAAGAATCATACACCCTAATACCATCCTCCCATAAAATTTTCAAATCACCAATCAACGGTGAAAAGAAAAAACCATTATGATTTCCGAGTTTCTTCATACCATAGATCATTATATTCAACATGACATATTTTCACATCATACAAACATCAGGTGAGAGGTTGTAAATTAAAAATAAAATAGGCCGTAAACTATGTCTGCTACTGATGGTTTGGTATGGATTCATTCCATCTGTGCACAACCCAAGTCTGAGATTTCTAATTTCATTTCCAAATTTAGGATATTGCTCTTCCATTTTCTTCTATTGCGGACAATAAAATGGATGTCATATTTTTCCATCACATATCCTCTAATCAGCATGAAATCTTATCCTTTTTTCATCATGTGAATTAGCAAATAAATGTTTCAAATGATGATTTATAGAAGGATACCAAAATACATGGGCATGGATCTCTGTAATCCTTATATGAGCCTGTGATTTTTCATTCAACATATACCGTGATGTCCCACATTTAAGACACTCTGAAAAAAATTCATATTCCTTCCTATATATCATACAAACATTCGGACATGCATGTATTTTCCGATATCCCAATCCCATCAGGCCTAATATTTTCATGGCCTTATAATGTGAATCTAGATGATCGTTGACTTTTGGAAGAATTTATTTCAACAATTATAGAAGCTTTGTAAAACACATGTCACTCCATCCATGTTACACCATCAGGTTAATCAATCTTAACACCACCAAAAAACTGTAAAATACATAAAACCAGGATACAATGGTTTTTCATCATCACTATATAGACGTGAAACTACCAGTTCTATCTCAATATGTTATGCTACAATATCACATATCATTTCTTCAATTCCTTCGGAGTTACCATCTTGAAAATCATCATCATAAGTAGATCTGACATTCTTTCTAGTTTCACCATGCCAAATACATGTGCTGTAACTTGGATTAAAACCATGACAACTCAAATGGTCTTTGATCACTCTACTTTTCAACTTATTCATATTCAAACATTTCAGGAATGGACAGAAAAAAATGTCGCTGCTTGAAACATTTCATTTAAAAAATTCCAAAAAGGCATTAAAACCTTCATCATTTTCATTACTCATTAAATGTGCCATAATTCAACATTGGATCAATATTAAATATAACAATTATAAAAATTATACATCTTGTTAAGATAATAAAATTTTATATTTATATAGAAAATATCATTATTTTAATGTAAAATATTTTTGGAATATATAACAAATATATGTTTATTTGAAAAATATATTCATGAAAATGTTTTTAAAAAATAAATATAATTAGATATAACAGTTTTATATTTATATTAAAATCATTTTAGGATTAAATCTATCTCATATGGATCATGGTATAATAGTATAAATTTATCTTGGATCCTTTCTTCTTAAGGTATATAAAGAATAGATCCTGGTGCAACTGGATACCAAATTCACCTTCTTTAAACAAGAAATTTGAAGTATAAATATAAAAATATGAATACATTCAATACTGAAAATTACACCTATCACAGCAATTTAAAACCATTAGAATAGCCCCTAAAAGCGTTGGGATAGAATATCCCAACGGTTTCACACACCATTGGGACAACCCCCCCACCAAACCCCTGGACAACCCCCACCGCCCGGACACCCCCACCCCTAGACACCCCTACCCCATTGGATAACCCTCACACCCCTAGACACCAACCCCATCCCCTTGGACACCCCAACCCCCTTGGACAACCCTTAACCCCTAGGAACCCCCTCCCCCTGGAGAGCCCCCCACCCCCTAGACACCCCCACCCCATGGACAACCCCAAACCCTCTAGGCACCGCCAACCCTTGGACAACCCCACCCCCTAAACACCACCACACCCTTGGGAAAACCCACACCCCTGGACACCCTACCCCCTGGACGACCCACATCCTCCTGGACAGCCCCACCCCTGGACACCCCTACCCCCTTGGACAATACCGTCACCCCCTGGACAACACCCCCACCCCCTGGACACCCACAACCCCTTGGAAATCCCCATCACCCCATAGACACCACCCCACCCCCTTGGAAACCCCTTGGACACCCCCCTTGGACACCCCCACACCCTGGACAACACCCCACTCCCTAGACACCCCCACCCCCTGGACACCCCTACCCCCTTGGACAACCCCTCACCCCTGGATACCACCCCACCCCTTGGACACCCATACCACCTTGGACAACTCCCTCACCCCCTAGACACAACCCCTGCCCTTTTCGACACCCTTAGACACCCCCACAACCTTGGACAACCCCCACCCCCTAGACAACCCCCAGACTCCCCCACCCCCTGGACCCCACACCCCCATGGACAACCCCCAACCCCCTGGACATCCCCCAACCTGAAGACACTCCAACCCCAAAGATACCGCCACCACCTTGACACCCCCACCCCCTTGGACAACACCTCACCCCTAGACACCACCCCCAACCCCCTGGACACCCTCTACCCCCTTGGACAGCCCATGCACCCCCATGGACACCACCCCACCCCTGGACACCCCTACCCCCTTGGATATCCCCCTCACCCCCTGGACACCATCCCCACCCCCTTGGACACCCCATAGACACCCCCACCCCATTGGAAAACCCCCACCCCCTAGACACCCCCACCCCCTGGACACCCCTACTCCCCTGGAAAACCCACTCACCCCCTGGCCACCACCCCCTCGACACTACCTACCCCATTGGAAATCCCCCTCACAACACTGGACACCATCCCCACCCCCATAGAAACCCCCTAGACACCACCACCTCCTAGGAAAACCCCCAATCACTGGCTAACCCCCATCCAATGGACCCCCCCCCCCAACCACCTAGACACCCCCACCCCCACACAAATGAAAGTACACACACACACACATGATAGAACACACATTGTAGAAAAAAAATCGTAGAACTTGCATGATATCACTACCATGGTTTATTTTACCAGAAAAAAATTTATCATGGTATAGAAGAACACTATAAAACTTACAATGATAGAATTAAAATAGATATAAAAATAACATCTGAAAATTCAAGTTTAGGGAATCATGAAAAATAAAAAATGAAACTGAGCGTGTGAGGCTTACTTGAGTGTTGCGAGTCGACCTAATAGATCTGGTGATAATAAAGATGATGAATGATGTTGATAAAACTATGATGGAGGGTACAAAATTGAAGAAACCTTTCTCGGTTTTTAGCGTGGGAGAGATGAATTGCAGGTTTCCCGATCGAATAAAATAGAATGACAGAATACATGGTGTGATAATTCATTTAAAAGCTTTATCAAATTGGTTATTTAATAACCGACTTGGTGAACTATTTTTTATGTTTAGAACATTTGTTATTTAATAACCTATGTATAAAATTCATTATCACATCGATTATCTTATAATCGACTTGATAAATTACCGAGATTTTATTTATCACCCCTGTTATAAAATAATCGACATGATAAATCTCCTAGATTTGACCATTCACGTCAGTTATGAAATAATCAATGTGATAAATATAATCTCGGTATTTATAACATCATTAATTTTATAACCGATGTCAAAAACCAATTCTTGTTGATTTATAATGTGGGTTATTTTATATCTGACATGATAAAACCATTTTTACAACATTACATGTTGGTTATATAGAACCGATGTGAAAAATGCAGACGTGTTAAATGATTTTTTCACAAGTGTGCATATCATAGATCATAATCATGAGTCATGGATCAAATAATGTTAGTTCATAAGAGAGTAATATTAATGGGTCAAAGAATATTATAAACTAAAAACATACACTTTGAGTCATACTAAGCATACTGTGTATCAAATTGATGTGCATCTAATTGATATGATGTTGATTTAGAATTTAGGATTTATTTCTAAATTTAATATGAACAATACTCAAAATACATAAATAAATTGGTTAGTTTTGATATCGTTTTAATATTCAGTCAATAAATTTATTATAATTAAAAAATAGGGTTTGGTACTTCCTCAATATTAATTGGTGTTATAAATAAAATATTTTTCTATCCCTCATTTCTATCGATTAAAGGATGAGAGGAATGTTTGCATAGGGAAAGGAAAATATAACGGAATATGTTACTATATAACAGTAGAGGCCATGTTTTCAAACTCCAAGCCTCTGACGAGATTTACCTTTTCTCTAAAACCCCTCACCCCCGATGATGATGATGATGTTACATAGATAAATGGTTGGAACATGGTGGACGTCATGTTTTAGAGGAATATCATTAGAAATGGCCAATAATCCAGAGCAGTACCTTGGAGTCCCCTGACCCCTCATGAAGATGACAATGAGGTATTCAATAGAATAGGCTATCACCAATGTTCCAATCTTATTCCACCAGAGAATGGAGGAATCCTACGAGGGACCCTATCCCACTATCACCTTCACCTAGGAACACTGTGTTGGGGTACCAATGAAAGGAGATCCAAAGCGTACCCCAACCCCGACACCATAAAACCCTAGGGGGACGACACCTGTGGATGATTTTTAGGGTAGGTGGTGTCTAGCTATCCCATTCACTAAGGAACACTCCCCAGGGGTACCCAATCCAGGAAATATATAAGGTACCACAACTCCTACACTAGAAATCGAAACTCCTTAGGGGTACCCAAGCAAGGGGATCCCAAACAAACCCTAACTCCACTAGGGCACCCAATACACATTAATGAACTCCCCAACCTCCAATGTACTATATTTTAAGCAACCTATTCAAATAGGCCAATGATTCTCATCAAAAAATAATTGTCCATTGGGCCACATTTTTTAGAATGGTTTCAATGGAGGGTGGTGTCCAGTCCTCCCATTCACATGGGAACACTTCCCTAGGGTGGCCAAGGATATCCAGAAGTCATACCAATCTGGGAGGTCCTAGTAGAGGTAGAACATGGTTGAGGCGGGATGTGTATGTATCAACGTGTAGGGTAGACCACAGTATGGTTGCTCTGCAAGGTCATAGCGTAGGAAGACCGTGATTGAAGAGGGATGTGGATGTGTGAGCGTGAAGGGCGGAGAATGGTATGGTTTCTCTGGGATTTCATTGCAGAAGCAGAGTGAGGTTGAGGCGGGATGTTGATGTGATGACGTGTAGGGTGGTAATGGCGGGGTGGAATGCGGTCACGGTATGCGGTCATGGAAGAGGTGGAATGCGGTTGATGTGGGGATTATTTGCGGTTGAACATCATCAGTGCAGTCTTGGTGGTCGTGAAATTGAGGCGGAGACAGAGCTGTTGTGCTGGTCAGTAGGGCTTTAGTTTTATAGTGTATAGGATTTTTCTCACATTTAAATCCATGTGGAGTCCGGGGTGTGCAGGTGGGTATAGGGTGGTATTACACTATTAATGATTGGGGGTGTGTGACTTGTGTGGTTAAATGGATGGAGGTGGCACAAGTAGGTGGGGCTTCCTAGCACTGTTGAAAGGGGATCAACTGATATTAAAAGAGGTTGGGTCTACCCTTTGATTTACATAATTTTTTTAATTTTAATAATTTTATCATTGCATTTTTAGCATTGATAAAATTTTCATTTATCAACGCTTTTTTGAGTATTGATAAAGTGACCTCCTTTTAATAGTTCCTCGACTATGAACGTTTTTTAAGCGGTGATAAATGTTTCTTTATCATTGATAAAACTCTGTTTCGTAGTAGTGATTGTTGTTCAGTTTCATTTGAGCACATTGAATTTCTTGATCACTGTAAAATTTTCTATGATCATCGCCCTAGTGGTTATGAGAGGGAGATTATTGGGTTATCCTACATCGATTATGAAGGGGTTCAGTGTGTTAAATATATGTATATTGGAATCCCTTGGCTCATGGATTGGGGTTAAGAAGTCCCAATAATATTTACATAGGCATACAGATGTGCATGAAGATACCACACCAACACACCAAGACCTATGGTGTAGATATGTTTTCATATGCCTGGATGTAACATAGACAAACCTTCTAAACATCGGTGTAGAAATAATTTATTATTTTTACACTAAACATGTAATTAAAACAAATATATGTATCCAATTTCTTTTTTAGATTTTTTTAAACATCATTTTAGATAAAAAATTGCCTCTTAATATTTTTTAATTCCTCCAAAAATATATTATTAATTCCATTTTATTTAATTCATCGAATTTTCATAAAACATAATTTAAATAAATATCAACAATAAAACAATTATTTTTTGAAGAAAATTAACAATGTTAACAAATTTATGCAATAACTTACTAATTGTTTTTTGACTAACAGTGTGGCTTTTGTGAACATCCTTTACACAAGCCAGGACCAGATTTTGTAACAGTATTTTGACTTATCCCATATCAACAAATCAACTACATTTTTTTCATTTTAAAAAATTAAATGAAAAAAAAATTTCTTGTATCAAATAGAAGTAATGGAAAATAAATCCCATACTATATATATATATATATATATATATTTAAAAATAATTCCTTCCAAAAATCATAGGCAAAAATTATTATTTATTGAAAAAATAATATCCCCATTTCACTTAAAAAATCACAGTTTTTTAAATTTCCGTTAAAAAAATATACTTAAACTAAAATCAATAAATTAAAAATTAAAAATAAATCTACTTTAATTAAAAATAATTTAAAAAATTAAAGAAATAAAAGTTTTTAAAAAATAAATAGATAAAATTCATTCTAACATAATTTTAAAGGGAAAATGAAGAATATTTATTTTTAACTTTATGTTTTTTAATTGAAATTTTTAATTTTTGTGTAAAGGAAACATGTTTTTTAATATTTTAGATTTAAAATGGGATCATTTATAAGAAGTAAAATTTTTATTTAACATAATATAAAAGAATAAATTTAATTTCTAATTCCCAAATAAATCTTAAACATAAATGATATTTAATTTTTAATTTTTTTTAATTGAAATAATTTATTTTAATTTAAATTTTAAGAGGAATATTGGGATATTTTTTAATTTTTTATGGGATCAATATTTTTTAGTACAATATTTTTTGATTAGGAATACATTATTTTTATTACTTCATATGTAAAAAGAAATTTTATATTAATTGTTCATAAATAAAATTTAGATTCTTATTTTATATTAACAATAATAATTTTTTTTATTTTTTAAGAGATTATTTGATTTCTTGTAAAATATTTATTTGAATTTTATTAATGAAAAATTAGTTTCTATATTTTTTTAACAATAAAAGGTTTTTTTTAAAATTGAAAGATAACTTTGGTTGAATATATCTTTATGAAAAATAGTTTTCTACTTTTTTTCCTCTTTAAATTATTAATGGAGTATATGAATTTTCTTTTTAATTTTAATAATTTTAAAAATAATTTTTTATTTTTTAAAAAATTGATCATCTCTCCTGCATGAAATCCATGGTGATATATGGTTGTAATCCCATTCTATCATGAATTTACCTCCTCCCTCATCTAGCAACACAACACATACTCATTTGTATTATGAACACAATGTCTTCAAATCCAATTCTTTTTATTCCTGTATAAGGATATCATTGTCACTACAAATAAAATTGAATTCCCACTTCCATAGATAGGCCTTTTAAGACAACACAATGTGTTTTAACATCACTAAAAAATGATTTTCATCATCAAGGTCATTAAAATGAGAACCCCTTTTTCAATGTTTTCATTAACACTGATAAATTCCATATTGTTGAAATATGTCATTTAAATAACAACACATTGCACCAAATACACCTTTATGAAAATGCACCAGTGTGAAAATTCACAATTTATGTGAAAATATTTTTTCATTACAAATATAAAAATTTATAATATATACATTTCAAACAATATTATTTGTAATTAAATTTTCATTTACTATCCACAAACATTTAAAAACATCAATGATTAATTTTCTTTGGCACCTGTGATCCCCACTCAAAAAATCCTAAACATGGTATTGGTTTTCAAATACACCACCTCAACCTGAGATAAATAATTCGTCTATATAAGAAAACAATTCTTTTTTTTATAATACTATAAAGAAATAAATTAAAGATAAATATCATAAATTATATTTTTAAAATTTCAATTTTAAATAAAAGGACAAACGTGTATCACTACAAGAGAAAGAAATTTACACAGCATCGCCCTTTAGTAATGCTAAAAAATGTGCTGATAAAGGTGTGCCAGTATCAGCACTAAAAAACTAGTGAGTAAAGGATATTTTAATAGTGCCAAAAACACAGTTAAATGTACCCATTTATCATCATTTTTATCAATATTAATGGTACCTCTTTATCAACGTTCTTTTAGCATTGTTAAAGGGATTCCATTTATTAGTGATTTTTTAAGGGCATTGATAAAGGTGGATTTATCAATGCTTCTCTACTAGAGCTAATAAATGGTATATTTCAAAAAAAACATAAAAAATAACATATATTTTGTAAAATATGTTTTAGCTAAGGCTAAATAGACATTTACAATTACAATATATGATACTTAGTAAAAATGGGTTATAAAATAATTAAAAAATATTTTTATTTAATAACTTACAAATTATTATTGACAGTCATTTATTAGAAATTTGAAGACACAAAAAATAAAAAATGTAATAAAAGATCTAAAATATATTGAAAACGTAACTCAGATTTAAAAGGGTCATAACTTTTGATATGTGTGTCCGTTTTAGCTCTACCACATATCAAATTGAATATTACAATGTCATATTCACACTAATTATATGGATGAATCCCCTATTACATTTTACATGTCCCAAGTAGTCCCTAATAAGCCTTTAAAACTGATTTATTAGTCGGTGTATCCTATTTTTTTAACATTCAATGGAATTATATCCTCGTTTAATGGGGTAGTTTTTCCCATTTTCAGTGGGGAATAAATTTATTCACAAGTATTAAATTCATATTAATATTAATATTTTCATATTTTATCATTCTTCGTAATTTCTTTTTATTTATAATAAAATATATAATAATATATACATATTTTTTATATATTCACACATAAAAATTTAATTTTATAAATATATATGTAAACCTATATACATGTAAAGTATATTTATAAATAAATAAACCTTATATAAATAAAACGTAATATCAATTTTATTTAAAATTAATATGTATAAAAATGTATATACATATACAATTACTGTATATATAATGTTTATATATTTAAAAATATATTTGTGTGTGCAATGACAAACTGATATATATTTATCTATATACTCTAATATAAGTATTTAAATTTTAATATATAATATATTTAAATAAATATAAATGTGTATAAATATATTTATATATTCACACACATGTATAAATAAATAAATAATTCTTTATATGTATGTATGTATTTATAGACACACATACAAACAAAAAAACATATTTTATATATGTAATTTAATATATACATATATGGATAAAAAATACAAAACATAATAATATAAATATATAGATATATCATAAAATACATAAGAAAACAATATAGGGGAGTGGAAAAGGAGCGAGATTTTGAGGTGGACGTCACAGTTTCAAAACCCAGCAAAGGCAGGGGTGCACACGAGTGAGTGATGCAGGTCCCTACCGTTGTTAATGGGTGGGAAGATTCCTAGCATTGTAAATGGGGTGTGGAGGATATACTAGCTCTATTAAATTGGGGAATGGATTTCTAAAAGGGGGGGATGTCCCACAATCAAATTTGTTGAAAAATAAATTCTTTTTAAGAAATTATTTTTTTGAATTTTATCAGTGCTAAAAAAAGTGGCGATAAATGTCCCATCTATCAGAACATCTTTAGCATTGATAAAGGCCCTCTTTTATCAATGGTTATAAAAGGAGACTTTGTTATCATTATTTTTATTAATGATAAAAGAGTCCCACTTTTAATAGCGTCAAGGATTATAATGTTTTTTTAAATCTGTAAATGCCCATTTTACACGCTGCTAAAGGCCATATCTATAGTAGTTGATTCATACCAACCTTCTGCATCAGATTGATGTGGGGATGATTCCTACACATCAAAAATTAATTGTGGAACATTTTTCTAAAGTATCAAAACAATATGAATATATATTCATTTCAAATAAATGTAGATAAAAAACAAGGTAAACTAAATGTAGGGATCAATAGCAGGATATAAACTCGTGTTCCCTGGTGGGTTTCGGTAGGAATGCACCAGGGATAATGGAAAATGAAGTCCTCTTCTCATCAAGGTGGATGAATGAAAGAATCAAGACCTAGAGTGATGGTGAGGGCTAGAAATCTGGGTCAAACCTTACTCGAGGAAGGGGTCAATGACATGAGAGGAAGAACTTTCTCTAGTAGGGGATGATGATTTTTTAGTCGGGTCATCGACATTATAAGTAGATATATCCTCCTCATTGATCTTCCCAGTGGTTCCCAATGGATGCTATGGTTTGGGTGTCAAGGTCAACAGTGAAATGGAAGGATGGCTACCTAGGGGGAATTTAGTCCAAGCCTAATTCTAGGTTTCTCTACCTTATTCTTTTAGGCTATATGGATTTGACTTTTTGTTAATTGGATTTACTGCTATTTACAATTTCCTTGTATTTGTTTGGGGCATTTTTCATTTGGGGATTCAATAATGTAATGGATTATATCTCAATCTATCTTAAATGGGATTCTAATATTCTTAATCGTGGGGTTAGCCCAACCTATTGTAATAATAAATTTCACTAAAAATAAAAAAACCCATTCAGAATTATATAAATATAAACATTTATAATATAAATAAATCACAAAAAAGGAACCTAATAACAATGTCATTATAAATGTGGGGTATTAACTCCATTATATGGATGGAACTCCATCCCTAAACCGTTTGTAATTCATCACATATAATCTATCATATGATCATTTTGTTGATGATACTATTGTCGTTGATGCTCTTGATGTTGTTTATACTCTTCCTAATCTCTATCTAATCTCTGAACATCCCCATCCTAAGCTCATAACCTTTCCTCATACACTACATAAGTGAAGGATGATGATCTCGTACATACTATGTTTTTTTGTTATATGATATTATGGTGAGAGAAAATATTAATTATGGTCACTGCATTCATTTGGGAATGTCGCAGTGACACGTCATGGTGACACCCTACCAATGATTCCCCATTTAATTTGGTAATAGAAATTTAATAACGGGGAAGCCAAAGGAGGGTAAAGGTAGGTCATAAAAGGGGATCTCCAACACTAGTTTTTATCATCAGATTCAGAAGCAACATATCTTCATCCTTGAGTGCAGTATATTGTGAGGTTTTTATTCATAATTTTAATGATATAATTTCGTGTGTGTTTTCTACTTGTAATTGAGGGAGAGAGAGTTTGTACCCACATTTTACCTTAGTGAAATCATTCTATTTGCTTGTATTTTTTACCCCTTTATTTTTTGGGGTTTCCACATTACATACGGTGTTATATTAATTCCTTAATTTTTTAACTTTATTTATACCCCACAATTCTCATTGAATTTATTGGACAATTGTTTAGGATCATAAAAAGTGGTATCAGGTGAATGGGGGTTTGGCCTAAGAAAATTCTAGACCGATGATGTGTCCAAATGGCGGTGAAATGCAAGATCAAAAAATTCAATGGAAATAATTTTTTTATTGTGGATAATATAGATGAAAGAGGTGATGTGGAAAGATAAATAACTAAAGGTGATTGGAGTGAAACTGGTGGGTGTGACAGATGAAAAAATGAGTGACATGGACAGGAAATCTATTCACAACATCCATTTTTCTTTAGAAGATGGGGGCATGTCAAGCATTGTGAAGAACAAGACGAAAAAAGAAATTTGGTACACTCTGAAAAATCTGCATAAGGAAAAGTCACTCCATAATAAAATTTTATTGAAGAGAAAATTATAAAATCATAAAATGGTAGATTCATCATCAGTGACTGACCACATAAACACCCTCAATACCCTTTTTTCACAACTTACGGTATGGAGCTATAAAATTGTGGATGCTAAACATGCATAGATTCTACTCCAAAGGTTTACACATTCATGTGATCAAATTATCATAAACCTCACCAATAATATCCTAATATATTTGTTTCCATTCAATGATGTTGTAGATACGGTTCTTGAATAAGAAGGTTGGTTCATGAATAAGGAATACAGACATACAACTTCATAGTAAGACAAAGATCTATCAATGGAAAGAAAATGAATGATGGGGTGTAGTTCCTATAGGAACCAGAATCACGGAAGGTCTAATTCAAGGAGAAGGAATAAAAACATAAAATGTTACAATTGCGGTAAGAGGGGTAGGGTGGTGAGAAGAACTCTCAAGTAAATGTGGTGAGTACATCTGGAAATGGAGACGTACTAGTCAGTGACGTGCCAACGACTACTGAAAGAAGACAAAATCTCAACAATGCATGGATTATTGACTCAGCAGGAACATGGAACATGGCATATCTATGGGAATGGTTTAACAAATATGAAACTATCCCATATGGACTTTTGTACACGGGAAATGATCATAAATTGAAGATCGTTGGATTTGGAACCATCAAATTGAAAATGCATGATAACATAGTCTAAACCATCCAAGGAGTACATAATGGGGGGGTTTCAAGAAGAAAATTTTGTCCTTGGGGAAATTTTATAATATCCGATGAAAGTCTCACAATGAGAAAGGGATGATGAATATTGTGAAGGCAGCACTTATGGTGATAAAGGTAGAGAAGATCTCAAATAACTTTTATGTGCTTATGGGAGAAATGTACAAGGAATCAGAGATAGATGTCTCATCAACTGCCTCAATGGAAGAGTTGACGACGTTATGGAATCAGAATATTGGCCATATGTCCGAACGAGGCCTATTGATTCTTGTAGATCAGAAGTTTTTGCCTTTTATAATGAAGGTATCCCTATCATTTTTTAAGAATTGTGTTTTGTGTAAGTAAAACTTGTTTATGCTTGGAATGTCAATGACAAGGAGTAACTAGATCATAGAGTTGATTCATTCCAAGGTTTGGAAATCACTGGTTGTGTCCCTAGGAGGAGTAAGGTACATTGTATATTTCATTGATGACTATTCTACGAGATGTTTGGTGTTTCTAATCAAGAAGAAATTGAATATCTTTGATGTATTCAAAACATTCCAAGTGGAAAATCAGATTGAATTTGAATAGAAGATCATGTGTTTCAGGACTAACCATGGTTGAGATTATACAAGCGACGATTTTGATTCTTTTTTATAACCAGAAGTATTCAAGAGGTAGTTCATGGTGGAATACACTCCTTAGCAGAATGGAGCGGTAGAGTAGATGAATATAACCTTTTTGGACATAATAAGGGGGATGCTGAAGCCTCCAGGAGTTACTAAGTCATTCTGGGAAGAAGTAGTAAATATTTCCTACTATGGGATCAATCGACCACCTTGAGTGGAAATTGATATGAATATGATGATGGATATATGGAATGGTAAACCCGATAATTATTCTCAATTAAATACTTTTGGAAGTCATGTATATGCACTATTTCATTGCCAGGAATGATCAACGTTGGACTCAAGATCCATGGAATTTTTCTTATTGGGATACGCTTATAGTTTGAAGGTGTATCATTTGTGGGATCCCATTGCCTACAATATTTTTATCAGTAGAGATGTCATCTTTTCCGATGACATAGTGAAAATTAAAATTTATAATGAAAGAGAGAAAGAGAGTACAGAAACTAAAATATTCAAGGTGAAGGATAAAACAAATGAAGAAACATTTTTCTATGAGGAATTACAAGAGCATGATGATCAA
This sequence comes from Viscum album, assembly GCA_963277665.1. Classification (NCBI taxonomy): domain Eukaryota; kingdom Viridiplantae; phylum Streptophyta; class Magnoliopsida; order Santalales; family Viscaceae; genus Viscum; species Viscum album. The sequence goes on from OY728153.1 coordinate 906,104,320, forward strand.
GTACCAGATAATACTAGAATACAACGACAAAATCGAGAGAAAAGAGTGCCAATATGGGACTCAAATTATGTCACTAAGAGAAATGTTGAAAATTTCTTATCGACGGAATATGGAGAGCACCATCTATTTTGGAGGACACCCAGAGTCCATATATATCTTCATGGATGGCAGCGATGCAAGAGGAACATGAATCCCTTCACCTGAACAAGACTTGGGACTGTGGTTCATTACCTCATGGAAGTAAGGCTATTAGGAACAAATGGGTTTACAAGATCAAGAGGGATGAAACAGACCAGGTGGAAAGATATCATGTGAGACTGGTGGTCAAAGGATATTCTGATAAGGAAGGTATAATTTTCATTGAAATATTTTCTCATATTGTTAGACTGACAAATATTCAGGTAGGGACGGTGATGTGTGATGCGTGCACTCTTCATCTAGTGTATATAAATGTGAAAATAGAATTTCTACATGGTGACCTTGATGATGAAATATATATTCTCTAAAGAGAAGGATTTTTTGAATAAGTTAAAGATAACATGGTTTTGAGGTTGAAAATTTTCTTTATAGTCTCAAACTTGTGTTGAGGTGTTGGTACAAGAGATTTTATTCATATATCATGAGCCTTGGATACAAAAGACTTAATTCAGATCCATGTGCTTACTTCGAGGGTCTATATTGTAAGGATTTGATCATTATACAATTTTATATAAATGAAATGTTGGTTTTTGGCCCCACTAATGATCAAATCCAGAAGATTAAGGCACAGTTGTCTAGGGGGTTTTATATGAAGGACTTGGGACCAGCAAACAAAATTCTTAGGATGAAAATTCACGGATATAGGAATAATGGAAAGATTTGGATATCACAGAAAAATTATTTGTGTAAAGTCTTAAAACGCTTCAACATGAATGACTCAAAGAAAATTTCTACCCCACTTCCCATTACATCCAATTTATCCTCTATGATGAGTCTTAGTAGTGAAATAGAGAGGATGTAAATGTCTTAAGTGCCGTATGAATCAACAGTGAGGATTTTAATGTTCCCCATGGTTTTTACTAGAATAGATATTGCACATATAGTGGGAGAAGATAGTCGGTACATAGAGAATCTAGGAAGAAATCATTGGATTATGGTAAATAGGATCCTGAGATACATCAGGGAAACCTCATATGTTGCATTATGTTGTGGAGGATTATATTTCACTATCAGAGGATATGTCGATTTAGATTTTCAGGTGATTCTGACCAGAGAAAATCCAATAATGGTTATGTGTTTACTCTTGAAGGAGGAGATATGATCTGGATTTCAATGTTATAGTCATTTTTTGATCTATCACTGATGGAGGCAGAGTACATGTCCTCGACAAATTCATGAAAAGAGGTGATTTGGATGAAATGGTTTTTAGAGGATCTCGGGCACAAACAAGATCATATTTCATTGTTTTTTGATTGTAAGAGTTCCTTTCACATTATAGGGAATCAATATTTTTATTCTAGGATGATCCACATTGGTGTAAAATATTATTTTCCTTGAGATGTGGTGGAAGAAGGAAGTTTCAACTTGTAGAAAATTCACAGTAAAGAAAATATGGAAGATTTTCTGGCAAAGGTGATTGGTTCTGATAAGTTCAAATGCTATAGATCCTTGAGAATCTATGTAGAGACATGAGCAGTAGGTTTGGAAGATAGAAAGGATTTGTGGATATGTTATTGGAACATAATCAAATATCCAAGTGGGAGATATGTTGGAAGACGTTATGGAGAGAGGAAATATTAATGATGGTCATCGCATTCATTTGGACATGTTGTGGTGACACATCATGGTGAAAACATACCATTGATTCCCAATTTAATTTGGTAATATAAATTTAATAGTGAGGAGGCCAAAGGAGGGTGAAGTCAGGCTATAAAAGGGTATCTTCTCCACCAGTTTTTATCAACGGATTCTAAAGAAACATATCTTCATCCTTGAGTGCAGTATTTTGTGAGGTGTTTCTCCATCTTTGCAAAGAGATAATTTCTTGTGTGTTTTCTCCTTGAAATTGAGAGATAGAGAGAGTTTGTCTCCACAGTTTTTATAGTGAAATTATTCTATTTGGCTATGGTATTTTACCCCATTCATTTGGGGGATTTCCCACATTACATCCAATGTTTTTTCCTCACTTTTTCAATTTATTTCTATCTCACAATAATCATTCAATTGATTGAATAATTGTTTTCAATCCTAATTTTTTTTCTAAATTATTCCATGAGTTCAATTCTATATTAACTAGTCGAAGTCTATTTTAAACCAATTTCAATCACCATCCCTTTATAAATACCACTTTTCACCACCATTGACTATGTTTTCTCATTAAAACATGCTCGCATGAGGCCTTGACATGACCATATTTCTTATCATAAATACCACACATATGAGAAATCTATATCTAATATATATCCTCTAATTGAAAAAATATAAATAAAATGTTAAAAAAATATATTATATTAATTTAAAAAACATAAAAAAACAATAACAAAATTCGGTTACTGTCTCTCACCAACAATATGCCCAATACTACTATAAGTGTATATCCTCTTGAACAAATCAAAAAAATCTAATAAATGGTTCAACAATAAACAATATTAATGTATAATATACATATCATATTAAATAAAATTATTTACCAACTTTTGATGATTTATTCTAAAAGTAAGTCTCTCAAATATATGTGTGACATCCCGCCAGCCCCAATTCTATTAGCTATAAGATGGTAGCCTCCTGAAAGTATCTTCTATATAGTAAGTGAAAAATACTAGTGAATCCTGGGTGGGGAAACTACGACAAAAATAGGTTTTCATAGTGCCACCCTTTTGCAATGCTAAAAAACACTGATAAAGGGGTTCCTTTATCAATGCATTTTGTAGCGTTGATAATGGTATCGCCTTTATCATACATTTTTTGAATTGTTAAAGGGGACCCTTTTATTAGCACTGATAAATGGTATGTTTCAAAAAAAACATTAAAAATAATATATTAATATATAAATATATAAATATATTTATATTGATATAAATATAATAGATATTTTTAAGTATGGTTTAGATAAGTATATGCAGAAATTTAAAACCAATATATATGATGTTTAGAGAAAATAGTTTATAAAATATTTAAAAAATATATTATTAATTACTAATTTTCTAATTATTATTAATTAATAATATTTTTATAAAAATTTTAACACCCAAAAAATCAAAAATAATAATAAACGATCTAAAATAAGTTGAAAACATAACTCAAAATTAAAATGATGAGAAATTTGGATACAGTTGTCTTTCTGAGATCTTCTACATATCAAATAAAAGACTACGAGGAGATCTACACACTAGTGACATAAAAAATCCCTTCGTCAGATATTTCTAGGGAAAAAATCACAAAATACCGTCAAAAATGAGTTTTTAGCTGGGATACCAATTTTTTTTATTATTTGATGAACTTTCTAAATCGTTTATGAGGGATTTTTTCTCTTTTTCAGTGGGGACTGAATTTATTCAGAGTTATTACATTCATATTGATATTATGGCTTAAAAATTAATCCTTTTTCACAATGTACTACTATTTATAACAAAATATATAACAATATTTACATAATTTTTATATATTCATACATAAAAATTAAATTTTACAGATAAATGATTAAATATATGTACATATAAAAAATATTTCTCAGCATATAAGCCTTATCTAAATAAAATCTAAAATACATTTTATTTAAAATTAAAATATATGAATATTTATATACTTATATAATTTTTGTGTGTTTGTGTGTGTGTATTAGGGTGTGTCTGTATTAACAAAATGATATGTATTATCTATATATTCTAACATATGAATACACATATTAATATATAATATATTTAAATATATTTAAATATATATAACTATGTATAAATATACTTTTAGACACACATATATTATATATATTTGTATGTATATTATATATATGGATAGTTTTTTGCGGCAAGATTAATTATTGGAACCACAATTGGGTTGGTAAATCTCTCATGGTTTCAGGGTGGCTGACTCCTAGAATTTCATTTGCTGAATCCTTCTCCTTTATTAACTTCATTCAAACCACTCATGATGCACAAGAGTGTGATATTTTTGACAGTATACAACTTTCTTCTGAACAGGATAAACTCGTCTTCATTTGAGCATCATCAAGAAATTTTTCATCTATGGGATAGTGTCTCTCATTACAAGGTAATAATATTGTGGGAATGAGTATGTTTCATTAATGCAAAGAAATTCCGATCAAATTCAAATTTCTTGTGAGGCGTTTCTGGCACTGTGCCCTTCCAATAGATGATGCGATTATGCGTAAATGGATAAGTATGTTATTGTAATGTTTTTGTTGTTGTATCTATAAGGAGGAATCGGTAAGACACATGTTCTATGAAGGATATTGGGAAAGAACGGTTTGGGAAAATCATTGTAATCTTATTAGCATTGATATTTAGGTGGGTGATGGTGAGGTCTTCTACTTATCATGGTTTCACTATATGGAATAGAATGGCTTGGAGAGGAAGCCGAGGGCTGCCTTGATTTTTTCTAGTTGCTGGATCATCTGGAATGAAAGAAACAAATATTGAGTGGATGGTATTTCTACCTCATGCTTTTAAATTCATACTTGGGTCTAGTGTATTGTGGTGGATCTATGGGATATTCTGAAAAGCTCTGAAAAATCAAATTCCATGATAATTTTCATGAATGGCTAGTGAATGACATCATTTTCTCAACTAGGGTCTTCACTGGGTAGATTGATCTGATAGAACCCCCAGTGTAATGGCTTCATGCTCAATAGTGACAGCTCTTATAACCTTGGCATAATGAGAGGGGGATGCATTATTCCTGACTCCGATGTTTTAGTGGTGATTTCTTTTAGAATATTTTATGGTCATGGAAGCTCTCTTATTTTCGAGGCGGTAGATTTTCTTAATGGTTTGGAGATTTATAACTCTAATAATATTTCATCCATAAAGATCAAAAGTGATTCTTCTATTACATGAAACTCTTTCCAGGGGATATGGGAACCTCCTAAGTCTATCATTTATATTACCTAAAGATGCAAGGAGTTTATTGGTCGAGCTACCATGAAGCATACAAAGTGGAAGGTAACTTTTTTACAAATAGACTGGCCTCAAGGGGGAATCTGAGTACTCCTTGTATAATTTATTCTACACTGGTCTCTCTTCCCACTGAGTTTGTTAATTTTGTGAGGGAGAATTCCTTAGGGATTCCTTTCTTTTATCCACCATGACTAAACTGATTACCCCTCCCATTTATGATCAATAAATTATCCTACTTTGTATGAATGAATATATATATATATATATTAATATAAATCTATATTAATATACGAATAAATATTACTAAATAGATATATATAAATAGATATATCAATGAAGGGAGAACCAACCAATATGGATGAGTGGTAAACACTACTACACATTTGGCCTTTCATAGTGTGAAAATGGCCTTTAACAGAGCTAAAAATGGGTTATTAATCACAGTGAATATAGGGGGCCTTTATCAGTGCATTTTTAGCGCTAATAATGGCCTAGCTACCTACAGTGTGATATTTATATAACAACACACCCTATTGTAAACAAAAAATTTAAATAACACAACCAGAAGAAAAACTTCTATATTAATTTAATTGACATCATCAATACAAAAATTTCCAACCATGGTATATAGAAAAAAACACATATATTTACATTTTAAAAAAAATTTATATAATTACATTTAAAATTTTCCAACAGACTTTCTAAAACATTAATATTTCATAATTTGAAGCCCATGATCCCCTATCAAAAATTTCATCCAATGGTATCAATTTTAGAACAAATCGTATCAACCCAAGAAAAAGTTTCCACTTATATAAGAAAACAAATATTATGTTAATAATACTATAAATAAGTTAATTATACATTTATATGAAATAAAAACATTAATAAAATGTTTATATTTAATAAAAATGAATAATTTGGAGTTATACGGGTCATATTGTGCGTCCTATTGAGGTGGTTTTGATTCCTACATGTTACAAATGAGTTATGGATCATTGTCCTAAAATATAAAAACAATTCGAATGTGTTTTCTTGATTTTGAGAATGTCACTTTTTATTTTTTTTAAAGTAATGTAAATTTTAAATAATGATACATTTGGAGTTAACTGGAAACACCATCCATCTTATTGAGGTACAAAGAATTCCTACTTGTCACAAATTACTGATGAATTTTTCTCCGAATGTATGAAAACTATCCGAATATGTTTTCTCGGTTTTCAGTATGTCCATTGTGTTTTTTACTAAAATATCATTTCAAACTAGATACACATATTTTGGGCCATGCCGATTGTGTCATGCATATTTTTTATGTGAGACTGCTTGATACATGTCACAAATGACTTATGAGTCACTGTATTGAATTATCAAGACAATTAGAGCACATTTTCTTGGTTTTCAGTGAGTGACAAATTTTGAACTAAAATGTTAATTTTCAACTGATAACAGACACTTTTAGTCATACCAGTCATATCATTCATCAGATTGATGTATGGTTGACTCCAACACATAAAAAATGACTCATCGATCATTTTCTTAAAGTATAAAGACAATATGAATTCATTTTCTCAGTTTTTAGTATTTCACAAGTTGTTTTTACTTAAATTAATGTCATTTTTAAATAAAAACAGACACCTTGAGTTATACCAGCAAAACCATGTATCGTATTCAGGTGTGGTTGATCCTTACACATAAAAAATCAGAAATAAATCATTTTCCAAAAATATAAAAACAATATGAATTCGTTTTCTTGGTTTTTAATATCTCACTTGTTGTTTTTAATTAAATTTTTGTGAAATTTAAATAAAAAGAGGCACATTGAGTGATACCATACACACCGTGTGTCGTATTGAGGTGCAACTGATTCCTACATGTCAGAAATAATTAAGAGATTGTTTTCCTAAAATATCAAAACAATCCGTATTTAGAGATTGTTTTCCAAAATAGAAAGAGGCACATTGAGTGATACATTCCTCCAATAATGCACTCAAGACCGAGAGAGATCCTACGCCATTGGATTAAAAATATCTAAGGTAGACAATGAAAGAAAAGGTTTCTCCATGCAAGCACCCGGAGAATCCTTTGGCGACATCTAGAGATACATGGTGCATGTTTGGATCAGTGCTAGAGGAAGAATACACTTGGCTTCTGTGACAAAATGATGAATCACATCGGAACATGATCAAGAATATCAACAATGAAAGAACACCCCAAAATGCACTTCTTATCAATTAATTAAATTAATTATAATCAACCTGTGATGGTCCTCTTTTGTTGTTCTGGGACTATAATTCGTCCTTGTCTATTAGTGTGATTTGATCCGTGGAGACTGGAGTTTATCATCGTATTGATCCAGAATTGCTCATTTATAATGACAAAAATCCAAGTGGACATATCCACCCATGAGCTTCCACTATGCCCAGAACCATCAAATGGTATCAGAGTGAGGTCATAGCATTTATTATAGTTATTTAATTTTCGTTGATAATTTACGCATTTATAATTTATTCAATTCAATATAAATCATTCTATAAGACTGAATGAATGAGATCTATTCTTCCTCCTTCATTTCTCGATTGACATCATAGAAACGACTTTATAATTTTATTTTTTATTAATTTAAAAATGAGGAATGCATCCGAAGGACCCACTCTTTCTGTCTATACAACACAAGAATACATGGCATGTAGTGAAAAATATACGTCGTGTACTTAGGTTCAACAAACCGGTACAGGTCTGCCAAACCTCGCCATGGGAATTGAGAATGCCTCTGTATTTATCCCACCATGTTGACCATAATTGAATGGCATGTGGAAATCGGAAATACACGGCGTGTATGTTGAATCAACACACCATGTAGTCTGATCCGGCCCAGGTGAAACCGTGTACAAGGAGAAGCCGTGTACCACGTACATGGGATTTCCAGGCTGGTAACCATGTAACAAGGATGTACACACCGTGTTAGATTAATCTACATGCCGTGTACTCAAAAATTTCCAAAGTTCAGAAAACACGCCAAATCCCCCGGCATGTACTTTGGATAAAGGGTGAAAAATACATGTTGTGTAATATAACCTACATTCCGTGTACTTTGCAGAAATGGAATTTCACTAGGTTTCCTCCAAAGTACAAAGGACTTTACATGGAATATGGATGAGAAGAATCTCAAGGAAATTCAAAAAGGAATTTAAGAGTTATAATTGATTAATTATAAGATAATAATTAATTAAATTCAAGCGGGACTTATCTTAAATGAAAGAGATATTAAAAGAATTTGAATAATAAATATTATAATTGTCATGGCATGATATGGATTATCCTGAGCTGGACCAAAGACCATTTGTGTGTGTATGGATTCATTTAAATTTATTCAATATAAAATCGTTGGCCTGCGAGCCTTCTTCCACTAATATGTAGGGCCTGCGTGCCCATGGTTTCTTTAATATAAACCCCATGTAATGGAGGATCTCCCAAGTCAGAGGAGATGGTTCAAAACCCGAAGATGAGGTGAAACAAACCCAAGAAGATACAAAGGTTGATAGGTGAGAGTTGGAAAACATGAACCATCAGGTTCAAGGTGTTTTTCCCTAGGCCTGGGTTATCATATCAAAACTACTAGATAATCTAACCAATAGAAGCTCATGATCGTGCCAACTTATTTTATTTCTGCCTGATTGCATTGATTATTTATTATGTATGTGTTGTCGTGATCACATATTTAATGAAATAGACAAACATGCAATGATTGAGTAAAATAAAAACCCGACTATGAGTAATCATTATCGATATATGTTTAATCACTTAAGAAATAATCAATTAACATTAATAAGCATGTGATTGTGAAAGACTAAATAAAACTATTTGTTTGACCAACCCTTGTTGGGACAATTAAATTTATAAAGGAACATCTTAGGAATGTTTCGATTTGACTTAAACATTTTACATCAAGAGGAGTAGACCTTGCTAGAATTTTTGTAAAATGGAGGAAAGTATTGAAGAAATCTAAGTCAGGATTTCAGGATTGGGGAGTCCACTCAATAGATCAAGGAACTGTAAGCACATATTTGGCAATGACCTTCCTACCTAAATACCTTCAAATAGCTTGACCAACCCCTTTTGGGGTTATACGATGGGTAATATGGATCCTAGCCACTAGAATGTCATGGAAACTGGATATTCCAAGTTCAATGGTGAGGGCCCTTGGGACTTGATAAAATAGTGGGAGAATTAATAAATTAATTTATTATTTTTCACAAAATGTAATCAAAAGGCACTGATAAATATGAAATTTTAATTTGGAAAATCAATATGAAAAAATCGTCAACCACATTTTATCTGCGGTCAATTCTAGATAAAGATAATATCTTCATCGGTAGTAACTTTCTGGAATGGATTAGGTTTCTTTGGGTTATCCTACACCATGAACGAATGTTTTACGTGCTGGAGTCCTCACTTCCTGATCCTCCCACCCAAGAGGCGAGTGCTGAAGATTTCCTGGTCTATGATCAACATTTGAATGATGTACTCGAGATCAATGTTTTATGTTATCATCAATGTCTAGTGAGATCATGAAGTCTCATAAAGACATGGTTTCCAATAGCATGCTCGAGCACCTCCATGGTCTATACTAGGGGAGACAAACACATGAAAGTTTTGAGATCTCCAAGGCTCTATTCCAGAGAAATCATGGAGAGGGTTCCCCAGCTGGGACTCATGTAGTCAAGATCATTGGCTACATTGAGTTCATGGAGGTTCTAGGGTTTAAACTCCCTGATGAACGGGGTACCAATCTCATTCTTGCATCACTCCCCTAGAGCTTCTCTAACTTTGTTGTAAATTTCGACATGAATAAAACTGAGAATTATATATCTGATCTCCTTATCCTCATTCGCCAAGTGGAAAATGATATGAAGCACGAAAATCGTTTTTTCCTTATGGTGAATAAAAGGAATGGGAAGGCGAAGAGATTTAAGCCCAAAGCTTCTTCAAGTCCATCCAAAAAAACGATGATCAATGGGGAGGCAAGAAAACAGGAGGATATTTGTTTTTCATGTGGAAAGAAGGGCCACTGAAAGAAAAAATGCACCCATACAATGATTCAAGGGGAAGCATCATGTGTGTTTGTTATCAAATGAATTCTATCCATTTCTACTAATCGGGTATTAGATAATAATTGTGGTTCTCACATCTGTATCCTAATACATCAACCAAGTGGATTTAGAAAGATTGACCAAGGTGAGGTGGATATACAAGAATCCAACATAGCTAGACTCACTGCTGTAGCTGTCAGAGACTACCACCTCACATTGCATAATGGGATGGTCATGGTATTGAAAAGATGTTATTATGTACCATGTGTAACCAAAAAAATTATTTCAGTATCCATATTATATACTGATGGATTCATCTTCATGTTTGGAAATGAATGTTGCTTCTTTTAAAAAGACAACATTTGTTTTGGTAGGGTACAATTATATAACGGCCATTATGTGTTAGACTACACAAACCAAGTAATGGAAATCGATGAAAAAGTTAATTCACATGACTCATACCACACCCGACATTGAAATTACTAGCATGGTCACGTCAATGATAAACATTTGATAAATTTACATGAAGATGGGTATTTAGATTCTTTCGAACTAAAACCACATGGTGTATGTCATGCATGCCTACAAGGAAAAATAACCAAATTCATGTTTAGTTGGAACGGTGAAAGGTCTAAAGAGATTCCAGAATTAGTACACACAGATGAGTGTGGACCATTTCCAAGTGACGCTGGGGGTGGGTTCTTGTACTTCATATCTTTTACTGATGATTTTAATATATATGTATATATTTACTTAATGAGTTATAAGTCAGATTCTTTTGATCAGTTCAAAGAATACAAGAATGATTTTGAGAACCATATTGGTAAGAATATTAAGAAACTCCGCTCAGACAGAGGAGGAGAATATCTTAATCAGGACTTCATTGATTTCTTACAGGAGTTTGAGATTCTATCTCAACTCACTCCTCCTTACACACCTCATTGGAATGGTGTAAGTGAAAGGAGGAACTGCATCCTGTAGGACATGGTGAGATCAATGATGAGTCATGCAAGTCTTCCATTATCCTTTAGGGGATATGCAGTACAAACAGCCGCACACATACTAGACCAAGTACCATCTAAATTGATAAATGGTATTCCATACGAGTTATGGAGTGGAAAAAAAGCCATGTTATCAAATTTAATGTGTGGGGCAGTGAAGCATTAGTTAAGGCATCTGCAGGTAACAAACATGCACCTCAAGCCAAAAAGTGTATCTTTCTAGGATATCCCAAGGAAAAAATGGGATATTCCATATACAACCCATAGATAAAAAGTTTATAGTGGCAAGACATACCATATAACTTTAGTAGGAGCACATATCCAAAAGAGATATTTGGAGTGGGATATACTTCGATGAAGTCAAGGCTCAAGATACACAAGAGTTGGTACAAGAACAGATTACAAAAAGCCCAATTGAAAAAAAATCTGTTCTAGAGACACAAGAACTATGTAGGAGAATGAGAGAGGTGAGAGAACTAGAATGATATGGTTTTCTTGTCACCGAGGATGGTGACTCATTATTGGTTGACAATGATGATCCTCTTACCTACAAGGATGCATATGGAGGCACATACATTGCCAAGTGGCAAGAAGCCATGAATTCTGAAATGGATTCCATGTACCAAAATCAATTCTATATTTTGGTAGATCCTCTAGTTCACGTAAAGCGTATTGGTAATACATGGGTATTCAAGATGAATGTGGACAAGGAAAAAAAGTCAGCACCTACAAGGCACGACTGGTTGGAAAAGGATTTAGACATCATCAAGGAATTAACTATGATGAAACCTTTTCACTGGTTGCGATGTTGAAATCCTTCTGAATCCTATTGGCCATTTCTGATTACCATGACCATGAAATTTGGAAAATGGATGTCAAAACAACATTCCTTAATGGGAACCTCTGGTAAGATGTCTACATGACTCCACCTGATGTTTTTGTGACTCCAAAAGATGACAACAAGGTATGCATGTTGCATAAATCCATTTATGAAATAAAGAATGAATCAAGGTCATGGAACATTCATTTTTATGAAGCCGTAGTAGAATTTTTCTTTTTTAAGAATGAATCTGAGCCTTGTGTCTACAAAAGGATTAGTGATTGTGCAGTCGTTTTTTCATAATAGTATATGTTGATGGCATATAACTAATTGGAAACGAAGTACCTGTCATACAGTCAGTTAAGGAACGGATGGATAAATGATTCTCTATAAAAGACATGGGAGAGGAAACATATATTCTTGGGATCAAGATCCATCATGATAGATCTGAGAGAAATCTAGGCCTGAGTCAAAGTACATACATTGACAAGATACTGATGAGAATCAGTATGGAACAGTCCAAGAGGGGATTGTTGCTAGTGTCACATGGAATTAAACATTCCAAGAAAATGTATAATCAGACACATGAGGAAAGAAAGAAATTGGAAAGGATCACTTAAGCATCTACGATTGGGTCAGTCATGTATTCTATGTTAGGTATAAGGCTAGATATTGATTATGCATTATGTGTGGCAGGCAGATTTCAAGCAGATCCAGGAGACCGTAATTGGATGGCAGTCAAGACTATCCTTAAGTATCTGAGGCGTACTGAGGACATGTTCCTGGTTTATGGAGGATATAAGGAACTAGTCATTAGAGGACACGTAGATTCTTGTTTCCAAACTGATCAAGATGACAAGAAGTTGCAGAATGGTTACATCTTTTGTTTGAATGGAGGTGTAGTGAGTTAGAAGAGCTCAAAGCAAAGTGTGATGGCAGATTCTATAGCGGAGTCTGAGTATATCACAACTTATGAGGCAGATAAAGAAGCAATATGGATGCAAAGCTTCATCCAAGAGTTGGAAGTATTACCTAGTAGTAAAGATCCTATCACACTCTATTGTGATAACACTCCAGCAGTGGCACATGAAAAAGGGACAAGGTCACATCAGTGGAAAATTTACATACTTCAGAAGTATCATTTCTTGAGGGATTTTTCTCAGAGAGGTGAAGTTGTAGTGAGCAGTATTTCTACAAATGACAACGTGGGAGACTCCTTGACTAAAGCCTTGACTCAGTAGAAACATGATCATGATGTGAGGTCTAGTGGACTGAAAGTCGTAGGTAATTGGATCTAGTCAAAGAGGTAGTTTGTTAGAGTTGGTGTCCTGAGAAACAACTATTTTCACTTTAATTACATGAATGTACACTTATTATATACTGTTCATTATTCTGCGTGACTATAATATAATAATGTCCTGGAATATTTGTTGCATTAATAAGGTCATGGAAGATCCCCGCTCTGATGAGAACCTTGAAATGATATAACAATATTCTTAAATAATGTTCTACAGTTGCATGACATACTATGATAGAACACATAGTATACAGACCGTCATGTGCGAGTAATCACAAGAATCCGAGACTCTCTCTCATGGAGTTTGCACTTGGTAATCTACAAGATGGGAGATTATGAGAACAGACCCACCAGTAGTAATTCCGCATATCTTGGTGTCATCATACATTTCTATCTGCGAGCGTGTGTAATTGTCCTTAGACAAGAATATTATCATTAACTCATGTCATGACTCAAACACATAGATTTACTGATAAAAACCATCATGAATACAGTTGGTGGGAAGTAGGGTACGTTGGGTGCGTCACGAATGACATGTTGTTAATGGATAATTAGAGGAAGGATTTGTCCCTTCCATTTATGGAAGTTGATATCTCGACCCTTTGATTGAAATAGAACCGTCACATGAAATTCCATGGCCATGGTGTAACGACGGGTTTATTTCAGGTAGTCAAAGAATGACAGATCAAGCATATAGGTTTATGAGACTACCATGAAACCTACTTGATGAGTTATTGGAATAAAGGGATTAAATTAAACGGTAAGCGTTCATATGAGGTGACATTTCAATGTGTCATCAACTTATTTCTCTTGGGTGCCTTGACCAATTTCTAGACAGTATACTTGGACTTTAGGCAAGCCCACTTAATGCCAATGAGAAAGAGGCCTAGACGGTCACAAACTAAGTGTATTCAAGTATCTCAAGCAGAATAAATATTGTTCCCATACATGGTTTAATAATTATTCAAGGAATCCTAAATCGTTTTAAGGTTGGAGGAAGAATAAAATGAAAACAAGTACACTACGTGTATTAATGATTACACACTGTGTAGTTTTTATTTTGAAAAAAAGTACACGCAGTGTATTAATTATTACACGCTGTGAAGTTTTCATTTTGGAAAGGAAATGAAAAAAACATTACACACTGTGTATTAATGATTACACGCAGTTTTTTTAGGAAAAACAAGTAAACACCATCTATTAATTATTACACACCGTGATGTTTTTCCAGTCGGGATTTTGAGGATATAATATTTTTTTATTAAATGATATTTATTACAATCAGCATGGGCGCATGTCAAAGAAATATTTATTCGACATGAGGGTTTTCAATATTAGTTAATGAAATAAATAAAATGTGTAAAACATTTATTTATTGTCATTAATTTATAATCTCAAACCCTATTATAAATATCTTCACAACCCCAACACATTTTCCCAATCATTGTGCACAACAATTATGGAGAATTCCCTCAAATCTGAGAGAACTCCTTCCTACAAGAACAATCGCATGGCCAAGAGAGATCCTCCTACATCAGATCAAATCAATCTAAGGCAGACCATGCAAGTAAATGTTTCTCCACTCTAGCACCCAGAGAATCCTTTGGCGACGTACAGAGATATGTGGTGCATGTGTGGATCACCACTAGAGGAAGTCTACACCTGGCTTCTACGACGCAATGATGAATCACATCGGAACGTGATCAAGAATATCAACGATGAATGAACATTGAAAAAGTTACTTCTTGTCAATTAATTGAAATAATTATAATCATCCTTTGACGGTCCTCATTTTTGGTTCGAAGACCATCCTTATTCTTTGTCGATTTCTATGATTCGATCCATGGAGACTGGCATTTATCGTCGTATTGATCCTAGATTGATCATTTCTAATGAAAAAAAATCCATGTGGGAACATCCACCCATGATCTTCCGTTGTGCCCAGATCCTTCAAAAGGAAGGAAGGATTGATGCTGATTTATGTTGATACGACAACAATTAGTAGACAAAGATCATACCTCGAATCGTCACACACTCCTTGACTGCATATAGCTACTCCATTCCCCTATCCTCCAACTCCATGAGCCTAGTGGGGAGCACATAGGGGGTGGTTTGTAACATGTCGATGTGTAAACCACCTCATGCTGCTCTCCTTGCTTTGTTTCCATGTTTAAAGCCCTGAAAATTTATTTGTCCCTATCATATCCTCTTCCTGAAATATTTTACAAGCCCACGTCTCTGAGAATGGTCCCAGTTTCCATCATTCCCACAACTAACGTTCACTGGCTGCATCCGCTCATTCCAAGAATATTCAACTACAAAGGTTCTCTCTATCACCCTAACATAAGTAGGAATGTATAGAGGAATAGTGTTAGTTCATATGTCCCTAATGACACCTCATTCATAGGTCCATGCTCTCGAGAACTCATCGTATCGTATTCATCGAGTAAAAGGAATGATTGGTACGCCTCGATGAGTACTCAGCTACCGACTTGTCATCCTCCTAAAGCTATAGAAGCTCTTGAGAACTCTAAGCCACCTCCTCAAGCCAGTCCTCCACCACCTGTGAGTCGAGCTCTCCTCGGAACCTGATGGGTATCTGATGATGAATCACACGTAAGGTAGTAAGCCTATATGTGTCCTCTACGGGTACCACCAGTTGTAACTACTGACCAACATGAAGTGATCTAGATGACACACTACTCGAAGGTACTATCTCAGGTAATGGTCCACTTACCAAAGCCTCATCACTACGTGGACCATCCTCATGGTCACTCACTAAAAAATTCTAGTATCTATGATCACCATATTCTCTACCAGTGTCTCAACTCGGCGAAGAATCTATTTTCCCCGCTACTCGAAGGTACTATTCTCAGCTGTGTGAGAATCCGTCTCTCCTCAAAACCTCGGAGGCCTCTGGTTTTGGAACTCATGCAATACGATCAGTTGGCGTGCACCATCCTCCAGTGCGGCTGGTGGAAACAGCTTCCCAATGAGTGGTGGTGCTACTGGTACACCACCCGAAGGTGCCATCATAGTAAGACAACACTACACCAAAGCCTCGTCGCTCGGTGGGCCTTCATTGTGTACTCTCTCGGGAATTCTAGTTGGTTGTCTACGTAGAAACATTCTTATAAGAAATTGGTATGACATTTCCATTTAGTTATACCTGGTGAGATGACTCAAATAATACACACGAAAAATTTTCAAAACACACACGTAATCAGAGTTTTCGTGCACTGAGTCAGAAATCATAAGTCAGGGTAGTAGTGTATGGATACTTTTGCCGCCACACCAACACTGGATTCCCTAAACAAATAACCACACTCACTATACGTATTACTTTTGCCTTTAAAATGATCAGAGTCTTATGTTCTACAGTTTAATTGACTCCTATGATACAAATTTGTCAAGAACCGTCCCCCGGGGCCCGTTTTGGGACTACTCCATGCCTCCCTTCCATAGGCCAGGGGCTGCCAACTAGCACCGAAGACGTATTTCCCTAAAACGGGGAAGGCATTGTCTTTATGACCTATACAGTCACAACCAATCAAAAATAAGATACGAACACAAGGTAATCATAATAGTAAATATAGTGAGTACAGAAAGTAAATGGGGTCAGAATACAATCCCAACTAGAAAGTACAAGATACTAGAAGGTAAAAGTAAACTGGACAACTCCTGTGAACACCATCCAGGGATTCTACCTGAAGGGTAGGTACATCTCTCGAACAGTCTTCTCTGCGGTACACCTCATCCAGGGTCCACCACCGAGATAACTCCAGTCCAAGTACCCTCTTCCTCATTCAGCACTGTCCGTCGTATGCAACCAACACAACAAGGTGAGGGCATAGCCCGTGCAGGGGTGAGTATAACGATACTTAGTGGGGACCCCAAGACCCTCAAAATCTCAAAAAATCAACAAAGGGTAAACCAAAAATCATGAAATCAACTAACAACCCTACTTAAGTATATGCCCATACATATACCAGAGTTATCAAGTATACCCATATCAATCATGAGGAAACACAGATTCCAACTCAATAGCCCAGAGATCAACTGTTCCACAAAGGAAGAAATACCACAAAGGTAAGTACCACATAGGTACACAACATAGAAGAATACCACCAAGGTATCACCACGAAGGAAAAATACCACAAGGTATAGACTCATCTCATACCAGGTATATCTTAGGTACAATAGTAGAGACGATTAGATGTAAATACTAAATCATTTTACACTATTAAGATGTGGATACACGAAGGATCCTAAATCATCATTAGACCCATAGAGGATCGTAATACATCGTCAGACCCACACAGGATCCTAGTACCTCGCCAGACCCGCACAGGATCCAAGTACATCGTCTGACCCACACATGATCCTAGTACATCATCAGTACGTCATCATACCCACTTAAAATATTAGTTCATCGTCAGTACATTGTCCAACCCCCTAGTATATCATCAGTACGTCGTCAGACCCACACCGGATCCTAGTACATTGTAATTACGTTGTCAGACCCACACATGATCTTAGTGCATCATCAGTACATCCTCAGACCCACAAAGGATCCTAGTACATTATCAGTATGTCTTCAGACCCACATAGGATCCTAGTACGTCATTAAACCCACACAGGATCATAGTACATCATCACAGCCAGCTAAAGGGTTCCTGAACTAAGCTCGCTTGTCTCCGAGTGGGTCTACTCCTCAAGCCACTTGTCGATTCTCCAACCACCATAGAGTCCCATGAAGAAGTATCCCAAAGGACCGCCATGTAAAATTGGTCTCAACACAACAAACGATGCGTCAATCAGATGTTCGGTCTGTATTTTATTGGCCTTTTAGTCCAAAGGACCTGGTTGGATTCATGCTCGATCCAAACCAGATGTACCCCAACTTTATCAAAACTCAAGTAGGGTATACCAAACGGACCGTCTAGATCCAAGGTTTCTAGTTCCATAGGCAGTTCTTCATTTCAACATTATATGAGAGAGATATGTCGAATACAAGATCCCAAAATAATAATATTATTGTTATGGGGTGTTTTTTGATCCTGAGCAACGAACCCGAATTTAATATTCAATATTAGACATAAATCGACGGTCTTGATGATAGGAACACGTCACCACAGATGGTAAGTCTATCGAACGTCACACACAGGAATTATGGAGGGTTGATGATTTAATAGTAATATATTATTATAATTATTTTAGGGTTTCAGGTACCCAATCCAAAATCCCAAAAAATTCTTCAAATACTGGACTCATAATATTTGTCTCGAAGTCAGGGTCACACTGCCACTATCGATTCGTGAAACCGAGGTCGCACAGATTAGTTATAGATAAATTAGGGTTTTAACAACCATAAATAATATTATAATTATTATATTATTATTATTTCATTTCATTCAATGCTTCTCTCTCCAATCACATTTGAGATTCATGCACAAGAGGGGTTCCCATTTTCATGCACGCGGGTCCGAATAACACCTATATCAATTTTTTTATATTAATTTTTCTTTTAATTTTATTTCCTATCTATTACTCCCTCTCTCCAATCTAATTTTATT
This sequence comes from Viscum album, assembly GCA_963277665.1. Classification (NCBI taxonomy): domain Eukaryota; kingdom Viridiplantae; phylum Streptophyta; class Magnoliopsida; order Santalales; family Viscaceae; genus Viscum; species Viscum album. Next base: position 906,123,215 of record OY728153.1, read on the forward strand.
CTTCAAAAATTTTGAACCCCTGTACACCAACCGGGAATCTGCTGTGCCTCCGCCTCGCACTCGACCTTTCTCCTCTGTGCCACCTACTTATGTCGCTACTTAATCTGCCTCGTCGTCGGCTGAAGCCACTAGGCCTCGCTTTCTGCGCTCGCACCACCTACACCAGCCGCGCAAAAATGCACTGCTCCGCCACGTCGCTCCTTCCTTTGGCTGTCACATCTTCATTATAACACTGAAAAATAAAATGATTGCATATTTGTTATCCTCGGGTTGAGGGATCCATGTCCATATGTCGCGCTCAATAGAGTATTGCATTTCCTACGCCAATAAATATTTGGTCACCTCCTTCCATGAGCCATTGTGGCTTCGTTCCAAGCCTAAAAAATTAAACGATCACATATTTGTGATCCTTGCATAGATGTATTCACATCCATATATCATTCTTATCAAAAATCTGTGTTTCCAGATCTAATTATTATTATGCGTTGAAGATTGCACGAAAAATGTACAAAGAATAAAAAGAAAGAGGAGCATGGTTTATGTGCAGAACGATGACCATGTTCTTTGGGCCATCGTCATCTTGAATTATGGATATGAAGAATCAAAAAAACAAATTCAAACATATATAAAAACCCCTACCTCAATTGTCCATTTGAGGTGGCACGAGGAAGAAGACGAAGTCGATGTGATTGTGACGTCGACGTTCGTTGCTCCCATAAGATGTTTCCAATCTGGGATCAAGCGTCATCCTCATTCTCCGATTCCGAAGGATGTTCTTCATTGTAGTTTATGTTCTTCATTGAAGAATCTCATTCCACGTTCTCTAGAGCTCTCCCTTTTGCTAAAAATCCTCCAACCAAATGGTGAAGTGGAAAATAAGTTTATTAAATAAACCAATTATGTTGGCTCATCAATGGGAGGAAAACCAAGAGTTATCTCCCATTAAAGGGAGAGTTCAAGGGTCGGGTGGTCTCCACCATTAAATTTAAGTTGGGGGTTTTTAGATCGGGTAGTCCCCACCACTAAACATAAAATGGGAGGTTTTAATAATAAAATAAAAGTTGTTCTTTATTTTATTTTTATTCTTTTAACTCTACCACAAAATTCATGAAAACTAACTTTCACCCTCGACCAACTACGGTCAAGGTGATGGTATCCTTAAGAGAATATCAATGATGTGAGTTCAATGGTGCCCTCAGATTTCAATTCCGAGCACCGATTCAAAAGTTGTATGACATTGATCACGTGTTTACTGAACGTACTCAAAAAAATTGGAAAAGTTATAACAGTCACCCTTGACCTTCACCGGTCGAGGTTTCGCTATGAGTAAGTGAAACACACCCAATGAACCCAACAATACTCTTGGATTTCAAATCTCAGTAACTGTTTAAAAGTTATGGATTTTATAATAAAATAATTTTTACTTAATTATTTTATTTACAGCCAATAACTAACATTCACTAGTGGCCAGCACCGGCCAAATTTAGTATCCACTATAATAAATAATTCCCTCATGAGTACAGCGGTGGTCTCAGATTTTTAATTCGAACTACCATTTTTGAGTTATAAGAATTTAAAAAATAAAATAATTTATTTAATTATTTTATTTAAGGTTATGCCATTTTTGGGATTTCTCACAGGAGGCCCTCACCGACTAAACTTAAGTCACACCTAGAGTAAACCTACCATCCTAAATGCAACAGTGCCCTAAGATTTCTGATCCCAGTTACCGTTTAAGATTTTTTCAACTTTTTCAGGAAAACTGCGTACACACGCTAATAAAAACTCAACCAAACATTGATGGATTTTTTCGCACACTCCATGCCTCAGAATCGCGTGCCATTAGATTTCGCAGTCTCAAAATAATTCCATATAATTTAAAAAAATATATATGGACTATCTGGGACATTACAACATATGTTTAGGAAGATGATCTCATACACACTACATTTGGTGCTAAATGATGACATCACTTCAATGCCATAGTAACTAATCAGTTTCAATTGTAAACCAATTTCAATCACCATGTCTTTCTAAATACCACTTTTCAACCACCCACGACTATGTTGTCTCATCCAAACATGCATGCATGAGGCCTTGTACCCACCATCAGTATTAGGCTAACTCTAACACATATGAGGAATCATGGAATAATATATCTCCTATAATAACAAAAAATAGAATTAAAATGATAAAAAAATAAATTATATTAATTTAAAAATCATCAAAAAACATTAACTACAATTGGTTACTGTCTCTCACCAACAATCTACCCAATACTATTAAAAATTTATATCCTCTTGTACACATCAAACTATGTAATATATGGATCAACCATAATCAATATGAATGTTTAATATACATATCATATTAAATAATATTATTTATAAACTCTTGATGATGTATTCTAAAAGTGAGACTCTCAACTCTTTGTGTGTCATCCTGTCAGCCCCAATTCTATTAACTAAAAGATGGTAGATTTTCGAAAGTATATTCTTTCAGGTAAGTGAAAAATACAAAGGAAGATTGGGTGGGGACACTACCTTAGAAGAAAAATTTCATATCACCACACTTTAGGAGTGATACAAAATGCTGAAAATGGGGGTATCTTTATCAGCACTAAAAATAAGCAGTGATAAAACGTACTTTTAACTATACTAAAAAAGTTTTGTAAAAAATACCCTTTTATCAGCACTTTTTTAGTACCACTGATAAAGGATGGGTATTTGTTAGTACTTTTTTACTAGCACTGATAAAGGGTATATTTAAAAAAAATATGTTAAAAATAAGCTGTAAATATATAAATATATTTATATTGATGTAAAGATAATGTATATTTTCTAAATATGTTTCAGAAAAGTATAGATAGAAATTTACACCTAATATATAATATGATTAGAGAAAATGGATTATAAAATATCTAAAAATATATTATTAATTAATAATTGTCTAATTATTATCAATTAATAATCATTTAATAATAATTTCAAGAGACAAAAAAATCAAAAAATTAATAAAAGATCTACAATAAGTTAAAAATGTAACTCAAACTTCAAACAACAATAAGTTTTGATCCGGGCGTCCATTTGAGCTCTACCACATATCAAATTGAAGTCTATGATGAGATCTACACATTGGTGACATATGATATCCCATTGTCACATTTTTTTAGGAAAAATATAATCCCAAAAGTCCTCTAAACCTGAGTTCTAAGTTGCGATACCCAAATTGTTTAACATTCGATTGAATTTCAGCCTCAATTTTAGAGTTTCTATATTCCCTTTTTCAGTGGGGACTGAATTTATTCATAGTTATTACATTCATATTGAAATTATGGCTTTAAAATTTCATTATTTTTCACAATTTATTGTTATTTATAAACAAATATATAACAATATATACATATTTTTTATATATTCACACATAAAAATTTAATTTTATAAATAAATAATTAAACATATTTACATATAAAATATATTTCTCAATATATAAGCTTTATCTAAATATAAAAAATATCCATTTTATTTAAAACCCAAATATATGAATATTTATATACTTATATAATCTTTGTGTGTGTTTAATATATATATTAGTGTTTGTCTGTATTAACAAGCTCATTTATATATTCTATATATATTATAACATATTAATATACATATTAATATATAATATATATGAATATATAAAAATATGTATAATTATACTTATCAATATACATATAATAATATATATGTGTGTGTGTGTATGTATGTTTTATATATATATATATGTATGTATTTGTTTATTTATTTATACACACACATAAAAAAACATGTTTTATAAAAGTATTTAATAATAATATTATAAATATATATTAATATAATAATAAATATATGGATAAAAAATATAACAAAATATATATATAAAGAAGTAGATATAAATAAAAATATATAAATATAACTAAAAATATATATATTTTCATTAATAAATAAATATATTTATACATACGTATATATATATATATATTAAAAAAAATTAATACTAATATACGAATAAATAAATATATATTTATATATATTTATATATATATCATTAAAGGGAGAACCCATTAAGATGGACAAGTGGTAAACATTTTTACCCATATGACCTTTCATAGCACGTAAAATGGCCTTTAACAATGCCAAAAAAGCAATGTTAATCATAGTGATGTTAAGGTGGGCCTTTATTATCACTTTTTTGGCACTGATAAAGGCCTAGCCAGCTACAGAGTGATGTTTATATAACAACACACCTAGAAAAAACATGAAATTTAATAAGTACACCCAAAAAAACCTGATATATATATTTAGTTGAAATCATCAAAACAAAAACTTCCACCCATGGTATATAGAAAAAAAATTATTTACATTTCAAACAATTTTTTTAACATAATTACATTTAAAATTATCCAAAAAACATTCAAAAACATTATTATTTCCTCTTTTATCACCCATGATCCCCTCTCAGAAATTTCCCCCATGGTATCAGTTTCCAAACTGACCATCTCAACCCGAGAATAAAATTCCACCTATATAAAAAAAATAATATGCTAGTAATACTATAAATACTTAAATTAATGATTAATATGAAATAAAAAATTAATAAAATGTCATTATTTAATAAAAATGTCATATTTGGAGTTATACCAGTCGTACTGTGAGTCTTATTGAGATGGGACTGATTCCTACCCCTTAAAAATGAGTTATGGATCACTGTCCTAAAATGTCAAAACAATCCAAATGAATTTGCTCGGTTTTGAATATGTCACTTCTTCCATTTCTAAAATTAATGTCAATTTTAAATAATGACACATTTAGAGTTAAACTGGACACACCGTGCATCGTATTAAGGAGCGGCTGATTCCTCCATGTAATAAATTACTGATGGATTTCATTCCTAAAGCATCAAAGCAGTATGAATGCATTTTCTCAGTTTCCAGTATTTCTGTTGTGTTTTTTTACTAAAATATAATTTCAAACATGAAACAAACATTTTGATCATACAAGTCGTATTGTGCATTGGTTTTATGTGTGTCTGATTCAAACATTTCACAAATGACTTATAAATAATTGTCCTAAATTTTCAAGATAGTCAGAGTGTGTTTTCTTGTCTTATAGTGACTGACATGTTTTGAAATAAAATTTTAATTTTAAACTAATAAGAGAAACTTTTAGTCATACTTGTCACATCGTGTGTCAGATTAAGGTGTGGTTGTCTCCTACACATCACCAATGACTTGGGAATTTTTTTCATAAATTTTCAAAATCATCTTAATGTATTTGGTATGTTTTTAGAATGCCACATGTTGTTTTTACTTAAATTAATGACAATTTTAAATAAAAATAGACACTTTTAGTTATACCGGACATACCTTAAATTTTATTGAGTTTTTTATGATCCATATATGTAAATAAATACTAATATATTAATTTATTAAAAAATCAAAACAATCCGAATGTGTTTTCTCAGTTTTCAGTATGTCACTTGTTGTTTTTACTTAAATTAATGTCACATTTAAATAAAAAGAGACACATTGAGTGATACTAGCCACTCCGTGTGTCCTATTGAGGTGTGAATGATCCTTACATATCAAAAATGACTTATATATATATTTTTCTAAAATATAAAAACAATTTTAATTTGTTTTCTTGGTTTTCAATATGTCACTTTTTGTTTTTACTTAAATTCGAGTCAATTTAAAATAAAAAAAGACACTTTGAGTTATACAGGCCACACCATCCATCGTATTGAGGTAAGAATGATTGCTACATGTCCAAAATGACCCATTCATAATTATACTTACATATAAAAATAATCTGAATGCTTTTTCTTGGATTTTAGTATGTCACTTTTTTTTACATAAATTTATGTCGATTTTAAATAAAAAGACACACTTGGAGTCATACTAATCACACTATGTGTCGTATTGAGATGTCGTTGAATCCTACACACCAAAAATGACTCATGTATCATTTTAATAAAATATAAAAACCATAATAATATGTTTTAGCAGTTCTCAGTATGTCACTTGCTGTTTTTAATTAAATTTATGTCAAATTTAATTAAAAGTAGACACTTTGAGATATAATGGCCACACCACGTGTCTTATTAAGGTGTGTATGATTCATGTGTTATGTGGTATTATTATTACATAAATGAAGACTTCACATTATGAGACATGTTGTAAGGGATGATAAATGACTTTCCTACTTATGGAAATTTGTTAGGATATATCATTAAAGGAACTAAAGGGTGTCTCATTTTCGAACAAGGTATACAATCAATTAGGATGAAGCATTAACCCAAGACTATGTTTCTAGGTCATTGTAGATTTCTACCCCGATGGGATAACTACCTATTAGGATGAAATCAATCAATGAAGGTTCAGAAGAACGTACAACACCATATCCAGTAATAGGTGATCAACTATTTGAGAATGTAGAAGATGCGGAAACTGCTTTTGGTAACCCATTTTTTAATGATCATATGAAAATCATTTTAAAAAGGTGATTATTTTTTATTGAATTGTCATAACAGAATTGTTTTTATGTCAGAAATTTCCTTGAAGTTGTTCATGTTAAAAAAATTATTGTGATAGTTTCATCGGTACATTTCTAAATGCACCAACAAAACTAAGTTTTTAGTTGAGATACCCAGATTTTTTAACATTTGTTGGAATTTCATCCTCATTTAAGAGGGTATTTTTTCTCTTTTCAGTAGGTATTGAATTTATTCATTGGGATTACATTCATATCGATATTATGGATTTTAAATTTTATCATTTTTCACAATTTACTATTATTTATAACCAATATTTAACAATATATACAGTTTTTTATATATATTCACACATAGAAATTTAATTTTATAAATAAATAATAAAACATATTTACATATAAAATATATTTCCCTATATACAAGCCTTATCTAAATAAAAACTAATATCTATTATTTTTGAAACACAAATATATGAATATTTATATACTTATATAATGTGTGTGTGTCTATATATATATATTAGTGTGTGTCTGTATTAATAAACTTATATATATTATCAATATATTTTAACATATTCATCTACATGTTAATTTATAATATATATGAATATATATAAATATGTATAATTATACTTATAGATACATATATAATATATATATAAATATATATGTGTGTTTGTGTATGCTGTATATATATATGTATATATTTATTTAATTATTTACACACACACACAAATATAATTTATAATTGTATTTAAAAATAATCATATATATATATATATTAATATACAAATAAATAAAAAAATAAAAAAATATGACTATATATATATAAATAAGTAGATATAAATATAACTAACTATATATATATATATATTAATATTTGAATAAATATACATATATATATATATTAATATAAATATTTATTAATATATGAATAAATATTACGAAATATATCTATAAATAAAAATATATATCATTAAAGGGAGAACCAAACAAGATGGATGTGTGGTAAACACTACTACATATATGGCATTTCACAACATGCAAAATGGATTTTAACAGCACTAAAAAAGAACGGTTAATTGAAAAATGATAAGGGGGGACTTTATCAGTTGTAAGAACCGGTTCTTATCTTTGAGATACGGGATTCTTCTTTCCTCTTTTCCTTAAGTGTTTCTAACAATATATGGAAAATGGGGAAAATCCTAAATTTTGGAAGTACACGCCATTTACTTTTTCAACACGTCGTGTAGTTCTGGCCGTGTAGGGATGAGTACACGGGGCATGTAGCCATGTCGGCGACGAAGGGTGTAGGAACTGAATACACGCAGTGTAGTGGTCCTTTACACGCTGTGTAGTCAGTCGGCATGCCAAAATAGTAAGGCGGTGGAGTAGCCGCCAGCTAGGTGACAGTACACGCCAGGTACTCAGAAGTACATGTCGTGTACTCATGTCGACGGGTGAACAATATCGTGGTGCCACCAGAGGAACGGTTAAATGAAGGAAGTACACACCATGTACTTGGAAGTACACAACGTGTACTTTGTTATTTTTTCTTAAATAGGGTAGTAGCCTCCCCTATTCATAATGAAGGCTTAGAACCAGAGGAATGAGCGGTAGGGGATGATCGATCATTTAAAGATCGGCCGGGTGTTCGTCTGGAATCTGATTCCGCCTCTAACAATCTCGTTGGTACCACGCGGGTAATCCCTCTCTTCTCCGAGAGTGTTTCATACCAATTCATTCCCTAGAGGGTGTTATTTTAGGATGAATGAATGTTTTCTTACCTCAGATCTAAGTCTTTCTTGGGTGTTTTTGATGTCGACCTTCGTGTATTGAGCTCGTTGGCGTATAATGTAGGTGGCTTTGTGTTAATTTTTCCAAATGTCGTGTGTTTTGTGAATTTTTTGTTCCACGAACCCATGTTGGTGTGTCTTGTGGATAAGGCCGTGGCTATATTAACAACCTAGAACTATAATGGAAATTGAATAATTTGCAAAACTACTGCTTGGGATCGTTTCTTGGATCTGGAACCACCCCGGGGGTGTGTTACACTATTTAGCCGTTTGGCCAGGATACCTAAGGGTATGCCATTAAAGTATTAATTATAGAATTTCCTTAAGAGGAATTTCTTATTTACTACTTGTTTACATGTTGGGAATGGCCTGGTTACCTGTTTAGCCTGAGGGAGTTGTTGTGATTAGCCTGTGGGCATTGCACTATTTAACCTGAGGGCAGTAGTTATTTCGGCCTGAGGGCAACTACTTCCCTGCCTATGGGCAACTGATTCTGTGCCTGAGGGTGACACTACCTATGCATGAGGGGAAAATCTGTTATGCCTGAGGGCAGATTCTTGTGTTGGATACTCATTACCTGAGGGAAGGGCTTACGCGTCTCCAAACTTTTAGCGATTACTTAGAATATTCACTGTGGTGATATTTTAAAATTAAATGATTAAAATGGATATTAAAATGAAAATATAACTGGTTAAGTTTGTTAATTTCAGTACTGCTTACTTTATTTCATTTTATTACTGCACACTGTTGTTGCATGCTTTCACAAGGTTCGGGCACGTGCCTTTGGGGGGTGCCTACTGGGAATTTATTTCTCACACAATGTTTGGGTCATGCTTTTTGGCCCAAACAGATTACATTTCTGCAGGTGTGGATAGGGGTAAGAGTCCCTATACAAGTACATGATTGTTTCTGAGGAGTAGGAGGGCATGGGACCGAGCCTAGGCTCGCGATGCCACTGCCAACTATTTTGTTTTTTTTCGTTGTACTTTGTTTTTGTAGTACTGTATTCATGTATAACATGTTTTGGCTATTTTCATAAAACATGAGAAATTGTGCATCCTTATTTATATACTATTGGTTATATCCACTATTGTTATTTATTCAGTTGTGTACGGTTTATTGCTTCTTCTATTTTTGTATGTTTTAGTTTATTTCGTTGTGCTACACTATGAAAAATGAGGGCATAGATTTCCCACTATCAAACCTGTCCCCTCACTACTAGTCGGAAGCCTAAGGCATTTGGGGAAATGAGCTTGAGGTCACGTGGCGAACCGGGTTCGGGGCACCCATTGAGTGGCACCCGGAACTGGGACGTTACAAAGTGGTATTAGAGGGGTTCTTTTCATTGAATTACTATATGTATCCTTAGTCAGGGATAGGATGAGAATGGTAGTTGGTAATAAGTTGTTAGCGAGCGTAGCTAACCCGTGTATGGGGAAAAGCCAATTTACCTCGTAATGCAATTTTATTAATTTTTTTGATTTTACTGTTGATATGATTTCACAGTAGGATGACGCACTTGTGATTGTGATGTTATGTTTTATCAGTGGGATCTATTTAGTTTCAACCCAATGAGATGAGGGTATTCCATCACATGCATCATATAGACACATTCTAGATATCACATTCCATGCATATTTTCCATACCACGTAGGTGCATTAGAAATTTCATGTTGTTGTGATAGTTGTTGTGCTAGTAAAGCATGTTGTTTTGATAGCTGCTTGATAATTATATGCTATGTGATAAGGTAGTTTAGTATGAGCCGGTTTGTTGAATGAATGACACAATTTGGTTTTTGGGGAGTATGGGCCCCCATTTATCGGAATTTGGTGGATCATTGACTGTTTATTTTGTTATAACAAAGATAAGAAGTCAAACTTTGATTCGTGGGGAGTATGGGCCCTCACGGGTCGGAAGTTGACACATAGGTGTTTTTTTGGTATTTTCTGGGTTCCAGGGAAGTTTTTGAGGCATACTATCTGGAAACCCAGTATACACTCCGTGTAGAACTTTAAACATGTTGTGTATGGCCTTCTGTTCGGGAAGAAAAATGAACTTTTTGAGTACACGCTGTGTACCTAGAGTACAAGCCGTGTAGTCTCTTCCCGTGTCATAAACCATGTTGGCGGCGACATAGGGAAGGGAAGACCTTGGGGCGAACACGCCGTGTAGCTTATGTACACGTTGTGTAGGGTTGACACGGAGTCTGGTCGTGTATCTAACAACACGGGTTGGTGAACTCCTGTACAGAACATGCCATGTCAATGATGAACATGCCGTGTAGTGTGACATGGGGACTCGGCTGTGTAACTAACAACACGGGTTGATGTCACCATTCCTGGAACACATCGTGTACCTTTGGGAAACTTCATGTAGTCTTTTCTGAGGACAGACCATGTGGACATAGCCGTGTGGCTAGAAAACGGGGTGGTGTACACGCTGTGTCCAGGTGTTACATATCGTGTAGTGTCAAGCCGAGTAGTTGGGCGTGTCACAGACGACATGAGCAGTTGGAAATAACACCATACATGGCGTGTATATGAAATACATGCCATGTAGTTTTTGTTCAAATGGGAGCTGTGTGGCTTATCCATACAGAATGACCCAGGAAGGGGAAAGGAACTCAAGTTCAGGCCATGTAGTCAGTATACACGCCGTGTAGTCTTGTTTTGCAAAATATGAATGCCTTATTCCTCATGTTCCCTTTTGGGTTTCATCGTCTTCGGTCTTTGATATTCTTGTTCTATGGCGTGTTTTTGAACTTGTAGTGTCATGCCTCCTAGAAAACTGCGCGTTGTTTTCCACAAAAGCGGCAAAAAGTATACCCCAGAAATGGCGGGCCATGGGCTACCAGTGGATCATCCAGCAGATCCAGATGTGGCGCCAGCCGTTATACTAGACACATGCGCGGAGATGTAGTTCTGTGATGGCTTTATGCGGTTCATGTAGACCTTTCAGGGAGCACCGCCGGCTGCCACATCTATGGCTAAGCTGACACGTATCTTCCAGAAGAAGCATTCACCTATGTTTTCTGGTGATGCAGAACCACAGGTTGTGGAGTCTTTGTTGGGGTCGATGCAGAGTATTTTTGAGCATCTTGAGATGCTTCCAGGGTGGAGGGTCAAGCTCATGACATATATGCTGAGTGATTCCACTAAGAGGTGGTGGTATGTTAACACCCATTCAGAGCATCACAAGGACATGGAGTGGGATGATTTTCAGGCAATATTCTATGACTTATTCTTTCCCGAGACGCTGAGGGCAGACAGAGCATGAGAGTTTATGGATCTGTAGTAGGGCGTTGTGTCAGTGATGGACTATTCTGCTCGTTTCACTGAGCATCAATGCTTTGCACCCATACTGGTAGGTGATGAGACATTGAGAGCCAGACTATTTGAGGATGGTCTTTGGTATGACATATGAGCGCTGGTTAATGTATTCATGTTGCCAACAATACATGATATTGGGAACCATGTGATGATCATAGAGAGGAACCTTCCGAAATCTAGTGGTGTGGTCCAGGACGGTTTATCACCAGTTAATGGTACTTTTTCTATTAGGAAGAGGAAGAGACATGCAGACTTCTCTCAGGGCGGTAGTACCAGCCAGAAGAATATTTTAGGTGGCCAGGTCATTTAATACCAGTATGGTAGAGAGGGGAACAAGAGGACACAATTTCCATGTGATCCAGTGGAGTGTCGAGCTTGCGGAAAGATGGGTCATCTGCAGTGCTTTTGCAGGGAGTTTTCACCAGTGGTTAGTGATAGGGGTTCTGTGGAGACTCCATGTGCGGGAGAAGGACCTACAGCTTCTTACTATTTGGGGAATTGGAATACGTCAGGCCATACAGGTAGGGATGGTGGTCATGGCCATGGTAGCCAGATACCAAGATCTCAGAGGCAGTAGGGCAGGACAGCTCAGGGTAGCCAGGCTGTGTCATAGGGCCACAGCACTGGGCAAGAATATGCGATGCAATAGACCTAGCATGAGCATGATCCCAAACCTTATACAGTCAGAGGTACTATTTTAGTATCTTTTTTATTATCTTCAGTACTTTTTGATATAGTTGTTACGCATGGTTTTATATCTGTACCCGTTGTGGAGAGCTTTGGGCTCTTTGTTTCTTCATCAACTGATATTATGATGCTAGACACTCTTTTGGGAACTAAAACGGCAGGTGTGCGTCACTGTAAGGACTTCCCCCTTGAGTTTGGTGGGTGTCACTTCCTTTGGGACCTCTATTTCCTAGAGATGATGAGCTATGACATCATTATTGGGATGGACTGGCTAGTTCCCTTCCAAGAATTTGTAGATTGCTATCGTCGTAGGGCGAGTTTCACGTCACCAGAGGGCAGATAGTTTTTATACAATATTGAGTGGTATGTTCAGGCGAGTCGAGCTAGACCAGATCATCGTGGGCGAGGTGGAGTCACAGCCCAGATTGCGAGCTTATATCTAGATGATCAGTGGACTTGTTAGGAGGATTTCCCTCTAGTTGTTGATCATTTCAGGGATGTCTTCACGGATGACGTTTCGGGTCTACCTCTAGAGCGAGAGGTGGATTTCTATATTGATCTTGATCCAGGAGTAGCATCGGTGTCCATTCCTCCATATAGGATGGCTACACCTAAGTTGCAGGAGCTCAAGAGGCAGTTGGAGGAGTTGTAGGCCAAGGGATTTATCTGACCTAGTAATTCTCCTTGGGGTTCTCCGATCCTTTTTGTAAAGAAGGTGGATGGTACCCTCAGACGTTGCGTGGATTATCGGAAGATGAACCAGTTGATGGTTAATAACATGTATCCCTTACCAAGGATTGATGATCTTTTCGATCATCTTCGTGGAGCACGAGTGTTCTCAAAGATTTACCTGAGATCAGGATATAATCAGCTGCACGTGAGACCATCTGATATACATATCATGGCTTTCAGGAGTAGGTATGATCTATATGAGTATACCATTATGCCGTTTGGACTCACGAATGCGCCAGAAGTCATCATGGCTCTGATGAATCGTGTGTTCCATCTGTATCTTGATTCTTTTGTGGTAGTATTCATGGACGACATCATGGTGTACTCTCACACTCGACACGACCATGCCACCCGTCTTGAGATCATATTGAGTGCACTGTGGGAGAATCAGCTATATTCTAAGCTTTCAATGTGAAACTTTTGGATGGAACAGATTCACTTCCTAGGTCATATCATCTCTGAGGTAGAAGTTTTCGTAGACCCAGGAAAGGTGAGAGCAGTGTTTTCCTGGGAGCAGCCTAAGAAAGTGTTCGAGATATGGAGTTTCTTAGGGCTGGCTAGTTACTACAGACATTTCATACAGGACTTCTCTCAATTAGAATCACTGTTGACATGTCTGACTAAGAAGGGTGTGAAGTTCGTCTGGTCGTAATCGTGTGAGACATCTTTTCAGGACCTGAAGGGAATGTAAACATCAGCACCGATCCTGATACTCCCCAAGCCGAGGAAAAGCTATACAGTTTACTGTGATGCATCAGGTGTTGGTATGGGAGCAGTGTTGATGCAGGGCGACTGAGTTGTGGCGTATGGGTCTCAGCAGTTGAGGCCACATGAGTGGAATTACCCAACGCATGATCTCTAGTTGGCTGTAGTTGTGCATGCATTGCGCTGTTGGATACATTATCTGTTGGGAGAACATTTTGTGGTTTTCACCGACCAAAAAGGTCTCAGGTATATCGTTACTCATCATGACTTGAATCTAAGGCAGCGAAGGTGGGTGGAATACCTACTGTCCTTCGATTTTGAGCTTACCTATACACCCGGTAAAGGTAATGCAGTAGCTGATGCACTGAGTAGGAAGACTCAGATACAGGCAGTGCAGGAGGCCAGTGGCGAGTGGCGGCTCGTGGCTTTGTTCTCTAAGATGCATCTGAAGATGCACGACAGTCGGAGGCAGACTTATCATTCCTCTTTAGCTGTGACTTCTACCCTCATGGATAGAGTGAGAATGAGACAGCTATCTGATTCAGAAGGCCTAGTTCTACGGGAGTCGGTGGCTTGTAAGGACCCTCCTCCAAGTTGGACGATAGGCGATAATGAGGTTTTGTGTTTCCATGGATGTGTGAGGGTTCCAGGGGATATACGCAAGGAGCAGATGCGGCAGTTTCATGCTTCATCTTGGGAAGTTCATCCCTAGGATAGAAAGATGTACCGTGACCTGATATGTCAGTACTGGTGGCCAGGCATGAAGAGAGTTGTAGCTGGTTTTGTTACGTGGTGTTCTACCTGTCAGCAGGTGAAGGCGAAGCATCATAGGCCAGCTAGACTGTTATAGAAGTTACCCATTCCATAGTGGAAATGGGATGATGTCGCGATGGATTTCATGACTGGATTACCAAGGTCACCACATGGCAATGATGTAGTGTGGGTTGTTCTGGATAGAATCACAAAGGTAGCTCACTTCTTGACGATCAAGGATACCTTCTTTGATGACGAGCTCTGGAAACTGTACATCTGAGAGATCATACGTCTTCATGGGGTCCCTCATTCTATCATTTTAGATAGGGATGCTCACTTTACGTCTCGTTTCTGGCAGAGTTTGCATAGGGAACTGGGTACACATGTGCTTCTGAGCACAGCATACCACCCTCAGACAGCTGGCCAGCCAGAGCGTACGATACAGGTGCTAGAGGACATGATGCGTGCATGCGTCCTAGACTTTGGGTGATTTTTGGAGGAAGCATACACCCTTAGTCGAGTTTTCCTATAACAATAGCTTCCAGGAGACTATTGGGATGGAACCATACGAGGATTTATATGGTAGGCCATTCCGGTCACTTTTGTGCTAGTTAGAGGCAGGTGAGGTGGCTTTACTGGGCCCATAGCTCGTGCAGGAGATATCTGAGCAGGTCCAGTTGATTCAGAAGTGGATGGATACCTCCCAGTCTCATCAGAAGTCTTATGCTGAATGCTGTAGTCGACCTTTGCAGTTTGTGGTCGGTGATCATGTTTTTC
Source organism: Viscum album (assembly GCA_963277665.1). NCBI lineage: Eukaryota > Viridiplantae > Streptophyta > Magnoliopsida > Santalales > Viscaceae > Viscum > Viscum album. The sequence goes on from OY728153.1 coordinate 906,138,510, forward strand.
TACATGTTTCGTCGAGGATGGGACACAAGGAGATCAAGAGACAGGGTAAAATTTCACCGCAGTATATGGGACCATTTGAGATTATGGAGAGAGTCGGGATGGTCGCTTATCGGTTGCGGTTACCACATAGGTATCGATCCATGCACGACGTCTTCCACGTATCTCAATTTTGTCGCTGTCATTCAGACACATCTCACGTCTTTCAGCATGATGAGGTTGAGATACAGGCAAATTCGTCCTTTGAGGATCATCTGATTCGTATCGTTAACATGAGCACGAAGGTTCTCTTAGGCCGATCAGTTCCTCTCGTACGGGTCCTATGGCAGCATAGCTGAGTGCAGGACGAGACTAGGGAGCGGGAGGCCGACGTACGTACTCAGTGGCTGGATTTGTTCATGTCTATATCTTCTCCACCCTTAGAAGGGAAATTTGGGGATGAATTGCTATAAGGGGGGATGTTTATAAGAACCTGGTTTTTATCTTTGTGGTACATGATTCTTCTTTTCACTTTTCCTTATGTTTTTTTAATAAAATATTGAAAATGTGGAAAATTCTTAAGTTTTTGAAGTACACACTGTGTACTTTATCCACACGTCGTGTACATCAGGCTGTGTAGAGATGAGTACACAGTCCGTGTAGCCATGTCGGTGACGAAGGGTGTAGGAACCGACTACACACAGTGTAGCGGTCCTTTACACATCATGCTGTCATTCGGTAGGAAAAAATAGTAAGGTGGTGGAGCTTCCGCTAGCTGGGCGATAGTACATGCTGTGTACACAGAAGTACATGTTGTGTACTCATGTTGACAGGTAAACAGTATGGCGGTGCTGCCAGAGGAACAATTAAATAAAGGAAGTACACGCCATGTACTTAGAAGTACACGCCATGTACTTTGTTTTTTTTCTTAAATCGGGATGTAACCTCCCCTATTCACAGAGAAGGTATAGAACTGGAGGAAGGAGCAGGAGGGGAAGGCCAAACCTTTGAAGATCCGCCGGGTGTTCGTCTGGAATCTGATTCCGCCTCAGACAATCTCTTTGGAACCGCGTAGGTAAGCCCTATCTTCTCCTGCAGTGTTTCTTACCAATTATTTCCCTAGAGGGAGTTATTTGAGGATGAATTAATGTTTTCTTACCTCATATCTACGTCATTCTTGGTCATTTCTGATGTCGATGTTCGTGTATAGCGCTCGTTGGCATATAAGGTAGGTGGCATTGTGTTAATTTTTCCAACTGTCATGTGTTTTGTGTGTTTTTGTGCCAAGAACCCATGTTGGGGTGTCGTTTGGCTGAGTCCGTGGCTATATTAACTACCTAGAACTATAATTGTAATTGAATAATGTGTAAAAATACTGTTTGGTATCATTTCTTGGATCTGGAACCCCCACGGGGGTGTGTTCCACTGTTTAGCCGTTTATCCAGGATACCCATGGGTATGCCTTTAATGTAGTAATTATAGAATTTTCATGAGATGAATTGCTTGTTTACTGCATGTTTACATGTTGGGAATGGCCCGGTTAGCTATTTAGCCTGAGGGCATTGTTGTGATTAGACCGTGGGCACTACACTGTTTAGCCCAAGGGCAGTAGTTATTTCGGCCAGAGGGAAACTTCTTCTGTACCTGTGGGCAACTGATTCTGTTCCTGAGGGCTACACTACCTATGCCTGAGGGAAAAATCTATTATGCCTGAGGGTAGATTCTTGTGTTGGATACTCTTTACCTCAGGGCAGGGGTTTACGCATCTCTGGACTTTTAGCGATTGCTTAGAATATTTACTATGGTGATATTTTAAACTTAAATGATTAAAATGGATTTCAAAATGGAAATATAACTGGTTAAGTTAGTTACTTTTAGTACCTCTTACTTTATTGAATTTTATTACTGCACACTATTGTTGCATGCTTTCACACAGTTGGGAAAGGGCCTTTGGTGGGTGCCTACTGGGAATTTATTTCTCACACCCTGTTTGGGTCATGTTTTTCGGCCAAAAAAGATTACGTTTCTGCAGGTTTGGATAGGGGAAAGAGTCCCTATATAGGTACATGATTGCTGCTGAGGAGTAGGAGGGCATGGGACCGAGCCTATGCTCGTGATGCCACTGCCCGCTATTTAGATTTTTTTTTCTGTGCTCAGTTTTTGTTTAATTGTATTCATGTATAACATGTTCTGGCTATTTTCTTATAACATGAGTCATGTAGCAACATTATTTATATATGGTTGGTTATATCCACTACTGTTGTTTAATCGGTTGTGTATGGTTTATTTCTTCGGCTGTTTTTGTATGTTTTACATTATTCCATTGCGCTATACTTTGACAAATGAGGGCATAGTTTCCCCACACTCAGACCTTGGCCCTCGCTGCTAGTCGGCAGCCTCTAGTGTTTGGGGAAATGCGCTTGAGGTCATGTGGAGAACTGGGTTCAGGGCACCCATTCAGTGGCACTCAGAAATGGGACATTACCTCAATTCTTTTAGTTCTGATAAATGCCTAGTTTCCAACGACCTATTTTTTATATAACAACACACCTAGAAGAAAACCAACAATTTAAACATCATATTCAAAAGAAAACCTTTTATATAAATTTAATTGACATCATCAATATAAAAATTTCCACCCATGGTATATAGAAAAAATACAATTCTATTTAGATTTTAAACAGAATGTTTTATATAATTAAATTTAAAAAAGTACAACAAACATTCTAAAACATTAATATTTCATCTTTTGACGCCCATGATACCCTCTCAAATAATTCCTCCCATGGTATTAGCTACTGAACAAATCATCTCAACCCGAGATAAAGACTCCACATATATAATAAAACAAATCTACTGTTAGTTATACTATAAATAAATAAATTAAAAAATAATATGAAATAACATGTTAATAAAATATCAATATTTAATAAGAATAAAACAATTGGTGTTATATCGGTCATACCGTGAATCCTATTGAGGTGGGGTTGATTCCTACATGTTACAAATGAGTTATGGATTGTAGTCCAAAAATGTAAATATAATTCGAATGTGTTGGCTCAATTTTGATTATGTCACTTTTTCTGTTACTAAAATTAATTTCAATTTTAAATAATGACACATTTGGAGTTATACTGCCCAAACCATGCATCGTATTGAGGTGCAGAATATTCTTATCTATCACAAACTATTGATGGATTCTTTTCCTAATGTATCAAAACAATCTGATTGTGTTTTCATGGTTTTTAGTATGTTTTTTGTGCTTTTTTACTAAAATATCATTTCAAACTGGAAACATGCATTTTGAGTCATACCAGTCCTATCGTGCGTCAGTTTGATGTGAGACAGCCTCAAATGCATCAAAAATGACTTATGAATTGATGTACTGAGTTATTAATACAATTGGAGTGTATTTTCATGGTTTTCAGTGAGTGAAACGTTTTGAACTAAAATGACAATTTTAAACTGATAAGAAAAACTTTTAGTCATACTGGTCACACCATGTATTAGATTGAGGTACGGTTAACTACGACACGTCACAAACGACTCATGGATCATTTTCTTAATGTATAAAAACAATCCAAATGTGTATTCTTAGTTTTCAGTATGTCACTTTTTGTTTTTACTTTAATTAATGTCAATTTTAAATAAAAATAGACACATTGAGTTATACCAACCAGACCGTGATTCATATTGAGGTTTGGATGATCCATACATGTTTCAAATCACTAACAGATCATTGTCCTAAAAATTAAAAATAATCCAAATGTGTTTGCTCCATTTTTAGTATGTCACTTTTTTATTTAAATTATTGTCAATTTCAAATAAAAAAGCTACACTTTGAGATATTCTAGACACACATTGTGTCGTATTGAGGTGAGGATTATCCCTACATGTCAGAAATGACTACTATATTGTTTTCAAAAAATATCAATACAATCCAAATGTTTTTTATCGTGTTTTAGTATGTGACGTGTTGTTTTTAATTAAATTAATCTCTATTTTAAATTAAAAGAGACACTTTGAGTTATAACAGCCACACTGTGCATTATATTTAGTTACATGTCACAAATGACTCAGGGATCCTTTTTCTGAAGTATAAAATTGATATGAATGTGTTTTCTCAGTTTTCAGTATTTCACTCATTCTTTTTTAAATAAATTAATGTTAATTTTATATAAAAAGACAAATATGGTGTCATACCGGTCACACCGTGCATCATATATAGGTGTGGTTGAATCTTTCACATAAAAAATGTCTCATGGATCATTTTCCTAAAATTATAAAAATAATAAAAATACATTTTATTAGTTCTCAATACGTTACTTGTTATTTTTACTTAAATCAATGTCAATTTTAAATAAAAAAGAGACACTTTGAGTTATACCATCCAAACTGTAAATCGTATGGAGTTGCAGATGATTCAGGTGTTACGATGTATGATGATTACACAAATTATTATTTTTCATTGAGAGACATGTTGTATGGGATGATAAATGACTTTCCTACTTATGGAAATATTTTAGAATATAGCATTAATATAACTAAAGGGTGACTCGTTTGTGAATAAGGTACATAGTTAATTAGGTTGAAACATTCATCAAAGACGTAGATTTATAGACATTGTAGATTTCTACCCCGATGGATAAGTACCTATCTTGGATGACATCATTTCATGGATGTTCAGAAGAATGTACAACCGTGTCTCCACAAATTTGTGATCAAATGTTTAAGAAAATAAAATATGTGGAAACTATATTTGGTAAATATTTTTTGAAAATCCATACTAAATCCAATTGGAAAAAGAGACAAGTTTTTTTTTGAATTATCATACAAGAATTCTATGTATGTCAGGAATTTTCATGATGTTAGGCATGTTGAAAAAAATGTATGTGATAGTCCATCAGTTCATTCCTTAATGCACTAGAAAAAATAAAGGATGATATTAATGTTAGGTTGGACATAGATCACATGGGAATATAAGAAGAGATGGTTCTAGTGAAGGGTGAAAAAGGAAATTTTCTTCTTCCAGCTTCTTACACTCTTTACGGGAACAATATAATTTAGTTTTGAAACATTATGAATGAAGTGCGTGTTTGATAAGGGTATTAATCAAATATCAATAATCGCATGTCAAAAACTAATTTATAGTTAAAGGGTCTTAAATCACATGTTTGTCACGTTTTGATGCAAGATCTAATTCTTATAGCTTTACGTTGCATTTTTTCTATGAATTTCCATCATTCATTAACCATGTTTTGTTTCTTCATAAAAATTATATGTGGTAAAGTTATAGATTTGGCCAAATTTATGGCTATGTAAAGAGTACTTTTCATCATATTATATAAATTTTAAATTTTATTTCTTCTATAATTCTTTGATATAATGGTTCACTTTATGGTTTACTTAGTGAGAGTGATTAGACTATGTGGTCTTATAAACTATAGATGGATGTACCCGAGTGAACAGTATATAAATATTTTGAAACGGTATGTCAAAAATCAAATTTTATCAGAGGGTTGAATTATAAAGAAATATATTTCTTAGAAATCCATTGAATTCTATATAGAATACCTATCTGGTGTATAAATCATTATTTTACCGAAATCTCATCACACTGGGATTCTTGTGGGTGAAGGAAGTTCTAGAAGAGATATTGTCAAAATCAATATTGTAGATTAGAAACCCGACCTCATTTAAAATTTTCATATTAGTTGGGATGTTTCCACATATTTTGAAAACCAAAAATAAATTATTAGGCATTTTAATCCATCAAAGGATAAAATATGAATATCAAATATGCATAATCACAAATTTATAAATTGGTTTCGGAAATATATTTTTAACGAGTCAGATAAAAATTTGTATTGAATTTTAGAAAAACTTAGTTGGTTCGCTAGAGGAAAAAGTGTGCATGTATTTTCTTACAATGGTAATGTAATTAGGGGTTATAAATTATATACAAATAGATATGATGAAGACAATACCATGAAAAATAGTGGAGTGACACTTGTGTTTGAAGCAATGCATGGTTTTTGGAACTAAGGAATGAAATCCATTTTATGTGAATTTGTCATACATTGGCATCATCAAACAAATATGGGAGTTGGATTATACAACATCACAAGTGCCACTTTTTCAATGCAAGTGGTTGATAACAAGAGTGATGTTAAAATAATTGAATTGGGATTCGTGAAAGTCGATTTCGGTAAGGAGGGTACAAATATGAACCATTTACAATGGCATCATAGGTAGTACAAGTATTTTATGTTCCATATACCGCAAACTAAAAGTGGCCAATTGTTATGTTATCGACCAAAAAACTAAAGGGGAAGACGAAAATTTAACTGGGGGTGACACTTTCATTGGGATGTCACAATCATTTAATAGTGGTCCCAATGTAGATGGTGTTTTGAATTTTAGAGGAGACCATTATGAAAGGATTTGGATAGTTGATAGAGGGGTAAAATCTCTTTAGCTATTACGAAAAGAGATTTCAATAACCATGTTATATAATTTTTGTAATATACATTGTGTTACCACATGTTATTATTTATTCGATGTTGTATTTATGTAATCTAAATAAAATGTTAAAAAAATTTATATATAATGAATTCAGAACATTTTGGTGCTCCCAATACTATGTAACAACATGTATTTCAACCTACTCGTGATCGCAGTGCAGAGGAACAATTTCCTTCTACCTGTGTTGGTAATCCTAATCTTACAGAATAATAGGTTTCTCAACCTATTGCTTCATCCGGTGATGATGTTCAATGACCATCTGCACATGATGATGCTACCGCTCTAGAGAAACAGCATATTGGTTATGTTGAATCCTAGGAAATTGTAGGTGATTAAGGACCTGAGAAGAAGAAAAAATAGCAATTCCATAGTTTTAGGGTGTTAGAAAAAATTGTTATGGTGAAAATCAAAGGCATCAAATATGAGGTCGTATAGAATGAAAGGGCCCAACATGTTAAACCCAACAAGGACTTGTTCAATAGTTACATTGGAATAATCACATAGTAATTCATGTTGATTGATGTAGATTTGTGGAAACATGTTCTGATCATGATTAATACACTGATGTGGTAAGAGATTACAATAACATTACAATATCAATTAATTGTTTTAATAAAAAAATAAAATAACAAAACATTGAATTACTCTTCAGCATCCCAAGAAGAGTGTATTTACAGAATGTGAATCCCATAAGAAATGTGTATTAATTCTTATTGGGAGGATTCACAGATATTTTAACACAATTATAACGAGGCATAATCTTAAAGATGCCGAAGGAAAAATAAACACGCACCCACCTCTTATGTATACAAAATTGAGAACCCATGAAGCATGGGATGAATTTACTAGACATAATGCAGATATGTCTTTTCAAATACACCTTTTATAGTAATATATTGTTTTAAAATACATATATTCATCACATTAATCGATAATTTTTTATTTATGAAATAGAAACTGAGTGCTGCAAATAAGGTACGACCAACAAAACCAACGTACCCCTACTGTAAAGCAAGGATGGTGTATGCATGACTTGAAAAAATGGAACTTATTTTAAATATAATATAACACTTTTATATGATTTGAAACAACAACATAATTATGTTCCTTTATTTATATGTAGATTAATTAATCCAAATCTAAATCTACTTCCATCCCACAACATGTTTTGTTGAAAGAGGCATGTGTAAATAAACATGGGATACTAAAAGACTAAAACACATAAAATGGGTGGAAAATATGTGTATGTATGACATAATTATTATTTTTTATTTAAATCTCTCTTACATAACAATGATTATTTATTTTTCTATATTTTCTATATGACATAGTCACATGAATCATCAATTCTAGTACCATATAAACACCTACTATCAATGGCCTTGAAGTGAATAGAATAATATGGTCAAGTCAGAGGTGTGGGTATTGGGGTGATACCCCAAATATATTTTGATAAAAAAACAAGTGGATGATAATGATAAAGAAATGAATCAAATTAATAAAAGACTATCTACACTTGTAGAACAATTACAATGGCATGGAGAGTTACTAGAAACTTTTATGGGGGAAAGAAAAGAGAAAAATAAGCCAAGAAAAACCATTATGTGAATATCCCACCCCACCCCACCAGCTTTGAGGTGATCCATTCCCCTTAAAGAGCTACTTGGACAAGTTAATAAATTTTCTAATAATTGTTTCTATAAAATGTGATTCAGACGAATAGTGATACCTTTCCTATATTGATATTCTACCGGGTGATAATGACTATGATTTATATCTATCAACACCCACCCATTGCTTTGTATAGAGGGATACAATTTTCAATATCCAAAATAATGTGATACATAATAGAACACTTCCAACATATATTGTGAGAGTGTCTAATAGCATATCCCATGATCCAGGTTCCAATCTACCTATTATAATTGATGAGGAAGATATTCATATTGTCGACCAAGAAGTTAAAACATTCATCACATGGCCTCCACATCTTGTAAAAAAATATGTCGACAAGGAGGTATTCATTTCCAATTTATTTTTCATGCTGAACCTTTAAAAATTTATGAAAAATGTCTGAATAGAAAAATGATATTATAGTCGGACAAAGGTAAGGGGTAGAAATGATATTTAAACTCAAAAACATCTAAAGGATCAACCAACCAATAAAAAATATCTTCCAAAATAACATTTACCCTGCCCATTGAATATCCACATTTACAAACATTGAAGGTTCATGAGGATATAAAGTTACAAAGAGTTAGTAGTCACATAGTTTATTTTGAAGAAAAAAATGTATAGAGAGGATGTTACATACTACATATCTTCTAAGAATGTAGATTAAATCCTTAACAATGAATTTCTTGGAGCCTCAGTTGTAAATGTATACATGAGTTAGGTTTTTTTAATTTAAATTTCCAAAAGTTGATATAATGTGTTAATTATGACTAAATAAATTTCATATTTTTTGCAGGAATATATATCAAAACCAATTCAATGGATTTCACCATAAAAAGGACTCGTTTTTCCTTATGTCACCTCTACAGACAAAAAAAATTGAATCCAAACAAATGGATGAAATAGTGGAAAACATGGGAATATCGTTTGAAATAAAAGATGGGGATGAAATAATCTTCTTAATACCAATAATGTAGTGGTAAAATGATAAAATTTAATCATATAAAATATATTTTACATTTAATTCATTACGTATTCCTTTTTCTATTTTTATGAAACACTGGATGCTCATTAAAATCAATTTGGATACTCTAAATACTTATTTTATGGATCCACTGCATGGATTTTCAACAAACTGACCACACATGGTGATGTTTTTCAATTTTTAATTCACTACATCCAAAAGTTTAGAAATAAAAATAGAATTATATATTTTATATTATGTTTTAATTTGGATTCTATTATTATAGGGCAGTGTGTAAATATCATCTAAATTATGGCATGAGGACAAGTATTGCGTACAAGGACCCTGAAAAGTTCTAAAAATGGATAATTTTCATGGTATATATTATAATATTTCTCTATCCAAACACATATCAAAACAAATTACTTATATTTGGTAATTTTTATACAGTGTATGAATCAAAAAAATATAAAATATTTTGGTTATTATGTTTGTAAATTTATGAGAGAGATCATATTCAATCAAAAAAACACACATCCCCAAAGAGGTATTTTTAATGTTAATTACTACTTAATTTAAAATATTTATTAATCCTTTGTGTATTAATAATTTTCCAATACTATTATGGGTATTGAAAAAAAACATATTCATAATATGATATACATTTTCATAGAAACAAATGGGCATCATACCTGATCATATAATGTACAGAAATATCATGATGATAAGAATTATATATATGTAATGGATTATTTCATATTTTTATTTAATTTTTTTATTTTTAGTATTACTCACAAATAAATAGTTTTCTTATACTGCAGGATTCCATGGATTTTAGGATTGTTTTTAGACTTTGGGACATGTTGGAATAAACAACACCTCAATCTGACATACAATGTGATCGATATGACTTTAGGTGTGTCTTTTTATATAAGATTGACATTAATTTTAGTAAAATATACAAATAACATACTCAAAACCCAACAAAATAATTCAAATTGTTTTGATACTTTAGTACAATGATCCATAAGTTATTTACAATGTTTAGAAATCAGCTGCACCTCAATCCAAAAAATGGTGTGACTAGTATGACTCAATGTGTCTGTTATCAGTATTAAATCGACATTTTACTTAAAAATATTTCAGTCATTAAAATTTGATAAAACATTGTCATATTTTCTTGATAATTTAGTAAATAAATTTATAAAACACTTGTGGTGTGTAGGAATTGGTCTCATTTCAAACCAATAAATGATGTGATATGTATGAGTTAAATTGTGTGTTTCTTGTTTAAAATGAAATTTTAGTAAAAAAGACATGTTACATACTGAAAACCAAGAAACAATATTTGGATTGTTTTAATAAATTATGAAAATGATCCATGATTCCTTTGGGATGTGTAGAAATCAGTCAAACCTCAATCTGACACACGGTGAGACTGGTAAAACTCAATGTACGTATTTTTATTTAAAATTGACATCAATATTAGTTAAAAGGATCAAGTGGTGTACTAAAAAATGAGCAAACAAATTCAGATTGTATAGATTCATTAGGGAAAAACATCCACGAGTCATTTGGGACATTTAGGAATCTTTCACACCTCAATATAATGCATAGTGTGACTGGTATGACAACAAGTGTATCTTTTTTATTTAAAATATAAAACAATTTTAGTAATAAGGACAATTGACCTTCTCAAAACTAAGAAAACACATTTGGATTGTTTTTATATTATAGTAAAATGATCTGTGAATTAGCTGAGATGTGTATGAATTAGATGCACCACAATTTAACCCTCAACAACTCCCAAAAGAATCTATAAAATGAACCACATCATTGTCCTCTCTCCAAACAAATGAAAAACAACAAGAAGAGAATAAAAGCAATAATGATATGATGATGTTGATAATAGACCCAAAGGCCCGGTGGCCACCTTCTTTCCACTCCAGTTCATCAATAATAAATTGATAATCAGATTCGACCACAATATCTATTGAGCCAAGAAATGAAATGAACTATATACCCTTCAATATAGTCATGGCCTCTACTATCGGAGGAGACAAGAAAAAAATTTCTAAGGAATGATATGCCACAAAAATAGAGCCTCCATGGTCCTAGAGAACTGCCACAAGGCCAACAATGCCCCCACCAAGAATTGATGCATCATTATTAATATTAAAATCACCTTGAGGGGGAGTAAATCATCTAATAGGAGGGGGTGAAGAGTTATTTAATAACTATTGTTAAAAACAAAATTTTGACGTCACTTATTTCCTAACCGTTGTTAAAACTCACACTAACATTTATTTAACATCGGTTATCCATTAACCGATTTTAACACTCTATCTGTGTGAGTTTTAACATTTCTAATGTATAAATGAACAATCATGATTAATACATAACATATATGTACATCAATTATAATCACACGTCAATATATTTATTGACCCAATTCATTGGAAACATATATTTATTTAAATATATATTTATTTAGTTATAATTATAATTATAAATAAATATATTTCAAAAGTATTTATATACATTTATAAATTTGATAAATATAAAAAAAATATTTATTATTTAAAAATTATTTATAATATTATAATTATTAAAAAATATATATATTAATTTATAATCATATAAATAATTTTTTAAACATTATATATATATTTGAATTATTAAAAAATATATATTAATCATACACATGCATTTTTTAATTAATATATAAAAATAAACATTATTTTGGGATATAAATATGATAATTTTACGTAAATCAATGTTATTTTTTATTAAAAACTTTTATCTGTGCTAATAATAGCGTTATGTTTGGATTATATGGTTTTGCCATAATACGTTCATTTTTGAGGAAATTTTTAAAGACAATAGGGTTCGGATTTACATGATTCATATCTAGGACTCTCAGTGGAAAGATATTGATGATGCTCGTCCACCTTCACCTGTTCATTCCCCTCCTGTTAGATGCCTCCCCCTTTGGGTGTTCTCAAAATTAATACTTATGCAGCCACCCATGGGGATGGTTTTTTTGGCCTTGGGGCAGTCCTCTGGGATCAAGTTGACTCTATTATTTTGGATCATCATTCCTAAAACATTTTGGGTTGGTCTCCTCCTCTAGAAGAGGCTATGGATATTTGGAAGGGTATGCATTTCATCGTGACTCTTTACTGGATGTATGTTGTGGTTGAATCAAATTTCTAAGTTATTATCAATTCACTGAAGGATGATGAAGGTGTCCTAAATTCCTTTGGGTCCATTATCGACATAATCACATCTTTGGTGCCTTTTTTCTCTTTCTGTCTTTTTTCTATTTTTAGGAGAGAGGAAAATTTAGCGGCTCATTTTTTAGGTGCTTTTGGGAATCATCGGGGGATCTAATTGATGGATTTCATCTTTTCCTCCAAAATTATTTACATTGGAATTGGATGATATCTTAGGGTGGAGGATTATATTTTTGAAAAAAATAAATACCCCCATTTATTAGTGATAATGAAAGAACTGATAAAGGGTACACATTTATCACCTTTTTTAGTGCTGATTAAGGGTAGATTTATTAACGCTTTTCCCCAGCGCTGATAAAGGCCCCCCTTTTATTAGCGCTTTTTTCTTAGCGCTGATAAAAAAATGCATCTCATTCTTGGATCCGTGGTATTGAATGCGAGGAACCACCGCTTGTTGTATACAAATATCAACTTTAGCGGTAGTTTAAACCACTTCCAAATCAAAAAATTACCGCCGCTAAATGACACTTTTCTTGTAATGGATACATAACTCATTCATGATGTGTAGGAATCGACTACACTTAAATCCAATATATGGTGTGACATGTATGAATCAATGTTTGTGTGTTCAATATTAAAGTGTCATTTTATTTTAATGATATAATTATTAACAATTATTTAAGTAATTAAGAAAATTAATTACTGATAATATCATTACTATATTTAGTAATAGCCAATAGAATTTATTGAGATAATTAATTAATAATGGCATTAATAATTTATAATATAAATATTAATAAAAATAAATAATAATAATTAATAACTAATTGAAAATTTACAATATATCCATTAATAATAAAATTAGTAGTATAACTGATAATATAATTAATATATATTGTAACTAATAATATAAAAAATCATATGTGAATTATATAACATTTAAATTAATTTTTTTTATTTTTTAGGAACTGCTACTAAGATAATCATTGGTTTTATCAGGTGGTAAAACCTTTGTAAGAATGTTGATGATCAGAGAAATCCCACTAATGTTAAAAATATCCTTAGATTAAAAATAATATACCCTAATTGTGTAAAACAAACTCAAAATTATATATAAATCCTTAGGTTCAGAAAATGTATTTGAAAAAAAATATAATTTTATAAAAAAAAATATATTTTTTTTTGTTATAATCTATCACATAAGTTATTTAAAATGTTTAATTAATGACAACATAAAAAATATATAAATTTAGTTATTTTATCAGTTTCAGTTAATAAAATTAATAATCAAAACCAATATAAAATATGTTATTAACCAAATAATTTTTTTACTAACCAATTATCATTTTAGTATAACCCTTCAATTTTTTTATTTAGTTTTAAATTAACTGTACTATAAACCACCTATTTGCCCACCCCTAGTTACAATTGAAGATTGTGAGGTATGCTCTACAAAAATATATTTACATGTGAGTCAAATATTCTCAAAATCTACTCTACATTATTAAATTAAAATTCAACAAAATTATTAAATCTACGACATTGATAATTAGGTCTAAAATTTTCATTAAAAATCACCCAACATTGAGGTGGGATGTGGATGTGCCGATGTGCAGGGTGGAGCATGGTATGGTCACTCTAGGAGGTCATGGTAGAGGGAGAATGCAGATGAGGCGGGATGTAAATGTGTCGACGTGTGAGGCGGTCATGGTGGGGCAGAGTGCGGTCATGTAATGCGTTCATGGAGGAGGTGGAACACAGTTGAGGCAGGGACGATTTGTGACTGGAATTCATCAGTGCAGTCATAGAGGTCATGGAATCGAGGCAGAGATGGAGGTGGTGTGTTGGGTAGCAAGTCTTCAGCTCTCTGGTTAGCGTGGGGATTTTCATTGAAAATCCAAGAAAAAACCAATTATTATATATTTTTTTGGTTAATTTCATTTTATTAATTTTTATTATATAAATAACGAAAATAAGGTTAATAATAAATCTTTTTTTAATATGAATTGCATTTTTAAAATATATCCTTTTTATGTAAAAACATTTTGATATATTATTTATATATTTTATAATATATAATCACAGACACATATATATATGTAAACAGAAACATATGATTAAAAATATATAAATATACATTATATTATATTATATGATACAAATATATATATTTAAATATAAGCTATATTTAATGTATTGGTATATTTATTTATATAGCTCATATCACTATGTTATAATATTTATATATCATTTAAAAAATAATGCCTATTGTGACTGGTTTTCTATGATGGATTCCCACCGCAGAGAGTTAATTGTGATAGGAATTCATCACAAAAAACACCATGGAAAATCACGACATATATAAATAGATATAAATATAAATATATAAATATAACTAACTATATATATATATATTAATATTTGGAGAAATATTGTAATTTTTTAATATGTTTTTTAATATTATCAACACTTTTTTTAGCACTGATAAAAGAGGCATTTATCAGATCTTTTTTTCAGCACTAATAAAAGGGACCCCCTTTTAATAGCACCTTGACTATCAGTGCTTTTATAGAACTTATAAAGGCTTTTATAGTGCTGATAAAACTCTGTTTTTTAGTAGTGATTGTTGTATAGTTGTCTTTGAGCAATTTGAATTTCCTGATCACCGAAAAATATTATATTTTCATCGTCCTAGTGGTTATGAGAGGGAGATTATTGGGTTATCCTACATCAATTATGAATGGATCCAGTGTGTTAAATATATGTATGAGGGAAACCCTTGCCTCATGGGATGAGTTGAAGAAGTCCCAATAACATTTACATAGGCCTACAATAGTGCATGAAGATGCCACACCAACACACCAAGACCTATGGTTTAGATATGTATACATATTCCCATATGTGACATAGAAAAACCTCCTAAACATAGATATAGACTTAGTTATTATTTTTTCATTAAACATGTAATTAAAACTAATATATGTATGCAATTTATTTGTGAGATTATTATTTTTAGAATCATTTTAGTTACAAAATGGCCTCTTAATTTTTTTTATTCTTTCAAAAACATAATATTAATTTCATATTATATACGACATCTTTAATCTATGGAAGTTAATTTAAATAAGTATCAATAATCAAACTATTATTATTTTTAAACAAAATTAATAACGTTAAAATATTTATGCAATAACTTATTGATTATTTGTAGACTAGCAGTGTGGCTTTTATGAACATCGTTCATGCATTCCAAGACACGATTTTGTAAAAATATTTTGACTTATCCCATATCAACAAATCAACTCCATTATTTCCTTTCAAAAAATTCCACCAAAACTCATTTATTTAAAAATAAATTAAATTTAATGAAAATTAAGTCCATTATTACGTTTTCAGAAAATAATAAAAAAAACTTCTTTCAAAAAATCATAGAAAAAAATTATTTTTTATTAAAAAATTAATATCAACCATTAACTTAAAAATTAATTTTTTTTTATTTTATGATAAAAAAAATTTCTTTTTATAAAATCAAAAAATTTCCAAATAAAAAAAATATACTTCAATTTAAATTATTTTAAAAAATAAAAAAAATACCCTTTGTTAAAAAATAAATAGATAACATTTCAGTTAATGTATTTTTAAATATAAAATAAAGAAGTAGTCATTTTACCTTTAAGTATTTTAATTTTAATTTATAATTTTTTTGAATGAATAAGGGGGATTTTTTTGGTATTTTAAATTTAAAAATAGATCATTTAGAAAAATGTAAATTTTTTATTTAACTTAATATAAAATAAAAAAATTAATTTTTAGTTTCCAAATAAATAATAAAATATATATATATATATTTTTTAAAATAAAATATTTTTTAATTTATTTTTTATTATAAAAATTGAGATATTTTTTTTAAATTTTATAAGGGAGAAATATTTTTTGTAATATATTTTTTAAATTCGGAATATATCACTGTTTATTATTTCATATGGCAAAGGGATATTTTATCAATTTTTCTTAAATAAAATTTAGTTTTTTATTTTATTTTTAAGAATAATAAAAAATAAATTTTGTTTTTTAAGTTAATGTATGCTTTATTTTTAATTTTTTATTTGAATTTATTTAATGAAAATTGAGTTTTTATATTTTTTTAATAAAAAATTATATTTTTTAATTTGAGAGAGAATTTTGGTTTAAAATATCTTTATGAAAAAAATAGTTTTGCACATATTTTTTACTCATTAAATTATTAATGTAGAATATTAATTTTGTTTTTAATTTTCAATATTTTTAAAATAATGTTTTTATTCTTTAAAAAACTGATCATCGCTCCTTCATGAAATCCATGGTGATATATAGTTGTAATCCCATTATATCCTGAATTTATATTCATTCTCATCTAGAGATGGAACACGTACTCATTGGATTTACAACCACAATGTCTTCAAGTCCATTTCATTTTATGTCTGCAAATAGATATCATTGTCACTACAAAAAAATTCAATTTCCACAACAACAACTATACCTTTTTTCACCACGAAAAGGGTTTTAACCGCGCTAAAAAACACTATTGTCATCAACATCATTAAAATGAGGACCCATTTATCATTTTTTCATTAAAGTTGATAAATTCTCTACTACTGCAATTTTTTGTTTCAATAACTATACACTACACCAAATCCACCTCTATGAAAATGCAGCAACATGAAAATTAGTAATTTAATTGATATAAAAGTTACATTGCAAATACTAAAAAATCATATTATATAAATTTAAAACAATATTTTGTATAATTAAACTAGCATTTACTCTCCAAAAACATTTAAAATGACCAATGTTTAATTTTCTTTGGCACCTGCGACCCCCTTTCAAAAAAAACACATCTTTGTATCAGTTTCCAAACAAACCACCCCAACCCAAGAAAAATAAATCACTTATATAATAAAAAAATTCTTATATAAATAATACTATAAAGAAATAAATTTAACATAAATATAAAAGAATATATTTTTAATATGTCAATTTTAAATAAAAGGATACACCTGGATCACTACCAGAGAAGCAAATTTATGTAGTGTGACCCTTTAACAACGCTAAAAAATTCCTTGATAAAGGGGGGTACCTATATCCATGATAAAAAACCATTGATACAATGTAATTTTAATAGTACTAAAAAATGATGTTAAAAGTACCCCTTTATCAGTGTTTTTTCACTAACAAAGGAACCCCTTTATCACTATTTTTTAGCACTGTTAAAGGGACTCTATTTATCAGCACATTTTTAGTAGAATTAATCAAGGGGGATTTATCAATTTTATTTTACTAGCATTGATAAATGATATATTACAAAAAATATATCATATTTCATTAAAAATAAAATATATTTTAGATAAGGCTAACTAGACATTTACACTTAAAATATAAGATATTTAGTGAAAATGGATTATAAAATAATTAAAAAACTATTATTAATTAATAAATATCAAATTATTATTGAGTAATAGTCATTTATTAACAATTTTAAGACATAAAAAATAAAAAAATTAATAACTGATCTAAAATAAATTGAAAATGTTACTCGAATTTCCAAAGGTTAGAACTTTTTATCTGAGTGTCCATTTGAGGTCTTCCATAAATCAAATCAAATCATGAGATAATATCTACACACTAATGAGGGAGAGGATTCCCTTATTACATTTTATGTGGCCCAAAATTTTCTATAAGACCATTAAAACTGAGTTTTGAGTTGGTGTATCCAAAGTTTTTATCATTCAATGGACATTCATCCTCATTTAAGTGGTTATTTTTTCTTTTTTAAGAAAGTGGTTTGTGTTCGGAGGTAGGGTCATATAGTGTGTTGTTGTCTTATTTTGAAGGATATATTTTCGTCTTAAAATATCGAGATACTCAAGTAACCACATTGTTGTTATGTTTGAAGCCATGAGTTCCCCTTCATGGATATTAATTGATTTCTATGTGTGGCCTTCCTTTAATGATAAGGGAAAATCAGGGAACATGTAATATATGATTTTTGAGTACTTTTATGGTTCTCTCCTCATTTGGTGTGATTTCAATGATATTTTTTTCATATCGGAAAAAATAAAGTGGCATCTTAAGGAGTGATGAAACAATAAAGGATTTTAAGAAATCCATACTTTTGAACTCCCTCCATGATCTAGGATTTTGAGGTTCTCCTTTCACATAGAAAATGGTTACCTCAATAGAGGGATGCATCGCTGAAAGACTGGACAAATTTTTTGGGACAAATGACTAGAAATCTATCTTCCATTCATACTCTATTGAACTATTGGCCTTGGTTGCCTCTGACCACTCTCTGATCCTTCTTTCAACATTCCCCCAAAGGAACCGGTGTAGAGGTGGGTGTACGTTTTGGTTTGAGAGTCTATGGTTCTACGATGGGAGATGTGAGGAGTCCATTCATGCTATTTGGGCGAGGGGGGTCTGAAATAATGCATTATCTCTCAAACCTAGAATTATAGTATCAGGCTGAAGCAATAGGGTTCATCTTATTTTAGGCCCATAGACAGACACATTAATAGGACAAAACGGTGGTTAAAATTTCTCTATGCCCATAATTTTTCCGACTCTATGATTAAGGATATCTGAATCCGTGAGAGGTATTTGAATGTTGTGCTTAAGGAAAAGGAAATATACTCGTTCATCTAGGTAAGATAATCTTACATTAAAGAAGGTTAACATAACACTAATTTCATCCACCAAAGAGATACAAAGAGAGAGAGAAAAACCCACCTCTCCCACCTTGATGATTTTCACGGTAGAGTGATGTAGGATGCTATTAGAATTCATTAAAATATTCTGGAATTATTTGGAAATATTTTCAAGGTAGACAACATTGAAATCCCTCTTAGTCTCACCAGCTACATCCCAATAATTTTTTCTGATAATATGATCTGTCCTCTAGAGAGGGACAATTCTGATGAAGATATATGAAGGAATTGTCACCATTTTCATTCTATTAATTTTTTTTGGTCATGACGGGTTTCATGCCCATTTCATCAAATGGTTTTGGCACATTTTCGGTCTGGACATGATCATGAAGATGAAGGATTTCATGGAAGGTATGAATTACAATGAAAATATTAATGAGATTGTTATTACCCTCATCCCGAAATCTAAATTCCCCCAGAATATTACAAAGTTCCATCCAATCTTCCTCTACAATGTTATTTACAAAATTTACTCTAAGCTTTTGGTCGCAAGGTTGAGAGTTTTTCTCCCTCTTCTAGTGTTTTATGATAATAGTTATTTTGTCTCATGGAGGACCATTAATGATAATGCATCCATTTCCTATGAGAAATCCCACTACATGATGACCCTCTCCATAGATAAAAAAGAGTACTTGCCTTGAAACAAGATATTATGAAAGACTATGACATAGCCGAATGTCCTTCTCTCGATCTTGTACTATCAAAACTGGGGTTTGGAGCTAAATAGAAGCTTAAAATTATGAACTATGTTACATCAGTTTCATATAGAATCAAAATAAAGGGGGAGTAGTTGTCTAGTTTCACACCCTCGAGAGGTTTAGGATAAGGGGAACTAATCTCTCCCTACATTTTCATTCTTATAGAGAATTTTTTTCTCATGTCCCATTAAAGGCGATGGTGCATGGTTCTATTCTTGGATCCAAGGTATGTTGCAATATTTCTCATCTTTTCTTTTCAGACAATTTCCTTCTTTCTGCTCAGGCTACTACCCTTCAGTGTTACTCAATTATAAAGATTGTCATCCTTTTTGAGAAGGATTCTCGGAAATGAATTAATGCCTCTAAATTTGAACTATCCTTTAACAAAGGTGATACAATGATGATTCAACAAGAGAATCATAGATTATGCAGGTTTCTTATGGTCAAGAATCATTTAAAATACCTAGGGCTCCCAAATTCTATCAGAAGATCAAAGAAACATGTTTCGTGTCAATCATGGACAAAGTTTATAATTTGATCAGTGTTTGGTCTTGTAGAAAAATATCTAAAGCGGGGAATGAAGTGCTAGTTAAATATGTTTCCCATGTTGTCCCCTCATATGCCATTTCCTTTTTCAAGTTCCCAGTTACCCTTATTGATTGGATTCATTATTTGATGGAAATCATATGGTGGGGTTCTGTTAATGGAAAAAACAACACTGAATAGATCATGTGGGATAAGATGTTTGTTTCAAAGTCATGTGGTGACCTTAGGATTAATAACATTCAATGGTTCAATGATTATCTTTTGGAAAAACAAGGGTGGCACCTCATGCCCTGTACTAATTCCCTTTTCTCTACGATCTTTCAAGCAATGTATATCCCAAAGACTGACATCCTACATGCTTCTATTGAACCCAAGACTAGATTTATGCAGAGAATCTTATATGGTGTTATCCTTCTGATCAACTGTGGCAGTGTTTGGAGGACTGCAGATGGGAAGAAAGTGAATGTATGGGTAGAGCAGTGGTTGGTCAAGGGGGTCAACATTATAGTCTCTTTGCCTATCATTCTGGTGTTCAAATATTTAAATGTTCACGACCTCATTGATGATTATTTAGAAGAGTAAGATTGGGGTAGAGTTTGTGGTTGGTTCAATGAAACTTATAGATGTCATATCATTAGCATCCCGATTACATTTGGAGTAGGTGGTGACCAAATCATCTAGTTTGGGGATTCTTCTTGGAAGTAAACTTTCATGTCGGGGTACATCAATTTGTTGCGTGGGTATACTCAGGCTCATCCAGATGATCGGTGGAGGAATATTTGGGCACTTTCCACCCCCCCCCCCAATTCAAGTTTTTATGGTTGTTGGTTTTTTTGGGTGTCCTACTGATGTGAAACATTCATACTCTATGACACATGTGGGAGGATGATGTTTTCCCCCTGTGATTTCAATAGTTTGAAACTCTTTTTCATACTATTCTTCTCTTCCTGGGAGTGGTAAGAGTGTTGAATGAATGGTCTCCATGGTTTAAGGAGTCCCATGTACCATCTTTGGAGTTGACCTATGTTTTAAATGATTGGGTACCCTCTTCGGAACCAAAGGTTGTAGGGTTAGTGTGTACTTTTTCTTGAATTTTTTGTTCTCATAAGAATGAATGGGGTTTCAAATAGAAGTTCTCACTTGATCGAATTTGGGTGGATAAGGCTATGAATTGAAGAACTGGTGGATGTCGAACAAGGAGTGTCCACCAGTGCTCTAATCACAGAAAACTCAAACTTCCTGGATTCCCCCTAATGAATGATTCATTAAAATCAATACAGATGCGGCTGTCTTGATAGTGTCTCAAATTGGGGTGGTGCTCATTGCCCGACAACATAATGGCAAGGTGATTGATGCTCAGTTCATTGTTTTTCATAGATGTTGGATCCCAATTTTCACGGAAGTATCATCAATTCTTCAAGGGGTCCACCTTTCCCAAGCTAAAGAATGGAATTAGGTGGTTTTGGAGTCTGATTTTCTTGAATCTGTTAATGATTTGTCAAACAAAGGAGAGAATTAATCTTTGGGATTGTTCGTAGGAAAATATGTTCTCTTTATAATTCATTCTCAATATGAAAATTCTCTTTCATCTTGTGTGGGGTTAATATTGAAGCCCACCAGCTAGCGAGCTATAAGAATTCTTGGGATAACCATTTTTAGGTTCATCATTTTCCTGATTGGATTTTCTTTTATAGTTCAATTGATCAATAATATATCCTTTCTTTATTTAAAAAAATATTGATATTAATTTTATGAAATTTTATCATTTTTCCTAATGCCGTTTTATTTACAATAAAATATATAAAAATATATGCATATTTCATATATATTAACACATAAAAATTTAATTTTATAAATATCTATGTAAACATATTTATACCTCAAGTATATTTCTAAATATATAATCCTCATCTAAATAAAAAATAATATCCATTTTATTTAAAATATCAATGTATAAATATTTATATACATATACAATTACTATATATATAATGTTTATATATATAAATATATTTATTTGTGCAGTGAAAAACTGATATATATTTATCTATATATTCTAATATATGTATATACATATTAATATATAATATATGTAAATAAATATAAATATGTATAATTATAATTATAATTATAGATGAACATACACATATATATATATATCTATGTATGTATGTATTTATAAACACATATACACACACAAAAATATATTTTATATATGTATTTAAATAAATATATATATATCTATAAATATAAGTATAAAAAAATAAAATGAAATAAAGATAAATATATTGATATATCATAAAATACATAAGAAAACGATATAGGGGAGTGGAAAAGGAGTGAGATTATGGGGGATGTATTAGTTTTGAAAACCATCAGAGATAGGGGCGCATGCGGGTGGGTGATGCATGCCCCTAGTGCATTTAAAACATGGGGGGACTCCTAGAACTATTAAAGGGATGGGGAGGATAGACTATCACTATTAAAAGGGGGGTCAGGCATAGATAAAAGGGGAAACTCCCACCCTTCAATATGGATATTTTTTTAAATTATTTATGACTTTTATCAGTGCTAAAAAATCATCAATAAAGGTCCCATTTATCATCATTTTTTTATCATTGATAAAGGACACCTTTATTCAATGATGTTAAAGGGGCCTTTACTAGTGATTTTTTTAGAATTGATAAAAGGGTCCCCCTTTTAATAGCTTCAAAGATAATAACAGTTTTTAACACAGTAAATGACCATTTTGCACACTATTAAAGGTCATATCTATAGTAGTGAAGTCATACCAATCACCCCATGCATATGATTTAGGTGGGTATGATACCTACAGATCGAAAATGACTTATGGAACATTGTTATAAAGCTTCCAAAAAATCACAATATATATTCGTTTCAAATAAATATATATAATAATTAAATTATGCTAAACATAGGGGTCAATGGCGAGATCTGAACTTCAACTCGATTGTGGGGTTTGGCGGGAAAAAATATGGGATAGTGGAAAAGGAAGGCCTCTGTTCATCATGGTGGCTGAAGCCAATACTCAAACCAAGGAATGATGGTGAGGGATAACAATGAGGGTCAATCCTTACTCGAGGAAGGGGTTGACAACATTAGGGGAAGAACCCACTTTAGTAGGGTATGGTGATTTTCCAGGCAGGTCCCCGACATTATTAGTAGATTCGTCCACCCTGATGATCTTCCCAATAGTTCCCAAATGAATCTTGGGTTTGGGTGTCTGGGTCGGTGGTTACATGGATGGATGGTTACCTTGGGGGTTTTCAATAAAATCCTAATTCTAGGTTTCTATACCATAGTATTTCAGGCTATATGGATTTTACTTTTATCTAATTATATTTTCTACCATTTATAATTTCCTTGTCTTTATTTGGGGCATGTTTTGTTTGGGGATTAAGTCAGGTAATGGGTTCTAACTCGATCCAACATAAAAGGGATAATAATTTTCTTAATATAGGGGTTGCACAAATTATTCTAAAAATACTTTTAACTAAAAAATAAAATACCCAAAATAAACAATTACTATACAATATAAACATTTATAATATAAAAAAAGATGACAAGAAATAACATAATAATAGTGGCACAAAGAGGGTGGGGGGTTAACTCCATTAGATGGAGGTAAATCCGTACCTAAACTATGTGTAAGTCACCAAATATACTCCATCATCTGATCATGTTGTTGATGATGCTACTGATGTTGCTACTCCAAATGTTGTCACTACTCTTCCTGTTCTATAAATAACCTCTGAACAGTTTCATCCTGAGCTCAAAGCCTTGCGTCATACTCTACAGATGTGAAAGAGTACGATCTCATACAAACTACATTTTGTGATAAATTATGAAATCACTTCAATTCCAAAGTAACTAGTAAGAGTTTATCATAAACCAATGTCAATCACCATGCCTTTCAAAATACAACTTTTCACTACCAACGTCAAATTTGTCTCATCAAAACATGCCCTCATGAAGCTTTGTCCCCATCATCAGTATTACCCTGACTCCCAAACATATGTCACATATTTTTCTAATATATCTCATATATTTATAAAAATATAAATAAAATGATAAAAAAATTAAATTATATTAAGCTAAAAAACATAAAAAAAAGCACCAACCATAATCGGTTACTGCCTCTCACCTGCAATCTTTCCAATAGTACTATCATTGTACATCCTCTTGTACACATCAAACTCTTTAATAGATGGATAAGCCATAAACAATATGAATGTATCGTATACATATCATATTAAATAATATTATTTACCAACTTTTGATGATGTATTCTAAATGTACGACTCTCAAATCTATGTGTGACATCCTGCCAGCCCCAATTCTATTAACTACAAGATGGTATCCTCTTGAAAGTATCATATATCCAGTATGTTAAAAATACCAATGAAGCCTAGGTGGGGATAGTACCATAGAAATATGTTTTCGTAGCGCCACCCTTTAGCATCCCTAAAAATCACTGATAAATGGGGTACCTTTATCAGTGGTTAAAAAAGAACTGATAAAAGTTACTTTTAACTGTGCGAAAATTGTACTGTTAAAAGTACCATTTTATAAGTGATTGTTAACCACTTTTAAAGGGACCCCATTTATGAGTGCTTTTTTAGTAGTTCTAATAAAGGGGGGTCTTTATCTGTGCTTTATTTACTAGGTCTCATAATGTGTATATTTCAAAAAAATCATTAATTATTATATATATTAATATATAAATATATAAATATATATATATTGATATAAATAATATATATATATATATATATATTAAATATGTTTTAGATAAGTATAGATAAAATTTACACCTAATATATAATATTTTTAGTGAAATATATTATAAAATATTTGAAAACTATTATTAATTAATAATTTTTTAATTATTATGAAGTAATAATAATTTAATAACCATTTTAAGACACAAAAAATCATAAGATTAATAAAAGATCTAAAATATGTAGAAAATTTAACTCAAACCTCAAAATACATTAACTTTTGATCTGATTGTTTGTTTGAGCTAAACTACATATCAAATTGAATCCTAAAATGAGCTCTATGCACTAGTGCCATTTGAAAACCCTCTCACATTTTTCTATGCCAAAAAATGCTCAAAATGCCTCCAAAACTGAGTTTTTAGTTGGGATATCCAAATATTTTAACATTTGATGGAATTTTAGCCTCGTTTAAGAGGGTCCTCTTTTCCTTTTTCTCTGGGGATTGAATGTATTCATAGAGATTACATTCATATTGATATTATGGATTTAAAATTTTATCTTTTTCACAATGTAATTTTATTTATAACTAAATACATAACATTATATACATATTTTTTATATATTCACACAAAAAAATTTACTTTTATAAATAAATAATTAAACATATTTACATATAGAATATATTTCTCAATATATAATCTTTATCTAAATAATAACTAATATACAGTTTATTTAAAACACAATTATATGAGTATTTGTATACCTATATAGTGTGTGTGTGTATATATATATATATATATTAGTGTGTGTCTATATTAACAAACAGATATATATTTTTTATATATTCTAACATATGAATATTCATATTAATATATAATATATGTAAATATATATAAACATGTATAATTATACTTGGAAATAATCATATAATATATATATACATATGTGTGTGTGTGTGTGTTTTATATATGTATTTATTTTTTAATTTTTACACACAGAAATACATATCTTAAAAAAGAAAATTAAAAATAATCTTATAAATATATATTAATATACAAATAAATTTACGGATAAAAAAATATAACTAAATATATATATATACAAATAGATGTAAATTTAAATATATAAATATAAATATATATATATATATATATTAATATTTATATATATTAATATATGAATATATATTAATATAAATATATATTAATATACGAATAAATATAACCAACTATTTATATAAATAAATAGATATATCAATAATGGGAGAACCAAACAAGATGAACTAGTGGTAAAAACTACTACACATATGGCCTTTCATAATTCCAAAAATGGCCTTTAACAGGGCTAAATAAGTGATGTTAATCACAAAGATGATTTTGGGGCCCTTTATCAGTGCCTTTTTAGTGCTGATAAAGGCCTAGACCTATGCAGTTTATTGTTTGTATAACAACACACCCAAAATCAAACCTGCAATTAAAACTATACAGGCAGAATCAAACCAGCTATATATATTTGATTGACATCATCAATACATAAATTCCCACCCACAATATATAGAAAAAAAAGATGATATTTACATTCCAAAAAAAATTATAAAATTAATTTTACAATGGTCCAACAAACATTCTAAAACATTAATATTTCATATTTTAATGAACGTGATCCCCTCTCAATAATGTCCTACCATGGTATTAGTTGTCAAACAAATCATCTCAACCCGAGAAAAATATTCCACCTATATAAGAAAAAAATATTATGTTAGTTACACTATAAAGAAATAAATTAAATATTAATATGAAATAATGCATTAATAAAAGGTCAATATTTAATAAATATTACACATTTGGAGTTAAACTAATCATACTGTGTGCCCTATTGAGGTGGGGTAGATTACTACATGTTACAAATGACATATGTATCATTTTCCTAAAATATTAAAACAATCAGAATGTGTTTCCTCAGTTTTAGATATGTCACTTGTTCTTTTACTAAAATTAAGTTAAATTTTAAATAATGAAATATTTGGAGTTATTTCGGCCACACCATGTGTCGTATTGGGGTACAGATGATTCATAACTGACATAAATTATTGATGGATAAGTTTCATAAAGTAACAATACAATCCGAATTCCTTTTTTTAGTTTTCAGTATGTTCGTTGTGTTTTTATTACTAAAATGTCATTTTAGACTAGAAACCCACATTTTGAGTCATACTGGTCATATCGTGCGTTGGTTTGATGTAAGACTGCTTCATACACATCATAAATGTCTCATAATTTTCTGTCCTAAATTATCAAGACAATAAGAGTGTGTTTTCTTGGTTTTCAGTGAATGAAAAATTATGATCTAAAATTTCCATTTTAAAAAAATAACAAAATCTTTTGGTCATACCGGTAACACCTTGCATCGGATTGTTGTTAAATTGACTCCTACACATCACAAATGACCCATGGATCATTTTCTTAGACCATAAAAACCTTCTGAATTCATTTTTTTGGTTTTGAGTATGTCACATGTTGTTTTTATTTAAATTAATGTCAAATTTAAATAAAAAGAGACACATAGAGTTATACCAGCCACACCACGTGTCGTATTGAGGTCTGAATGATCCCTACACATCATAAATCACTAGTAGATTTTTTTCCTAATATAAAAAACCAATATGAATTAATTTTATTAGTTTTCAGTATGTCACATGTTGTTTTTACATAAATTAATGTCAATTTTCTATAAAAAGAGACACTTCGAGTGATACCAGCCACACCGTAAGTCATATTGAGGTGCGGTTGATTCCTGTAAGTCACAAATGTATAATAGACCATTTTCATAAAATATAAATATAATCTGAATGTGTTTTCGTTGTGTTCAGTAGGTCACTTTTTGTTTTTTATTAAATTATTGTCAATTTAAAATAAAATGATAAAATTTGAGTTATACCAGATACACCATGCATTATAATGAGGTACGATTGAGTCTTACATGTCAAAAATGAATCATGGATACTTTTACTATAGTATCAAAATAATATGAATATTTTTCATTAGTTTTTAGTATATCACTTGTTATTTTTAAATAAATTAATGTCAATTTTAAATAAAAATACACACTTGGAGTCATACCAGACTCACCATGTATCATATTGAGGTTCAGTTTACACCTACACATCAAAAATGACTCATGGATCATTTTATTAATATATAAAAAACAATAAAAATTCATTTTCTCAGTTCTCAGTATGCCCTTTATTGTTTTAACTTAAATTGATGTCCATTTTAAATAAAAAGAGACAATTGGACTTATACCGGCAAGCCCGTGCATCGTAATGAGGTGAAGCTGAATCCTACATATCAAAAATGAATTATATATCAATTTTATAGAGTATAAAAACAATATGAATATATTTTCTTGATTTTCTCTATGTCAGTTATTTTTTTTAAAAAATTTCATTTCAAACTGAAAGCACACATTTTGAGTCTTAACGGTCGTATCATTCATTACATTGATGTGAGACTACTTCATAGATGTCAAAAATGACTTATGAATCACCTTCCTAAATTATAAATACAATCACAGTGTGTTTTCATGGTTTTTAGTGAGTGACACATTTTGAACTAAAATGTCAATTTTAAAATGATAACAGACACTTTTAGTCATATTATTCATACCATGCATCGAATTGATGTGTGTTTGATTCCTACACATCAAAAATGACTCATGGATTGTTTTCCTAACGTATCAAAACAATATGAATTAATTTTATTGGTTTTCAGTATGTAACATTTTCTTTTTTTCAATTTAATGTCAATTTAATATAAAAATACACACTTAAAGTCATATCGGCCACAACACGCATCATATTGTGGTGTAGTTAATTTTTACATGTCACAAATGACTCAATAATTATTTTCCAAAAATATCATAACAATCTGAATGTTTTTACTCGGTTTTTAGTATGTCACTTATTCTTCATACTAAAAGTAACTCTACTGGAAATTTGGTTTTTAACCACGGTTCTTTACCAATAGTTTTCTTAAACACATGTAAATGAAGGGCTAGGAGACCCTTTCCTAATGGTTCCATAAAACTTTTGGCAATGTGGTTTTCAGGTTGACCTTTCCCAATGGTTTCATAAAACTATTGGGAAATAGAACCCCTTTGCCAACAGTTTTGATGAACCATTTGGGAAAGGGTACCCTGAACACCCCTTTCCCAATGGTTTTTAAAAACCATTGGTAAATATTTTCCCCAAATACAATCGAGCCGCTGCTCTCCACCAGTTGCGACAGAACCCTAAAATCAATCCGGCCCTCAGCTCCTCTCTCGAACACCCCCATCCGAATAGGTGAAAATCCATCTAAATCATCTCAAATCTGCTATTTTATTTTTTATACACTTATTCTACCTTGTTTTTATTATTATTGATCTAATATATTTGTTTTATGTTTTGATTTTGATGTGATTTCACCCTGAAAATTAGGGAAACGACTGAATATTTTGTTAATTAATTAGTTTCCCATGGAATAAAATTTGTGTTATAATGTTCATGCTAAATAAAGGTGTAATGTAATAGAAGACCGTGAATAAATTGTGGATGTTGGGGTATATTGCTTCTATTATAGGTTTTTTATTGTGTTTCATTGTATGTTATAGGCTTCTGTATGCTGATTGAGGTGACCAGTTGGGCTTTGTGATAAGTGGGGTTGTAATGTGATGGTTAGTGGGAATGCATGTGACATGTGAAGTTGTGTGATAGTGATGATTTGTGGTGGTGTTGTGCCATGTGGAGGTGTTGTGTGATGAGGTTGTGGTGTATGATGTGGTGAGGTGGTTTTGGTAGTGCAGTGGATTGGGATGTGAAATATTTTTTTTTCTGATATGTGGTTGTTTTGGTGAGATGGTTGGCCGATGTAACATGGAGATGACGGTTATTGTGAGATGGTGAGTTGTTGTGTGGTGGTTTTATTAGTTTCCTGGTTATCTATGGAATAAATTATGCTATTAAAACAAAAAAACAAGATAGTAAATAAATGAGATGAAATAAAAATGGATGTGTGGTAAATGGATTTTATTAATTTAACATTAAATGAATGGATAGTGTATGTGTGAATGAAGTGGATTATAAATGAAAGTGGGAAATGTTATTTGTCTTGTGTGGTGGTGGTGTGGTGTGTTGCATATAGTGGTGACAGTTTTTGTGATGGTTTACGTGTTGTATGGTAGTAGTGAAGTGTGTGATTATGTAGTTAATGAGAACCCATAGGTTGGCTATTTTGTGTTATCTATATATCATGTATTTTATGTTATTTCTACACATTCCCAACCAGAGTTGGATAAACTTACCAACGATCAGTGGTTTTGAGTTATGGTTATTTTTTCTAATATCTAGGATGGTGGTTATATGGGTGGATAGCTACCATGTCTTCCCTATTACACCTTCATAAGTTATTGACCATGTGTTTTTAGGAAAAGATGCGATGTGATTGTCCATGCATCTTTAGGTGAGATGTACAATGATTTCCCTAGTGTTTTCTGGTGAGGTGCGATGTGATAAGGCTATAATAAAATTTGGCATGTGGTTGGGGTCATGTTGGGTAGGAGGATGGCACACGGTTGATGTTATTCATGTCCATGATACCCTACTAATATGGTTATGGGATGAGGCATGATGTGATGTGATAACACATTCTGTTCTTGTTGGTTTTACATTTTTTCAATAACACATTAGTATGTATTTTTCACATGTGTAGTTGATACCTTGTTTATTTTCTTCCTTTATTGTTTACCTAAATTTATATTATATTAAATTTCAATCCTATTGAATTGTTCATGACAAAATGACTTAAATTAATTCTTTTTAGAGAATGGAAAGATGTTGGATGTATGAAACCCATCGGATATCAAGAAATTTTCAAAACAATTTGGAGAAAACTATAGATTTAGTATTTAACAATGCTTCAGATAGTTGTCGTATACACTGCCCATGTTCCAATTGTGTTGGTAGACCATGGTTGAGCTATGATGAAGTCAACTACCACATAGCCAAAAATTGTTTTCAAGCAAACTACTTTGTGTGGTATCACAATGGTGAGAAAATGAAATATCAAATTGGTGATGATCGAAATGAATGGACCGGAATGGATAATTTGATATATGAACGGTTTCCATTTATTCGTCGTCATGAAAAAGATAGGATTTCGACTCAGGAAGACTTTGATATGAGAACAACTAATTCATCTAGTGAAAATTCAGATATTGATAGGGTGAAAAAATTGAATGATGTTTCCTCGACTCCAGTATATAGACAATGCGATAAAATAAAAAAACAAGAATTTTTAATATGATTGTTTCATGGAAAAACAATGTAAAAGATTTCTAATACAGAAATCGATTACATTCTTACCCTCATGAAAGATTTACTTCCAGATGATGCAGATATTCACTCAAAACACTATATGGCATGGAAGTTAGTTGAGGAACTTTGATTTTCAAGAAACAAAATTCATGCTTGCCCGATAGATTGCAGTTTATTCTGGGAGGAAACTACTGAACAAAATGGTTGTATAAAATGCGGCACATCCCGCAGGAAGTCAAAATCTGATGGAACACGATCCCGCATTCCACAGAAAGTAATGTGGCACTTTCCATTGATCCTCAGACTCCAAAATCTTTTTATTTCTGATGACATATCAATAAAATTTAGATGGAATGATACTGAGATGAAGAAGACTAATGATGAGTTGTTTCATCTTGTAGATGGATTTTCATGGAAGAGAATTGATGCTCGACATCCTGATTTTGAACCTGACGTGCGTAATTTGATTTTGGGTCTTTCATGCGACGGTTTTAATCCGTTTGGGCAGATTCTTACTTCGCACAACACGTGGCCAGTTTTTATACACATTTATATTCTTCCCCCATGGTTGTGTATGAAAAAACATTTCACTTTCTTGAGTATACTCATATCTGGTCCTTATGATCCCATCATTGATATTGATGTATACATGAAACCTTTAATTAAAGAGCTGAAAATTCTTTAGGATGTGGGTGTGGGCACATACGATGCACGTTAGAAAGACATGTTTCAGATATGTGTTGCGCTTATGTGGACGATAAATGATTTTCTGGCTTATGCAATGATGTAGGGATGGAGCATGAAGAGAAAACGTTCATGTCTAGTTTTTATGAAGAATACATGATCCAGAATAATGAAACATTGCTATAGATTCAGTTTTATGGGACATCGACAATTCTTGCCAAATGATCATCCATATAGAATGAATCATCTAATACTTGATAATACCATAGGGACCGATGATCCACCTCAGTGTATGTCTACAACTGATGTGGTTAATGAATTTGAAGATTTCAGTTTTTTTTGGGAAGGGTCAAATGAAATCATCAAAGAGAAATAATGTTTCCACTGAAACAGTTACAATTGGAAGAAGATGAGTATCGTTTTTTATTTTCCTTATTTTTCAACCAATTTGTTACATCATTGCTTA
The DNA here is from genome assembly GCA_963277665.1 of Viscum album. Classification (NCBI taxonomy): domain Eukaryota; kingdom Viridiplantae; phylum Streptophyta; class Magnoliopsida; order Santalales; family Viscaceae; genus Viscum; species Viscum album. Next base: position 906,171,116 of record OY728153.1, read on the forward strand.
GATGTAATGCATATTGAAAAGAATATACGTGAAATGTTTCTTTCGGTTCTTCTAAATGTCAAGTGGAAGACAAAAGATGATTTACGATCTCGGCGTGACTTGGTGGATTGGGGAATCAGACCAGAATTTCATCTTGTGTGTATTAGTGAACATAAATGGCCACTTCCATGTGATTCTTATGTGATGACACCTATGGAAAAAAATTGGAAGTATTAGAGACTATTAGAGTTTCTGATGGCTATTCAAGCAACATATCTAAAGGGGTCAATAGAAGAGAGTTGAAGCTAAAATCATTGAAGAATCATGATTATCACATTCTAATGCATGAGTTGCATCAAATAGTAATCCACCATATTTTTTCCAATAATGTAAGGGTGGATATTATTCGGTTGTTCCATTTGTTTAGAGATCTTTGGGCTTTGACATTGTCCAAGTCTTTTTTGCAAAAAATTTTGACAAATGCCCCATTAATTTTGTGTGAGTTGGAGAAAATATTTCCTCCATCATTTTTCACAAGCATGCGGCATCTGATTGTCCATATTCTCCCTGAAATACTTCTCGGAGGACCTGTTTCTTTTCATTGGATATATCCAACAGAAAGAAATATGTTCACATTAATGTATTATGTCCGAAACCAAAATCATCTCGAAGGTTATATCATGAACGGTTACTTGGCTAAAGAATGTATGGATTTCTTCTCAATGTACTTGTATGATCTTACTACAATATTGAACAGAACAATGAGAAATGAAGAAGAACAGTATGAGAAAATTGAACCCAATTTTCCATCACTTCCTCAAATAGGAGGAATTCTTGGATCATATACATTGATGACATTAAGACATGAATAGCGGGAGATGGCACATCGCACCGTTTAGTTCAACTGTGATTTGTTCGATGACTTTATCAGGTAACTAAATTTATTATGTATATCTTACATATATATCTGTTAAACTATTCATATTATTTATCTACACGGAAGATAAAACAATGATAAATAGGAAGCATCGTTCCTTATCTTTGAGAAGGAGAGAGACTTTTCATAGCAAAGAGTTTTCTGCTTGGTTAAAATTAAAGGTAAAAATATTACTGTTTAAAATATTAATATCAATATTTAATTAAGTGTAATAGTCCTTTATATTGTAGGTATTTAGTTTGTCTGGTGACTCTGTCTCTAAGGAAATAAGAGCTTTGTCTTTTGGTCCTAATACCGTGGTTCGTGATTGTAAATCAATTTTTATCAATGGGTAAAAATTCATTATTACTGAATGTGAAAAGAACATGAGAACACAACATGATGTTGTTATGGTTACATCCACAACATATTGTTATGCCAATGCATCAGATAGTAGACCGTGATTTGAAAATGTAGGTTATTATGGAGTTGTTGAGAAAATAATAATATTGGATTATTACTCTCATGGATGAGTCATAATGATGAAATTCCATTGGATTGATTCGATGACGAGACATGGCACATTTATTGATGACTGTTGATTTCGAGTAATTAATATTACTCACACTCTTGCTACCGAAAAACCATATTTGTTGGCATCAATGGATAAACAAGTTTTTTATGTCAAAGACCAAGTTCGACCTGAATTTTGTGTCATAGTTGAAGTAATTCCAAGACATATTTTTTATGATGGTGATGATGGAATTGATATTGTCCCTAGTTCCATTGGAACCAATCAATTTAATTCTTTTGATGACTCCAATAGCTCAATTGTCAGAGTTGATTGTGAACCTAAAGATGTGGTTGAAAATATATAGAATCATTTATCCATGTTCTCAATTCTTTTGGTTTACCTCGAGTTGGGTTGTTAAGGTTGGTAATATTCAAATTGATTTAGTATTGATCACAAATATGTTTTAGTTGACTTTACTGTTATGTGAATTTTCAATGTTTACTGGTTGTAATTTTATTTGAATTTCATTTTCTAATTTGGAATTGAACTGTATTCAAACCTAGTCAAACAATATTTCTAACTATGTAAACATTACAACTTGTATGATTTTTTAAATCCGTTAAAGCTCTTCTAAAACAATTGATAGCTTAATTACCAATTAATTCCCTTATTCCCTCACGTATTTTGTTTTTTGGGTTACACATTAGATTCCTTTTTCTAATTAATTACATAGTTGTTTTCAAAAGTAGGAAATGCAGCCAATTGAAGAGAGATGAAAGAAAAAAATTATGGAGAACAATATTCGAATGGCGGAGTTTGGAATTCCATCATTAATGACTATAGTGTGTACTTTATTTCAAATTGACAAATTTAAAGAATATATAATGTCATGTGATTAATTTTTTTAAAACATTTTAGTAGGATCCACCTATATGTCGATAGTTATTCGACGAGGAGCCTAGTACTGGTCCTAGTACTCAGGCCGGTGGTACGAGGATGGTATGTACCAGAGGTGGACGAGTAGCTATGTGTACCCGACGAGACATGTCATCTTTCCCGTATTATTATCCAGGTGTGTCGTTAGGGACACACGGAATATTTAGGCCTCCCATATTTTCGCTACCTTCTGAATCTTCTGGACCATTATTTTCACATCCCATGACAATTACCACTCCCCAGTCAGAATCCGGTCAGATAGCTGTCCCATCTTATTTTCCTTCTACTTCTGTCTCTCCAAGCTTCTATATTCTATCGTCTTCGACTCCTATTCCACCACACGGTGTTCCATCAGTTTCTGTGGATCCAGCGGTGCTCAATGATCAGACCGGCGCATGTATATTTATATACCCTAACAAATTTTTATAGAAATATTTATTTTCTTTATAACATGTTTTGATAAAATATTTGTTTTTATTTCATGACAGATACATCTACTGACAGAAGGCACGGGCAGTGCTCTACACGCATGTTTTCAGTGTGGAACTGCCGCATAGAGGTTATGGTGGATTATAATGAAGACAACCAGATGGTTGAGAAAACAAGGCAGTAATGTCGGAGTTTTTTTGGCGACGCTTGCCAAATACTCCGACATCATTCCCGTCAGCCCACGATCCTGGAGAAATTTGCCACATGAGGTCATGGATAGTGCTTGGGAAAAGATATGGGTAAAAATCGGTTCTATTTAATGCCATGAATTATATTTGTATTTATATGAATTAATATTTTGATGTCATCATCGATTTATTTTTCTCGATGGTAAGGGTGCATGTTCGGAACGTCTAAAGTATTTAGGCGAGCATTGGAAAGCCTACAAGCATGAGTTGTATATTGGTTGTGTTGCTAGAGTTGGAACAGAGTTAGAGGTTTTACTGGTGGTGGATGATTGTCTTATAGAGCAGTATCGTCAAATGATTCCTCATTGGACGAGTACCCAGTTTAAGGTATTAATTACATTTGAGATATTTAAATAACAACTTTCATGTTTTTCATTAATACTATCTATTTAATTTTCTAATTTTATTTAGAAATCATTAGGAATATTTAAAAAGATCATTGATGCAAAAAAATACCTCCACACACTAGGACGCACTACGATTCAGATCATGAGAGGAAGCAGGTATGACAATTGTTTATAAGTTTTCATTATGACTTAAACATTCTTTTGTTTACTCCATTATTTAATAGTTTTATAATGATTTCATATAACATTAGTTTTCAATGTCATTGTAGAGGAAAATACAAAATATTGAAGGACGTGTGCCTCGAGCAAAACTTTTTTGCTTGAGTAAACAGAAAAAGGATGGAAGTGTCGTCAAAGAAGTGACTCACCAGCAGATTGTAAGTTTTAATCTACTGATTTTATATTTTAATATTTATTTTGTAAATTAATAATATATTTATATTTGTAACATGATTCTTTAGAGGCCACGATGCCCAAGAACCAGACAGTTTTGGGCCAACTAATCACTTAAATCAGGTTTTGAGAGAGGAGCATCCTCGCAGAATACACTGCCAACCTAGGATAGCCCCGACGAGGTATTGGCCCTACTCATGTAAGGGTTGTAGTGCCACCGAGCTGCTGCAAGTTAAGGCACAGGAAGAATAGGCTGACAAAATGGCCAGAGAGACAGTAGAACAGTCTACTAGTGCAAACAGAGCATTTATGAAATTTATTGATGTTCTACGTCTGACACTTCCACCAGAGGCCAGCCCAGTTTTTGATGAATATATGTCGTCGATACGTTATATATATGGAGCACCAGGTGGCTGTTCTAGTGGTGGTTAAGATGATTTCCAGACTGACGATGATGATGGCAAGGATTCTGATGCGGAAGATGAGGGAGAGGAGGAGGGTGAGGCGGATGGCGAGGGCGAGGTGGAGGGTGACGGTGAGGAGGAGGGCGAGGACGATGAAGGGGATGAGGACGAGGGTGATGATGATGTTGGTGATGGTGATGGTGATTATGGAGATTATGATGTGGGACAAGTTGATCCATTACATTTTTGACTAATATTACTGAGATTTGATGTTTATTATATTTTAGTTGTTGGTTTTATCCATACCTGTAGTATAGTATTGTAGTTGAGTTATTTTTATATATTGTATGTTTTCATTGATTTTGATGTCTTTTAGTGGTTGTGTGTTTGTGAACTCCCTAGGCAACCCCCTTCCGTCCTAGACCCTAGAAAACCCCCACCATCTTCCTTGGACCCCTGATAGCCCCCCGGACCGCCCACCCACCATCCTCCTTGGTCCCCGGACAGCCCCCAGGACAGCCCCCCGGACCGCCCTAGACAGCCCCCACCCTTTTCCCTGGACCCCAGACAGCCCCCCGGACAGCCCCGCAGACAGCCCCCCGGACGACCCCCACTATCCCCCTTGGACCCCAGACAACCCCCAGGACAGCCCCTTGGACAGCCCCCCCACCATCCTCCTCGGTCCCCAGAAAGCCCCCCGAACAGCCCCTCGAACAGCCTCCCGGGCAGCCTTCTAGATATCCCATACCCTCCTCCCTGGACCGAAAAAAGCCCCCTGAACAGCCCCCCTGAATAGCCCCCCCGCCCTCCTCTTTAGGCCCCAGACACACCCCCCGAACACCCCCCCCCCCCCCCCCGTACAGCCCCCCACACAGCCCCCCACCCTCATCCTTGGTTCCCGGACAGCCCCCCAGACACCCACCAGACATCCCCCCGGACAGCCCCCACGGATGGCCCCCACCTTGATTGATTTAATTTACAATTATAAAATCTATAATATATATTTTATTTATTGACATCTTTATAATCTATGTAAACCACATTTACACATCTAATAAATATCATAGATACTTGGTATGTTATAAAAGGGATGTATTCATTGGGCATGGCATTGTTAGCTCTGAAATGATTCATAACATGATAAACTAAAATCCAACCCATACTAAGAATGATATAAAAATACTCTATATGAATTTCTAAAAGATTTTATGAAAATACCTTTCCACTAAAAGACACATGAGGATTCTCATAAATCTTGTTTACCTTAATATTTCCACAAGGATTTTTAGTAAAATTTATATCTTCTATTAATTTCCTGATATTCTCATTTTAAATGTAAATTTTTCATAAATTAATTAATTTAATCACCCATTTTCAAATAGTTTATTTGAAAAATTTGAATAAACAACTAACATACAACTCGAACTGTGTCTCTTTTGTTTAAAATGGAAAAGATTATAAGTGATAAGAATAACTGACATATGTAAAACTAACCAAATGCATTAGGATTCTAATGATAATTTATCACAATGTTCCATGGGTCATATGTGACGTGTACGAGCCAACCCATGCTCAATTCGAGCCGTGATGTGGCCGTGATCAGTCTAAGTGTCTCTCTTTTGTTTAAAATGGACAATATTTTACGTACATACAGAAATATGACCAAACTCATTTGAAACATGTTGATATTTTAGGAAAACATTCCATGGGTCATATGTGACATGTACGAGTCAACCCCTCCTCAATCCGAGGCATGGTGTTTCCAACACCATTCATAGTGTCTCTCTTTTGTTCAAAATGGACATGAATATAAGTGAAAAGAACAACTGGCATACGGAAAACTGACCCAACGCATTCCGAATCTATTAATAATTTATCACAATGATACATGGGTCATATGTTATGTATACGAGCCAACCTGGGCTCAATATGAGTCGTGGTGTTTCCGGGATCAGTCTAAGTGCCTCTCTTTTTTTTGAATGGACAACATTTTAAGTGAAAAACATCAATTGGCATATGAAAAACTGACCAAACACATTTAAAAGGTCTCCATAATTTAGCACAATGTTCCATGGGTCATATATGACGTGTAAGAATCAACCCCGCCTCAATACAAGGTGCGGTGTTGCCAAAACCACTCTAATTGTGTCTCTTTTATTTAAAATGGACAGGATTATATGTTAAAAGAACAACTGGCATACGAAAAACCGACCAAACAGATTCTGATTATATTGATGAATTATTACAACGATCCATGGGTCATATGTGATTTGTACAAGCCAACCTGGGCACAATCCGGGTTGTGGTGTGGCCGGGATCGGTCTAAGTGTCTCTCTGTTGTTTAAAATGGACACTATTTTAAGAACATACGGAAAATTGACCAAACAAATTCGGTTTCCATTGAAACTTTAGGAGAATGATCCATGGATCATATGTGACGTGTTCAAATCAACCCCGGCTGAATCTGAGATGCGGTGTGGCCAGAACCACGCAATGTCTCTGTCTTTGGTTTCAAAAGGACATCATTATAAGTGAAAAACATCAATTGGCATATGGAAAACATACAAATGAATTCATATTGTGTCAATATTTTAGCACAAGGATACATGGGTCATATGTGATGTGTAAGAGTAAACCCCGCCTCAATATGAGACATGGTGTGGTGGACACCACTCAAACTGTGTCTCTTTTGTTAAAAATAGACATGATTATAAGTGAAAAGAAAAACTAGCATACAAAAAACTGACCAAACGCATTCGGAATCTATTGATAATTTATCACAACAATCCATGGGTCATATGTGACATGTACGAGCCATCTTGGGCTCAATCCGAGTCGCGGCGTGGCCGAGATCATTCTAAGTGTCTCTCTTTTGTTTAAAATGGTCGAAATTTTAAGTACATACGGAAAACCAACCAAACACATTCGGTTTTCATTGAAACATTAGGATAATGATCCATGGGTCATATGTGACTTGTAAGAATCAACCCCGTCATTATCTGAGATGTGGTGTGGTCAACACCACTCAAAGTGTCTATATTTTGTTTCAAAAGAACGTCATTTTAAGTGAAAAACATCATCTGGCATATGGAAAACTGAACAAACGCATTCGTATTGTGTTGATACTTTATCAAAACGATCCATGGGTCATATGTGATGTGTAAGAGTCAACCTCGGCTCAATACAAGGCGTGGTGTGGCCAACACCACTATAACTGCGTCTCTTTTGTTTAAAATGGACAGGATTATAAGTGAAAAGAACAATTGGCTTATGGAAAACAGACCAAATGCATTATGATTATGTTGATAATTTATCACAATGATCCATGAGTCATATGTGACGTGTACGAGCCAACCCAGGATCAATCCGAGTCGCGGTGTGGCCGGGATCAGTCTATGTGTCTCTCTTTTGTTTAAAATGGACAACAATTTAAGTACATATGGAAAATGACCAACCACATTCATTTTTTGTTGAAACATTAGGAGAATGATCCATGAGTCATATGTGATGTTTACAAATCATCCCCACCTCAATCTGAGACGTGGTGTGGCCAGCACCACTCAAAGTGTCTGTCTTTTGTTTCAAAAGGACATCATTTTAAGTGAAAAACTTCAACTGGCATACGGAAAACCGACCAAATGCTTTCGGATTGTGTTGATACTTTTGGAAAATGATCCATGGGTCATTTGAGACGTGTACGAGTCAACCCCATCTAATTCCAAGACACGGTGTGGCCGACACCACTCTAACAGTGTCTCTTTTGTTTAAAATGGACATGATTATAGGTGAAAAGAACAACTGGTATACGAAAAACTGACTAAACTCATTCGGAATATATTGACAATTTATCAAAATGAACCATGGGTCATATGTGACGTGTATGAGTCAACAATGCATTAATTCGAGGTCCAGTGTGGCCGGGACCACTCTAAGTGGCTCTCTTTTATTTAAAATGGAGAACAATTTATGTACATACGGAAAACTGATCAAACGGATTTTGATTGTGTTGATACATTAGAACAACTATCCAAGGGTCATATGTGACATTTAAGAGCCATCCCAAGCCCAATCCGAGTCGCGGTGTGGCCGGGATTAGTCTATGTGTCTCTCTTTTGTTTAAAATGGACAACATTTTAAGTTCATAAGGAAAACTGACCAAACACATTTGGTTTCCATTGAATCATTAGGAGAACGATACATGGGCCATATGTGGCATGTAAGAATCAACCTCGCCTCAATCTGAGTTGCGGTCTAGCCGGCACAACTCAAATTGTCTGTCATTTGTTTCAAAAGGACATCATTTTAAGTGAAAAACATCAACTGGCATACAGAAAACTGACCAAACACATTTTTATTGTGTCGATACTTTAGAACAATGATTCATGTGTCATATGTGACGTGTACAAGTCAACCCCGTTTAAATCCATGTTGTGGTGTGGTCGGAACCACACTAACTATGTCTCTTTTGTTTAAAATGGACAAGATTATAAGTGAAAAGAACAAATGGCATACGGAAAACTGACCAAACACATTCGAAATGTGTTTTTGCATTAGTAAAATGATCCATGGGTCATATGTGACGTGTACAAGTCGGCCCACCTTAATCCGAGGCACGGTGTGGCCAGGATCAGACTAAGTGTCTCTCTTTTGTTTAAAATGGACAACATTTTATGTACATACGGAAAACTGACCAACCGCATTCGGTTTCCATTGAAACATTAGGAGAACGATCCATGAGTCATATGTGACGTGTACGAATCAACCCCTCCTCCATATGAGACGTGGTGTGGCCGACACCACTCAAAGTGTCTGTCTATTGTTTCAAAAGGACATCATTTTATGTGATAAACATCAACTGGCATACGGAAAACCAACCAAACGCATTTGGATTGTGTTGATACTTTAGGAAAATGATTCATGGGTAATTTGAGACGTGTACGAGTCAACCCCGTATAAATCCGAGATGTGGTGTGGCCGGCACCACCCTAATTGTGTCTCTTTTCTTTAAAATTGACAGGATTATAAGTGAAAAGAACAACTGACATACGGAAAACTGACCAAATGCATTCGGAATCTATTGATAATTTATCACAATGATCCATGGGTCATACGTGACGTGTATGGGCCAACATGGGCTCAATCTGAGTTGTGGTGTGGCCGGGATCAGTATAAGTGTCTCTCTTTTGTTAAAAATGGACAACATTTTATGTACATACAGAAAACCAACAAAACGCATTCGGTTTTCGTTGAAACATAAGAGAACGAACCATGGGTTGTATGTGACGTTTACGAGTCAACCTCGCCTCAATAAGAGGTGTAGTGTGGTCAACACCACTCAAAGTGTCTCTCTTTTTTTAAATTGATTACATTTTAAGTGAAAACAACAACTAGCATATGGAAAACCGAACAAATGGATTCTGATTGTGTCGATACTCTGTCACAACAATACATGGTATATATGTGACGTGTATGAGTCAAACCTGCCTACATCAGAGACACGGTGTGGCTGACACCATTCATAGTGTCTCTCTTTTTTTTAAATGGACATAATTTTATGTGAAAAAAACAACTGACATACGAAAAACTAACCAAATGGATTAGAAATGTGTTGATGCTTTAGGAAAATGATCCATGGGTCTTCTGTGACGTGTACGAGTCAACCCCAACTTAATCCGAGGCATAGCGTGGCCAAGATTTCTCTAAGTGGCACACTTTTTTTAAAAATGGACAACATTTTAAGTACATACGAAAAACTGACCAAATGGATTATGATTGTGTTGATACATTAGAAAAACGATCCATGGGCCATATGTGACGTGTACGAATCACCCCCGCCTCAGTCTGAGACGCAGTGTGGTCGGCACCACTCAAAGTGTGTATATTTTGTTTCAAAAGAACATCATTTTAAGTGAAAAACATCAACTAGCATAAGGGAAACTGATCAAACGCTTTTGGAATATGTTGATACATTAGGACAATGATCGATGTGTCATTTGTGACATGTACGAGTTAACCTCACCACAATCCGAGGCACGGTGTGGCCGGTATCACTCCAGGTGTTTGTATTTTGTTTAAAATGGACATTATTTCAGGTAAGAATATATGGTATACAAAAAACCGATCAAATTATGAATTGAATTCCGGATTCCATATATAATTGTCATTTAAATTTTAAATTGTATTCTAAATTAATTATATATGTTTATAATTACGTTATGAATTATAATTTAGTTATGGATGTTTATTGTTCCAGGATGCAATATATGTTAAATGTGTATGATTTTTTTTTCTATATGTATGTGTTAGTTTGTTATTGTAGGTACAATAATTTTATATGTATGTGTTAGTTTATTGCTGGTACAATAATTGGATTGAAAATGAGAGGGAGAGCACAAAATGAGACCTGCTATGAAAATTACAGAGCTGCTGTGCAAATTGCAGGCTGTTGTGCAATTTGCACATCATAGGCGATGCCAATGGTTTCAAACCATTGGAATAGCATCTTTGAATATTTTTTTACAACGGTTCATTGATATGATGGTAAAAAACCTTTTCCAATGGTTTAGAAACCATTGGGAAAGTGGAGAGTCTATGGGGTTTCCCAATGGTTCAAGCCAACCCGTTGGAAAAAAACAATCCCCACGGTTTGGCACAACCATTCGGATAGGTTAATTTTTCCCCACCCTACCCCAACGGTTCACTGTAAACCATTTTGAAATGTTTTCCCAACGACATACATCCCTTCAGTTTGTAGAACCGTTGGTATAACATATACCAATGGTTCTGCAGCCTTTCCCAATCATTCAGAACCATTGGGAAAGACAGTATTTCCAGTGGTGTAATGTCAATTTTAAATAAAAAGACACACTATGAGTGATACCAGTCACTTGTTATTTTTTCTCATTTTGGAGTAGGTTTGTTTCTCTAATACCATCTATATTGACCCAGATATTTCATACATATATATCAAATCATAGTAGATTAATATTCCTTACATAACATAATGATCCATTCCAAAATAGTTTAGGAATAATGCTTTTGGAAATATGAAAATATAAAGAACTAGTTCATAAGAGTCTCTCATTATGTTTTTATTTGCTAGAAACCTTCTTAGTCATAACATTTCTAAAACCATTGTTAATAACCTAAGGATATGAAACATAATAAATGGTGATCATAGATGTTCAATAAGTTTAAAGAAAGGAGATATCAATTATAATATAAGGATAACATGAGAATAAAGATGTTAGAAGGTGATATTAGTGTTATAAATTCATACATTTCCACTAGTGCAAAAAAAGTTATTTTTATGTCGGTTATTTTTTATTTTTTTACATCAGTTATTAGCTGACGATATTAAAAGAGACATTATAAATATTGTTTTTTATGTCGGTTATTTTAAAACTGACGTAAAAATAATAAATCAGAATAGTTTTTCACGTCGGTTACTAAATAGCAAATGTGAAAAACCATTCAGAGGCTCGATTTATGAAGTCAGTTAGTTAATAACTGGCTTTTTATATAGTTTTTCATGTCAGTTATTAAATAACTGATGTGATAAATCGAACCTCTTAAGGGTTTTTTCACGTCGGTTCCTAAATAACTGATGTGGAAAACGATATATGATGTTCGTTATGTAATAACCAACGTAAAAAAATGTACCCATTCATTAATTATGTCAGTTACAAAATAACCGATGTAAAAACCAATTTTTTAATAAAACTGCAATACCATTACTATGATCTGCCAAAGTACACCCGAAATAAGCAGAAACTAGACCAAAATCAAACCAAAACAAGATCAGAATCTATAACAGAAAAACATTAGAAGTAGTCCTGTAATAAAAATAACCCAAGAAAAATTAAATATTCACATATCTAACATTCAAAACATACAATTTCAACTAAAAAAACATAAATCTAACCAAAACAACTACAAAATACCCAATTATAATTACAATATTCAAATTTATATTTTACACTACAAACAAACTAAAATCCAATCAAGCCGGTAAATTAATTTGACTATTCCACTTGTAAGTGTTCGATCTCTTGAGAACTAAAACGTTGAGGGTCAAAAAATAGCTTAAAATAAAAAGGAAATTAGTTAACATGTATAATGAATAAATCAAATGAAATATTATGGCAATGTTTAAAATGAAATCTAATCTGGTCAAAGTTCATTATTATTCCTGTCATAATTATTTCATATATATATCTTAACATATAATATCCTCATTCGATGATGCCTTACTTTTCATGAAAATTTCATTTAAATGAGTGTCAATACAATACATAATTTTTATGTAATACATAAAAAGTAAAAATTATAAATGATATTTACCTTTAATTTTACATATTTAGTCTTGGCACTCATTTTCTATGTATTTTTTGTAAAGAATGCCCATACACTATTAGAAAATAATATGAATTGGATATATTTAAATTTATTATAATATAAATAACTATTTATAAATTGAAACATTCTTTTTCAACATATTCTTAAAACTTCCCCGCACATCTCCATGGACAGAGCATATCCAATAATGTATTTTCTCCTATGAAAAAAAACCGAACATCCAATGATCGCTAAGATAAAAGAAAATTTAAGGTTAGCAGTTTTTTATATTAATATATAAAGAATACTTTTCGAAATATATATTTCATAACTCTCACAAAAAGGCATCATTTAACACGATGTGATTATATTCTGTTCAAATATATCAGCAATATAAAGTGTTCTTTGTTCCTAATCCAATGAATGATCTTTATGGGAAATCAAATGTAGGTCCAAGAATGCATATACATATGTTATCTCATTCTTGTAACACATGTTATAAAGATACCTAATAAAAACAGACATAAGTCTACATTTTTAATAAATATAAGGCAGGGAAAGGTGTTATTACTTAGATGGAAAAAATATGCACCACATTGATGCCCAACTTATCTCTAGTAACAAGATCCATGAAATAAATTTTCACAATCCACACATTTATTACATGTCCAGAAACATGAGAATCCATTGGAAACTAAAAATGATCTGCCAACAAATTTGAATATCTTGAAAATCTGTCAAGAATACTAGAATCTATATCTGATGTCATATCCATTTTAATTTGTTATTGTATATTCAATATTTATTTTCCTTTTAAGTATTACAATAAATAAATAGAAAAATATATTAGTTTTCAAATGTTAAAGCAACATTAATAAAAAAATAAAATATAAGATATAACATACATACCTATATTGTAATGAGTCGTATAAGTTCGGATGGCCAAACTAAAAAGTGACTGATACTATATCCAACTTTCATCACCTCATCTGTAGGTAATGGAACATTATATGATCTATCTATAATATCATATATAGTGACCCTATGATTCTCTACCTCTAACTATTGATGATGAATTGTATCTACTATACAATATACCAGCCCATATGAAACTATATGATGGTGAGGATCATCAACATACAACTCACAATAAGTAGGAAGATGTGGTGTAGGAGTAGGATAAAAAATGGGGTCCGTAAGCTGAGGTGGGGGAGTGGGAGATACTGGTGGAGGTGGATGATAAATAATGGGGTCTGTAGGGGGATGTAGAGGAGTGAGAGATTCAATCTAAAATTATCTCTACATGTCTTCAAACATAGAATCTACTGACGCTCTAATCATTTCCTCCATCATCTCATTAATATTATGAACTTCAAACTCCAATGATTATAATTTTTTATAAACACCCTAAATGGAATAAGTTGAAGAATATGGAAAAACTTATCTTACCTATACACCCATCAGAAATCCTCACACATGACCATGGTGTTCGGGATTTCCCAATTCTATAGATAAAATATCTTGCCTCGTACCAGCTGTAAATACCCCCTATGAGCTCTACTCCTCAAGTGAATCCATTAATAATTAATTTAACATTTCTATAATGATTCAAATTATATAAAGAATATGATTATCTTAAATAAATAAAATAAATATCTTACAACTCTTAGCTACGATTCTCGATTATTCTGAAAGATATTGCCCCTTTTCCCATACAAGATCACTTCCATTTTTCATGTTTAGATGGAGGGGATGGATGGAAAACCTCTCCAGATATTTAGGACTATGCTCTCAGTTTTTGTTATTTTTCTACAATCATTTGTTCTTCCAATAATGTATACTCTCCCTAAGATAAACTATGGGGCTATACAATTTTAATTGTATATCTGGCGGAGATATCATTTTTTGTTGTCAATTAAGAATAAGAAATCATTAACAAATCATTAATAATATCATTTATATATGAAATCTTATAAAAGTTTTCATTTCCCATACCAAAAATGAATATTTTCTTCTACTTTAAAAAAATTGTCTCCATGTGTCTTCATTTATTAAAGGATATATATGACATGGATTGTAATGATTCATATGACCCAAAATGAAATCAGATGAGAGGGTTGATTTAAAATCCATCCATCTCCTAGAAGCCATCGATAGAAATATCTTCCTGACTTCTCCAGTCTTAAGAATATCAAATTTCATCTATTAATGAATAAGTAAAACATATTATACTAGAAACATTTAAATATTAGTCAATCAATAGAAAAATATCCTTCCAAAATTGACTCCCACAACTAAGATATTATTGATTTTTTCCACACTTCTCCAATCATCATACAATATCCTTACTTTGTTTTTACCTTGAGTTGAAAAAAACTCTTAAAATCTCATTCATTTGGACATCTAGTAATATCATTCTCATCAAACTCAATGAGTATCCTCTGGTCCTTACTATGGGAAAGTGATAATTTTGGTAAATGTGTGCATCCACGTTTAGTAACACTTGACCTATTATTTTTTGTTATGGGATAACATGAGGAATATTGGGGAACATCAAGAAGATCATGTGAAAGTTTTTCCCCATAGGTATGATCATTATGATCATATCCAGAATCATGTGGTTGAACAACTGATTGATATGTCATTATCCTTCACATAAAAAAAGAAAACATTAGTTCACAAATATAAAAAACCAAATATTATAATACTAATTTAAATAAAAAATGGAAATTGAACTATGCTATATAATATTAAACATGGTAAATATTGTAATCATGTTAAACAATGGTAAATATGGTAAACATGGTAAAAATGGTAGTGTAATTTTCATTCAAAAAAATCAATAAATTTATAAGTTACGTAAATTTAATCTATTGTAAACTATGGTAAACATAGTATTCATGGGAAACATGGTAAAAATGGTAAACATGGTAAAGTAATTTTCATTAAAAAAATCAGTATACAAGTTATGTAATGTTAAACATGATAAACTAAACTAAACAAAATTAAAATAAACAAAAATTTCTACTTATTTGTTTTAATACACATTTTAATAAAGAAACAAATTACCATATCTATCATTTTATGAAAATAATATATGTAAAGAAGAAATAAAAATATGTTACCTGTAATATTAAGAATACACAAATGGATTTTTTTCCCAAATTCCATCTTCATGATTGTTCCTTATGGCACAAACCATATCTTCAATATGATCATCATTATTTTCAGTTAATCATTCCATGGAAGCATGGATCTCACATAAATCATCATCTTCATCAAGTTGATCCTCACCCAAATTTTGTTTTTGCCCTTGTAAAACAACAGAACACTGCATATCTCATTGATCAACTACATAGAAAATATATTTTGCATGTGTTTTCATTATAAAATAATCTATTGTGCCTTCTAATCTAGTCATATAAACCACTGTCATTCCAAATTCATTAAGATTGAAAATGTTGTTACCGATAAACCATTTTCAGTTGAAAACATGAAAATTAATTTTAATTTAATAAACTTCCCATATTTCTTTAATGATTCTATAATATGCAGTTGAAGCAGAAATTGGGTTTTTGTCTTTAGAACACAAAAAATGAATTTCCTCTACAAACAACAATACACCACTATTCTTAACTGCACTTTTATTGTCCTGATCATTTCTATGAAATGTATATCCATTAATGTCATACCTGGACCATGTTATCATATTTAAACGTGGACCACCCACTAACCATCATAATGTCTCTGATACATCTGATCTACCAAGTAAGGTCTTTTTAAACCATGAAAAAAAATTGTTCTCATTCAAAACCCACATTTCTTTCTTCATTGGATGACATTATTTCAACACATTAATATGAAAGGTGAAATACGGTTTAGCATCAGCTATGTTATTCATAAAGTATAATTCCACCTTCTTCATCTGTTTAGCTAATAATGATTGCACTTTCAATCCACAAATCCTCTTTCCCTCATTATTAACTCGTTCATGGTGAGATGAAGGAGAATCTATGTCCTCCGCTGTAGCCAAGTAGCTCATACAAAACTTCAAAAACTCCTCAGAAATATACTTTTTAATAATGGACACTTCAGGATGTTATGGATTATTAACGAACCCCTTAAATATTTTCATATACCTTTCAAATGGATACATACAATGATGATATACAGGTCCCTGAAGATATATTTCTCAAACCAGATAAACCATTAAATGCACTATTATATCAAAACAAGATAGAAGAAAATACATTTCCAATTGAAAAAGTATATAAATTTCATCCTTTTCCAAAATTTTCAAATCATTCACATCAACCACCGTATTTAAAATTGAATTGAAAAAATAACACAACTTCATTATAGTATTTTTGACATGAATGGACAATATTCCACTCAATTAAACTGGTAGAAGTTGTTGCATCATGCTGTGAAAATCATGATATTTCATACCTATCAACTTCAAATCACTCAAAGAGAAATTTTTTTTTACATTTGACGAATATACTTGAGACACTGTGATATCATGATGAATCTAAAGAAATATAATTTTCTCCCTCTTGGATAATGTATGAAAAGATAGAGGAAGAAATGTATGTCTTCAATTAGGAGTGGTAGCTAACTCCAAATGTATTCCCATTGATTGTAAGTATAATATTGCATTCAAACCATCTTTAATAATTACTTTAAAGTCTAACAATATTCCAATAAAACTATAATATATATTCTTCTCCACGTGAATTAAATCAATATTATTTTTCACTTCATGATATCTCCAATATGGTAACTCAAAAAATATTTACCTTCTCTTCCAAATATGTATATCATGACCATATTTATATGTATTTAACAAAGTCACATAAAATTTTCACACCCTCTCAAAATACAAATCAGATGATGAAGGTTTTGGAGAAATTTGAAATTATTGTGAGCCATTGAATGCATTTTTTATCCTTCTATAAGGGTGATCCATAGAAAAAACTTTCGATGAACCATGAATACTATTTTCCTCCCACGATGAAATTTACAATATGAAGTCTGTTGGTCACAAAATGGACATGCTTTATGCCCCTTAAAATAATATCCAAACAAATTTCCATATGTTAGGAAGTCATTTATAGTGATCATAATCATTCCATGAAGTTGAAAATATTCCATTTTATAAGAATAATACACCCTAATACCATCCTCCCATTAATGTTTCAAATCATCAATCAACGGTGAAAGAAAAAATGAATATAATTTCCATGTTTCTTCAGACCAGAGATCATTATGCTTAACATGACATATTTTCAGTTCATACAAACATCAGCTGAGAGGTTGTAAATTACAAATAAAATATGCCATGAACTATGTGTTCTTCTAATGGTTACGTATGGATTCATTCCATATTTTCAAAATCCAATTATGAGATTTATAATTTCATTTCCAAATTTAGGATATTGCACATCAATTTTCTTCCATTGTGGGAAATCAAATGGATGATGTATTTTTCCATCACATATCCTCTCACCAAAATGAAATCGTAACCTATTTTAATCATGTGAATTAGAAAATGAATGTTTCAAATGATGAATTATAGAAGGATACCAAAATACCTTTGCATAGATCTCTGTAATCTCTATATGAGCCTGTGATTTTTCTTTCAACTTATACCGTGATGTCCCACATTTAAGACACTCTGAAAAAATTCATATACCTTCCTATATATCATAAAATCATTCGGACATGCATGTATTTTCTTGTATCCCAATCACATCGGGCATAATTTTTTCTTGGCCTTATAATGTTAATCTAGAAGGTCATTTCCTTTTGGAAGAATTTATTTCAACAATTATAAAAGCTCTGTAAAACATCTGTCACTCCATCCATGTTTCACCTTCAGGTTAATCAATCTTAACACCGCCGAAAAAACTGTAACATCCATAAAACCAGGATACAATAGTTTTTCATCATCATCATATAGACGTGAAACTACATGTTATATCTCAATATGTTATGAAACAATATCACGAATCATTTCTTCAATTCCAGCAGAGTTACCATCTTGTAAATCATCATCATCAGTAGATCTGAAATTCATTCTAATTTCACCATGCCAAATACATGGGATGTAACATGGATTAAAACCATGAAAAATCAAATGATATTTGATCACTCTACATTTCAACGTATTCATATTCAAAAATTTCAGGAATGGACAGAAAAAATGTCGTTTCTTGGAACATTTCATTTAGAAAATTCCAAAAAAGCATCAAAACATTCCTCATATTCATTACTCCTTCGATGTTCCATAATTCAACATTGAGTCAATATTAACTATAACAAATATATAAATTATACATCTTGTTAAGATAAGAAAATTTTATATTTATATGGAAAATATCATTATTTTAATGTAAAACAATTTAGGAATATAAAACAAATATATGCTTATTTGAAAAATATATGCATGAAAATGATTTCAAAAATTAAATACGGTTATATATAACAGTTTTATATTTATATGAAAATCATTTTATGATTACATATATCTCATATGGATCACGATATAACAGCATAAATTCATCTTGGATCATTTCTTCTTATGGTATACAAAGAACATTCCTGGTGCAACAGGATACCAAATTCACCCTTTTGTAAACAAAAATATGAATTATAAATATTAAAATATGTATACATTCACTACTGAAAATTAAACCTATCCCAATGATTTAAAGCCATTAGAATATCCCCTGAAATCATTGGGATAGAATATACCAATGGTTTCACACACCATTGGGACAACCCCCCCCCCCCCCCAAATCCCCTAGACACCCCCACTGCCCGGACAACCACAACCCTAGACACCCCATACCCCTTTGGACAGCCCCATCACCCCTGGATATCATCCCCACCCCTAGACACCCCTACCCCATTGGAAAACACCTCACACCAGAAGACACCACCCCCATCCCCTTGGACACCCCCACCCCCTTGGACAGCCTCCACCCCCTAGGCACCCCCACCCCCTAGAGAGCCCCCACCCCATGGACACCCCCACCCCTAGAAACCCACAACCGATGGACAACCCCTAACCCCTAGACACCCCCAACCCTTGGACAAACCCCACCCCCTAAACACCACCACACCCTTGGGAAACCCCCACCCCCTGGACACCCCACCCCCTAGTCACCCCACCCCCTGGACAACCCCTATTCCCCTGGACACCCCACCCCCTAGTCACCCCACCCCCTGGACAACCCCTATTCCCCCGGACATCCCCACCCCTGGACACCCCACCCCTGGATTCCCCTAACCCCTTGGGCAACCCCATCAACCATGGACACCACACCCACCCCCTGGACACCCCAAACCCCTTGGAAATCCCCATCACCCCTAGACACCACCAGACCCCCTTGTAAACCCCTTAGACACCCCCCTAGGACAGCCCCCACACCCTCGACCACACCCCACCCCTGGACATCCCCACCCCTGGACACGCCCACCCCGTGGATACCCCTACCCCTTTAGACAACTGCTCACCACTGGATACCACACCACCCCATGGACACCCATACCCCCATGGACAACCCCCTCACCCCTGGAAACCACGCCCACCCCCTTGGAGACCATTAGAAACTTCACCCCCTTGGACAACCCCCACCCCCTGGACAACCGCCCAACCCCCTGGACAGCCCCCAACCCCAGGACACCCCCACCCGCGGGACACCCCCACCCCCTGGACACCCCCACCCACTTGGACAACCCCTCACCCCTAGACACCACCCCTAACCCCCTGGACACCATCTACCCCCTTGGACAGCCCCCACACCCCCATAGACACCACCCCACCCCTGGACACCCCACCCCCATGGACACCACCCCCACCCCCTTCGACACCCCCAGGACACCCCCACCCATTGGAAAACCCCCACCCCCTGGACACCCCCACCCCCTGGACAGACCCAACCCCCTGGACACCCCTACCCCCTTGGAAAACCCCCTCACCCCTGGACACCACCCCCCTGGACACTACATACCCCCTTGGAAAGCCCCCTCACACCACTGGACATCATCTCCACCCCTTAGAAACCCCCTAGATTCCACCACCTCTTTGGAATTCCCCCACGCCCTAGATTGCCTTCACCACCTTGACACCACCACCCCCTAGACACCCCCACCCCCGCACACATGAAAGTAAACACACACACACATGATAGAACACACATGGTAGCAACAAAAATCATAGAACTTGCATGATATCACTACCATGGTTTATTTTACCAGAAAAGAATTTATCATGGTATAAAAGAACACTATGAAACTTACCATGATAGAAATATAAATGATATAAAAATAACATCTTAGAATTCAAGTTTACGAAATAGTTAAAAATAAAAAATGAAACTGAGGCGTGAGAGGATTACTTGAGTGTTGTGGGTCATCCTAATAGATCTGGTGATAATAAAGATGATAAATGATATTGATAAAACTAGGTTGGAGGGTACAACCTTGAAGAATCCATTCGAGGTTTTCTGCGTGAGAGAGATGAATCACAGGTCGCTCGATCAAATAAAATAGAATAACCAAATACAGGGTGTGAGAAATCATTTAAAATCTTTATCACATTGGTTATTTAATAACCAAAATGATAAAAAAATTAGGTTTATAACGTTATTTATTTAATAAGCAATGTAGAAAATCATTTATCACATCAGTTATTTTATAAATGACATGATAAATTGCTGATATTTGATTTATCGCGTCTGTTATAAAAAAACTGACATGATAAATCGCCATGATTTTATCTTTCACATCGGTTATGAAATATCCTATGTGATAAATCTAATCTCGGTATTTTTTACATCAGTTATTTTATAACTGATGTAAAAAACTAATTCATTTTGATTTATCATGTTGGTTATTTTATAACCAACATGATAAACCAATTTTTACATCTTTACACATCGGTTATATAGAACCGATGTGAAAAATGCAGACGTGTTAAATGGTTTTTTCACTAGTGTGCATATCATAGATCATAATCATGAGTCATGGATCAAATCATGGTTGTTCAAAAGACATGAATATTAATGGATCAATTAATATTATAAACTAAAAACATACACTTTGAGTCATATTGAACACACTTTTTATCAAATTGATTGGCATCTGATTGATATGCAGATGACTAGTACACTTTTTAGGAAAATATTCAAGATATATAATTTGGGATGTCATACTATGCATTAGAATACTATGAATTCATACTTTTCATTTAACATGTTCTCTTTTTTATGGATTTTTGCAGATAGTTGAAAGGAAAATATGAATTCCCAAAATTTATTTAAAATAATTAAATATGTATTAGATAAAAATGATAAATAAATTAACATACAATTAGAAGATAAAATTATGAAAAAACTAATTAAATGAATAAGTTTTAGGAATTCACATTTATATATTCGTGACCCATTTCTTTGTTTTCATTATATTAATTGCAACCTTGAAGTCAAATCTCTCACGAGCATGAGAATATTTGAACAAACTGCCCCAACTCAAACAAAGGAATCTGAATGTTTAAAAAATTTATTAAGTTAGTAATATTAAAAATATGTAAATTATAAAAAAATAATAAAAAAATCCACTACATATATGGAAGTCCCATATTAATGCTATTTGTGTGCATTCTTCCCTCAGGTACGTTTCGCATTCGTTACGGAGAACATCTATATCACTTTGTAAATATGAGTCTTTTCGACAGTCGTAGTAGTGCTTTAAAAATTTAAATACACAAAGGATTAATAAATATATTAAATGGAATATAAATTATCATTGAAAAAACCTCCTCATTGATGCTAGTTTTCACGAAATATGATTTCTCTCATAAATTTACAATCATAATAACCACAATCTTTTACATTGGTTTGTTCTAGACACTACTAAAACATTGAGTAGAATATGTAATTTGTTTTGATATGTGTTTTGATAGTGAAATCTTAATATATATACCTTGATAATTATCCAATCATATAACTTTACTTCCTCCTTCAAATTAGTCCATGGCCTCATTTAGTGTTCTTAATGATATTGATGCACCAACCTATCATAACAGAATCCTCATTAAAAGGTAATATAAATTATACAACATGATGTTTAGTTCTAAAATGATGGATTCAGTGTATTAAAATTTTAAAAACTCCATTATGTGTGGATAGTTTTTTGAATAGCCATGAATTGAATCTAGGAAATAATTCTTTAGTGTATCCAAATTTACTGAAATGAGCATCCAATTATATCAAAAAACACAAAATGGAATAAGTGATGAATGAAATGAAAATAAATTTGATATGATTAAATTGTAGAGTCTTACCCTTCCATCACTGGTAATAAATAGAGTTTTTCATCTTATATTTATCTTCCAAAGTATTTTATTAGACCATCCACTATTTCATCCTTTTTTTGGGTCCTATTTTTTCTTGTTCTGTAGAGGAGATGTGATGACTAACGAGTTCGAACTTTTTGTCATGGAAAAATCCCTTCAATTTTTTTCATATATACGTCTGCCAAAAATATGAAATGTATTTAGTCAAAATTAAAACAGTATATCAGATTTTGGAAAATTAAATCATGGAAAAATACCTCATGTATACATTTACAAATGAACCACTCATCCAATAATAGCTGAGGATTTTAGTTTCACTCTTAACACCTATGAAGTCTTCATCTTTCTCTACGTAAATATTTTATTCAAATTTATCTATCTGGTTGCAACCATATTTTAGCTTTCTATACACATGATCCTTGAATGAAGTAAATGTGGATATAGAATAAGCGGGGTAATGGTGTTTTTGGTATATATTTTTGATCAGTTTCTCAATACTTTCGATGGGTTTGAGGCGGTTTTTTTTCGTCTTCTTCTCTTTGTCCTTCTATAATAAAATTCATTATTTTAGATATAATTTCATTATTTGT
Organism: Viscum album; assembly: GCA_963277665.1. Lineage (NCBI taxonomy): Eukaryota > Viridiplantae > Streptophyta > Magnoliopsida > Santalales > Viscaceae > Viscum > Viscum album. Next base: position 906,194,572 of record OY728153.1, read on the forward strand.
CAAATTTTTAACTTGATAAGTAAAATGGAAATGGATCCCTCCAAATCAGTATGTTTTCTATAAGATGTGATGGCCATGTGATGAATTTTCCAACAATTTTTACAACTGTATTACTATCATCCTCATGAATTGGAATATATAGCTCAACATTTGTCTCATGGGATACACTAATAAAAACTCACACATGTCATGTTGGATGTGTTTTGTTGAGTAGAAAGTAATTTCAAATATTTAACAACATATCAAATGCCAAAAGTTGTTGGTTAGGTATTTATAGATAAAAATAATATCCATTATCAACCTGTAGAATACCAGTATAAGAATGGTATCATTTTCTGTATGATTCAAATTTCACAGAAACATCTATTATAACATTGATTACCACATCTAAGGCATCTCTTTGAGTGTAATCACTAGCTTCATAGTTGGTGGGGGTGGTTAAGGATCTCCTTGTTGTGGTTTTTCTTGAGTTGCTTCTTCTATTTTACTCTCCCTCATTAAAGTTTCAATCATCTATATATTCCATTATAATTTTTCTTAAAGGTTGGATATTCTTTCTCTCATCTATTTTATTATTTCACTTTTATCATCCTCTTTTTTTTTCTCAAAATGTATTCCGATCGTCACCCTAAAACCCACACCTCTAACACGACCACACTGCTTTGGCTGCTTCAAGGCCACCGGAATTTTGTGTTCATCTGAAACATGTATTCCTATTTCTTCTGATAATTTCAGATATATAATCTTAAAAAATAAGTGATCATTGTTATTTAATATTGATCTAATGAAAAAAAATATTATTTAATACTTAAACATGTTTCCTACAATATTTATGTGTTTTCATCTATTAGTATCACATCGTTATTTATGTGCCTCCTTCCATATCACACAACGTGGGATGGATGTGGTTTTTCATTTCATATCAAAAATCTGAAAATAAATAGGGGAATATAATTGTGGTGTTGTTTCATGTCACATAAAAGTATTACACTTGATTTTAAATATGTAACCAATTTTTTCAAGTGAAGCGTACACCACCCTTACTTTACAGTAGGGGTATGTTGGTTTTTTTGCTCATTATTTGTTTCCGTCAGTCATTTTAAATTTCATGAATAAAAAATTAGAAATCAAAGTGATGAATAAACACATTATCAAACAATTTATTACTGACCAAAATGTACATGAAAAGACACATCATCATGATGTTCAATAAATGCACCCCACGCTTCTTGGGTTATCCTGTGTTTATAGATAACCAGTGGGTGCAGGTTTATTTTCACATCATCATCATTATGATGATGTATTGTTAGAATTGTTCGAAATCCTTTATGAATCCTTATAGTAAGAATTAACACATACTTATTTTGGGAGTCAAATAATATAATTTCCCTCTACAATGGATGATGATAAGTAAGTTAATGATTGATTATTTTATTTTTTCCGTAAAATAAAGAAATGATATCATAATTTTGTCATAATATCTTCCCACATCAGTGCCTTCATCCCATGAACAACTAGGTACCAAGAATATCAGAATTCATTACTGAGTTATGATTCCAATATAAATACTAAACCTGGCCTTGTTGGGGTTAACATGCTTACCATGTGCATTCTATCCCACATCAATTTTGATGCCTTTGACTTTCACCTTAATAATTTTTTCTAACACCATAAAACTAAGTAGATCCTATTTTTTCAGGGAAACTGGTCCTTCATCACCGACCACTTCCTGGGAATCAACATTTTTAATATTTTCCTCTAGAGAGATAGAATTGACATGTGCAGATGGCCATTTTACCTCTGTACTGGAAGCAGAACCAGGTTTTGAAACCTATTGTTCCTCATGTTTGGGAGCACTAACATGTGTATATGGTCATTCCTATGAACTACATGAAGAATATGGTTGAGAGACCTGTTGTTCCTTAGGATTGGAGGAACAAACATGTGTAGAAGTCATTATCTACTGAAATGTTTTAATATTTAATTTAGAGTACATAAATATAGAAGTAAATGGATAATAACATGAGGTAACAAGATGTATATTCCAAAAAAAATATAACTTAAATATTGAACACTATTTCTTTTAATGTATGAATGGATTTTAACCATATATCAATGTTCTAAATCCCTTGATTGTGGTATCCTCTCTCATAGAAAACTCCATCATGATTGGGACCACTATGAAATGATTGCAGTGTCTCAATGAAATAGTCATCCTCGGTTGAATTTTCAACTAACCATTCATTGGTTTTGTTCGATAAAAAAATAATTGACCACTTTCAATATGTGGGATCTGCAATATAAAATTCTAATACTTCTTATAATTCCATTTTAAATGTTTTTTCTTTTAAAATATCCTTTCTAAAATCATCATTCATGAATCCCAATTCATATATTTTAATTGAACTCTTATTATTAACCAACTTGAATTGAACAAATAAGCACTGGTAATTTGGTATAATCCAACTCCCATTTGTTGATGATGCCAAATTATGAAATATTCTAGTAAATATGATTTATTTTCCTAGTACCCAAAAAATGCATCCATTCTTCCATGAGTATAACTCCACTATTTTCCATGGTATCGTCTTCATCATGATAATTTTTATAGAACGTATAACCATTAATTACATACCAATTTTAAGATAATACATTCACCCTTCATCCTCCAACTAACTATTGAATTCATTCTGAAATTGAATAAGGATTTTCATCTGATTCATTAAAAATATAGTCCCAAATGAACCTATAATGTGTTGATTATGTGTGTTTGATATCCATATTTAATTTGACTCATATAGATTTAAAGGAGAAATAGTGTTTTGTTAATTTATGATGGAAATTATTTGAAAAAATGAAACATAAATCTATATCCATTTGATCGTTCATTAAAACATTGAATTCATGTGATTTTAGATCCTTTAAATTTAAATCGGTCAATGAAATGATACTATTGATATATTATGAATACCCCTATAAAACATTTACATCATTAAAGAAGTTGTAAAATTAATATCTCTCCTTCCTGGAAAGAGTGTACAATGTTAGAGGAAGAAAAGTTTGTTTTTCACCCATTCCTGGTCCCAACTCTTCTCGTATTCCCATGTCAAACATTTCCAACCTAGTCATACTTCCATCCTTTTTTTAATGTGCATTTAGCAACATGTCAATGAAACTATCAAATAAATTTCCTTCAATATGCATAACATCAAGAAAATGTATGACGTACATAATATTCAAATATGGTAATTAAAAAAAACTAATCTCCTTTTTCAAACTAGTTTTTATAATGTTTTTAGAAAATGGTTTACCAAAATTAGATTCCACATATTTTAACTTCTCAAACATTTGATCACCAATGAGTAGAACTAGTGCTTTAAATTCTTCTAAACTTCCATCGAATGATGTCTTCCAAGATCAGTACTTATGTCATCGGTGTATAAATCAGTGATGTCTTAGAAACATGGGTTTCAAAGAATTTTTCACCATGATAATATATTTATCTTTTCAAAGACGGGGAACCATTGAGTTCCTTTAATGATATATCCTAAACAATATCCATAATCCGGAATGTATTTTATCATCCCGTACAACATGGATCTAAAATTGAAATATTCATTTTTTTAAGAATCATACAACGTAACACCGAAATCCCATAATAATTTAAAATCCTGGATCAGTTGAGCCAAATAATTATCAATATCATTACCCAGTTGTTTTGGTCCCTTTATAATCATAGATAACATGATATATTGTTGTTTCATGCATAACCACAGTGGATAGTTATAATATACCAACATAACCGACCATGTACTGTGAGTGACTCTTTTAAAACCAAAAGGATTTACTCCATCTGTAGATAACTAAAGATGAAGATTTCTTGGCTTGTTTCCAAATGCAGGATACTCATTATCAATTCTATTCCCCTAAGGAGAGTTTACCATGTGATGATGTTTCCTATATGTATTTCTTATATCTACGTGCCACTTCAATTTCCCTTCAGTCTGATCACTTCTATATAGGCAATTAAACAATGGAGTGATTGGAAAATACCATACAATTTTTTAGGACCAGATTAATCATTATTGTATCAAGAAGCACCACACTTTGGGAAATTTCTAAGTGATTTTTTGTCCTTGAAATAAAATATAAAATAACTCGAGTAGGCATGTATTCCTTCAGATATCATACACATTGAGCGTAGAATTCATTAATTCCATCTAAGATAAAAAATGGTTTTATCGGGTGGACAAACCGTTGTGAAAAGGGTGAACATTGGAGGAAGCCTACTAATGTAAAAAAATCCTTAAATTTTCAAATTAACCACCCTAATTGTGTAGAACAAAAACTCAAAATTATATTGAAATCCAAATATCTTATAAACAAACAAATTATTTGAAAAAAATATAAATTTATAAACAAAAATGTATTGTTTTTTGTTATAATTTGTCTCATATGTTATTTAAAATATTGAATTAATAAAGAAATAAAAAATTATAAATTAAGTTATTTTATCAATTTTTAGTTATTAAATTTGATAAAAAAACCAACAAATAATTGGTTATTAACTAATTAAATTTTCTACTAAAAAATACTCATTTTAGTATAATATTTCGGTTCTTCATTATTTTGTTTAAAATTAACATTTTTATAAACCACCTATTTTCCCACCTGTAAGCACCATTACAGATCAGGGGGTAAGCACTTCAAAAAATTATTTCCATTTATGACTGGTTAGATAAAAAATTAAAATATTACAAATATATATATATATATATATATTAAATGTTGTATAAAGGTTGATTTGAGTCAAATGTTATATTATTGAATTAAAATAAACATAAAATTTTATATGCTAGTCAACTATTCTAAAAATCTATTCTATATTAATAAATTCAAATTCAACAAAATTATTAAAATCAACAACTTTGATATTTATGTAAAAAATGTTCATTAAAAATACCCGATCATTAGGGATGTTGACTCATCAAGTACCCTTGAAATTTGGGATAATCAAATGCCAACTCGGTTGATTTTTTTCAATCCCTGATCCATTTATAACCCATTTATTTTTTAACTCGTTATTTTTAAATATATTCAATTATATTTTGAAATGTACCCAAACCGGTTTAATTATATATATATTTATTATTTTTAATGTTAAACATTATTTATAAATCTAAAATCAATTGATATCAAGGAAAAAAATTATTAATTTTATTTACATTTTAAAATAAATCATTATTCAGTTAACTATAATTAATTTAATCTGATTTAGAATTTATATTTCATTTCTAAATTTAATATGAAATGTACTCAAAATACATAAATAAATTGGATTGCTTTGCTATATTTTTAATATTCAGTCAATAAATTAATTATAATTAAAAAATAGGGTTTGATAATTCCTTAATATTAATTGGTGTTATAAATAAAATATTTTTCTATCCCTTCTTTCTAGCTATTAAAGGATGAGAGGAATGTTCGCGGAGGGAAATGAAAATATAAAAGAATATGTTACTATATAATGATGGAGGCTGTGTTTTCAAACTCCAAGCCTCTGACTAGATTACCCTTTTCCCTAAAACCCATCAACCCCGGTGATGATGATAATGATGTTACATAGTTAAATAGTTTGAACCTGGTGGGAGTCATGTTTTGGTGGAATACCATTAGAAATGGTCAAAAATATGGAGCAGTACCTTAGAGTCCCATGACCCATCATGAAGATGAAAATGAGGTATTCAATAGCATAGGCTATCACCAATGTTCCGATCTTATTCCAGTAGAGAATGAAGGAATCCTACGAGGGACCCTATCCCACTATCCTCTTTGCCTAGGAACACTGCGATGGGGTACCTAAGAATAGAGATCTAAAACGTACCCCAACACCCAGCACCGTAGAACCATAGGGAGACGACACCTGTGGATGATTTTTATGGCAGGTGGTGTCTAGCTATCACATTCACCAAGGAACACTCCTCAGGGGTTCCAAAGCAAGGAAATGTCGAAGGTACAACAACTCCTTCACAGGAAATTGAAACTCCCTAGTGGTACCCAAGCAAGGGGATCCCAAACATACCCTAACTCCCCTAGGGCACCCAATACACATGAATGAACTCCCCAAACTATAATGTACTATATTTTAGAAAACCTATTCTAATAGGACAACAATTCTCATAAAAAACTTATCCATTGGGCCACGTTTTTTAGAACGTTTTTAATGGAGGGTGGTGTCCAGTCCTCCCCTTCACTTGGGAACACTTCCCTAGGTTGACCAAGGAGATCCCGAAGTCATACCAATCTGGGAGGTCCTAGTATAGCTGGAACGTGGTTGAGGCGGGATGTGTATGTGTCGACGTGTAGGGTAGACCACAATACGGTTCCTCTGCAAGGTCATGGCGTAGGAAGACCGTGGTATAGGATGGATGTGGATGTGTGAGCGTGCAGTGCGGAGCATGGTATGGTTGCTCTGGGATTTCATAGTTGAGGCAGAGTGTGGTTGAGGCCGGAAGTGGATGTGATGACGTGCATGGTGGTCATGGCGGGATGGAACGTGGTCACGGTGTGCGGTCATGGCAGAGCTGGGGATTCATTGTGGCTGACCATCATCAGTGTGGTCATGGAGGTCGTGGAATTGAGGCGGAGATAGAGCTTGTGTGTGGGTCAGTAGGGCTTTAGCTATCTGGTGTATAAGATGTATCTCATGTTCAAATCCATGTGGAGTTAGGGGTGTGCGGGTCGGTGTAGGGTGGTATTACACTATCTATGGTTGGGGGTGTGCGACTAGAGTGGTTAAATGGAAGGAGGTGGTGCACGTAGGTGTGGCTTCCTTTCTCTGTTGAAGGGGATCAACTACTATTAAAAGAGGTTGGGCATGCCCTTTGATTTACAATTTTTTTAATTTTTCTAATTTTTTCAGTGCTTATTTTATCACTGATAAAATGTTCATTTATCAACGCTTTTTTGAGTGTTGATAATGTGACCCCCTTTTAATAGTGCCTCGACTAGGAACGATTTTTAAGCATTGATAATGGTTTTTTATCATTAATAAAACATTGTTTCATAGTAGTGATTGTTTTTCAGTTTCATTTGAGCAAATTGAATTTCTCAATCACTGTAAAATATTCTATGTTCATCGCCCTAGTGGTTTCGAGAGGGAGATTATTGGGTTATCCTACATCGATTATGAAGGGTTCTAGTTTGTTAACTATATTTATATGGGAAACCCTTGCCTCTTGGATCAGGGTTATGAATTCCCAAAAATATTTACATAGGCATGCAGTTGTGCATGATGATACCACACAAACACACCATGACCTATGGTGTAGATATGTTTTCATATTCCTGGATGTAACATAGACAAACCTTTTAAACATCGGTGTAAAAATAATTTATTATTTTTACATTAAACATGTAATTAAAACTAATATATGTATGCAATTTCTTTTCAGAATTTTTTAGCATCATTTTTTATACAAAATTACCTCTTAATATTTTTTATTTCTTCCAAAAATATATTATTAATTTTATATTATTTAATAAATCTATTTTTCATAAAAACATAATTTAAATCAATATCAACAATCAAACTATTATTTTTTGAAAAATATTAACAATGCTAACATATTTTTGCAATAACTTATTGATTGTTTTTTGACTAATAGTTTGGCTTTTGTGAACATCCTTCACACATGCCAGGACCTGATTTTGTAACAGTATATTGACTTATCCCATATCGACAAATCAAATACATTTTTTTCATTTTAAAAAATTAAATGACAAAAAAATTTCTAGAATCAAATTGATGTAATGGAAAATAAACCCCATACTATTTATTTTTTTTTAAAAAAATTCCTCCCAAAAATCATAGGAAAAAATTATTATTCATTGAAAATATAATATCCCCCTTTCACTTAAAAAATCACCATTTTTTAAATTTCCATTAAAAAACTAAAATATACTTAAACTAAAATCAAGAAATTACAAATTAAAAATAAATCTACTTTAATTAAAAATAATTTAAAAAATTAAAACATTTATTTTTTTAAAAAATTAATAGATAACCATCCTTCTAACATAATTTTAAAGGGAAAATGAAGAAGATTTATTTTTAACTTTATGTTTTTTAATTGAAATTTTTAATTTTTGTGTAAAGGGAATGTGTTTTTTTATTTTAGATTTAAAATGGGATCATTTAGAAAAATTAAAATTTTTATTTAACTTAATATAAAAGAATAAAATTTATTTTTAATTCCCAAATACATCATAAAAAAATTGATATTTAATTTTTAATTTTTTAAAATAAAATGATTTATTATAATTAAATTTTTAAGAGGAATATTGGGATATTTTTTAATTTTATATGGGATCAATATTTTATTGATACAATATTTTTGGATAAGGAATATATTATTTTTATTACTTCATATGTAAAAGGATAATTTTTATTAATTGTTCATAAATAAAATTTAATTTCTTATTTTATATTAAAAAAATAATTGTAATTATTTTTTAAGAGATTGTTTGATTTCTTGTGAAATTTTTATTTTAATTTTATTAATGAAAAATTAGTTTCTATATTTTTTAATATTTTTTTTAAATTGAAAGAGAATTTTGGTTGAATATATCTTTATGTAAAATAGTTTTCTACTTTTTTTACTCTTTAAATTATTAATGGAGAATATAAATTTTCGTTTTATTTTCAATAATTTTAAAAATATTTATTTTATTTTTTAAAAAATTGATCATCTCTCCTAGATGAAATCCATGGTGATATATGGTTGTAATCCCATTATATCATGAATTTTCCTCCTCCCTCATCTAGCAACACAACACATACTCATTGGTATTATGAACACAATGTCTTCAAATCCTATTCATTTTATTCCTTTATAAGGATATCATTGTCACTACAAATAAAATTGAATTCCCACTACCACAGATAGACCATTTAACACAACGCATAGAGTTTTAATAGCAATAAAAAAATATTTTCGCCGTTAAGGTCATTATAATGAGAACCCCTTTATCATTGTTTTCATTAACACTGATAAATTCCCTATTGTTGCAATGTGTCATTTGAATAAAAACACATTTCACCAAATACACTTGTATACAAATCCACCAGTGTGAAAATTCACAATTTAAGTGAAATAAAATTTTCATTACAAATATAAAAAAATTATAATATATAAATTTCAAAAAATATTTTCTAAAATTAAATTTTCATTTACTATACACAAAAATCTAAAAACATCAATGTTTAATTTTCGTTGGCACCTGTGATCCCCTCTCAAAAAATCATAAACATGCTATTAGTTTTCAAATAGACCACCCCAACCTGAGAAAAATAATTCTTCTTTATAAGAAAACAATTCTTATTTTAATAATACTATAAATAAATAAATTAAACACAAATATCAAAGAATATATTATTAAAATTTCAATTTTAAATAAAAGGACACACATGTATCACTACCACAGAATCAACTTTACACAGTGCCACCATTTAGCATTGCTAAAAAAATGTGCTGATAAAGGGGTACCATTATCAGACCTAAAAAACCAGTGATTAAAGGATATTTTAACGGTGCTAAAACCCCTATTAAAAGTACCCATTTATCAGCATTTTTAGCAATATTAATGGTACCCCTTTATCAACATTCTTTTAACGCTATTAAAGGGACTCCCCTTTTTAGTGCTTTTCTAGAAGCACTGATAATGGGGTATTTATCAGTGTTTCTCTACTAGAACTAATAAATGGTACATTTAAAAAATCATTAAAAATAACATATATTTATAAAAATAGGTTTTAGGTAAGGATAAATATACATTTACAATTACAATATACGATACTAAGTGAAAATGGATTATAAAATATTTAAAAAATATTTTTAATTAATAACTTACTTATTATTATCGACTAACAGTAATTTATTAGCAATTTGAAGACACACAAACTAAAAAATGTAATTAAAGATCTAAAATATATTGAAAATGTAACTCGGATTTCAAAGGGTCATAACTTTTGATATTTGTTTCCATTTTAGCTCTACCACATATCAGATTGAATCTTTCAATGTGATATTCACACTAATTATATGGATGAATCCCCTATTACATTTTAAAAGTCCCAAAAAGTCCCGAATAGGCCTTTAAAACTGATTTTTTAGTCGGAGTATCCTATTTTTTTAACATTCAAAGGACTTACATCCTTGTTTAAGGGGGTAGTTTTTCACATTTTTAGTGGGGAATAAATTTATTCACAAGTATTACATTAATATTAATATAAATATTTTCATATTTTATCATTCTTCATAATTTATTTTTATTTATAATAAAATATATAATAATATATACATATTTTTTATATATTCACACATAAAAATTTAATTTTATAAACATATTTGTAAACCTATTTACATGTAAAGTATATTTATAAATAAATAATACTTATCTAAATAAAACATAATATCCATTTTATTTAAAATTAAAATGTATAAAAATTTATATACATATACAATTACTGTATATGTAATGTTTATGTATATAAAAATATATTTGTGTGTGTATTGACAAATTGATATATATTTATCTATATACACTAATATAAGTATATAAATAATAATATATAATATATTTAAATAAAAATAAATGTGTATAATTTTATTTATAGATTCACATACATATAGAAATAAATATTTATTTATTTATATGTATGTATGTATGTATAGACACACATACACACAAAAAAACAAATTTTATATATGTAATTAAATATATACACATATGGATAAAAAAAATAATATAAATATATTGATATATCATAAAATACATAAGAAAACAATATATTGGAATAGAAAAGTAGCAAGATATTGAGGTCGACGTCTCATTTTCAAAACCCAGCAAAGGCAGCGGTGCACACGAATGACTGATGTAGGTCCCTAGCATTGTTAAAGGGTGGGGGGATTCCTAGCATTGTTAAAGGGGTGGGGAGTATATACTAGAACTATTAAAATGGGGTATTTAGTTCTAATAAAAGGGGGGATGTCCCACCATAAAATTTGTAGAAAAATATATTCTTTTTAAGAAATTCTATTTTTGAATTTTATCAGTGCTAAAAAAAGTGACCATAAAGGTCCCATCTATCAGAACGTCTTTACCATTGAAAAAGGGCCTCTTTTATCAATGGTGATAAAAAGAGACTTTATTAACATTTTTTATTAATGATAAAAGAGACCACCTTTTAATAGCGTCAAGGATTATAATGTTTTTTAAATCTATAAATTCCCATTTTGCGCGCTGTTAAAGGCCATATCTATAGTAGTTGAGTCATACCGATGTCGTGCATCAGATTGATGTGGGGATGATTCCGACACATCAAAAATTAATTATGGAAAATTTTTCTAGTGTATTAAAAAATATTAATATATATTCATTTCAAATAAATGTAGATAAAAAATAAGGTAAACTAAATGTAGGGATCAACAGCAGGATCTGAACTCATGTTCAATGGTGGATTTCGGTAGGAATGCACTAGGGATAGTGGAAATTGATGGCCTCTTCTCATCAATGTGGATGAATTAAATAATCAATACCTAGCGTGATGGTGAGTGCTAGAAATGAGGGTCAAACCTTACTCGAGGAAGGGGTCAATGAAATGGGAGGGAGAACATTCTCTAGTAGGGGATGGTGATTTTTCAGTCGGGTCATTGCCATTATCAGTAGATCTATCCACCTCGTTGATCTTCCCAGTGGTTCCCAATGAAGGCTATTGTTTGGGTGTTAAGGTCAGTAGTGAAATGAAATTATGGCTACCTTGGGGGATTTTAGTGAAGCCTAATTCTAGGTTTTTCGACCTTATTCATTAAAGCTATATGAATTTGACTTTTAGTTAATTGGATTTACTGCTATTTAAAATTTCCTTGTATTTTTTGGGGAATTTTGCATTTGGGGATTCAATAATGTAATGGATTATATCTCAATCTATCTTAAAAGGGACTCTACTATTCTTAATAGTTGGGGTTTTCCAACCTATTCTAATAATAAATTCCACTAAAAAATAAAAACATCCATTAAAAATTATATAAATATAAACATTTATAATATAAAAAAATTAAAAAAAGGAACCTAATCATAGTTTCATTGTTAAGGTGGGGGATTTACTCCATTATATGGATGGAACACCATCCCTAATACTTTTATAATTCCTCACATATAATCTATCATATGATCATTTTGATGATGCTACTGTTGATGTTTATGCTCTTGATGTTGTCTATACTCTTCCTACTCACTATCTATTCTTTGAATAGCCCCACCCTGAGCTCATATCCTTTCCTCTTACTCTACTGATGTGAAGGATGATGATCTCATACACACTATGTTTGTTTTGTAAGAAATTATAGTGAGGGAAAATATTAATTACGGTAACCGCAATCATTTGGAAATTTCGTGGTGACATGTTGTCGTGACACGCTACAAATGATTGCCCATTTAATTTGGTAACATAAATTAAATAAAGGGGAAGGAAATGGAGGGTGAAGGGAGGTCATAAATGGGGATCTCTAACACCAGTTCTTATCATCAGATTCAAAAGCAACACATCTTCATCCTTGAGTGCAGTATTTTGTGATGATTTTCTCCATATTTTTAAAGATATAATTTCATGTGTGTTTTCTACTTGTAATTGAGGGAGATAGAGTTTTTACCCACATTTTACCGTAGTGAAATCATTATATTTGATTGTAGTTTTTACCCCTTTATTTTTTGGGGTTTCCATGTTACATATGGTGTTATTTTAATTCCTTAATTTATCAGGTTATTTATACCTCACAATTATTATTGAATTTATTCGACAATTTTTTAGGATCCTAACAAGAGGTATCAGAGGAATGAGGTTTTGGCCTGAGAAAATTCTGGACCAATGATGTGTCCAAATGGCGGCGAAATACAAGATCAAAAAATTCAATGGAAATAATTTTTCATTATAGACAATGAAGATGAATGAGGTGTTGTGGAAATATAAATAGCTAAAGGTGATTGAAGAGAAACTAGTGGGTGTGGCAGATGAAAAATTGAGTGATATGGACAAAAATTATATTTACAACATCCATTTGTCTTAGGAAGATGGGGTCATGTCAGGCATTGTGAATAACAACATGAAAAAAAAATTGGGACACTCTGAAAAATCTGCATAAGGAAAAGTCCCTCCATAATAAAATTTTATAGAAGAGAAAATTATATACTCATCAAATGGTAGATTCATCATCGGTGACTGACCACATAAACACCCTCAATTACCTTTTTTCACAACCTATAGTATGGAGCTATAAAATTTTTGATGCTAAACTTGCAGAGATTCTACTCCAAAGGTTTACACATTCATGTGATCAACTTATCTTAAACCTCACCAATAATATCCTAATGGATATGTTTCCATTCATTGATGATGTTGATACAATTGTTGAAGATGAATGTTGGTCCAAGAACACTGAATACAGACATATATCTTCACACTAAGTGGAAGATCTGTCAATGGAATGAAAAAGAATGATGGAGTGTAGTTCCAATGAGAACCAGAATAATGGAAGGTATAAATCAAGAAGAAGGAAGAAAAATATAAATTGTTACAACTGAGGTAAGAGGTGTAGGGTGATGAGAAGAACTCTCAAGTAAATGTGGTAGGTTCATCTGGAAATGGAGACTCACTAGTCAGTGACACGCCAATGACTACTGAAAGAAACAAAATCTTGATGACACATGGATTATTGAATCAATAGGAACATGGAACATGAAATCTCTCTGAGAATGGTTTGACCAATATGAAACTATCCCATAAAGAATTTTTCACATGGGAAATGATCATAAATTGATGATTGTTGGAGTTGGAACCATCAAACTGAAGTTGCATGATAACATAGTCTAAACCATCCATGGAGTACACCATGTGGGTGTCTCAAGAAGAAAATTCTGTCCTTGGAAAAATTTTATGATATCAGATGAAAGAATCACACCAAGAAAGGGATGATGAATATTGTGAAGGGAGCACTTATGGTGATAAAGGTGTAGAAGATCAAAAATAACTTTTATGTGATTATGGGTGAAATGTACAAGGAATCAAAGATAGTTTTCTCATCAACTACCTCAATGGAAGAGTTGACGATGTTATGGAATCAGAATCTTCGCCATATTTCCGAACGAGGCCTAAAGATTATTGTAGTTCAGAAGTTTTTTTTCGTATGATTATGAAGGTATCCCTATCATTTTTAAGAATTGTGTTTTGAGTAAATAACACCGATTGATGTTTGGAACGTCAATGACAAAGAGTAACTAGATATCAGAGTTGATTCATTCCAAGGTTTGGAAATCACTAGTTGTGTCCCTAGGAGGAGTAAGGTACATTGTATATTTCATTGATGACTATTCTAGAAGATGTTGGGTGTTTCTATTGAAGAGGAAATTGAATATCTTTTAGGTATGAATAACATTCAAAGTGGAAAATCAGATTGAATCATAAAAGAAGATCAAGTGTTTGAGGACTAACCATGGTGGAGAATATAAAAGTGATGATCTTGATTCTTTTTTATAACAGGAAGTAATCAAGAGTTATTTCATGGAAGAATACACTCCATAGCAGAATTGAGTGGTAGAGTAGATTAATATAACCTTGTTGGATATAATAAGGGTGATGCTGATGACTGCAAGAGTTACTAAGACATTCTGGTAAGAAGTATTAAATATTGCCTACTATGGGATCAATTGATCCCCTTGAGTGGTAATTGATATGAATATGCTGATGGATATGTGGAATGTTAAACCCGATAATTATCCTCAATTAAATACTTTTGGAATTCATTTATATGAACTATTTCATATCCAAGAATGATTGAAGATGGACTCAAGATCCAGGGAATATATCTTCCTGGGATACGCTTATACTGTGAAGGGGTAACATTTGTGGGATCCCATTGCCGGAAATATTATTATCAGTAGAGATGTCATCTTTTCCGATGACATAGTGAAAATGAATATTTATAAAGTCACGGAGAAAGGGAGTACAGAAACTACAATAGTCAAGGTGAAGGATGAAATAAAGGATGAAACAGTTTTCTTTGAGGAATTACCAGAGCATGATGATAAAGAACCATATAATACTATACTACAACGAACAAATCGAGAGAAAAGATTTCAAATATAGAACTCAGATTATGTCACTGAGAGAAATGTTTCTAAATTCTTATTGACAGAATATGGAGAGCTATCATCTATTTTGGAGGACACCCAGAGTCCATTAATATCTTCATGGATGGAAGCGACGCAGGAGGAACATGATGCCCTGCACATGAACAAGACATCAGATCGTGTTTAATTAACTCATGGAAGTTAGGCTATTAGGAACAAATGGGTCTACAAGATCAAGAGTAATGAAATAGACCTGGTGGAAAGATACCATGTGAGAATGGTGGTCAAAGGATATTCTCATATGGAAGGTATGAATTTCAATGATATATTTTCTTATTGGTAGATTAACAAATATTTAGGTAGTGATGGTGATGTGTGTTGCATGCACTCTATATCTAGAGTATCTAAATGTGAAAACAGATTTTCTACATGGTGACCTTGATGATGAAATCTATATTCTCTAACGAGAAGGTTCTGCTGAATAAGGTAATGAGAACATGGTTTTGAGGTTGAAAATTTTCATTATAGTTTCAAACATGTGTTGGTGTGTTTGTACAAGATATGTGATTCATATATCATGAGCCTTGGATACAACAGAATTAATTCCGATCCTTGTGCTTATTTTTATGGTCTATATGGTAATGATTTTATCATTATACTATTTTATATGGATGAAATGATGGTTTTTGGCCCCAATAATGATCAAATCTAGAAGATGAAGGCACAGTTGTCTAGGGAGTTTGATATGAAGGAAATGGGACTAGCAAACAAAATTCATGGGATGAAAATTTACCGAGACAAGAATAATGGAATGATTTGGATATCATAGAAAAATTATTTGTGGAATGTCT
Organism: Viscum album; assembly: GCA_963277665.1. Taxonomy (NCBI): domain Eukaryota; kingdom Viridiplantae; phylum Streptophyta; class Magnoliopsida; order Santalales; family Viscaceae; genus Viscum; species Viscum album. Next base: position 906,210,609 of record OY728153.1, read on the forward strand.
TAAAACGATTCAACATGAATGACTGTAATAAAATTTCTTCCCCTCTTCCCACTAATTCCAATTTATCCTCTAAGACGAGTCTTCATAGTGAAACAGATATGATGTAAATGTCTCATGTGCTATATGAACCAATAGTGGGGATTCTAATGTTCCTCATGGTTTTTAATAGAATAGATAATACACATATAGTGGGAGATGTTAGTCGGTAGATAGAGAATATAGGAAGAATGCATTGGATCATGGTGAATAGGATCCAGAGATACATTAGGGAAACCTCAGATGTTGCATTATGTTTTGGAGGATCATATTTCACTATCAGAGGATATGTTGATTCAGATTTTGTAGGTGATTCTGACCAGAAAAAATCCATTAATGGTTATGTGTTTACTCTTGAAGGAGGAGATATGAGCTGAATTTTAAAGTTACAGTCAGTTTCAGATCTTTCAACGATGGAGGCATAGTATATGGACTCTACATAGTCATGAATAGAGGTGATTTGGATAAAATGGTTTTTAGAGGAGCTCAGGCACAAACAAGATCATATTTCATTGTTTTTTGATAGTAAGTGTGCCTTTCACATTACAGGGAATCAATATTTTTATTCTAGGATAATGCACATTGGTTTAGAAAATTATTTTGTTTGAGATGTGGTGGAAGAAGGGTGTTTCGACTTGTAGAAAATTCACACTAAAGAAAATATGGAAGATTTTCTGGAAATGGTGATTGGTTCTGATAAGTTCAAATGGTTTATATCCTTGAGAATCCTTGTAGGGACATGAGAATTAGGCTTGGAAGATAGAAAGGATTTGTGGAGATGTTATTGGATCTTAATCAAATATCCAAGTGGGAGATATGTTGGAAGATGTTATGGAGATAGGAACTATTAATGATGGTCATCGTATTCCTTTGGACACGTTGTGGTGACACGCCATGGTGAAACCCAGCCATTGATTCCGTATTTAATTTGGTAATATAAATTTAATAGTGAGGACGCCAAAGGAGGGTGATGGTAGGCCTATAAAAGGGTATCTTCTCCACCATTTTTTATCAACAAATTCTTAAGCAACATATCTTCATCCTTGAGTGCAGTATTTTGTGAGGGTTTCTCCATCTTTTCAAAGAGATAATTTATTGTGTGTTTTCTCCATGAAATTGAGAGAGAGAGAGAGGGAGTTTGTTCCCACAATTTTTATAGTGAAATTATTCTATTTGCCTATATTTTTTTACCCCATTCATTTGGGGGATTTCCCATGTTACATCTAGTGCTATTTTCATCAATTTTTCAATTTATTTCTATCTCCCAAATAATCATTGAATTGATTGAACAATTGTTTACAATCCTATATTTTTTTCTAAATTATGACATCAGTTCAATTCTATAGTAACTAGTCAAAGTCGATTTTAAATCAATTTCAAGCACCATCCCTTTCTAAATACCACTTTTCACCACCACTGACTATGTTTTCTCATTAAAACATGCTCGCATGTGGCCTTGACCTGACCATATTTCTTATCCTAACTCCCACACATATGAGAAATATCTATCTAATATATATCCTCTAATTGAAACAATATAAATAAAATGATAAAATTTTTATTATATTAATTTAAAAAACATAAGAAAACACTAATCACAGTCGGTTACTGTCTCTCACCAGCAATATGCCCAATACTAATATAAGTGTATATCATCTTGAACACATCAAAAAATGTAATAAATGGTTCAACCATAGTCAATATTATTGTATCATATATATATCATAGTAAATAATATTATTTACCAACTTTTGATGATTTATTATAAAAGTAAGACTCTCAACTATGTGTGTGACATCTTGCCAGCCCCAATTCTATTAACTATAAGATTGTAGCCTCCTAAAAGTATCTTCTATATAGTTCGAGAAAAATACCAGTGATTCCTGGGTGGAGAAACTACCACAAAAATAGGTTTTCATATTGCCACCCTTTTGCAATGCTAAAAAACACTGATAAAGGGGTACCTTTATCAATGCTTTTTTTAGCGTTGATAAAGGTATCGGCTTTATCATCAATTTTTTCATTGTGAAAGGGGAACCCTTTTTTAGCATTGATAAAGGGTATATATCAAAAAACATTAAAAATATTATATTAATATATTAATATATAAATATATTTATATTGATATAAATATAATATTTATTTTTTAAATATGTTTTAGATATGTATATATAGAAATTTACAACTAATATATAAGATGTTTTGAGATAATAGCTTATAAAATATTTATAAAATATATTATTAATTAATAATTTTATAATTATTATCATGTAATAATCATTGAATAAAACTTTTAAGGCCCAAAAAATCAAAAAAATAAAAAATGATCTAAAATAAGTTGAAAACATAACTCAAACTTCAAATGATGTTAAATTTTGATAATGGTGTCTTTTTGAGCTCTTCTACATATCAAATCAAATACAACGAAGATATCTAAGCACTAGTGACATAAAAAATCCCTTTTTCACATATTTCTAGGAAAAAAATCCCAAAATGCTATCAAAATGAGTTTTAAGCTAGGATACCAATTATTTTTAATATTCGACGAAATTTCTACCTCATTTAAGAGGGATTTTTTCTCTTTTTCAGTGGGGAATGAATTTATTCAGAGTTATTGCATTCATATTGATATTATGGTTTTAAAAATTAATCATTTTTTACAATGTACTACTATTTATAGAAAAATATATAATAATATATACATATTTTTTATATATTCATACATAAAAATTAAATTTTACAAATAAATGATTAAACATATTTATATATAAAAAACATTTCTCAACATATAAGCCATATCTAAATAAAAACTAAAATCCATTTTATTTAAAATAAAAATATAAGAATGTTAATATACTTATATAATGTGTGTGTGTGTGTGTGTGTGTGTATATACATATATTAGGGTGTGTCTATATTAACAAACTGATATGTATTACTTTTATATTCTAACTTATGAGTACACATATTAATATATAATATATGTAAATATATATAAATATATATAATTATGTATAATTATACTTTTAGATATACATATATTATATATATGTTTATGTATATTGTATATATGGATAGTTTTTTGCAGCAAGATTAATTATTGGAACCACAATTGGGCTGGTAAATCTCTCATCTTTTCAGGGTGGCCGACTCCTAGAATTTCGTTTGCTGAATCCATCTCCATTATGAACTTCATTCACACCACTCATGATGCACAATGGTGTGAGATTTTTTACAGCATACAACTTTCTTCTGAACTGGATAAACTCATCTTCACTGGAGCATCATCGAGAATCTTTTCAGCTATGGGATATTGTCTCTCATTACAAGGTAATACTATTATGGGATTGAGTAAGATTCTTTACTACAATGAAATTCCAATTAAATTCAACGTTCTTGTGAGGCGTATCAGTTACTGTTCCCTTCCAACCGATGATGCGGTTAAGCGTAAATGGATAAGTATGTTATCGTAATGTTTTTATTGTTGTGTCTATAAGGAGGAATCAGTAAAACACATTTTCTTTAAGGGATATTGGTAAAGTACGGTTTGGGAAAATCTTGGGAAACTTATTGGCATTGATATTTATGTGGATGATGGTGATGTCTTCTACTTCTCATGGTTTCACTATATGGAATAGAATAGCTTGGAGAGGGAGTCGAGGGCTGCCTTGATTTTTTCTAGTTGCTGGATCATCTGGAATGCAAGAAACAATGTTCGAGTGGATGGACTTTCTAACTCATGCTTTTAAATTCATACTTGGGTCTAGTGTATTGTGGTGGATCTATGTGATCTTCTGAAAAGCTGTGAAAAAATGAAAATCCATGATAATTTTTATGAATGGCTAGTGAACCACATCCTTTTCTCAACAGGGGTCTTCACTGGGTAGATGGATCTGATAAAACCCCCAGTGTAATGGCTTCAAGCTCAGTACTAACAGCTCTTATATCCTCAGCATCTTGAGAGGGGGATGCATTGTTCCTGACTCTTATGTTTTAGTGGTGAATTATTTTAGAAGCTTTAATGGTCATGGAAGCCCTCTTATTTCAGAGGTGTTGGATTTTCTTAATGGTATGGAGATTTATCTCTCTAATAATATTTCATCCATAGAGATCAAAAGTGATTATTCAGGTACATTCAACTCTTTCCAGGGGATATGTGAACCTCCTAGGTCTATCATTTATATTACCTAAATAATCAAGGAGTTTATTGGTCGAGCTACCATGAAGCATACATAGAGGAAGAGAAAGTTTCTACCGATAGAATGGCCTCAAGGGGGAATCTGAGTAGTCCTTGTATCATTTATTCTACACCAGGCTCTCTTCACACTGAGTTTGTTAATTTTGTGATGGTTGATTCCTTAGGGCGTCCATTCTTTTATCCACCCTAACTTGACTGATTTCCCATCCCATTTATGATCAATAAATTATCCCACTTTGAATGAATGAATGAATATATATATATATATATATATATATTAATATAAATCTATATTAATATACGAATAAATATAACTAAATATATATAGATAAATAGATATATCATTGAAGGGAGGACAAACCAATATGGATGAGTGGTAAACACTACTACACATATGGCCTTTCATAGTGTAAAAATGGCCTTAAATAGAGCTAAAAAGGGTCTATTAATCACATTGAGTATAGCGGGCCTTTTTCAGCGCATTTTTAGCGCTGATAATGGCCTAGACACCTGACATGTGATATTTATATAACAACACACTCTAAAGAAAAGAAAAAATTTAAATAGCACACCAAGAGTAAAAACTTCTATATTAATTTAATTGACATAATCAATATAAGAATGTTCACCCATGGTATATAGAAAAAAACACAGATATTTATATTTCAAACACATTTTTTATATAATTACATTTAAAATTTCCCAACAAACTTTCTAAAACATTAATATTTCATATTCTGAAGCCCATGATCCCCTATGAAAAATTCCTTCCCATGGTATCAATTTTCGAACAAATCATATCAACCCAATAAAAAGTTTCCACTTATAAAATAAAACAAATATTATGTTACTAATACTATAAATAAGTTAATTATACATTTAAATGAAATAAAAACATTAATAAAATGTTAATATTTAATAAAAAAGAATCATTTGGAGTTATACGGGTAATATTGTGCGTACTATTGAGGTGGTTTTGATTCTAACATGTTACAAATGAGTTATGTATAATTGTCCTGAAATATAAAAACAATTCGAATATGTTTTCTTGATTTTGAGTATGTCACTTTTGATTTTATTAAAATTAATGTCAATTTTAAATAATGATACATTTGGAGTTAACTGGAAACACCATCCATCATATTGAGGTACAAATAATTCCTACTCGTCAAAAATTACTAATGAATTTTTTTCCTAAAGTATCAAAACAATCCGAATAGGTTTTCACCATTTTCTGTATGACCATTGACTTTTCTTACTAAAATATCATTTCAAACTAGAATCGCATATTTTGAGTCATACCGATGGTATAATGCATCTTTTTTATGTGAGACTACTTCATACATGTCACAAATGAATTATGAATCTCTGTATTGATTTATCAAGACAATCAGAGCTCGTTTTCTTGGTTTTCAATGAGTGACACATTTTGAACTAAAATGTTAATTTTAAACTGAAAAGGGACACTTTTATTCATACCAGTCACATCATGCATTAGATTGTGGTATGGTTGAGTCCTATACATCAAAAATGAATCATTGATCATTTTCCAAAATTATAAAGACAATCTGAATTCATTTTCTCAGTTATTAGTATTTCACATGTTGTTTTTACTTCAATTAATGACATTTTTAAATAAAAATAGACACCTTGAGTTATACCACCCACGCTATGTATCATATTCTGGTTTTGCTGATCCTTACACATAAAAAATCACAAATAAATCTTTTTCCAAAAATATATAAACAACATGAATTCATTTTCTTGGTTTTTAATATCTCACTTGTTGTTTTTACTTAAATTGTTGTGAAATTTAAATACAAAGAGTCACATTGAGTGATACTAGCCACACTGTGTGTTGTATTGAGGTGCGACGGATACTTACATGTCAGAAATAATTAAGAGATTGTTTTCTGAAAATATCAAAACAATCTGAATTTTTTTCTTGGTTTTCAATATTTCACTTGTTGTTTTTACTAAAATTCATGTCAATTTTAAATAAAATGATACACTTTGAGTTATACCAGCCACACCATGCATCGTATTGAGGTAAGGCTAAGCCCTACATGTCATTAACGACTCATGGATCATTTTACTAAAGTATCAAAAAAATATGAATGTGTTTTCTTAGTTTTCAATATTTTACTTTCATTTTTAAATAAATTAATGTCATTTTAAAATAAAAAGACACACTTTGAGTCATACCGGTCATACCATGCATCATATTTAGGTGCAGTTCAACATTACACAGCAAAAATGACTCATGGATTGTTTTCCAATAATATCAAAATAACACAAATACGTTTTCTCAAGTTTAAGTATGTCACATTTTGTTTTTACTTAAATAGTTGTAAATTTAAAATAAAAAGAAACAGTTTGAGTTATACTTGACAAAACGTGTGTCCTATTGAGGTGAAGTTGATTCAGGCATTGTGTTTTAGGATTCTTACAGAAATGAAGATTTCACATTCAGAGCTATTTTGTAAGAGATGATAAATTAATTTCTTATGGAAATTTTTCAGGATATAACATTAAAGGAACTAAAGGGTATATCGTTTTCAAAAAAGGTACAAAGTCAATTAGGTTGAAACATTCATCAAAGACTATGTTTATAAGAAATTTTATATTTCTACCATGATGTAATATGTCGCTATCTTAGACAACATCATTAAATGGATGTTCATAAGAACTTATAACACCATTAACACAAATATGTGATCAACTGTTTAAGAATGTAAAAGATGCGGACACTGCTTTTGGTAAAAAAATATAAAAATTCTAAGAAAATCTGTTGGAAATGGTGTTTAGTTGTTTTTAATTATCATAATGGAATTTTCTATATGACAGATATTTTCTTGATGTTATGCATGCTGAAAAAAATGTATGTGATAGTTTCATTAGTATGCTGCTAAATTCACCCGAAAAAAAGGATGGAATTATGGATAGGTTGGACATGGTTCAGATGGGAATATGAGATGATTTGGTGCTAGTGAAGAGTGAACAATGAACTTATCTTCCTCTAGCTGCATACACTCTTTCTAGGCAGGAGAGATATCATTTTTTCATCTTCTTGAATGAAATAATGTTTCTAGAGGGGTATTAATTGCACAACAAGAATATCGAGTCAACAAACGATTTAATGTTAAAGGTTCTAAAATCACATGATTGTCGTGTTTTACTGGGAGATTAAATTTCTATAGCTTTACGTAGCATTTTTTCCAAGAATGTCCTTTATCAATTAACAAAGAGTCATTTCTTCTTCAAATCTATATACAGTCATGTTATAGATCTGGTTAAATTGAAAACTATTGAAAGAGAAATTATAATCACATTATGTGATTTAGAAATGTTCTTTCTACTAGAATTCATTGATATAATGGTTAATTTTATGGTTCACTTAGTGAGAGATATTAGACTATGTGGTCCTATACAATATAGATCGATATACCCCATTGAATGGTATATAAATATTTTGAATGGGTATATAAAATATCAAATTTGACCAGAGGGTTGTATTGCAGATTGGTATATTATTGAGGAAGCCATAGAATTGTGTACCAAATGCATTTGAGGTGTAGAAATCATTGGTCTACCAAAATCTTATCATACAAGGTTGCTAGTGGGTGATGGATTTCTGGAAGACATGTAGTCACAATCAATATTGCAGATCATGAGTAGGCACACCTTTATGTTTGGAATACAGTTTTGCAGGTTTCCACATATTTTGAAACCCAAAAGAAATTATTAGTCATTTGAATCCATCAATGGATAAAAAATGGATATCAAATACACGTAATCAATAGTTTATTGAATGGTTTTGGGAATATATTTTTAATGATTCAGATGAAAATCCTAATTCAATATCAGAACAACTTTGATGGTAATCCAGAGGACTAAGTGTTTATGTATTATCTTACAATGGTTATGTAATTAAGGGTTATATGTCCTATACAAATAGACATGATGAATACAATACTGTGAAAAATAGTGGAGTTACACTTGTGGATGAAGAGATGCATATTTATGGTACCAAGGATAGAAATCCAATTGACGTGAATATTTCATACATTGGAATCATCAAAAAAATATGGGATTCGGATTATAGAACATTCCATGTTCCAATTTTTCAATTCTATTGGGATGATAACCTGAATGATGTTAAAATAGATTAATTTGGATTAGTGAATATTTATTTTCTTAAGGAAGGGTGAAAAGAGGAACCATTTATAATGGGATTATAGCCAGTACATGTATCTTATGTTCTAGATACCACAAACTGAAAGTGGTCAATTGTTATGTTATCGACCAAAGCCACTAAAGGGTCAGATGAAAATTCAACTATGGGTGACACTTTCATTAGGACATCTTAATCATTATATAGAAGTCCTAATGTATATGGTGTTTTTTTCAGAGGAGACCAAAATGAAGGGAAATAAATAGTCTATAGAGGGGTCAAATACATTCAGCCATTAAAAAAAGAGGGTTCAATAATTAGGTTATTTTTTTTAAATATACATTGTGTTACGTCATGTTATAATATGTTCATTTTTGTATTGATGTAATCAAAATTAAATTATAAACCACTTATGCAGATAATGAATTATGCACATGTCGGTTCTCTCAATCCTGAGGAACATTCGGTCTTTCAGCCTATAGTTTCTTGCATTGTAGAGGAACAATGACCTTATTCATGTGTTGGTAATACCAATCCTAAGGAATAATAGGTTTTTCAATCTGTTGTTGCCCCCGATGTTGAGGTTCAACAACCATCTTCACACGCTGATGCTACTGCTATAGAGAAACAACATATTGACGATGTGGAATTCAATGAAAGATAGGCGATGAAGGACCAATGATGCAAATAAAATAGGTGCTCCATAGTTTGATGGTGTTAGAATAAATCATGAAGGAAAAAATCAAAGGCATCAAATATGAGGTCGGATGGAATGAATGTGGCCAGTATGTTAACACTAATAAGGTCATTTTTAATTGTTACATTGAAATCATTACTTGGTTAAGCAAGACAGCTAGTATAGTTTTGTGGCACCATGTTATTCCAGTGCTTAATAAAATACCACCAAACTGGGCAAGGCCAGCGCCACCCTTTATCAGTGCTAACGAAAAAGCGATGATAAAGGTGGGGTACCTTTATCAGCGCTAATAAAATCACTGATAAAGGGTACATTTATCAGCCCAATAAAAGAGCTGATAAAATTACCCCTTTTTCAGCGTTTTTTAGCGCAGATAAAGGTACCCCCTTTAACAACCATTTTTTTAGCGCTGTAAAAGGGTACCCCTTTATCAGCGCTTTTTTTAGTAGTGTTGATAAAGGGGTTCTTTATCAGCACTTTTTTTAAAAGTGATGATAAAGGGTATACTTCCAAAAACACATTATTAAAAAAATATATTAATATTTAAATATATAGATATACTTATATTGATATAAATATAATATTTACTTTTTAAATATAATTTTAAATATATTTTAGATAAGTATAAATATACAGTTACACTTAATATATAATATATTTAGTCAAAATGGCTTATAAAAAATTTTAAAAAATATTTTTAATTATTAATTTGCTAATTATTATGAAGTAATAAACATTTAATAACAATTTAATGACTAAAAATATAAAAAATAAATAAAAAAAGATCCAAAATATGTTGAAAACGCTACTCGAACTTCAAACGACAATAACTTTTGATTCGGGTTTCTGTTTGAGCTCTACTACATATCAAATCTAAGCCTGCGATGAGCTCTACATCACTTTAATTATGGGGTACCTAGGTCAAGGTTTTTTCAAGGCCAAAAAAGTCCCAGAAGGCCTCCAAAACTGAGTTTTTAGTCGGGGTACCTTGATTTTTTAACATTTTGTGGATTTTCAGCCTCGTTTAAGGGGGATTTATTGGTTTTTTATTGGTGGGGACCGAATTTATTCCAATGTATTACATTCATATTGATATTATGACTTTGAAATTTTATCGTTTTTTATAATGCAATGCTATTTATAATCATATATATAACAATATATACATATTTTTTATATATTCATACATAAAAACATAATTATAAATATAAATAATAAAATATATTTACATATAAAATATATTAGAAATATTTAAATAATAACTAATATCCATTTTATTTAAAATACATATATATGAATATTTATATACCTATATATTAATCTAACTATATATATATATATTAATATAACTATATTTATATTAATATAACTATAAATATATATATTAATATCACTATAAATATATATTATAATATAACTATATATTTATATTAATATAACTATATATTTATATTAATATAACAATATATATATTAATATAAGTATATATTACTATACAAATAATTATTACTAAATATATATATATAAGTAAATAAATATATCACTAATAGTAGAAAAAATCAATATAGGGGAGTGGTAAAGGCTTCAGGCACGCAGGGGGGAGGTCTCTAGATCAAATCCGGGTGGTGGCACGGATGCGCGTGCATGGGTGAATTTGGGGCTAGCGCTGATAAAGGGTGGAGGGGTACGTGTGGGTGCTGGAGGGGGGAGGAAAAGCGTTGTAAAAGGGGGGATCAAGCGCTATAAAAGCCTCCCCGATTGGAATGATTTTTTTATATTTTTTTATTTTTTTATTTTTTTTATTTTGTTAAGTTTTATCAGCGCTTTTAAAAAATGCACTGATAAAAGGGGTCTTTTATCTTCCCTAAAAAGAAAGCACTGATAAAGGACCCTTTTATCTGCACTTTGTTTTAGCACTGATAAAATACCCCTTTTATCAGTGCTTTTTTTAGCGCTAATAAAAGGGGTCTTCATCAGTGCTTTTTGGAGTGCTAATAAAGAGGACCCCCCTTATCTTCATCAGCATTAAGAACGTTTTTCTAGCGCTATTAAAGGCCCTTTATAGTGCTACTAAAATACATATTTGTAGTAGTAATAAACTAATGTTGGAATATATTATAGTAAAAATATGATATCATTTCGTTATTTTACTAAAAATAAAATAATGAAACAATGAATTATTCTTCACCATCCCTTGAGGATTGCATTTTTAGTAGATGAATCCCATAATAAATATGTTTTGATTATTTATAGATTGATTCAGAAAGGCTTTCACACAAGTATATTGATTCATCATCTACAAGAAGCCGAAGGGAAAATAACCCCACAACCACTGCTTATGTTGGAACACCTGATAACCGAACTAGCATGAGATTTGTTTACTAGAATTCATACTGATGTGTCTTTTCAAGTATATTGTGGCCAGTAATATGTTGTTTGACAATACATATATTCAAAACTTTGAGTGAAATTTTTTATTTATGAAATAGAAACTGTTTTTTAAAAATAATGCAGGGGAAACAAAAGCAATATTCCCCTACCGTAAAGCAAGGATGGGGTATGCTTCACTTGAAAAAAATGGTATCTATTTTAAATCTACCGTAAAACTTTTATATGACATGAAACAACAAAATAATTATGTTACTATATTTATATGAAAATTGATTATTCCAAATCTATATCCACTTCCATATACATCATGTGTTGTGTAAATAGGAATGTGTAATTAAATATGGGACACTAATAGATGAAAATATACAAAAGGACGGGAAACATGTGTAATTATGAAATAATAAAAATTTGTTTTTCATTAGATCAAAATTACTTAATAATGATTACTTATTTTCCTATATTTTTTATCCTTAATAGTCACATAAATCATGAACACCTGTATCATATGAACACCTACTATCAGTGGCCTTGAAGCGGACATAACATTATGGTCACATCAGAGGTGCGGGTTTTGGGGTGACAACCAAAAACATATTTTTATAAAAAAAAAGAGGAGGATAAAGATAACGAATTTAAATAGATGATAGATAGACTGTATACACTTTACTAAAAATTTCAATTACAGAGAGAGTTACTAGAAACTTTTATAGGGATAAGTAAAGTGAAAAAAAAGAACTCAAGAACAGCCATTTCCTGAATATCCCTCCCCACACCCAATAGCTTTGAGGTGAGCCATTCCCCTAAAAAAATGTCTTGGACTAGGTAATCAATGTTCTAATTACTATTTCTATAAAATGTGTATCATATAAACACTAATTCCTTTCTTGTACTGATATTATTCAAGATGATAATGACTGTGATTTATATCTATCAACACCCACCCATCGCCTTGTAGTGAGGGATACAATGTTCAATATCCAAATTGATGTGCTAAACAATAGACGACTTCCAATAGGTCTTGTGAGTGTGTCTATTAGCATAGCCCATGATCTGAGGGATGATCGACCTATTCCAATTGATGAAGAATATATTCATATGGTTTACCAACTATTGTAACCTTCATTTCATGCCCATTAAATCTTGTAAAAAAAATATGTCGACAAGGAGGTATTCATTTCCTATTTATTTTTGATGATAAACCTTTAATAATTAATGAAAAAAGTTTTAAACCGATGAATGCTATTAAATATAGAAAAAAGGATGGGGGTGAAATTAAAGGTTGACTTAAACCATCTAAAGGATCAACCAACTGATTGAAAATATCTTCCAAGAGAACATTTACCCTGCCCATTGAATATCCACATTTACTAACATTAAAGGTTAATGTGGATGCAAAGTTACAAAGTGGTAGTAGTCACATAGTTGATTTCGATAAAAAAAATGCGTGGATAAGATTTTATTGACTACATTCCTTCTAGTAATGTAGATGAAATCGTCAACTATGAATGGCAAGGTGTCCTAGTTGTAAATGTATACATGAGGTACGTTTTTGTGATATAATTTTCCAAAAGATGATATACCATGATAATTATGACTAAATACATTTCATATTTTTGGAAGTCATATATATCAATACTTATTCAATGGATTTTCCCATAAAAAAATTTGACTCTTTAATCCTCACGTCACCTCTACAGTCAAAACAATAATAAATTCCAAAAAATAGATGAATGAGTGGAAAACATTGGAAAATCGTTTGAATGAAAACTTTGGGATGAAATAATTATCTTAATACAAATGATTTTAGGATAAAACGCTGCAATTTAATCATATTTAATATATTTTATATTTCCATCATTATTTATTCGTTTTTTTGTTTTTAAGAAACCTTGTATTCTCATTACGATCAATTTGTATACTCTAAATATTTATTTCTTGGATTCAGTACATAGATTACCAACTAACCGACCACACATGATAACGTTTTTTAATTTGTAATACACTACACCAAACATTTTAGAACTATGCTTCAAGTTATATAATTATATTATTTTGTAATTAGGATTTTTTTATTAAAGGGTGGTGTGTAAATATCATCTATATCATGGCATGAGGACAATCATTGAACACAAGGACCCAAACAAGTTCAACAAATGGATAAGTATCAAGGTATATATAACAAGATTTAACTATCCAAACAAATATAAAAACATTACTTATTTTCCATAATGTTTCTACAGTGTCTAAAATAATCAAACCGAAATTATTATGGTTATTATGTTTTTAAATTTATGAGAGAGATCGTATTCCATCAAAAAAACACACATCCCCTAAGAGGTATTTTCAAAGTTAATTACTACTTTATTTAAAATGTTTATTATTCCTTTGTGTATTTATATTATTCTAGTTCTATTATGACTTTCAAAAAAATATTATTTTTAAAATGATATAAATTTTCATAGAAACAAATGGGCATCATACCTGATCATAGAATGTACACCAATGGTATGAAGATGTGACTTCTATAGAAGTAATTGATTGTTTCATATTTATGTTTAATTTATTTATTTTTAGTATTTATCACATAAGATTTTTTTATTATACTGGATGATTCCATGGCATTCAGGATTATTTTAATACATTGAGATATATAGGAATCAACAACACCTCAATCTGACATATGACATGATTGGAATGACTCTAAGTGTGTCTTTTTATTTAAAATTGATTATAATTTTAGTACAATATACAACTCATAAATCAAAAGTAAAAAAAGAATTTAAATTTTGTTTAAACTTTAGTATAATGATCTATAAGTCATTTATGATATGTATGAATTAGCTACACCTCAATCGAAAAAATAGTGTGACCAGTATGACTCAATGAGTCCGTTATCAGTTTAAAATCGGCATTTTACTTCAAAATACATCACTCATTAAAAACTGATAGAATGCACTAAGATTCTATTAATAATTTAATAAATCATTTCATAAATCATTTTTTATTTGTGGGAATTGTTCTCATGTCAAACTAATACTCTATGTGACCGGTATTAGTCAAAGTGTGTGTTTCTAGTTTATAATGAATTTTTCCTAAAAAGGACAAGTGAAATACTAATAAACAAGGAAAAAATATTTTTATTGTTTCGATACATTATTACAACTATCCATAAGTAATTTTGGATGTGTAGAAATTATCCTTACCTCAATCTGACGCACAATGTGACCTGTATGACTCTAAGTCCATATTTTTATTTAAAAGTGACGTAAATTTTAGTAAAAAGGAACAAGTGACATTATAAAAAATGAGAAAACACATTCAGGTTGTCTTGATACATTTGGGTAATAATACATGAGTCATTTGGGATTCCAAGGATTATTTTTCACCTCAATATGAGGCATAGTGCGACCGATATGACTACAACTGCGTCATTTTTATTTAAAATATACATTAATTTTTGGAAAATGGACAATTAACCTACTCAAAAATAAGAAAATGAATTTGGATTATTTTGATACTGTAGGAAAATGATCCATGAGTTTTGTGGGATGTGTATGAATCAACTGCACTATAATGTGACCCTCAACAACTCCCCAAAGTAGCTATAAAATGAGTCGTACGATTGTCCTCTCCCAAAAAAAAGAAGAATAACAAGAATAGATTAACAACACCAATGATATAATGATATTGATAATAGACCCAAAGTATTGGTGGCCACCTTCATCCTCCTCCAGCACTTCGATAATAACTTGATAATCAGATTCGACCATAATAGCCTTCCAGCCGAGAGATGAAATGAATTTCATACATTTCTAGATAGTCATTCCCACATCTACGGAAGGAGACCAAGAATAAATTTCTGAGGAATGGCGAGCTGCAATGATAGAGACTACAGGGTCCGAAAGAACTGCCATAAGGTCAACAGATCCATCACCAGGAATCGCCGCATCAGTATTAATTTTGAATATACCCTGAGGGTGATGAAGCCATCTGACAAGAGGGGGATGAACAATTATTTGATAACTAATGTTGAAACCCGCATTTTGACATTGCTTATTGCTTAACCACCATTAAAACTCTCACTGACATGGTTTTAACATTGGTTATCCACTAACTGATGTCAAAACTCTATTCATGTGTGTTTTAACATTTGCAATGTATAAATGAACAATCGTGATGAATTCATAACATATTTGTATGTCAATTATACTCACGCATTAATATATTTATTGAACAAATTCATTGGAAACATATATTTATTTTAATATATATTTATTTCATTATGATTATAATTACAAATATATATATTTAAAAAGTATTTATATATATTTATAAAAATAATAAAAATAATAAAAATAATAAATATATTTATTATATAATAATTAATTATAATTTTATAATTATTTAAATATATATTTATTTAATTATAACTTATAAATACTTTTTTAAAACATTATATATATATTTTTATTATTAAAAAATATATATTAATTATCAACATGTGTTTTTATTTAATTTGTAAAGATAAAAATTATTTTTTAATATAAATATAATAATTTTTTATAAATTAATAATATTTGTTATTAAAAAAATTGTCATCGCTAATAATAGAATTCTGTTTTGATTATATGGTTTCACCAAAACGCTTTCATTTTCATGATCATTGTTAAAGACGACATGGTATGGCCTTCAAAGATTCAAAACTGGGGCTCACAATGGTTGGATATTGAGGAGGCCCATCCACCTTCACATGTTCATTCCCATCCTGTCAGATGGCTCCCCCCCCCCTTGGGTGTTCTCAAACTTAATACTGATCTAGAAACCCCTAGGGATGGTTTTGTTGGCCTTTAAGAAATCCTTTGGGATCACGTTGTCTCTCTTATTGCGGCTCATCATTCGTCGGACATTGCGGGTTAGTCTCCTCATGTGGCAGAGGCCATGGTAATTTGGAAGTGTATGCAACCCATCTTGTCTCTTGTCTGGAAGGATGTTATGGTTGAATCTCATTGTCAAGTTATTATCAATGCACTGAAGGAGGATAATGTTGGCCTCCACGACTATGGTTCCATTATCGACATCATCAGATATTTGGTTCCTTTGTTCTCTTCTTGTTGTTTTACCTTTGCTTGGAGAGAGGGCAATCGAGCAGTTAATTTTTTGGCTACTTTTGGGAATCATTGGGGGTCTAATTGATGGATTTCATATTTTCCTCCAGAATTATGTACATGGCCTTTGGTTGATATCTAGGGTTTGAGGATTGTTTTTTTTAAATTCCCCCCTTTATCAGGGATAAAGAAAGTGATGATAAAGGGTACACCTTTATCAACCTTTCTTTAGAACATATAAAGTGAAGAATTATCATCACTTTTATCTAGCAGTGATAAAGCCCCCCCCCTTATATGTGCTTTCTTCTTAGCGCTGATAAAACCTGACGCATCCCATGTTTCGATCCGTGGTGGTGAATGGGAGGATCCGCCGCATGTTGGAAGCCGACATCAACTTTAGTGGCAGTTTAAACTGCCACCAAATCAAAAAATAACCATCGCTAAATGATGCTTTTATAGTCGTGGATACATAACTCATTTATGATGTGTAGGAATTGACTACGTGTAAATTGGACATATGATGTGATTGATATGACTCAAAGTTTGTGTTTTTGAATATAAAAGGGACATCATAGTTTAATGAAATAATTATTAACAATTAGTAAAATAATCAAGAAATTTAATAATTGATAATATCATTAATTTATTAAGTAATTGTTAACATAATTTAAAAAGATAGTTAATTAACATTGTAATTAATAATTTATAATAAAATTATTAATAACCATTTAAAATATTAATTTATAATTAATTTAAAATTTTCAATAAAATAAATAATAATAAAATTAGTAGTATGACTTATAATATAATTAATATATATAGTAATTAACAATATAAATTATCAAATGTGAATTATATATCACTAAATTTTAATTTTTTATTTTATATGAACTGCTACTAGGATAAACATTATTTTTATCGGGAGGGCAAACCTTTGTACAATGGTTGATCGTTGGAGAAATCCTACTAAAATAACCTTAATTTTTTTTAATAAAATCTACCCTAATTGTGTCCAAAAAACCTCAAAATTATATATAAATCCTTAATTTTTATAAACAAACAATTTATTTGAAAACAAATATAAATTTATAAACAAAAATGTATTTATATTTATAATATGTGTTATAAGTTATTTAAAATATTAAATTAATAAAGAAATAAAAAATTATAAATTCAGTTATTTTATCAGTTTTTGGTTATTAGAAGTAATAATCAAGACCAAAAAAATCAGTTAACCAAATAAAAGTTTTACTTACCAATACTCATTTTAGTATAACCCTTTGGTTCTTTTTTATTCGGTTTCCAAATAGTAGTTCCATTGACCACCTCTTTTCCCACCCCTTGGGGGTAATATCAACAAAAATATAATTCCATTTCTGAATGGTTAGATAAAAAATCAAAAGATTACAAATATATAAATATATATATATATACTAAATGTTGTATAATGGTTGATATGAGTCAATGTTAGATTATTGAATTAAAACAAACTTTAAATATCAGATGCGAGTCAAATATTCTAAAAATCAATTCTAAATTATTAAATTAAAATTCATCAAAATTATTAAAATTGGAATCTTTTATAATTAGGGTAAAATTTTCATTAAAAATCACCCAACATTAGGGATGTCGACCCATCATGTATGCATGAAATTTTGGATAATCGAATCCTAACTCGTTTTATTTTTTCAAACCCAAATCCATTTCAACCCATTTATTTTTTAAAACATTATTTTTAAATATATTCTATTATATTTTGAAACACACTTTTAACTGCACAAACTGACTTAATTAAAGATACATCTATTATTTTTAGTTTTAAAATTTATTTATAAATAAAAAAGCAACTGATATCATATAAAGCAAATAAATTTTACTATTTTATTAACATTTTAAAAAAAATCATTATTCAGGTAATAGTAATTAATTTAATTATACTAGAATTTAGATTTCATTTATAAATTTAATATGAAAAATACTCAAAATAGATAAATAAATTGGGTCATTTTACTATCTTTTGAATATTCAGTTTATAAATTAATTAACATTTAATAAATAGGGTTGGGTATTTCTTTAAATTAAATGGTGTTATAAATAAAAGATTCGGGTATCGCAAAAATAAAGGATGATGGTACTATACAAGGGTGGAGGGTGTGTTTTAAATAGATATATCATTAGAGGGAGAACCAAACAAGATGGGTGAGTGGTAATTCTGCAGACGCTCAAGGGAGAGGTCTCGGGTTCAAATCCAAGAGGAGGCAGGGTGCGCAGGTGGGTGCAGGGGGGTGACTAACGTTGTTAAGGGGTGGGGGATGTGCGTATAACACTATTAAATGGGTGGCGGTGGTGCGCGCGAGTGGGGAATACTAGCGATGTTGAAAGTTCACTATTAAAAATAGGTCTATACCCTCTAATTTACAGAAAAAAAATTATATTTTTTTACTTTTATTAAAACTTTTTTAGTGCTGATAAAAGGGAAATTTAGCATCACTTTTCTGAGCGATAATAAAAGGCCCTTATTTTAATAGATCCTCTACTATCAACACTTTCTTATCGATGATAGAGGGTTTTTAAGGAAAACTATGTTTTTTAGAAGTGATTGTTGTAGAGTTTCATTTGAGAACATTGAATTTCCCGACCACCAAAAAATCGTCGTTATTCATCGCCCTTGTGGTTGAGAGGGGAGATTATTGGGTTATCATGAATCAATTATGAGGGGTCTAGTTTGTTAAATATGTGTATGAGGGAAACCCTTGCCTCCTGGATTGGGGTTAAGAAGTCCCAATAACATTTACACAGGCATGTAGTTGTGCATGCAGATTCCACACACACCAAGACCTATAGTGTAGATATGTATTCATATGCATTCATGTGGCATAAAGAAACCTCCTATACATCAACGTTGGCATACTTTATTATTTTTACATTAATCATGTAATTGAAACTAATTTATGTATGTAATTAATTTGCGATATTTTTATTTTTAACATCATTTTAGATTCAAAAATTGCCTTTTAATATTTTCTAATTCTTCCAAAAACATTATATTAATTTCATATAATATATGACATCTCATATCCATCAAAATTAATTTATATTATTATCAGTAATAAAACTATTATTTTTTCAAAAAAATAATGTTAAAATATATTTTCAATAACTTATTTATTATTTTTTGACTAGTATTGTGGCTTCTGTGAACATCGTCCACACATGCCAGGACCCGGTTTAGTAAAAATATATTGACTTATCCCATATCAACAAAACAAATCCAATTTTTCCTGTTAAAAAATTCAATGATAACTCATTTTTTAAAAAGAAATTAATGTGAATGAAAATAATGTTCATTACTCCGTTATTAAAATATATTAAAAAATAATTTATTTGAAAAATCCTAGAAAAAAACATTGTTTATTGAAAATATAATAACCCCCTTTCACTAAATAAATTTTAGTTTTTTTATTTTATGGTAAAAACTAAAATTCCCATAAAATAAAATCAATCAATGATAATTTAAACATAAATCTACCTTAATTAAAAATACTTTTTTTAAAAAATATCTGTTGTTAAAAAAAATAGAAAACATTCATCTAAAATAATTTTCAAGGAAAAATGTAGAATTTCTACTTATAACTTTAAGTTTTATAATTATATTTTTTCATTTTTGTTGAAAGGAAAAGGGGAAATTTTTGATATTTTAAATTTAAAAAGGGATCATTTAGGAAATGGTTATATTTTTATTTATCTTAATATAAAAGAAGTAAATTCATTTTTAATTTCCAAATACATCATAAATAAAGGGATATTTCATTTTTTATTTTAAAATAAAATTATTTATTTTATATAATTTTTTAAGATGAAAATGTGGATATTTTTTAAATTTTTTAGGGGATAAATATTTTTGGATAAATATTTTTTTAATTTGGAATAATTTTTTTATTACATCATATAGAAGGGGTTTTTATTAATTTTTCATAACTAGAAATTTAGTTTATTATTTTATTTTTATGAAAAATAATTTTTGTTTTATTTTTTAAGTGAATATCTTATTTCTTTAAAAAAAATTATGTGAATTTCATAAAGAAAAATGAGTTTTTATATTTTTTTAATAAAAATTGATATTTTTTAAATTGAAAGATAATTTTGGATGAATATATCATTATGAAAATTAGTTTTGTACTTGTTTTTTACACATTAAATTATTAATGGAAAATTTGAATTTGGTTTTTAATTTTCAGAATTTTAAAAATAATTATTTGTTTTTTAAAAAATAGGTTATCACACCTGCATGAAATACATGGTGATATATGGTTGTAATCCCATTATATCATGAATTCACCTCCTCCCTCATCTATTGATGCAATGAGTACTTATTAGTTTTATAACCACAATGTTTTCAAATCATTTTCTTTTTATTCCTGTAAAAGAATATCATTGTCACTACAAAAAAATTGAATTTCCACAACCATAGATAGACCTTTTAACACATTGCAGAGAGATTTAATGGTGCTAAAAAACACTATCATCATCAGTGTCATTAAAACAAGGACCCCATTATCATTGTTTTCATTAACGCTGATAACTGCCCTACTATTGCAATCTGTTGTTTCAATAACAACACATTGTGCCAAATACACCTGTATAGAAATGAACCTGTATGAAAAATAATAATTTAATTGAAATAGAATTTACATTAAAAATACAAAAAATCATATTGTATATATTTCAAACAATAATTTGTATAATTACATTTTCATTTACTATCTATAGACATTTAAAAACATTAATGTTTAATTGTATTTGGAACATGAGACCCCCTCTCAAAAAAGACTAATCATGGTATCAGTTGCTAAAAAACCACCCCAACCCGAGAAAAAGAATTCACCTATATAAGAAGACAATTTTTTTAATAATACTATAAAGGAAAAAATTAAACATAAATATGAAAGAATATATTTTTAAAAGGCCATTTTTAAATAAAAGGACACACATGAATCACTACCACAAAACCCACTTTACACAGGGCCACCCATTAAAAACTCTAAAAAAAATTTGATAAAGGGGTTACATTTATAAGTTCTAAAAAAACTATAGATAAACGATGCATTTAATAGCACTGAAAAATGCTGTTAAAAGTAACCCCTTTATTAGGGTTTTTAGCACTGATAAAGGAACCACTTTATCAATGTTTTTTATGGATATTAATGGGACTCCCATTATCAATGTTTTTTAGTAGAACTGATAAAGGGGGGATTTATTAGTGTTTTTTTCCTAGAACTGATAAATTGTATGTTTAAAATAAAATTATATTTCCTAAAAAATAATATATATTTTTTAAAATATGTTTTCTTTATAGCTAAATATAAATTTACACATAAAATATAAGACAATTATTGTAAATGGCTTATAAAATAATTAAAATAATATTATTAATTAATAAATTTCTAGTTATTATTGAGTAACTATCATTTATTAAAAATTTGAAGACACAAAAAATAAAAAAATTAATAAAATATCTAAAATAAATTGAAAAAGAAACTCGGATTTCAAAAGGTCATAAAATTCGATTCAAGTTACTATTTGAGATATACAACATATAAAATCTAATCTTTCACTAATATCTACACACTAATGATGGCAGAATCCCCTATTATGTCTTCTAAGGCCCAAAAAGTCTCTAGAAGGGATTTAAAAATGAGTTTTTATTCGTTATTTCCTAATTTTTTAACATTCAATATATTTTTAGCCTCATTTAAGGGGGGTCTATTCCCCGTTTTCTGCGGGGAATGAATTTATTCACAAGTATTACATTCATTTTGATATTAATGTTATTAAATTAAATAATTTTTCATAATTTTTTTTATAATCAAATATATAAAAATGTATACATATTTTGAATATATTCACACATAAAAATTTAGTTTTATAAATATATATGTAAACATATTTGTATATAAACTATATTTCTAAATATATAAACCTTATCTAAATAAAAAATAATATCCATTTTATTTAAAATCAAAATTTATATATATATATATACAATTAGTGTATATATAATGTATGCATGTATATAAATATATTTTTGTGCACATTGACAAAGTGATATATATTTATCTATATATTATAATGTACGTATATAAAAATGACCCCTTTATTAATAGGTATTTAGAGATGATAAAAATGACCCCTTTTAATTGTTCTGGGGATAATAATGCATTTTAACACAGTAAATGGCCATTTTACGAGCAGTTAATGGCCATATCTACCATAGTGGGGTCATACTGCTCACCCCATGCATCAGACTGAGGTTGGGTGGATTCTTACACATCACAAATGAAATATGGAACATTTTTCTAATGTATTGAAACAATATGAATATATATTAATTTCAAATACCTAAAGTTAAAACAAATTAAAGTAAACTTAACGTAGGGATCAATGGCAAGATCTGAACTCATGCTCGGAGGTGGGGTTGGTAGGAAAGAGCCAGGGTTAGTGGAAAAGGAAGTCATTTGGTCATCATGTTGACTAAAGGAAATATTCAAACCTAGGTGCGATGGTGAGGCATAATAATGAGGTTCAAACATTACTCGAGGAATGGGTCGATGACCTCAGAGGAAGAACCCGCTCTAGTTGGGGATGGTGATTTTTCAGGCAGATCGTCTCCACTATCAGCAGATCCATCCACCATGATTATCTTCCCCATAGTTTCTAATGGAAGATATCGTTTGGGTTTCTAGGTTGGTGTTCAAATTAATGGATAGATACCTTGGGGGATTTCAAACAAATCTAATTATAGGTTTCTCTACCTTAGTATTTGAGGATATATGGATTTGTTTTTGAGGTAATTAGATTTAAATAAATTTACAATTTCAATGTCTTTTTTGGGGCAGGTTGTGTTTGGGGATTCAGTCATTCAATGGGTTCTATATCAATATAGCTTAAAAGGGCTTATGATTTTCTTAATAGAGGGGTTTTCCCAACCTATTCTTATAATAATGTTCCAGAAAAAAATAAAAAACCATAAACAAGAAATTATTATAAAATATAATATATTAATATATATAAATATATTGATATTGATATGAATATAATTTATAATTTATAAATATTTTTTAGATAAGTATATATATACATTTACACCTAATATATAAGATGTTCAGTAAAAATGGCTTATAAAATACTTTAAAAAATATTATTAACTAATAATTTATTAATTATTAACAAGTAATGCTGATTTAATAATAATTTGAAGACACAAAAAATAAAAAAATTAATAAAAGATATAAAGTAAATTGAAAACGTAACTCAATCTTCAAACGAAAATAAATTTTGATTCGGGTGTCCTTTTGAGATATACTACATATCAAATCGAAGATTACGACTAGCTATACATACAGGTGACATAAGACAACCCTCTATAAAAAATTTTGAGGCAAAAAAGAGCCAAAATCCCCCCACAACTGAGTTTTTAATCGGGATACCCAATTTTGTTTAACATTCTATGGAAACTCTGCAGCCTTTAAGAGGGTCTTTTTTCAATTTTTCAGCGGGGACTGAATTTATTCATTGGTATTAAATTCATATTATTATTTTGGATTTTAATTTTTATCATTTTTAATAATGTAATTATATTATAACCAAATATATAATAATATATACATATTTTTTTATACATTCACACATAAAAATTTATTTTTATAAATAAATAATTAAACATATTAACATATAAAATATATTTCTCAATATATAAGCCTTATCTAAATAAAAATTAATGTCCATTTTATTTAAAACACAAATATATGAATACTTATATACTTATATAATGTGTGTGTGTGTGTGTATATATATATACATCTAGTAAATTGAGCTATAGCCACGCCTATAAAGCCATGGATTAAGAAATCCATTTCTACACCCCCACAATTAGCCATGAATCTGTGGCTTAATACCCCAACCCATTCATTTCATCTTCCTTCCACACAATCCATCCACCATAAAACCCCTAAACAGCCTGACGCCCACCCCGACGTCTCCTCGCCGCGACCCTTCTCATCTAGAGAAGTTACTCTAAGTAGCCTCCTCACCTCCTCTCTTCCTTCCCGACCCCTCCCCGATGCCTCCTCGCCATCAGCCCTCAATTCCCACGACACCTCCTCACCACGTCCTTCCTCCCCACGACCCTCCTCCTCTAGAGAAGCTACTCTGAGCAGCCTCCCCACCTTCTACCTTCCATCCCGACAGCTCTCCCCCACAACCCTCAACACCTCGGATGCCGAGGTCGACACCCCCACGCCCTATCATCAAGGTATTTGAAAATTTCTTTGATTTCTTCTGTTCATTATTGTATCTGAAACTAATACTTGAGGTGGAGGGAACTACAAATCTATGGTATATGGTCTTGTTCTTTTTCAATTATTGACTCTATGGTCCTATTTATTTGTTAAAGTATGTTTCCCATTTTGGGTTCATTCCTTATTCAACACGTTTTGGTGCAGTGGTAGATAATGACAGAGGGAATCTAGAATAATTTTCATACATTATCTTATTATGAGATGGGATTTTGGATGGTTATATAGATGGAGTAACCATTTTATATCCTTTAGAACCTTATAGGTTCTCACGATAATTTGGTCGTTTAAAACAGGTTACATATTTACCTCTAATAAATATTTAGAGATAATATAACCCATTTTTCCTTTCTGAAATGTGGTCGATGATGATGCATGGGGATTCTGACCTTGAAATTTCATTAAATCTTGATAATGGTCCAAATAAATTTTCATGGGGTTATTCCATGTTATGGTTTGAATACTATACCGATGGGTTATTGGGGAAACCAGATTGATGGGTGTATATAAAATTGGATTCTCAAAGATCCTTTCATGTCATACTATCCTTATAATTTATTGGGGGGAATAGAATTATATCCCAACATTCTAATAATTTTGATGGAGTTTAATTATCATGCTATTTTTTGAGATTGGTGAAGACTCCACATGTTTGACTACTAGTGTTGGAAGACCTAATTACATTTGTCCAAGTGGAAAAGTGGTAGGTATTCATTAGATCAATGCTAAACTATCAAGTTCAATCCCTAAAGTTAAATAGGAGGCAATGATGGAAGACTTTCTAACAACTATGACACAATTTAAAAAAGATATGTCAATGAAAAAATAAAATTCTAGATTATATACCTATAGTGGACGGTGAACAGAGTCAGGTTCCCAATATTGTCATCTAGCATTAGGTTTAATTAAAGTTGGATTGGTTCAAGGTATAAACTATAATAATATATAATCTTTTAGAGAAAATTTCTGATAATGATTACAACCTTCAACAACGTTACTTGGCCTAGGTGTAGGTGTTTTTTTATTATCGACACTGGCACATCCTTGTTCATAATGTTCTCATTTATTGAGTGGATTTATCCACCCATAAATATGATCTCATCAAGTTTATTTTTCCAACTACCATTCAATATATTTAAAGGCTAAAACTACTGATTTAAATCTCTTAACTATAGAGGAAGTAGTACATCATGATTTTATTTCTATACAGACTGTAGAGATGCATGAATATGTGGCTCACATGGACAGAATAAAGGCAGAAATATCATAAAAAAACAAAGGTATAGATTCCATAAAATATAAAATAGAAGAGCTAAAGACCTATTTTACAAAAATTCATACTCAATCAAAAGATGGAGCTATTCATAGAACGAATCTCGAGTTGGCCCTAAACACCATTTGTTAGAAATTAGCATATCTATTGAATCTGGTAGGTAGAATGTCACTATATTCACATCATTTCCATTTCATTTCCTAATAAGGTCAATAGAGACTCTAGGATGTGGATACTTCACCATTGTTTTTTCAATGAATGGAATATTATATGCTCTCAATCATTTTCCCTTTTATACAACTTTCCATTGAAATTTTTATAGAAATAATGGATTATACACATTTTTTTGTCAGAATGTCTAAATATTAGAATGTTAAGATTATAATAATGGTAATATGATAAATAATCTAAAATTTAGAATTTTAGGGCCTTATAAGACAAAATTACACTAATGTTTTAGGATGAATGGATTTTACTGATAGTTATTAGGGTAATTACACCATCTATGATTTTTTATTCCCGGAATATGAGATTCACTACATAGATAAGACTCATGTGTAGGGATATAAAAATATTATTTTTCTATATTATTATAATGTGTCCAAAAATAGAGGAACATGTTTTAGAATATTCTATACTAATAAAACTCATATGAAAAATGAATATATGTGTAAGTGAAAGGGGTATATGGATGTATAAACATATAACTAAGGACCCGCTTATGCATATTTGGCCATGAAAAAATGTACATAGGGGCTAGGTGTCCTTATATATATATGAAGTTGCATATGCGTGGAAGCAGAAAAAGGGAATATTTCAGTTGTCGTCGTCAAAAGCAATGGGTCTTGAGGTTGAGGTAGGTTCCCTCTGCCTAAACCATTAATTTTAATTCTATAATTGCCTGATTGTTTTAATAACATGTTTTCATAATTTCTTTATTATTTTAAAAAATTATTTTCTAATAACCACTATCATTGTCATGGAAGAATATGAATATAGACATTGATAATGTGCACATATATTCTACAGGAAACCTAAAAATAATTATTAATTAAGTTATTATACTTATATTAATGATTCATAGGAATATACTGATAAATATTTGAGAACCATGGTGCACTCTCCCTCATAATTTGATCCCTTAAAGATGAAATGATTCTAATTTTGAATAGAATATTATTTGAATATGAATATGGATCATTGAAGTTTGAGTACCCATGTTTTAGGAATCTGAATCTTTGGTTAAAACATGGGAAATAATTCTCTTAAAGTCATGGGAATCCATTTTACTAGAGATATGATCTTATACTTATAGAGATTTTGGAACATGCATTATTGAAAAGTATAAGATTTATTTTGTGATAAGAATATGATGATTCACCTTTCCTAATGCATCATAATCCCATCCTTCCTCATGCGATGAGCATGGAATTACTTGGGTGATGAGCCTCGTGTTCATTAGCTGATGATCCTAAAATACCTCATGTGACAAGCCTATAGAGGATGAGTATCATTGGTCATCAACATCAGGGATTGGTGAACCCGTTAAGAATTTTGTATCCTTAAAAAAGGATATAATGAGTAACATAGGGAATATTAGTCATCATAATCATAAAAAAACAGTCAAATTTTTTATTCAAATTATCTTATGGAATTCCAAGCAATAGATCTGATAGGTGAGGTTCCCCAACCATTTCTAATAGGTGTAGGGGTAGAATAAGTTCCCATGATTCTACTAAAACCCATGATCACCCAAAAAAGGAAATTTTATACCTCTATTCTAATGAAATGACTACAATCACCCTCACATGATTTACCTTATAAATATCATGTAGGGGAGGGTTATCAATACACTGGTCAATCACTATGAGTAGAAATAAATCATACTAACAATAAAAATGGACTAAGGATGATCTAGAATCCATGGTTCCGCATTAAAACTACCAATATAAAAGACCCTACATGGGGGGACTGGTAGGGGGGAGGGGTGTCCAGGAGGGTCTGCAGGGGGGCATGGGGGTCTACTGGGGGTTGTGCAGGAGGGGGGGAAGGGGGTCTGAGTAGGATAAAAACTCATGTGGTTATTGATCCTCCTTCATCTACTTCCTACAAATAAATTCCACAGCCTCCCTAGCATTAGAAAAATAGTTGTTCACATTATAAGGGAGATTAGAGCCCCGTTCTAGTTCAAAACTTGCTCTCCCTCTCAACAACAACATGACTAATGAATTTGTAGATTCACCTATGGTACACCCATCCATACATTTGTTTATGCTTATTGAATTTTCAACTTGTATACTGGATACTTTTAGTCATTTTTTTCACCTGTAATTTTCATGTATTTGAGGATCCCTATAAGTCACAATTAAGAAACATAATCCTTGATGACATTGGGAGGTAATTACAATAAATTTCAACGCAATTATTCTTTTGGTCCTTTTGTTCGATAACCATTATTCTATTCTTTTTAGTACAAGCTTTTGAATTACATTTCCATTGGAACTCATTTTTCTAATATTATTTCTCAAATGCTGATGGTCCATATGAAATGTCTTCCTCCCCATGCATTCTTATAATCCTTTTATTAGTATAACTCATTCCAAATATATATTTATGAAGTTTTATCTATCTCAATGTCTTGACAATAACTGTATTTCATGTGTATATGCTTTATAATGATAGGTTGTGTCTGTGGATAGGGATGCATGCTATGCAGAGAACTAGAAAAAAAAACATAGCCCATGCTTGTGCATGTAAGAATATATATAAGTATCCTCTTGGGGTAGTTTTTTCATATATATCATTGGTGAAATTATTTCATTTATGTTTTCCATTTGAATCCTTACACCTCTCATTTGAGACACCACATGCATCTTCGATGATTTTTTTGAATCCCAGGGGGTGTGCAGGCTGGGGGGGCTAGTGCAGGCTAGGGGGTGGTGCATGCTAGGGGGGCTGGTGTAGGCTAGGGGCTGGGGGGCTGTACAGGGGAGGCTGTGTAGGCTAGGGGGCTAGGTGGAGGGGGAAGGGGGCAGGGGGTAGGGGGAAAGGTAGAGGGGGAAGGGGGAATGTCTGCAGGGTAAGGGGTAGGGAGCAGGGGGCAGGGGTAGGGGGAGGGTGGAGGGGGTAGGGTGAAGGGGGAAGGGGGAAGGGGAGAGGTTTGCAGTGCAGGGGGTAGTGGGAAGGTGGCAGGCAGTTGGTGGAGGGGGGTAGGGTGGAGGTAATAGGGGTATGGGGTAGAGGGCAGTTGAATGGGTAACCATATTTTTTTAAATTATAAAGTGTTATATAATGCATACAATTTTAATATGTTCTCTCACCTCATGTATTTTGGGATTTCAGTTTTTTTGACTCTATATTATGTTTTGAGTAGGGTGTTGGATCATTTTGTGTTGGTTCGGGGGGATTTGTTTCTCCTAATCGAGGTAAGGATTTAATGTTGTTTTTTGGTTTCTCACTATTTATGTAGCATCCTTTATGTGTTTTAATGTTCCTAATATCCGTTGTGTAGTGCATTGATCCATGCTCGTTGTTTTCATGTATCCAGGTTAAGGGAAACTTTCCTGTGTGTGCATAGGTAAGAAAGTATATGTATGTGGCTACCCCTGTTACGTGTATAGTCCACCATGGCAGTGATTATGCACGTATAGAGATATGTGTGCCCATGTATATATATAAATTCATACACTGGTGAGTGGAGACCGGTATATGCATATAAACATATGTGCAAGGATCCACTTGCACATGCTCATGGACATGCAGGTGTGTGCATAGGGTCTAAGTGTCCTTGAATGTGTCTGAAGGTGCATATACCTAGTGGGAGAGCAGAAATATTTAGTTAGAAAGCACAAAGATCTGAAGTTGATGTTTCGGTTCCACCGTGAGGTAGGATCCCTCTTCTAGCCTCTTTAATTCAAGAATGCTTTAAATTGAATTTAGCTTCATTCCTAATTCTGCTTAATTATATTGAATTTAATATATTGAATAAGTGTTATTTAATACAATTGTTTCATTTGATAAATAAAGTCATGTATTTATAATTAAACCCCTCAAATGGAGGTGCACTATCTGTGAAAACTCACAGTGATGGTTATGTTGATCTAGTTGCTTGAATTATTGAATTTAATTTGTGCTGAATTAGTTTTAGAATAAATGTTAAATATAAATAAATGAATTGTTTGATAAAGCAATCCCATGATTTTATAATAAAACCCCTCCAATGGTGTTGCACTATCTTTTAATCCAATGAGTAGTGATAATTATTTGTATAATGTTTAGATTTGGTTTGAGTGTTTCATATGCCTCTTTTTGGTGTTTGTTTTGTGGCTAGTACGTTTTTGTTTTCTTTGAATAATATAAATTGGATTATCATACTCATTTAACTCAAATGACATTTCCTGAGTAGGCATATTACTTGACCATACCACTTTAATTTTCACGCATTGAATATTATAAATAAAATTTCCATGTTTTTTCAAAGTGAATGAATTTTTAAATGGTTTGTGTAGGGTGTTAGATTTTTTTCCGTCATTTTTTGACCTTTAGACGTTGCATCATTGTGCCGCTCACTATAACCTTCAATGGCGATCCCTTGTAATATCATATTAAATAGTTGATCTGTACTATCATTTTCTGGTGGGGCGACAGTCGGAATGTTTCCCCACCTCCTCCTGCTCCCTTCATTCTTAGATAGAAGATTCTGCCCTGCAGATGTCGTTAGATCTGGCCAACATGCTGCGATCATTCCGCGGTCACGCTGCAGTCACGCCACAGTCACACCGCGGTCACATTGAAGTCAAGCCACGATCCCGCTGCGGTAATGCCGTGATTTGTCCCTGCTCCAGGATGACACCCTGTGGCGGTTCGCAGTGATAGTATTCCATGAGACTTGTGATCAATGTTGAGACAGAATAATCACAATTTCTACCGGTGGGGTGACGACCGAAATGTTGCCCTGCCTCCTCCTGTTCCCTTCACTCCTAGTCGGAAGATGCTACCCCGTGAATGTAGCTAGACTGGGCCAACACGCCGCGGCCCTGCCGCGGTCACACCGTAGTCACACCGCGGTCACACCGTAATTTGTCCCAACTCTATGAAGACACCCCACTTCAGTTCATAGTTATAAAATTCCTTGAGTCTTGTGATCAATCTTGAGACTGACTAATCACAATTTTTCCAACGGGGCGATGACCAGAATGTTTCCCTGCCTCCTCCCGCTCCCTTCACTCCTGGCCTGATGATACTGCCCCACAGATGTTGCTGGACTGATCCAACATGCCGCAGTCACTCCACGATCATGCAGTGGTAACAACGTGGTCACGCCTCAGTCACACCGCGGTAATGTTGTGATTTGTCCATGCTCCAGGATGACACCTTGCAGTGGTTTTCATTGATAGTATTCCATGAGTCTTTTGATCAATGTTCAGACTAACTAATCACAATTTCTATCGGCGGGGTGATGACCGGAATGTTTCCCCATCTCCTCCCGCTCCCTTCTTTCCTGGTCAAAAGATTCTGCCCTTTGAATATCACTAGACCGGGCCATCACGCCGCAGTCACGTTGCGGTCTGCTGAGGTCATGCCGCACTCATGGTATGGTCAAACCGCAGTCATGTCGTGGTCACGCCGCAGTCAGGCCATAGTAATGATATGATTTGTCCATGCTTCAGCCACATCTAGCCCACACCAGCCCCCTTCCACCTTCATTTTCGCCCGCTGCCACCAGCATTCCTGTCCGCAACAACCCCCCTTCCACCTTCAAATCAGCCCGCACCATCCCCCCAACACCTGAAACCATCCCCCTTCCACCAGCATTCTAGCCCTCTTCCACCTACATTCGAGCCTTCACCATCCCCCAACCACCTACAATCCAGCCCGAACTAGCCACCACACTAGCCACCACCCCCATCCTCCTACAAAACACTCATGACAGCCCTCTTCCACCTACAAAATAGCCCCACCCACCAGTTCCATCCCTCACCATCCCCCGACCTCCTACATCCCAGCCCGCACCAGCCCATGCCACATTCCCAACAGCCCCCATCCACCTGCAATCTAGCTCACACCAGCCCCCTGCCACCTATTCCAACCC
Source organism: Viscum album (assembly GCA_963277665.1). Taxonomy (NCBI): domain Eukaryota; kingdom Viridiplantae; phylum Streptophyta; class Magnoliopsida; order Santalales; family Viscaceae; genus Viscum; species Viscum album. The sequence goes on from OY728153.1 coordinate 906,242,928, forward strand.
GCACCGGCCCCCTACCATCCCCATGCCGCCTGCCTTCCCGCCCGCACCAGCCACTATAGCCCGTACCAGCCATCGCACCAGCCCCCAGCCTCCTGCATTCTAGGATGGGTGAGAAAAACTCCATGCAAATCACAAAAAGGAAATGTGAAAGAGGATCCCCTTTTCTGAGCCCTCTTTTTTCCAAAATGTGGCCATGTAAACTGCCATTAATGTTCACCGAGAACATTGGGGTAGAGACGCATCTATTAACCTAAGAGGAGAAACTAGTCGGAAATCTGAGCAGAACCAAAGCATCCCAAAAGAATTTCCAGCTAAACGAATTAAAAGCCTTGAATAAAACGATCTTGAAGGCACACCTAGTAACCCCAAAATCATGATGGTGGCCCCACAGTAATTTCTGGGTAAAAAGATTCTTAGGATGAATTGGTTTTGGTAATGATGTTTGAAGATATTTTTAAGCAGATTTAGATTTATAAGTCTCTTATGGTTATTTTTTCAACCATCCTACTAGAGGGTCCGAGTTATAAGTGGTGGAAGTCTATTATTTAGACAAAGCTACACAAAGACTGTTTTTGGAAAAGTTTCAAGGCATTGTTCATTTAGCATTCTTTCATAATGAAGTGAAGGTACTAATGGCTATAGAATTTTATAGGAGGGCCTGTCCAGGTGGGGTGTCCAAGGGCTGTCCGGGGGGGTGTCGGGGGGTCTATTGGAGGGGGGGTGCAGGTGGGGTGTCTAAGAGGTGTTGTCCAGGGGGGTGTCTAAGGGTTGTCTGGGGGGTCTGTAGGGCAGGGTGTAGGTGGGGTGTCCAAGGGATGTCTGGGGGGTGTCGAGGGGTCTGTAAGGAAGGGGGAGGGTACAGGTGGGATGTTTAGGAGGGGCTGTCCAGGGGGGTGTCCAAGGGCTGTCTGGGGTGGGGTTTCGGGGGGGAGTGGGTCTGTATGGAAGGGGGAAGGGTGCAGGTGGGGTGTCTAGAGGGGATGTCCACGGGGGTGTCCAAGGGATGTTTGGGGGGATGATTTGAAGAGATAAACCCACGAGCAATGGGACCTAACCTCATATAAATAATTATGATAATGATTTTTGGAAAGGTATTCCCAACAGCAATAGGTCTGAAATCATTTACATCCACAACATTTACCATCTTTGGGACCGGGGCAATAAAATTGGAGTTGATTCCATTGGGCACTGAGGCATGGTTAAAGAACTCCCTCATAGCGTTAAGGAGATAATCACAAACTATATCCCAGTAGAACATAAAGAATTAATATTTGACCTCATCAAGACCAGCCACACTATAAAGATTTAGAGAAAAAGGGAACTCTTAACCTCTTTCTCATGAAGAGATGCAACAAGGGAGATTGTTGGATTGGTGTAGCCCGATCCAGTTGGGCCGAATGCTTGTGGCTTGCAACTGTCGTGGGTCGAGCTCTGCGGTGAGATCATTTTGGGTTTAAGGGGGAAACGCGCCCTTGCTCCAGGGGTCCGGGGGAAGAAGGCCCCAATCCAAATTTTCAGGAATTGTAGCACCTTTGACCATTGTAGTAGTGCAGACTTTGGATTTCTCATTACTGTTTCACTTTTTACTTTCAGCTAGCAGGCACTAGAATATTGAAAACATATTGGATATGCATTATAAGATTGAAAAAGTTTATAATAATATTTTTTCATCTCTCCATACTACTAAAGAAATCTTCTCCTCCATGAATTGCTTGAGTAGAGTTGTCATCACATTCAATTGGTCAACCTATTCCTTGAAAACCTATTCTATAGACTCTCCCCCAATTAATCCTGATGAGATGAATGCACATAACCTATAACAACATGGAGATATTATGTGACTATAGACTAAATAAAATAAACATCAACTAAAGCCGAGGGAGGTGGAGCAGTAGATGTCGATGGAATAATAGGAGGTTCCTGATAACTCAAAATTCAACTGAAATCTAAAATAAGTCTTTACCTGAAATATTATAAATATACTTTGTATACAAAATATGAATGCACTGGGGAAACAAATCTCTCAAAAACATGTAAAGAAGCCACTACAGGTTATGATTTGGTAGTTACATCGATGGGGAAAGCCTGAATCTCACATGATTGGTCAATATGATTAAGTAAGAATCCATTAGGACATGTGCACGGGATGTGAAGGGGGGGCTGTCCAGGGGGTCCAGCAGGGGGGCTTCTGTCCAGGGTGTCCAATTGGGGGGGCGGTGCTTTCCAGCGGGTCTAGCTGGGGGGCTGCTGTCTAGGGGGGTCCAACAGGGGGGATGCAATCTATGGGGGTCTTGCAGGGGGGTTGTCCAGCGGGGTCCAACAGGTGGCTACTGTCCAGGGGGGCTGGGGCTGCTTTCAGAGGGGGTTGTTGTCTAGGGGGTCCAGCAGGGGGGAAAGGGATGTGAAAGGGGGGGTGCAAGTGTGTGTTTGCAAGGGGTGAAAGGGATGTGTGGGGGGTGGGGGGCTGCTGTCTAGGGGTTGCGGGGGGGGGGGGGGGGTTGCCTGGGTGCACCGGGGGGTGTCTAGCATGGGTGGTGCAAGGGGGGTCTAGAGGATGGGGGGGGCTGCCGTCTAGGGGGGGTCCAACGGTGGGGGGGTGGTGTTGTCCAGGGGGTCCTACAGGGTGGGTTTCTGTCTAGGGGGGTTCAGTAGGGGGAAGCTACTATCCAGGGGGGTCAAGTAGGGGGTTGCTGATTTCCTGGGGGTCCAGCGGGGGGAGGGGGGGTTGCTATCCAGGGTGGTCTAACAGGGGGTGGGGGGCTACTATCTAGGGGGTATAGTGGGGGAAAGGGGTGTGCCTGGGGGTGCAAGGGGGTGTGTGAAAGGGGTGAAAGGGATGTGTGTATGTGGGGGGGGGGGTGGATGCTGTCTAGGGGGTGCAAGTGGGGGGGGGGGGGGGTCCAGTAGGGGTGCAAGGGGGTGACTAGTTGGGTGGTGCATGGGGGGTCCTGCAGGGGGGTGCTATCCAGGGGGTCCAGTAGGTGGCTACTACTGTCCATGGGGGTCCAGCAGGGGGGGTGTCCAGTGGGGGGTGCTGTCCAGGGGGGCTGGGGCTGCTGTCCAGGGGGTCCAACAGGGGGTGCATGGGGTGGAAGGGATGTGTGTGTCTGTGTGGGGGGGGGGGGGTGTTGTCCAGGGGGTGGTTGTATAGTAGGGGTTCAAGGGGGTGTCCAATAGGGGTGGTGCAAGGGGGGTCCAGCAGGGGGGGCTGCTATCCAGGGGGTCCTACAGTGGGGCTTCTATCTAGGGGTTTCTATAGGGGGGTGGGGGGGTGGGCGCTGCCCAAGGGGGTCCACCAGAGGGGGTGCTGCTGTCTTGTGGGGTCCAGGATGGGGGGGTGTTGTCCAAGGGGTCCAGTAGAGGGGTTGGGGGGGCTTCTTTCTAAGGGGGTCCAGTAGGGGGGGCATGGTGTGTACATGGGGGGTGCAATGGGTGCAAGGTGTGTGTGTGTGGGGGGGGGGGGGGGCTGCTGTCCAAGGGGTTGGTTTTTTTATGAAATGGGAAGGGTTTTAGCCATGGTTCATTGAACCGTGGCTGGTATTGTGGTGGATATAGGGCCAAAACTATATCCACGGTTAGAAATAGAGGCTATAGGGCTATATCCATGGTTTGTAACTATGGATATAGGGCTATATCCACAATTTGAAACCGTGGCTATAGGTCTATAGTGATAGTTGAAACCGTGGCTATAGGGCTATAGTCAGGGTTCGAAACCTTGGCTATAGGGCTATAGACATGGTTCGAAACCATGGCTATAGGGCTATAGACATGGTTCGAAACCATGGCTATAGGTTTGGCCCTACATACATGAAAATACCAGCCACGGTTCAATGAACTGTGGATATAACCTATAGACACAGTTTTTGGGCTAATAGCCACGGTTCCAAACCGTGGCTATAGACTAATTTTCTAGTACTGATATATATATATATATATATATATATTAGTGTGTGTCTGTATTAACAAACTGATATATATTATTTATATATTCTAACATATGAATATACATATGAATATATAATATATTTGAATATACAGAAATATATATAATTATACTTATAGATACACATAATATATATATATATGTGTGTGTGTGTGTGTGTTGTATATATGTATTTATTTGTTGATTTACACACACACACAAAAACATATTTTATAAATGTATTTAAAAATAATCTTATAAACATATTTTAATGTACGAATAAATATACGGATAAAAAAATATAAATATATATATAAATAAGTAGATATAAATATAAATATATAAATATAACTAACTATATCTATTAATATATATATATATGAATATATATACCTAATTTAATTTATGAATTAATATAACTATATAAATAAATAAATTAATTAATTAATATAACATTAAAGGGAGAACCTAACAGGATAGATGAGTGGTAAACACTAATACACATATACCCATTCACACCATTAAAAATGGCCTTTAACAGAGCTAAAATCATTGTTAATCAGAGATATGATAAGGGGAGCCTTTATCAATGCTATTTTTAGCACTGATAAAGGCCTAGACTCATGCAGTGTGCATTTAATATAAGAACACACCCAGAATAAAATTTGCAGTTTAAGCAACACACACCAGACACAAACCTGCTATATACATTTAATTGATATCATCAATATAAAAATGTCCACCAATGGTATTTAGAAAAAAACACTACTATTTATATTTCCAACAAAATTTTTGTATAATTACACGTATAATTGTCCATGAAACATTATAAAACATTAATATTTCATATTTTGATTCCCATGATCCCCTCTCAAAAATGTCCGCCCAAGGTATCATTTTCCAAAAAAATAAACTCAATCTGAGAAAAAGATTCCACTTATATAATAAAAAATATTATGTTATTATTATAATAAATAAATAAATTAAACATTAATATGAAATAACACATTAATAAAATGTCCATATTTAATAAAAATGAAACATTTGGAGTCTTACCGGTCATATCATGTGTCCTATTGATATGGGGTTGATTCCTATATGTTGAAATGAGTTATGGATCATTTTATTAAAATATCAACACAATCCGAATGCATTTTCTTGGTTTTGAGTATGTCACATTTTCTTTTACTAAAATTAATGTTAATTTTAATAAATTAAACATTTAGAGCTATACTGGCCATACTGTGTGTCATATTGAGGTGTAGATAGTTCCTACCAATCACAAATTATTAGTGGATAATTTTCATAAAATATCAAAACAATATGAATTCATTTTCTTGGTTTTTAATATGTCCATTGTGTTTTTTACTAAAATATCATTTCAATCTGGAAACATGCATTTAGATTCACACTGGTCATATCGTGAGTCAGTTTGATGTGAGACTACATCATACACATCAAAATGTCTTATGAATCATTTTACCAAGTTATCAAGAAAAATAGAGCATGTTTTCTTGGTTTTTAGTGAGTGACACATTTTGAACTAAAATGTAAATTTTAAATTGATAAGAGACAATATTAGTCATACCGATCACTCCATGCATTAGATTGAAGTTTTGTTGACTCCTACATGTCACAAATTACTCAAGGATAATTGGACTAATGCATCAAAACAATCTGAATGTATTTTATCAGTTTTCAGTATGTCCTTTATTGTTTTTACTTATATTAATGTTAATTTTAAATAAAAATAGACACTTTGAGCTATACCAACCACAACATGAATATTATTGAGGTTTTGTTGATCCCTAATCATCAAAAATAACTAATATATCATTTTCATAAAATATCAAAACAATATGAATGTGTTTGATCAATTTGCAGAAGGTCAGTTATTGTTTTTACTTAAATTAATGTTAATTTTAAATAAAAAGAGACACTTTGAGTGATTCATATCATAATGTGTGTCATATTGAGATGATATTGATCCATTCAAATCATAAATGACTAATATATAATTTTTCTAAAATATAAAATCTTTAAAATTGTTTTTTATTGGTTTTTAGTATATCATTTTTTGTTTTTTCTTAAATTCATAGCAATTTTAAATAAAAAGGGACACTTTGAGTTATACCAGAAAAATCATGCATCGTATTAATGTATGGATGAGTCATACATGTCAAAAATGACTAATTTATCATTTTAATTATGTATAAAAACAAAATGAATTTGGATTCTTAGTTTTCATTATGTCACTTGTTCTTTTTACACAAATTAATATCAATTTTAAATAAAAAGACAAACTTTGAGTCATATAGGTCACACCATGCATCTTATTGAGGTGAAATTGAATCCTACACGTCATAAATGAATCATGGATAATTTTCTTAAAATATAAAAAAAATAAAAAGACATTTTCTCAATTATCAGTATGTCACTTGTTGTTTTTTACTTATATTGATGAAAATTTTAAATATAAAGAGACACTTTGAGTTATACCAGACACACCATGCATCGTATTGAGGTGGGGATGATTTAGATGTTATGTTTTATGATTCTTACATAAATAAATATTTTACCTTGAGATCCATGTTGTGAGGGATGATAAATTACTTTCCTGCTTGTGGAAATTTTTCAGGATATAGCATTAAATGAACTAAAGAGTGTCCTCTTTTTCAAAAAGGTACATATTAAATTAGGTTCAAACATTCATCAAATATTACTTTTCTAGAATATTTTAGATTTATACCCTAATCGTATAATTACCTATATTAGGTGACATCATTATATGGATGTTCATAAGAACTTACAACACCATCTCCCATAATAGTTGTTCAACTGTTGGATAAAGTAAATGATATGGACACTACTTTGGGTAAACCATTTTTAAAAAACCTTATAAAAACCGGTTGGAAATTGTGATCAGTTTTTTGTTTGACTTATTATTCAAGAATTTTCTATACACCTGAAATTTTCTTGATGTTATTCATTTTGAAAAACAATTATGTGAATGTTTCATCGGTAAATTGTAAAATGCACCGAGAAAAAAAAGGATGGAATTAAGGCTAGGTTGGAGGTGGTTCACATGGGAATATGAGAAGAGTTGGTGCCTATGAAGGGTGAAAAATGAAATCTTCATCCTCTACTTGATTACACTCTTTCTAGGTAAGAGAGATATTAGTTTTTCAACTTCTTGAATAACGTAATGGTTCCATATGGGTATTCATCGAATATCAAGAATATTGGGTCAATAAATGATTTGATGTTAAAGGGTCTGAAATCACATGAATTTCATATTTTCATGCAAGAACTAATTATTATAGATTTACGTTTCATTATTTCCAATAACACCCTTCATACATTAACCAAGATTTGTTTCTTCTTCAATGCTATATCCAGCAAAGTTATAGATCTGATGAAATTTTCAACTATGGAAATATAAATTATCATCATATTATGTGAATTGGGAATGTTCTTCCCATAAAAATTCTCTGATATTAGGGTTCACATTATGGGTCACTTAATGAGTGATATTAGACTATGTGGACCTATACATTATATATTAATATACCCCATTGAATGGTAAATGAAGCTTTTTTAAATGGTATGTAAGGAATAGAATTTAACAAGAGGGATTTATTATAGAGAGATATATTGTTGAGGAAGCCATTGAATTATTTACAGAATACATATCAGGTGTGGAAATATTTGTTCTACCAAAATATCATCACACAGGGATGCTTGCGGGTGAAATAATTTTTCAAAGAGATGTTGCCAAAATCAATATTGTAGATTAGAAGAAGAACCACCATTACATTTTTCATAATGATATAGAGGTTCCACCGAATGTTGAAATACACAATGAAAATCATAGGCATTTTAATCCATCAAGGGATGAATGTTAGAAATCAAATACACATAGTCAACAGTTTATAAAATGGTTTTAGGACTATATTTTTAACGAGTCAGATGAAAATCCATATTCAATTTTAGAATGAATTAGATGGTTTTCAGAGGACCAAGTGTGTATGTATTATATTACAATGGTTCTGTAATTAATGGATATACATTCTATACAAATGGACATGATTAATACAATGCCATAAAAAATAGTGGAGTTACACTTGTGGATGAAGCAATGCATGTTTCTAATACTGAGGAAGAAATATAATTTAAATGAATATGTCATACATAGGCGTCATAAAACAAATATAGGAGTTGGATTATACAAAATTCCCATGTACTGATTTTTCAATTCAAGTGGGTTGATAATAGTTGTGCAATTAAAATAGAATAATTGAGATTCATGAAAGTAGATTTCAGTAAGTAAGTGTACAAAGATGAACCGTTTATAATATAATCATAGGAAGTACCATTATTTTATGTTCTATATCCTTTAAAGTGAAAGTTTTCAATTGTTATGTTATCGACCAAAACCACTGAAGGGTCAGATGAAAATTAATAGAGTATTGAAACATTCATTTGGACTCTGTAATCATTTTAGAGTGGTCCTAATATAGATTATCTTTTTATGTTAGAGGAGACCACAATGAAGGGATTTTGATAGTCGATAAAGGGGTTAAATCCCTTCATACTTTAAAAATACGGAGATTAATAATCAAGTTATATTTTCTGTAATATACATTGTGTAACCTCATGTTATTATCTATTCACTATTATATTTATGTTGTCTAAATTAAATGTTAAAAAAATTGTGTAGATAATGAGTTTTACACATGTTGGTGCTCCTAATCCTGAGGAACAATAGGTCTTTCAATCTAATGTTGCTCACAGTATAGAAGAACAACGACCTTCTATATGTGATGGTGCTCCCAATCTAGAGGAATAATAGGTTTCTCATCATGTTTCTACTCTCAGTGCATAAATTCAATGAAAATATAAACATGATGATGCTACTGATCCATATAATTAATATATTGATGAGTTTGAAACCAAAGAAATTGAAGGTGACGAAGGAGCAATGATGCAGAAAAAATAAGAGTTCCATAGTTTGATGGTGTTAGAAAAAATCTTTAAGGTGAAAATAAAATTCCTCAAATATGAGGTCGCATGGAATGTACGAGTACATCATTTTAACCCCCAAAAGGCCATATTCAGTAGTTACATTTGAAACATCACTCAGTAATGTGTTCCAATGGATGGAAATTCATGGCACCATGTTGGGACCGTTATTAATACATAGATTAGGGAAGATATTATGGTAACTTTATGACATAATTTCATTATTTTTTGAAAAAAATAAAATAATGAAATATAGAATTAATCTAAATGATCCAATGAAGTGTGAGTTTATCTTAGATGAATCCCATAAGAAATATGTATTAATGATTTGTGGAAATATTTATAGAGGCTTTCACACAATTCAAATGAGACATAATATTAATGATACTGAAGGGAAAATAAAACCACACAAACTGCTTATGTATGCACACCTGATAACCCAAGATGCATGGGATGTGTTTACTGGACATTGTGCGGTTGTGTCTTTCAATGTACATTATAGATAGTAATACATTTTTTGGCAATACATATATTCATCACATTGATCAATTTTTTTTATTAAATAGAAACCGAGGGATGAAAATTAGGGATGGGCAGAAAAACCAATGTACCCCTACCAAAAAGTAAGGATGGGGTATGCTTCACTTGAAAAACTGTTATGTATTTAAAAAATTTTGTAACACTTTTATATGTCATGAAACAAAAAAAATAATTATGTTACTCTGTTTATAGAAAGATTGATAAACACAAATCACAACCAATTTCCATCTCATGCCATGTGTTTTGGAGGGTGGAATGTGTAAATAAAGACATGATACTAATAGATGAAAATACACAAAATGGTGGGACACATGTGTATGTATGGCATAATAATTTTTTTGATTTAAATCTTTATTCAATAACAATGATTACTTATTTTCCTATATTTTCTATATCAATCAGTCATAGGAATCATCAACAACTGTCCTGGATGAACACCTACTATCAGTGGCCTTGAAGCAGATAGAACAGTATGGTCACGTCATAGGTGCGAGTTTTAGTGTGACACCCCGAATATATTTTGATAAAAAAAATAAAAGGATAAATATAATGAAATAATATAAAAGAAAAAATACTAGTTAGACTTGATGAAAAACTACAACGGTCAAGAGAGTTACTAGAAACAATTATGGGGTTAAGAAAAGAGAAACAACAAACTCAAGAACAATCATTTCTTGAATATCCTGCCCCACCCCGACCACCTTTGAGGTGAGCCATTCAACTCAAAGAGCAATATTTTCCAAGGTAATAAATTATCTAATAATTTGTTATAATAAATTTAAATCATATATACACTGATACCTTTCCTGTACTAATATTATATTGGGTGATAATGACTATGATTTATATCTATCAACACCCAACCATTTATATGTAGAGAGGGATACAATGTTCAATATTCAAAATGACATGCTACACAATAGAAAAATTCCAATAGGTCATGTGAGAGTGTTGAGTAGGATAGACCATGAGTTGAGAACTGAGCTACTTATTTCAATTTATGAGAATGGTATTCATAAGGTTGACCAAACTGTTGGAACATTAATTTCTTTTCCTTCACATCTTGTAAACATACATTTCTACAAGGAGGTATTCATTTACAATTTTTTTTTCTTACTAAAACTTTAACAATTAATGAAACAAGGTCTGAACCGAAAAATATTATTAAAGAAAATCAAAGGAAATGGGATGATTCAAAAGGTCGACACAAAAACATATATAGGATCAACCAACCGATAAAAAAGATCTTCTAAAAGCACATTTAACCTTCCCATTAAATATTCGTATTTACTAACATTGATGGTCCATACGGTTTAAAAGTTACAAAGTGGTAGTATTCACGTAGTTTATTTTGATGAAAAAATGTATATAGAGTAAGTTACTAACTACATTTCTTCTATTAATTTAGATTAAATCCTCAACTATGAATGTCTATGAGCCTTAGTTGTAAATTTATACATGAGGTATGTTTTCATGATATAACTTTCCAAAATATGACATACAATGTTAATTTCGACCAAATAAATTTCATATTTTTTTGTCAGTGTATATATCATTACAAATTAAAGGGATTTACCCAAAAAAAATTGACTCTTTAGTCCTCACATCCCCTCTACAAACGAAACAAAAATAAAATCCAAACAAGTGGATTATATATTGGAAAACCTAGGGAAATAGTTTGAAAGAAAACATTGTGATGAAATACTCTTCTTAATACCAATGATTCATGGATAAAACTCTCTAACTTAATTATGTAAAACTCATTTTTAAATTATTTCATTAATTATTCATTGATTAGGAAACACTGGATGCTTATTATTGTCAATTTAGATACTCCAAGTATTTATTTCTTGGATTCACTCCATGTATTACCCACAAACAGACCAAATATGATGATGTTTTTCAATTTTTAATACACTACATCAAACATTTTAGAAATAGAATCCATGTTATGTAATTTATATTATGTTTTAATTAAGATTATATTATTATATGGTGGTGTGTAAATATTGTCTAAATCATGGCATGAAGACAAACATTGCACACAAGGACCTTGAAGATTTCTAAAACTTCATAAGTATTAGGGTATATATAATAATATTTCACTATAAAAACACATATAAAAAAATTAATTATTTTCCTCAATATTTCTACAGTGTATGAAACAAGAAAATGGAAAATATTGTGATTATTAGGATTGTAAATTTATGAGAGAGATCATATTCCATAAAAAATCTTACATCCCCAAATATATATTTTCGATGTTAATTACTACTTCATTTAAAGTATTTATTAATATTTTGTATATTTATATATTTTTAGTAATATTATAACTTTTGAAAAAAAATCATATTCAGAAGATGATATAAATTTTCTTAGAAACAAATGGGCACCATACCTGATTACTGAATGTATACAAATACCATAAAGATGTGACTTCTAAAGAAGTAATGGATTGTTTCATATTTATGATTAATTTATTTATTTTTAGTATTACTCACATAAGAAATTTTTTCTCATACTATAGGATTCCATGGACGTTTGGATTGTTTTGAAACATTGGGTCATATATGAATCAAAAATGCCTCAATCTGATATATGGTGTGATTGGAATGAATCCAGGGGTGTCTTTTTATTTAAATTTACATTAATGTTAGTACAATATACAATTCACATATTCTAAACTGAAACAAAGAATTCATATTGTTTTGATACTTTAGTCCAATGATCCATAATACATTTAAGATCTATAGGAATCAACTGCACCTCCATATGGAACACGCTGTGACCAGTATGAATCAAAGTGTTTGTTATCAGTTTAAAACAGACATTTTACTTCAAAATTTGTCACTCACTGAAAATAAACAAAACACACTCATTTATTCTCTATAATTTAGGAAATTGATTTTTAAATCATTTTTGATGTGTAAGAATTGGTCTCATGTAAAACTGATACACGATGTGACCAGTATGATTAAAAGTGTGTATTTTTAGTTTGAAATAAAATTTTAGTTAAAAAGAGAAGGGACATACTAAAATCCATGAAAAAGTATTTTTATTGTTCTGATACTTTTGAAAAATGATACATGAGTCCTTTTGGACGTGTAAAAATCATTCACACCTCAATATGACGTATGATGTGACCGGTATGACTCCAAGTGCGTCTTTTTATTTAAAATTGACAACAATTTTAGTAAAAAATAACAAGTTGCATACTAAAAAATGATAAAAAAAACATTCGAATTGTCTTGATAATATAGGGAAACAATCCATGAGTAATTTAGGATCAGTTGGAATCTTTCACACCTCAATCTGATGAATGGTGTAACCAGTATGACTACAAGTGCATCTTTTTTATTTAAAATATACATCAATTTTACTAAAAAAGTATAATTGACTTAATCAAAACCAAAAAACGCATTCTAATTGTTTTGTTATTGTAAAAAAATGATCTATGAGTTATTTGAAATGTGTATGAATTAGCTTCAAAATAATCTCAGACATGGTGTGATCGGTATGACTCTAAGTCCGTATTTTTATTTAAAATTGACATAATATTTTAGTATAAATGAGAAAGTTATGTATTTTAATCTTATAAAACTCATTCATATTGTTTTGATACATTAGGGAAATGATTCATCAGTCATTTGGGACATGTAAAATCATTCGAACTTAAATCAGAGGTATGTTGTGACCAGTATGACTCCATGTGTGTCATTATTATTTAAAATTTACATCCATTTTCGTAAAAAAACTAACCTACTAAAAACCATTAGAATGAATTAGTATTGATTTGATACTTTATGAAAAAAATTCAAGATTCATTATAGATTTTTAAGAATTATCCCAATCTCAATATGACTCATGGTGTGACCAATATGACTACAAGTGTGTCTTTTTATTTAAAATTGATATTAATTTTAGATAAATGAAGAAGTGTCTTACTAAAAATTAAGGGAAAATTAAATTATATTTTTTTGATACTATAATAAAATGATCCATGAGTTTTTTGGGATGTGTATGAATCAACTACACCTCAATCCGAGTCATGGTGTGATCGGTATTACTCCATGTGAGACTTTTTATTTAAAAATGACATTATATTTAGTAAAAAAATTATGTGTGGTATTGAAAACAAGAAAATGAAATCCTATTATTTTTAAACTTTTTGTAAATGATCCATGTACCATTTGGAACATGTATTAATTAGTCAAAACACAATATGAGGCACAATGTAACAGCTATGAATCCAAGTGCGTCTTTTTCATTTTCAATTTACATCAATTTTAGTAAAAAAGAAAACTGACCTAATCAAAACTGAGAAAACATATTTGAAATGTTTTGAAACTTTAATAAAATGATCCATGATGCATTTTTACTATTATGAATCATCCCCACCTGAATATGATGCACGGTGTAACTTTTATGACTATAAGAACGTCTTTTTATTTAAAATTTATGGCAATTTTAGAAAAACGAAGATGTTTCTTACTGAAAACCGAGAAAATGAATTTGGAATGTTTTGATACATCAGATAAACATTTCATGAGGTATTTGGGATGTTTAAGAAGTATCCACACCTCAATATGAGGCACGATGTGACTGGTATGACTCTAAGTGTGTCTTGGTATTTAAATTTGACATCGTTTTTATTAAGAAGGAAGAAGTGATGTACTATCAATCGATCAAAAGAATCTTGATTGTTTAGATATATTAGGGAATTTATAAATGAGTTATTTTGGTTTTTTAGGAATCACCTGCATCTCAATACAATGCACGGTGTGGCTAGTATGACTCAATGTGCCTGTTAATAGTTTAAAATTGACATTTTAGTTCAAAACATATGTTACTCACTGAAAACCAAGAAAATGAGCTCTGATTGTATTAATATTTTAGGACATCAATTAATAAGTCATTTGTGACATTTAAGAAGTATTATAATGTAAAAAACACATGATGTGTCATGTATGACTCAAAGTACATGTTTCTAGGTTGAAATGACAATTTAGTAGAAAGCACAAGTAACATACAAAAAACCCAAAAACCGTATTATAATTATTTTGATACTTTAGGAAAATGATCCTTAAGTAATTTTTGATATAAAAGAATCATCTGTACCTCAATCCCCCACATAGTGTGATCAGTATAACTAAAAATTAGTCTTCATTTAAAATTGACAGTAATTTCATTAAAAAGAACAAGCGACATAATTAAAACTTAGAAAATATTTTTGAATTGTTTTGATACTTTAGGATAATGGTCTTTACCTCATTTGAGACATGTTGGAATCAGAGGAACCTTAATATAATTCATTGTGTGACCGGTATAACTCAAAGTGTGTTTTTTATTTAAAGTTATAATTATTATAATATATTAATTCATAATAATATTTATTTTATATCTCTATAATATTACTAACATAATATTAGTTTTATTATATAAGTGGATTCTTTTAATCTGGTTGAGGTGATTTGTTCAGCAACAGATACCATGGGTAGACCTTTTTGAGATGGGATCACAGGTGCCAAAGAGAAAAATTAATGATTTAAATTGTTTGCAGATAGTAATTGTAAATGTAATTATACAAAACAATGTTTGAAATGTATATAGTAGTGTATTTTTTAATTATGATGTAAAATGTATTTCCCTTAAATTATATATTTTATGTATAGGAGTTTGTGGTATGATTTTTTTGTGTACATGAGATTTTTAGGGTGTTTTTATACAAACAACACAATGTTGAAGATATGGAATTTATCAATGCTAAACTATCATTGATAAAGGGCCCCTCTATTTAAAAGCGCTATAATTAACAATTTGTTTTATCATTTTTAAAAGTATTTTTTCACTATGTGAAAGATCATAATATTAGTCGTGTAAATAAAAACAATTATAACCATAATCAAATTATAACGATATGAAATTTATAATCATAATTAAATTACTACAAAAAATTAATTACAATCATGAAAATTTATAACAGATAAATATGTGTGTAAGAAAAAATAAATTAATGAATATATTTTGTATAAAAAAATAATGAATAAATATACTAACCATAAAAAACAAAAGTATAAATTTCAAAATATAGAGATTCAGGTAGAAGATCCATGAATAATAGTGCCAAAATTGAGATAGGCAATCTTCAGATTGCAAGCAATGAAAAACTGGTTTAGATGAAAATAGATTTTAATGGATGATAATGGTAGAACTTGAGTGAGATAAATGGCATGAAACATTTGTGGGAGAAATGCGGACGATCATGGTGGAATGTGAGTGAATCATGGCGAACAGGACAACAAGGGGAAGGGATGAAAAAGGTACAGAAATATAGTTGAAGGAAGGAGATGGGGCATAACCATGTATCACGAATGATAGGGTTTCAATAGATTAGGAATCAAAATAATGAGTATAAAATATAAACTCGTATATTTTAAATTTTATAAAATGTTTTAAGGTTTCTTTTGAAATGAATCCTCAACATAGATATCATCCAAATACAAAGTACATAAGTCTAAGGGAAAAGATGAAATTCAACTATTTGACCCTCAATAACTCCCAAAAGCATCTCTAAAATGAGCCGCACAATTTTCCTCCATCCCATCAAAGGAAAAACAACAAGAATAGAATAAAGGAACCAATGATCTGATGATGTCGATAATAGACCCAAAGGATTGGTGGCTACCTTCATCCTCCTCCATCACTTTGATAATAACATGACAATCAGATTCGACTACAATATCCTTCCAGATAAGAGACGAAATGAACTTCATACCCATCGAGATAGACATGGCCTATCCTACATTAGGAGACTAATAATCAATATTTGAGAAATAACAAGTCACAATAATAGAGTCTTCATGGTCCTGGAGAACTCCCACAGGGTCAGCGAATCCATCACCTAGAATCCCTACGTCAGTATTATGTTTGAAAACACACTAAGGGGGAGGAAACCATCAGATAAGAGTGGGATGAAAAATTATTTCATAATTGATGTTAAAAAAACATTTTGAAGTCTCTTATTGCATAAACGATGTAAAAAAATCACACTAACATAGCTTTAGCAATGGTTATCCATTAACCGATGATAAAACTCTCTTAATGAATGTTTTAACATTATTAATGTGTAAATGAACATTCATGATGAATACATAACATATATGTATGTCAATTATACTCACAAATTAATATTTTTATTGACCAAATTCATTGAAAACAAATATTTATTTAAATATATATTTATTTATTTATAATTATAATTCTAAATATGAAAATTAAAAAATTATTTAATTATATTTATAAATATAATAAAAATAAAGAATATAATAAATATATTTACTATTTAAAAAATTATTGTAATATTATAATTATTTAAATATATATTTATTTATTTATAAAGTTATAAATATTTTTAAAAAAATTATATATATATTTGAATTATTAAAAAAATTATATTAATTATAAAGATACATTATTTATTTAATGTAGAAAAATAAAAATTACTTTTGAATATAAATATAATAATTTCATATAAAGTAATAATATTTATTATTAAAAACATTTATTAGCCTTAATAATAGAGTTGTTCATATATTATAAGGTTTCACCTAAATTAATACATTTTTTAAAACATTGGTAAAGATGACAGGGTCTGGCTTTCCAAGATTCATAACTAGGTCTCTCAATGGTGGATGTTGAGGACACTCGTACACCATCTCCTGTTCATTCCCATCTTTTCTGATGAATCCCCACCATTCGGTGCTCTCAAACTTAATATTAACACGATGACACTGTGAGATGGTGTTGTTGACTTTAATGAAATCCTCAGGGATCACACTGGCTCTATTATTACGGCTCTTCATTCCTCATGCATTGTGGGTTTGTCTCCTCCTTTGGAAAAGGCTATCACAATTTGGAAGGGTTTGCAGTTCATCATGTCTCTTGGATGGATAGATGTTTTGTTCAAATATGATTATTATGTTATCATCAACGAACTAAAGGAGGATGGAGGTAGCCTCCATGCCTATGGGTCCATTATTGACATCATCAAATCTTTAGTCCCTTTTTCTCTTGGTTTTTTGTTTTTTATGAGGATTGTGTAATCAAGTGTCTCTTTTATTGCTGCTGTTGAGAATCATTGGGTGCATATTTGATGGATTTCATCTTTTCCTTTGGAATTATGTAATTTGGATTTGGATAAATCAATGTATGTGTTTTCAATATAAAATTGTCATTTTAGTTTAATGATATAATTATTTACAATTAGTTAAATAATTAAGAAAATTAATAACTGATAATATCATTAATATATTCAGTAATTGCTAATATAATTTATAACAATATTAAATTAACAATGTAATTAATAATTTACAATATAATTATTAATTTAAAATATAATTAACAATTAATAATTAATTTAAAATTTAAAATATAATCATTAATAATTAAATTAGTAGTATAACTGATAATATCATTAATATATATATTAATTAACAATATAAATTATCAAATGTGAATTATATAACATTTAAATTAAATTTTCCCCATTTTTTATGAACTGCTACTAAGATAAAAATTGGTTTTATCGGGTAGACAAACCTTTTTACAAGGTTTTATCATTGGAGGAAGCCTACTAATGCAAAAAAACATTAAATTTTTAAAAAATTCCACCGTAAGTATTTTGATCAAAAATTAAAAATTATATATAAATCCTTATATTTTAGAAAAAAAATTATTTGAAAAAAATATATAAATTTATTAACAAAAATGTACTGTTTTTTTGTTAAAATATGTCTCATAAGTTATTTAAAATATTGAATTAAAAAATAAAAAATAAAAAATATAGTTATTTTATCAACTTTAGTTATTAAAATTGATAAAAAAAACCAAAAAAATTGGTTATTAACCAATTAATTTTTTTACTAACAAATAATCATTTTAGTATAACAGTTTGGTTCTACTTTATTAGTTTTTCAATTAATAGTTCTGTTAACCACTTATTTTTCCACCCCTAAGCACCATTACAGATTGTGGGGAGTGGGGGTATTCTCTAAAATATGTTATTTCCATTTACAAGTGGTTAGATAAAAAATTACAAGATTAAATATATATATATATATATATATTAAATATTGTATAATGGTTGATGGGAGTGAAATGTTATATTATTGAATTAAAATCAACATTAAATATTATATTCCAGTCAACTATTCTAAAAATCTATTATATACTAATTAATTCAAATTCAACAGAATTATTATAATTTATAGCTTTGATAGCGAGGTTGAAAATGTTCATTAAAAATCACCCAAAATTTGGGTTTTTGACTTGTCAAGTACCCATGAAATTTGGGATACTTAAATCCCAACTCGTTTAATTTTTTTTCAATCTCTAATCCATTTATAACCCATTTATTTTTTAACTCATTATTTTTAAATATATTCAATTATATTTTGAAATATACCCAAACCGATTTAATTAAAGAGACTTTTATTATTAAAAAGATTAAACATTATTTATAAATCTAAAATCAATTGATATTAAAGAAAAATAATATTTTTTTAATTTTTTTTACATTATAAAATAAATCATTATTCAGTTAATGATAATTAATTTAATATGATTTAGAATTTTTAATTTTTTTCCTAAATTTAATATTAACAATACTCAAAATACATAAACAAATTGGATAGTTTTACTATTTTTTAATATTCAGTCAATAAATTAATTATAATTAAAAAAATATGGTTTGTTACTTCCTCGATATCAATCAATGTTATAAATAAAAGATTTGTCTATCCCACCTTTCTAGTTATTAATGTACGAGCTGAATGTTTGTGGAGGGAATGGAAAATATAAAGGAATATGTTACTATATAATAGGGGAAGGTGTGTTTTCAAACTCTAAGCCTCAGACTTGATTACCCTTTTCTCTAAAACCCCTCACCCCCCAATGATGATAATGAAGATGTTACAGAGTTGAATGATTAGAACCTTGTGGAAGTCATGTTTTGGAGGAAAATCATTAGAAATTGTCAAAAAAATCTAGAGTAGTCACTTGGAGTCCCATGACCCCTGATGAAGCTAACAATGAGGTCTTCAATAGAAAAGGTTATCACCAATGTGTTGATATTATCCCAGCATAGAATGGAGGAATCCTACAAGGGACCCTGTCCAACATTCCCTTCGCCTAGGAGCACATCCCCAGGGTACCTAATAATGGAGATCTAAAACATACCCCAACCCCAGAACCGTAGAACCCCGGGGTGACGACACTTGTGGATGATTTTTATGGCAGGCAGTGTACAACCGTCCTAGTCACCTCAGAACACTCCTCGGTGGTACCCAAGCAAGGAAATATCAAAGGTACCACAACTCCTGCACCAAAAATCGAAACTCCCTAGGGGTACCCAAGAACGGGGATCCCAAACATTACCTAACTCCCTAGGGCACCCAATATGCATGAATGAACTCCCCAACATGAAATGTACTGGATTTTTTCCAACCTATTCTAATAGGCCAACGATTATCATAAGAAATTATTCTCCATTAGGCCATGTTTTTAAGAATGGTTACAATGGATGGTGGTGTGCAGTCCTCCCCCTCACCTGGGAACACTCCCAATGGGGTGTCTAAGGAGATCCAGAAGTTATACCAATCGGGGAGGTCCTAGTGGAGGTGGAATGTGGTTGAGGCGGGATTTAGATGTGTTGACATGTGTGGTAAAGTAAAATACAATTGCTCTATGAGGTCATAGAATAGGACGAACGTGGCATAAGAGTGATGTGCATGTGTCATTGTAGAGGGAAAAGCATGCTACAATCACTCCAGGATTTCATAACGGAGGCAGAGTGTGGTTGAGACAGGATGTGGATGTTATGACGTGCGGGGCGGTCATGGAGGGGCAGAGCGCAGTCACGGTGTGTGGTCTTGGATAAGGTGGAATGTGGTTGAGGTGGGGATTCTTTGCGGCTAACCTTCATCAGTGAGGACATATAGGTCATGGAATTGAGGCGGAGACAAAGCTAGTGTGTGGGTTAGTAGGGCTTTAGCAGTCCAGTGTATGATAATTTTATCAGGTTCAAATCCAAGAGGAGTCAGGGGTGGGCTTGTAGGTGTAGGTTGGTGTTTCACTATTAAAGGGCGGGGGGTGTGCGACTAGCGCGGTTAAATGGGTGGTAGTGGTGCACGTGGGTGGGTATTACTAGCACCGTTGAAAGGGGGTCAGGTTCTATTAAAAAGGGATGGGTCTACCCTTTGATTTACAATTGTTTTTAATGTTTTTAATTTTATAAGTGATTTTTTTAGCACTGATAGAAGGTTCATTTATCAACTATTTTTTTAGTGTTGATAAAAGGGACCCTCTTTTAATATCACCTCGACTATCAACCCTTTTAAATTGGTGATAATGTTATTTTAGCGTAGATAAAACTCAGTTTCGTAGTAGTGATTGTTGTATAGTTTCATTTGAGCACATCAAATTTCCCGATCATGAAGGGGTCCGTTGTGTTAAATATATTTGTGTGGGAAACCCTTGCCTCATGGATTGGGGTTAAGTAGTCCTAATAATATTTATATAGGCATGCACTTGTGCATGAAGATACCACACCAACAGACCAAGAAATTTGGTGTATATATATTTTCATATCCCGAGATATATCTTAGAGAAACCTTCTAAACATCGGCGTTGACATCATTTATTATTTTTAAATTAAACATGTAATTAAAAATAATATATGTATGCAATTTCTTTTTCATAATTTTATTTTTATCATCACTTTAGATACAAAATCGGCTCTTAAATTTTTTTATTTCTTCTAAATATATATTATTAATTTTATATTATATAATACATCCTATATACATAAAAATTAATTTTAATCACTATCACAAATCAACCTATTATTCTTTTTTAAAAATTTACAATGTTAAATTATTTATGCAATAATTTATTGATTATTTTTTGACTAATAGTGTGGCTTCTTTGAACATCCTTCACACATTCTAGGACCCGATTTTGTAAAAGTATTTTAGCTTATCCCATATCAACAAATCAACTACGTTTTTTCATTTTAAAAAAGTAAATGACAACAAAACATCTAGATTCAAATTGAAGTAAAGGGAAATAAATCCCATAATATATATATATATATATAAATAATTCCTTCAAAAAAATCATAGGCAAAAATTATTATTGATTAAAAAAATAATATCCCCCTTTCACTTAAAAAACATAGTTTTTTAAGTTTCTTTTAAAAAATTAAAATTTCCTTAAACTAAAATCGAGAAATTAATAATTAAAAATAAATCTACATTAAATATAAATTATTTAAAAAAATAATGAAATAGAATTTGTTAAAAAATAAATAGATAACCATTATTCTAATGTAATTTTAAAGGGAAAATAAAGATGTTTTATTTTTATTTTATATTTTTTAATTGAAATATTAAATTTTTGTGGAAAGGAAAAGGGTTTTTTTATATTTTAAATTTAAAATGAGATCATTTAGAAAAGGTAAATTTTTTATTTATCTTAATATAATGGAATAAAATTCATTTTTAATTCCCAAATACATCATTAAAAATGGATATTTAATTTTTTTTGAAATAAAATAATTTATTTTAATTAATTTTTTAAGAGGAATATTCATAATTTTTTTAAAAAAATTTATAAGAGATCAAATTTTTTTGATAAAATATTTTTTAATTAGGAATATATATTGTTTACTAGTTTATATGTAAAAGGGAAATTTTTATTAATTTATCATAAATAAAATTTCTTTTCTTATTTTATTTTAAAAAAATATTTTTTTAAGAGAATGATTTATTTCTTGTAAATTTTTTATTTGAATTTTATTAATAAAGATTTAGTTTTTATATTTTTTAATAAATATGATATTTTTTAAACTGCAAGAGAATTTTGGTTGAATATGTCTTTATAAAAATTAGTTTTTTAATTGTTTTTTACTCTTTAAATTATTAGTGGAGAATATGAAATTTGTTTTTAATTTTCACAATTTTTATAAACAATTATCTTTTAAAAAACTGATCATCCCTCCTACATGAAATCCATGGTGATATATGGTTGTAATCCAATTATATCATGAATTTACTTCCTAATTCATCTAGCGATGTAACACATACACATAGGTTTTATGAACACAAAGTCTTCAAATCCTTTTCATTTTATTCCTGTGTAAGGTTATCATTGTCACTCCAAATAAAATTGAATTCCCACTACCACAGATAGACCATTTAACACATCACAGAGAGATTTAACATTGCAAAAAAAATATTTTTTTCAATGTCATTAAAATGATAACCCCTTTATCATTATTTTCATTATCACTAATAAATTCCATACTATTTCAATGTGTTGTTTGATTAAAAACACACTTCACTAAATACACCTGTATGAAAATGCACCATTATGAAAATTCATAATTTATTTGAAATAAAAATTTCATTACAAATAAAAAAAATTATGTATATTTAAAACAATATTTTCTATAATAACATTTTAATTTACTATCCACAAACATTCAAAAACATCAATGTTTAATTTTATTTGGCACCGATGACCCCCTCTCAAAAAATATTAACCATGGTATTAGTTATCAAATAAACAACCCAACCTGAGCAAAATAATTCTCCTTTATAAGAAAACAATTATTATTTTAATAATATTATAAAGAAATAAATTAAATATCAATATCAAAGAATATATTTTTAAAATTTCAATTTTAAATAAAAGGACACACATGCATCACTACCACAGAAACAAATTTACACAGTGCCACCCTTTAACAATGCTAAAAAATGTTCTGATAAAGGGGTACCATTATCAGCAATAAAAAACTAGTGATAAAAGGAGATTTTAACATTGCTAAAACACTATTAAAAGTACCCATGTATCAGTGTTTTTAGCAATGATAATGATACCCCTTTATCAACGTTCTTTTAGCACTGTTAAAGGTTCACCCTTTATCAATGAGTTTTTAGAAGCACTGATAAAGGGGGATTTATCAGTGTTTTTCTAATAGCACTAACAAAGGGTATATTTAAAAATTATTATATTTCATTAAAAAAAATATATATTTAAATATGTTTTTGACAAGGCTATATAGGCATTTAAAATTACAATATAAGATATTTAGTGAAAAAGGATTATAAAATAATTAGAAAAATATTTTTAATTAATACTGTTCTTATTATTATTGACTAAAAGTCATTTATTAACAATTTTAAGACACAAAGAAATAAAAAATTTAATAAAAGATCTAAAATATATTGAAAACGTAACTCATATTTCAAAGGGTCATAAAATTTGATCAATGTGTCAATTTTAGCTATAACACATATCAAATTGAATCTTACGATGAGATATTCACAGTAATGATAGGGAGGAATCCCCTATTACATTTTACAAGGCCCAAAAAGTCCCTATAAGGCCTTTAAAACTGAGTTTTTAGTTGGTGTATCCAAATTTTTTTACATTCAATGGACTTCCAGCTTCGTTTAAGAGGGTTTTTTCACGTTTTTAGTGGGGAATGAATTTATTCACAAGTATTACATTCATATTGATATTAATGTTTTGAAATTTTATCATTTTTCATAATTTAGTTTTACATATAATGAAATATATATTAATATATACATATTTTGTATATATTCACACATAAAAATTTTGTTTTATAAACATATATGTAAACCTATTTACATGTAAAGTAGTTTTATAAATAAATAATACATATCTAAATAAAACATAATATCCATTTTATTTATAATGATTATATATATAAATGTATATACATATACAATTACTGTATATATAATGTTTATATATATATATATATATATTTGTGTGTGCATTGACAAACCGATATATATTTATCTATATACTATAATATAAGTATATAAATATTAATATTTAATATATTTAAGTAAATATAAATGTGTATAATTATATTTATAGATTCACACACATATATAAATATATATGTATATGTATATATGTATTTATAAACACACACACACACAAACACAAAACATATTTTATATATGTAATTAAATATATATATATATATATGGATAAAAAAATAAAAAAATATAAATATATAGATATATAATAAAATATAAAATAAAATGATATAGGGGAGTGGAAAAGGAGCGAAATTATGAGGAGGACATCTCAGTTTCAAAACCCAGGAAAGGTAGGGGCGCACACGAATGAGTGTTGCTGGTGCCTAGAGTTGTTAAAGGGTGGAGGGTTTCCTAGCATTTTTAAAAATGTGGGGAGGCTATATTAGCACAATTAAAAGGGGGATTGAGTTCTGATAAAAGGGTCGATGTCCCACCCTAAAATTTGTTGAAAAATAAATTCCTTTTAAGAAATTAATTATTTGACTTTTATCAGTGCTAAAAAAAAGTTTCGATAAAGTTCCAATTTATCACCACATTTTAAGCACTAATAAAGGTCCACTTTTATCAATGAAGATAAAAGGGGACTTTATTAGTATATTTTTAGTAATGATAAAAGATACCCCCTTTTAATAGAATCGAGGATAATAATGTTTTTTAAAGATGTAAATGCCTATTTTTCATGCTGTTAAAGTCCATATCTGTAGTAGTTGAGTCATACCGGTCACCTTATGCATCTAATCGAGGTAGGGATGAATCCTACAAATCAAAAATGAATTATGGAACATTTTTCTAAAGTATCAAAACAATCTGAATATATATTCATTTCAAATAAATGTTGATAAAATATAAGGTAAAATAAATGTATGGGTCAACGGCAAGATCTGAACTCTTGCTCGATGGTGGGGTTTGGAAAAAATGAACCAAGGATAGTGTAAAATGAAGGTCTATTCTCATCAAGGTGGATGAAGGAAAGATTGAATCCCTAGCAAGATGGTGAGAGCTAGAAATGAGGGCCAAACCTTACTCAAGGAAGGCGTAAATTACTTGAGTGGGAGAACCCGCTCTAGTAGGGGATGGTGATTTTTCAGGTGGGTCAATGCCATTATTAGTAGATCTATCCACGTCGATGATATTCCCAGTGGTTCCCAATGAAAGTTGTGGTTCGGGTGTCTGGGTCAGTAGTCAAATGGTAGGATGTATACCTTGTGGGATTTCAATCCATGACTAATTCTAGGTTTCTCTACCTTAGTCTTTCAGGCTATATGGATTTGACTTTTAGCTGTTTGGATTTACGAATATTTACAATTTCCGTGTATTTTTTTAGGTCATGTTGTGTTTGGGGATTCAATCTTGTAATGGGTTATATCTCAATCCAGCATAAAAGGGATTCTACTATTCTTAATAGTGGGGTTTTCCCAACATTTTCAAATAATAAATTTCACTAAAAAAATTAAAAAACCATTAAAAATCTATAAAATATAAACAATTATATTAAAAAAATAATCACAAAAAAAAACCTAATAATAGTTTCATTATGAAGGTGGCGTATTAACTCCATTAGATGGATGGAACTCTATCCCTAAACCGTTTGTAAGTCATCACATCTACTCCATCATATGATCATGTTGTTGATGCTACTATTGTCGTTGAGGCTATTGATGTTGTATATACTCTTCCTAATCTCTAACTAATATCTGAATAGTCTCATCATGAGCTCATAGCCTTGCATCATACTCTACAGGAGTGAAGGATGATGATCTCATACACTCTATGTTTTTGGAAGATATTATGGAGAGATAAAATATTAATGATGGTCGCCACATTCATTTGGACAAGTTGTGGTGACACATCATGGTAAAAACCTACCATTGATTCCCTATTTAATTTGGTAATAGAAATTTAATAAAGGGGAAGCCAATGGAGGGTGAAGGCAGGATATAAATTGGGATCTCCAACACCAGTTTTTATCATCAGATTCAGAAGAAAAACATCTACATCCTTGAGTGTAGTATTTTGTGAGGTGTTTATCCATATTTTCAAAGACATAATTTCTTGTTTGTTTTATCCTTGTACATGAGGTAGAGAGTGTTTTTTCCCACATTTTACCATAGTGAAATCATTCTATTTTCTTATGGTTTTTACCCCCTTATTTTTTAAGGTTTCCACGTTACATATGGTGTTCTTTTAATTATGTAAATTTGTAATTAATTTCTATCTCGAAATTATCATTAATTGATCGGCCAATTGTTTAGGATCCTAAAAAGTGGTATCATAGGAATGAGTTTTTGGCCTGATAAAATTCTAGACGAACGACTTGTCTAAATAGCGGTGAAATACAAGATCTAAAAATTCAATGAAAATAATTTTTCATTGTGGAAAATGAAGATAAAAGAGGTTCTGTGGAAAGATAAATTCCTACAGGTGATTGGAGAGAAATCAGTATGTGTGATATAGGAAAAATGGAGTGACATTCGTAGTAATACTATTTCCAACATCCATTTGTCTTTGGTAGATGGGGTCTTATCATGCATTGTGGAAAAAAAGATGGAAAAAGAAATTTCGGATACTCTGACAAAGCTGTATGATGAAAATTAACTCCATAATAAAATTTTCTTATAGAAAAAATTATACTCTCTTCGAATGGTGGATTCATCAATGGTGACTGACCACATCAACAGCCTCAATACCATTTTTTCTCAACTTATAGTGTGGATCTATATAATTGTGGATAATAAACATGTGGACATTCTACTCAAAAGGATAGAATATTATTGTGAGAAATGTATCATCATACTCAAAAATATTTTCATAATGGATATATTTCCCTTAAATGATGTTGTAGCTACAAGTATTGAAACAGAATGTTGGAGAAATAAAAAGGAGTAGAAACATACAACTTTACACCAACTGGATTCTATATCAATGGAAAGAAGAATAATGGTGGAGTGTGGTTCCAGTGAGAACTAGAATCATGGAAAGTCCAAATCAAGGAGTAGGAAAAAAACATCAAATGTTACAATTGCAGAAAGAGGGGGTATGTCAGCAAAGACTATTGGAATAATATGGGTGGTGAGAATAATTCTCAAGGAAATGTGGCGAGTACATCTAGAAATGGAGACATACTTGTCAGTGACACAGAAATGAATATTGAAAGAATAAAACATCTCGAAGATGCATGGATTATTAACTAAGGAGGAACATGCAACATGACATCTCTACGAGAATGGTTTGACCAATATGAAACTATCCCAAAAGGGATTTTGTACATAGGGAATGATAATAAATTTCAAGATCTTTGGAGTTGGAACCATCAATATTAAGATACATTATAACATAGTCTGAACCATCCAAGGAGTACGCCATGTGGCGGGTCTCAAGAAGAAAATTTCTTCCTTGGGAAATTGGTATGACATCGGATGAAATACTCGAACCGAGAAAGGGATGATGAATATTGTGAAGGGAGAACTTGTGTTGATAAAGGAAGAGAATACATTAAAGAACTTGTACATTCTTATGGGTGAAATATACAAGGAATCCGAGATAGTTGTCTCGTCAACTACCTTGATGGAAGAGTTAACGAAGTTATGGATTCAGAATCTTGGACATATTTCCGAACGAGGCCTAAAGATTCATAAGGATCAGAAGTTTTTTCCAAGTATTATGAAGGCATCCATACTATTTTTTAAGAATTGTGTTCTGAGTAAGAAACACTAGTTGAAGTTTGGAACGTCAACAATGAGGAGTAACTAGATATTGGATTTGATTCATTCCAAGTTTGACAAGCACCTGTTGTGTCCCTAGGAGGAGTAGGGTACATTGAATCTTTGATGACTATTCCAGGAGATTTTGGTTGTTTTGAATAAAGAGGAAATTGAATATCTTTGAAGTCTTCAAAACATTCAAAGTGAAAAATCATATTGAATCTGAAAAGAAGATCAATGTTTGACGACTAACCTTGGTATAGAATATACAAGAGAACATTTTGATTATTTTTGTTAACAAGAACTAATCAAGAGGTAGTTCATGGCGGTATACACTACTTAGAATAATGGAGTGGCAGAGTAGATGAATATAACCTTTTTGGACATAATAAGGGTGATGCTAAAGACTACATGAGTTACCAGGACATTTTGGGCAGAAGTAGTAAATATTTCCTACTATGTGATCAATCAATCCCCATTAGTGGAAATTGATATGAAGATGCCGATGGAGATGTTGAATGGTAAACCCGATAATTATTATCAATTAAATACTTTGGGAATTCTTGTATA
Source organism: Viscum album (assembly GCA_963277665.1). Taxonomy (NCBI): domain Eukaryota; kingdom Viridiplantae; phylum Streptophyta; class Magnoliopsida; order Santalales; family Viscaceae; genus Viscum; species Viscum album. Next base: position 906,271,604 of record OY728153.1, read on the forward strand.
TGCTCTATTTCATTGCCAGGAAAGATCGAAGTTGGACTCAAGATCCAAGGAATGTATCTTCTTGGGAAACGCTGGTGGTGTGAAGGGGTATTGTTAGTGTGATCCCATTGCCCACAATATTATCATCGGTATAGATGTCATCTTTTCTAAAGACAGAGTGAAAATGAATATTGACAATGACACATTGAAATAGACTACAGAAACTAAAACAGTCGAGGTGAAGGATGAAATAAAGGAAGAACTTGTTTTCTATGAGGAATTACCAAAGCATGATGATCAAGTACTAGATAATACTAGACTACAACAACCAAATCGAGAAAAAAGAGCGACAACATGGCCCTCCGATTATGTCACTGAGAGAAATGTTTCAAATTTATTATTGATAGAAGATGGAGTGCTATCATCTCTTTTGGAGGACACCCAGAGTCCAAATATACCATCATGGATTGCGGTGATGCAGGAGGAACATGAATCCCTGAATAGAACATGACTTGGGATCTTTTTCCATTACTTCATGGGAGTAAGGATTTTGGGAACAAATTGGTCTACAAGATCAAGAGGGATGAAACAGAATAGGTGGAAAGATATCTTGTGAGACTAGTGGTAAAAGGATATGCTCAGAAGGAAGGTATCAATTTCAATGAAATATTTTCTCGTATTGTTATACTAACAAATATTTATCTAGTGATGGTGATTTGTGTTGTATACACTCTACATCTTGAGTAGATAGATGTGAAAAACACTTTTCTCCATGGTTTCCTTGATGATCAAATCTATATTATCTAATGAGAAGGTTTTGCAGAATAAGGTAAAGTGAACTTGGTTTTCATGTTGAGAAATTTCTTTACGGTCTCAAACATGTGTTGAGGTGTTGTTACCAGAGCTTTTATTCCTATATCAAGTGCCTTGGATCCAATAGAATTAATTCAGATCCTTGTGTATATTTTTAGGGTCTATATGCTAATGATTTTATCATTATACTATTGTATATGGATGAACTGTTTGTTGCAGGACCCAAAAAATGATCAAATATTGGAGATGAAGGCACAGTTGTCTAGGGAGATTGATATGAAGGACTTGGGACCAGCAAACAAGACTCTTGGGATGAAAATTTACTGAGACAGGATTAATGGAAATATTTGGATATCATTAAAAATTTATTTGTGGAAATTCGGGGAACGATTCAAAAATAAATACTATAAGAAAATTTCTAACCCTCTTCCCATTAATTCTAATTTATCCTCTATAAAGAGTCCTAACAGTGAGAAATAGGGGATGGAAATGTCTCGAGTGCTGTATGAATCAACAATGGGGATTCTAATGTTCCCCAGGGTTTTTACTTGAAGATACATTGCACATACAGTGGGAGAAGTTCGTAGGTACATGGAGAATCTTGGACGAAATCATTGGAGCATACTAAATAGGATCTTGAGATACATAAGGGAAACCTCATATGTTGCATTTTGTTTTGGAGGATCAGATTTCACTATCATAGGCTATGTTGATTCAGATTTTGTAGGTGATTCTGACCGGAGAAAATCTGATAATGGTTATGTGTTTACTCTTACAAGAGGATCTATGAGCTGGATTTCAATGTTACATTCAGTTGTGGATTTATCAATGATGGAGGGAAAGTACAGGCCTATACACAGTCATGTAAAGAGTTTATTTGGATGAAATTTTTTTTGGAGGAGATCATGCACAATAAAGATCATATTTCATTGTTTTGTGATAGTTAGTGTGCCTTCCACATTGTTAGGAATCCATATTTTCATTCCAGTATGAAGCAAATTGGTGTACAATATCATTTTTTTGAGATACTGTGAAAGAAATAAGTGTCTACTTGTAGGAAATTCACACTAAAGAAAATATGGAAGATTTCTTGGTGAATACGATTGGTTCTAATAAGTTCAGATACTGTAGATCCTTGAGAAACCTTGTAGAGACCTGAGTTGTAAGTTTGGTAGATAGAATGGATGTGTGGAGATGTGATTGGAACTTAATCAAATATCCAAGTGGGAGATATGTTGGAAGACGTTATGGAGAGAGAAAATATTAACAATGGTCACAACATTCATTTGGAAACGTCATGGTAAAACGTCTTGGTGACACCCTACCATTGATTCCCAATTTAATTTTGTAATAGAAATTTAATAGCGAGGAGGCCAAAGGAGGCTTAGGGAAGGCTATAAAAGGGGATTATCTCCACCTATTTTTATCATCGGATTTAGAAGCAACATATCTCCATCCTTAAGTGGAGTATTTTTTGAGGTGTTTCTCCATATTTTCAATGTGATAATTTCATGTATGTTTTCTCCATGAAATTGAGAGAGAGATAGAGAGAGAGAGTTTGTACCCACATTTTTTCCTGTTGAAATCCTTCTATTTGCCTGTGGTTTATTACCCCATTCATTTGGGGGTTTTTCCACATTACATCCAGTGTTTTTTCCTCACTTTTTCACAAAATTTATATCTCAAAATTATCATGGAATTGATTGGACAGTTGTTTAAAATCCTAATTTTTTTTGCTAAATGATGACATCACTTCAGTTCTATATTAACTAGTTGAAGTATATTGTAAACAAATTTCAATCACCATCTCTTTCTAAATACCACTTTTCACCACCCACGACTTTGTTTTCTCATTAAAACATACTCGCACGAGGCCTTCACATGACCATATTTCTTATCCTAAATACCAAATATATGACAAATCTATATCTAATATATCCCCTCTAATTATAAAAATATAAATGAAATGATAAAAATTTATATTTTAGTAATTTAAAAAACTTAAAAAAAACACTAAGCACAATTAGCTACTATCTCTCACCAGCAATCTGCCCAATACTACTATCTGTGTATATCATCTTGAACACATCAAAAAATGTAATAAGTGGTTCATCCACAAACATTATTAATTTATCATATTTATATCATATTAAATAATATTATTTACCAACTTTTGATGATTTATTCTAAATGTACAACTCTCAACTCTGTGTATTACATCATGCCCGCCTCAATTATATTAGCTATAATATGGTAGCCTCATAATAGTATCTTCTATCCGGTAAGTGAAAAATATAAATGAATTCTGGGTGGGGAAACTACAACAAAAATAGATTTTCATAGAGCTACCATTTTGCAACTCTAAAATATGCTGATAAAGGGGGTACCATTATCAATGCTTTTAAGAACTGATAATGGTACCTCCTTTATCATCAATTTTTTGTATTGTTAAAGGGCCCCCCTTTATTAGAATTTATAAAGGGTATATTTCATAAAAAATAATAAAAAATATATATTAATTTATTAATATATAAATATATTGATATTGATATAAATACAATATATATATATTTAAATATGTTTTAGATAAGTATAGGTAGACATTTACACCTAATATATAATATGTTTTTAGAAAATAGCTTATAAAATATGTAAAAATTTTTTATTAATTAATAATTTTCAAATTATTATCAATTAGTAATCATTTAATAAAAAATTGAAGACCCAAAGAAATAATAATAATAATAATAGATATAAAATAAATTGAAAACATAACTCAAACATCAAATGGTGATAAATTTGGATCCAGGTGTCTTTTTGAGCTCTACTACATATCAAATCGAAGCCTACGGTGAAAAATGAACTTTTCTTCCTCCAGCATCATACAATATTTTTAGGTAGCAGAGATATAATTTTTTCAACTTCTTGAATGACAAAGTGGTTCTATAGGGGTATTAACTGTATAGAAAGAATATAGTTTCAATAAATGACTTAATGTTAATGGTTCTTAAATCACATGACTGTCATGTTTTACTATGGGATATAATTCCTATAGCTTTACGTTTCATTTCTTCCAAGAATGTTCTTTATAAGTTAACCACGATTTGTTTCTTCTACAAAGCTATATTCCGTAAAGTTATGGATCTGGTGAAATTGAAAACTATGTAAAGATTAATTATTATCATATTATGTCATTTAGAAATTTTCATCCTACTAAAATTCATTGATATAATGGTTCATTTGATGGTTCACTTAGTGAGAGAGATTAGACTATGTGGTCCGATACACTATAGATGGATGTACCCCATTGAATGATGTATAATGGTTTTTAATGGGTATATAAAAATCAAATTTGATCAGAGGGTTATACTGAAGATTGATTTATTTTTTAGGAATCCATTGAATTATGTTCCAAATTCATTTCATGTGTGTAAAGCATTAGTCTACTCAAATCTCATCACACTATGTGGCTAGAGGGTGAGGAATTTCTGGAAGAGATGTAGTCACAATAAAGATTGTAGATCATGAGTAGGCCCACCTTTACGTTTTGAAAAAAGGTTTGGAGGTTTCCCCATATGTTGAAACCCACCAAGAAATTCTCAGGCATTTGAATCTTTCAAGGGCTGAAATATGGATATCAAATACACTTAATCAATAGTTTATAGAATGGTTTTGGGACTATATTTATAACGATTTAGATGAAAATATTAATTCAATATCAGAACAACTTTGATGGTTATCTAGAGTACCAAGTGTGTATTTATTATCTTACAATGGTTATGTAATTAAGGGTTATATGTCTATAAAAAAGACATGATGAATACAATACTATTAAAAATAGTGGAGTTACACTTGTGGTTGATGCGATGCATATTTCTGGTACTAAGGACAAAAAACCAATCGATGTGAATATTTCATACATTGGCATCATCAAAAAAATATGGGAGTTGGATTATACAACATTCCATGGGACAATTTTTCAATTATAGTGGGTTGATAACATGAAAGATGTAAAAATTGATGAATTTGGATTTGTGAAGTTCTATTTCAGTATGAAATGGTGAAAAGATGAACCATTTATAATGACATCATAGGTAGTACAAGTATTTTATGTTCTAGATACCGCAATCTAAAAGTGTTTAATAGTTATGTTATCGACCAAAACCACTGAAGGGTCAGATGAAAATTCAACTGAGGGTGACACTTTTATTAGGACGTCATAATCATTTCAAAGTGTTCCTAATGTATATGGTGTTTTCTTTGTCAAAGGAGACCAAAATGAAGGGACTTGAATAGTCGATATAGGGGAAAAAATCTCGTCAACCATTAAAAAAGAGAGTTTAATAATAAGGTTATTTTTTTAATATACATTGTGTTACCATGTTTTGTTATATGTTTGTTTTTGTATTGACGTAATAAAAATAAAATGTTAAACCACTTCTGTAGATAATGAATTATGCACATGCTGGTTGTTAATAATATTCCAAGGGTTCCCTCATGTTTTTTTACACGGGTGTGTGGGTTATTTCATTGTGGAGGCGGATAAGCCCTCAAGGGGCACTGAATTCTTTGGGTTTTCCCCTATCGCTGTCTCTTCTTCTCGCATCAGATCGACCTCAAGGATCTCCTATGAGCTACTTCTCGGTGTTTTTGTGGCGGTGATTCCTCTTCCAGGCGTGGCGTCGTGGTACCTCTGTGGGTGCAGCTGTCTGGGATTTTCCCATTTTTTTCTGGCCTGTTCTTTTGGAATCATGGTGTTGATAGCGGTCGCAGATCATGATCCTCCTAGATGGGGGTCGACGCTTTGATTTTTTTTGGATGGGGGCGCGTGTGGCAGATCGATGTGGATTTTGGGTGAGTTTGCGAAGGCAGCGACAGGATCTGGCTCTGATTTGCAGCTAGGCGTCGCGACTGTCATTGTGGTTTTGTTCTCTTTTTGATTTTTCACCCTTCTGACTTGTTAGTGGGTTTGGTTGAGCTCGGTAAGAAGCATGGTGATTCTGGGTTCTCATTTTGTGGTTCGTTCGAATCTGACGTTGTTGTAGTGGCAGCATGGACGAGATGTGTTGGGTTTTCATGGTGAAGTTTAATTGATAAGTTCTATTTTAGTGATGAGTTTTATTCTGTTTTCATCCACCATTTGTCTGTGATGGTATGATTTGGGTGGATGACCATGTGTTGGTGATGGAATTCATGGTTTTGGCGACTGATGAAGGATTCGGTATGGGGTCTTGGATCGGGTGTGTTTGTGTTGTTTGGGGACATCATAAGAGGAGAATTCTGGTGGCCATGAATACTATTTGAGGTCATATGTGTTATTTGATCTGGTTATTTTGGATTTTGGATTTTGTATTGTGGATTGTGGGTGATTGGTTTGATGTATGTAGGTTCTCACTAACCCAAAAAGTGACTTATACGAAAATCAAAAAAAAAGAAGATTCAGTCAGAATTATGCACATGCTAGTGCTCCCAATACGGAGGAACAATAGGTATTTCAACCTATTTTTTCTTTCATTGTAGAGGAACAATGAACTTTTCCATGTGCTGGTAATCCCAATCCTGAGGAATAATAGTTTTTTCAATCTATTTTTGACCCCAGTGTTGAGTTTCCACAACCATCTTTACATGCTGATGCTACTTCTCCAGAGAAACAACATATTGATGATGTTGAATCTATGGAAATGATAGGTGAAGAAGGACCAGTGATGAAGAAAAAATAGGTGCTACATATTTTGATGGTGTTAGCAAAAATCCTGAAGGCAAAAATTAAAGGCATCAAATATGAGGTCGGATGGAATGCACGAGGCCAGCATGTTAACTCCAACAAGGTCATTTTTCATAGTTACATTGGAATCATCACTTGTTTATGCATTCCAACTAGTGTAGGTTTGTGGCACCATGTTGTTCCAGTGCTTAAGACACTGATTTTGGAATAGATTACAGTAATATTATAATATCATTTCTTTATTTTACTAACAAATAAAATAATGAAACAATGAATTATTCTTCACTATCCCTTGAAGATTGCATTTATATTAGATATTTCCCATAAGAAATATGTATTAATTTTATATATATGGATTAATAGAGGATTTCACACAATTGAAGTGAGTCATCATCTAAAATAATCTGAAGGGAAAATAAACCCATACCCACGGCTTTTGTATGCACACCTGATAAACGAATAACCATGATATTTGTTTACTAGACTTCATATCGATGTGTCTTTTCAATTAAACTGTGGCTAGTAATATATTGTTTGAAAATAATTATATTCATCACTTTGAGTGACAATTTTTTATTTATGAAGTAGAAACTGAGTGTTGAAAATAATGGAGGTTAGAAAAATCAACATACCTCTACCGTAAAGCAAGAATAGTGTACGCTTCACTTGAAAAAAATGTTACATATTTTAAATCTACCGTAACACTTTAATATGACATGAAATTAAAAAAATAATTATGTTCCTCTATGTATATGAATATTGATGAATCTAAATTTAAATCTACTTCCAAATACACCAAGTGTTGTGGAAAGAGGCATGTGAAAATAAATATGGGATACTAATAGATAAAAATACATAAAAATGGTGGGAAACATGTATAATTATGAAATAATAAAAATTTGTTTTTCTTTAAATCAAAATTAAATAAAAATTATTAGTTATTTTTCCATATTTTCTATCCAGCATAGTCACATGAATCATCAACATCTGTATCAGATGAACACCTACTATCATTGTCCTTATAGCCGACAGAACAATATGGTCACATCAGAGGTGCGGGTTTTGGGGTGACAACACAAACATATTTTGATAAAAAAAAGAGGTGGATAAAGATGATGAAGTGAAATAGATGAAATAATGAATAGATACACTTTAATAAAAATTCAAATAGAAGAGAGAGTTACTAGAAAATTTTATAGAGAGAATCGAAGAGAAAAAAGAACTCAAGAATAACAATTGCCTGAATATCCTGCCCCACACCCATCAGCTTTGAGATGAGCCATTCCCCTCAAAAAGATGTCTTGGAAAAGGTAATAATTGTTCTAATAATTGTTTCTATAAAATTTTAATCATATAGACACTGATACCTTTATGGTGCTGATATTATACAGGGTGATAATGACTGTGATTTATATCTATGAACAGCAACCCATCACCATGTAGTTAGGGCTACAATGTTCAATATCCAAAATGATGTGCTAAACAACAGACCACTCCCAATAGGTCTTGTAAGAGTGTCGATTAGTTTATCCCATGATCTGAGTGCTGATCAACCTATGCCAATTGATGAGGAAGATATTCATAAGGTTTACCAATTATTAGAATAGTCATCACATGGCCGTCAAATATTGTAAAAAAAAATATGTCAACAAAGAGGTATTCATTTCCTATTTATTTTTCGTGCTAAACATTTAATAATTTTTGAAATAAGGACTGAACTGGTGAATTCTATTAAAAATGGAAAAAGTGATGGTGGTGAAATGAAATTTAGACTCAAAACCATTTATAGGATCAACCAACTGATTGAAAAGTTCTTCCAAAAGCACATTTACCCCACCCATTGAATATCCACATTTACTAAAATTAATGGTTTATGCGAAAACAATGTTACAATGTGCTATTAGTCGTGTAGATGATTTTGATGAAAACATTTGTGGGGAGGATGTTACTGACTACATTTATTCTAATAATGTAGATAAAATCATCAACTATTAATGGATAAGTGCCTCAATTATAAATGTATACATGAGGTACGTTTTCGTGATTTAATTTTACAAAAGATGATATACCATGTTAATTATGAATAAATATATTTCATAATTTTTGTAAGCATATATAACAATACCAATTCAATGGATTTACCCATTAAAAATTGGACTCGTTAGTCCTCATGTCACCTCTACAGACCAGACAAAAAAAGAATCCAAACAAATGAATGAAAGAGTGGCAGACCTGGGAAAATCGTTCTAAAGAAAACTTGGGGGTGAAATAATATTCTTAATATAAATGATATCGAGATAAAATGATACAATTTAATGATATTTAATATATTTTTATTTAATTCATTACTTATTCATTTTTTTGTTTTTAGGAAACACTGGATTCTCATTACAATAAATTTGGATACTCTAAATATTTATTTGTTGGATTCACTACATAGATTACCAACAAACCGACCACACATGACAACATTTTTTAATTTGTAATAAACTACATCCAACATTTTTGAACTAAACTTCAAGTTATATAATTATATTAATTTTTAATTATGATTCTATTATTATAGGGCAGTGTGTAAATATCATCAATATCATGGAATGAGGACAAGCATTATGCCCAAGGACCTAGAAAAGTTCTACAACTGGATATTTATCAAGGTATATATAATAATATTTAACTATCCAAAAAAAATAAAAAAATTATTTATTTTCCTCAATGTTTCTACAGTGTCTAAAATAAACAAATAGAAAATAATTTGGTTATTATGTTTGTAAATTTATGAGAGAGATCATATTCCATCAAAAAAACACATCCCCGAAGAGGTATTTTAAAAGTTAATAACTAATTTATTTAAAATATTTATTAATCTTTTGTGTATTTATATTTTTCCAGTACTATTATGACGGTCGAAAAAAATAATATTTATAAGATGATATAATATTTCATAGAAACAAATGGGCCTCATACCTGATCATGGAATGTCTAAAAATGACCTGAAGATGTGACTTCTATAGAAGTAATGGATTGTTTCATATTTATGTTTAATTTATTTCTTTTTAGTATTACCCTCATAAGAATTTTTTTCCTAATACTGGGGAATTCCTTATAATATAGGATTCTTTTGAGACTTTGGGACATGTAGGAATCAAAAACACCTCAATCTAACATATGACGTGATCAGTGTGACTCATAGTGTGTCTTTTTATTTAAAATATAACATAATATTACTACAATATAAAACTCACAAACTCAAAACCAAAAAAAGAATTCAAATTGTTTTTGTACATTTGTATAATGATCTATAAGTCATTTAAGATGTGTATGAATCAGCCACACACCAATCCAAAAAATAGTCTGACCATTACGACTTAGAGTGTCTGTTATCAGTTTTAATTCAACATTTTAATTCAAAATATGTCACTCACTAAAAATTGATAAAACACACTCAGATTGTCTTAATAATTCATTTAATCGATCATAAATATTTTTTTACAAGTAGGAATTTTTCTCATGTCAAACTGATACAAGATGTGACTGGTATTAGTTAAAGTACATGTTTCTAGTTTATAATGAAATTTTACTAAAAGATACAAGTGATATACTGAAAAACAAAAAAAATATTTGTATTTCATTAATAATTTATTACAACTATCCATAAGTCACTTGGGATGTGTAGAAATCAGTTTCACCTCAATCTGATGCATGGTGTGACTAGTATGACTCCATGTCCGTCTTTTTATTTAAAATTGACACTATTTTTAGAAAAAATGAACATGTGACATAATGAAAAATGAGAAAACACATTAGGATTGTTATAATACTTTTGGGTAAAAACTAATGAGTCATTTGGGATGTATAGAAATATTATGCAACTCAATATAAGGCACATTGTGGCCATTATGACTATAAGCGCATCGTTTTTATTTAAAATATACATCAATTTTATTAAAATGGACAATTGACTTACTCAAAAAATGAGCGAACACATTTGGATTTTTTTGATATTGTAGGAAAAAGATCCAAAAGTTAGTTGGGATGTTTAAGAATTAGCTGAACCGCAATGTGATCCTCAACAACTCATAAAAGTAGCTATAAAATGAGCTGCACAATTTTCATCTCTTTCAAAAAATGAAGAACAATAAGAATGGACTAAAAGAACCAATGATCTAATGATGTTGATAATAGAACCAAAGGCATGTTATAAAATTTCTTCCTTCTTTAGCACGTTGATAATAACTTGACAATCATATTTGACCACAAGTTGAGAGATGAAATGAATTGCATACCCTTCCAGATAGTCATGGCCACTGCTACAGGAGGAGACCAAAAAGAAATTTATGATTAATGACGAGCCGAAATAATAGAGCCTACATGGTCCTAGAGAACCACCACAAGGTAAAAAGAGCCATCACCTAGAATTTTCGCATTAGTATTAAGTTTCAAAATACCCTGAGGGGGATGAATCCATCTGACGAGAGAGGGATGAACAATTATTTAATAACTGATGTTGAAACCCACATTTTGGTGTCGCTTAGTGCGTAACCAACATTAAAACTATCACTAACATAGTTTTAACATATCTTATCCATTAACTGATATCAAAACACTATTCCTGTGAGTTTTAACATTTATAATGTATTTATGAACAATCTTGAAGAATTCATAACATATTTGAACATCAATTATACTCAGGCATCAAAATACTTATTAACAAAATTCATTGGAAGCATATATTTATTCTAATTTATATTTAGTTCATCATTATTTTATTTATAAAAATATATATTTAAAATGAACATATACATATTTATAAAAATAATAAAAATAATAAATATATTTATTATTTAAAAATTAATTATAATATTATAATTATTTAAATATATAATTATTTAATTATAACTTATAAATAATTTTTTAAACATTATATATATATTTGAATTATTAATAAATATATATTAATTATCAACATGCATTTTTTATTTAATATATATGAATAATAATAATTTTTTAATATAAATGTAATATTTTTATATAAATTAATAATATTATTTATGAAAAAAAAATATTTGTGCTAAAAATAGCATTTTTCCTAGATTATATGGTTTCGCCAAAATGCTTTCATTTTTTAGATAATTGTTAAAGATGACAGGGTTTTTATTTCAATGATTCAAACCTAGGGATCTTAGTGGTTGGATATTGAGGAGGCATGTCCACCTTCACCAGTTCATTCCCCACCCATCAGATGGATCCCCCTCTTTGGGTGTTCTCAAACTTAATACTGCTGTAGAGAACCCAGGGGATGGTTTTTTGGCCTTTAGACATTCCTACAAGATCACCATGGCTCTATTATTGTGGCTCATCATTCCTCATACATTGCTTATTAGTATCCTCATGTGGCAGAGGCCATGGCTATTTGGAAGGGTATGAAGTTCATCTTGTTTCGGGTCTGGAGGGATGTTGTGGTCGAATCTGATTGAAAAGTTATTATTAACACACTGAAGGAGGATGAACGTGGACTCCAAGCCTATGGTTCTATTATTGACATCTTCAGTTCTTTGGTTCCTTTTTTCCCTTCTTTTTGTTTTCCCGTTGCTTGGAGATAGGGAAATCGAGTAGTTCATTTTTTGGCAACTTTTGGGAATCATTGGGTTTCTAATTGATGGATTTTTCCTTTTCCTCCAGAATTATGTACTGTGACTTTGGTTGATATCTATGGTTTTAGGATTGTCTTTTTGAAAAAAAATAAAGGCCCCCTTTATCAGTGCTAAATAAAGGGTTGATAAATGTTACACCTTTTTCGACGTTTCTTTAGCAATGATAAAAGGAAGATTTATCATCACTTTTATGCATCACTGATAAAGTCCCCCCTTTTATCTGCGCTTTCTTCTTAGCGCTGATAAAACCAGATGCATCCCATACCCCGATCCGTGGTAGTGAATTGGAGGATCTTCCGCGTGTTGCTGACGTCAACTTTAGTAGCGGTTTAAACGGCCACCAAATCAAAAAATAACCACTCCTAAATGATTATTTTCTATTAGTGGATATATAACTCATTTATGATGTGTTGGAATTGAATCCATGTCAATCTGACATATGATGTTACTAGTATGACTCAAAGCTTGTGTTTTCATTATAAAAGGGACATTTTAGTTTAATGATATAATTATTAACAATTAATTAAATAATTAAGAAAATTAATAACGGATGATATCATTAATATATTTAGTAACTGTTAATATAATTTATAAAGATAATTAATTAACATTTTAATTAATAAATCATAAAAACATTATTAATAAAAATTTAAAATTTTTAAATAATAATTAATTTAAAATTTTCAATATAATAAATAATAATAAAATTATTATTATAACATATAACATCATTAATATAAATAGTAAATAAAAATATAAATTATCATATGTGAATTATATATCATTAAATTATAATTTTTAATATTTTTTATGAACATTTACTCAGATAAACTTTGTTTTTATTGGGTGGAAAAACCTTTATACAATGGTCGATCATCAGAGAAAGCCAACTAAAATAAATTTTTTTTTAAAAAACCACCATAATTCTGTCAAACCTTTACTCAAAATTATATATAAATCAATATATTTTATAATCAAAAAAATTATTTAAAAACAAATATAGATTTTTAAACAAAAATGTATTGTTTTTTTGTTATAATATGTGATATAATTTATTTTAAATATTAAATTAATGAAGAAATAAATACATTATAAATTAAGTTATTTTGTTAGTTTTTAGTTATTAAAATTAATAATGAAGACCAAAAAATAAATTATTATCCAAATAAGTTTTTACTAACCAATAATCATTTTAGTATAACCCTTCGGTTGCTTTTTATTCATTTTTCAAATTATAGTTCCGTTAACCACCTATTTGCCCACCCGTTGGGGGTAATCTCAACAAAAATATATTTTCATTTATGAATGGTTAGATAAAAAATCATAATATTGAAAATATATGCATACATACATATATATATACACTAAATGTTGTATAAAGGTTGATACCAGTCAATGTCAGATTATTAAATTAAAATCGACATTAAATATTAGATGCGAGTCAAATATTCTAAAAATAAAGTATACATTATTAAATTAAAATTAATCAAATTTATTAAAATATAAAACTTTGATAATTAGGTTTAAAATGTTCATTAAAAATCACCCAACATTAGGGATTTAGACCCGTCAAATATTCATGAAATTTGGGATAATCGAATCCTAAATCATTTTATATTTTCATACCCAAATACATATATAACCCATTTATTTTTTAAATTACTATTTTTAATTATATTCTATTATATTTTGAAATGAAATTTTAACTACCCAAACTAGCATCATTAAAGATACATCTATTATTTTTAATATTAAAATTTATTTTTAAATAAAAAATAAATTATTATCAAAGAAAACTAATAAATTTTATAGTTTTATTAACATTTTAAAATTAATCGTTATTTAGTTAATAACAATTAATTTAGTTAGCTATGTATTTAGATTTCATTTATAAATTTAATATGAACAATACTCAAAATACATAAATAAATTAAATAGTTTTAATATATTTATAATATTCAGTTAATAAATTAATTAACATTAAATAAATAGTGTTGGGTAATTCCTGGATATTAATTGGAATTATAAATAAATGATTTTTGTATCCCACCTTTATTGGTATTAGAAGGAATGTTTAAAAAGGTAAAGGACAAAACAAAGGAAGATGGTACTATATAAGGGTGGAGGTTGTGTTTTCAATCTTCAAGCATTTGACTGGAATTTCCCACTTCTCTGAAACCCCTCACTGCCTGATGATGATGATGATGATCATAAAGAGATGGATTATTGGAACATGGTGGAAGTCATATTTTAGTGGAATATCATTAGAAAAGTTCAAAAATCTGGAGTAGTCGCATGGAGACCCACAACCCATGATGAAGACGACATTGAGGTATTCAATAGAAGAGGTTATCACCAATGCACCGATATTATCAAGATGGTTAATAGAGGAAGAATAGGAGGGACCCCATCCATACGTCCCCTTCTTCTGGGAACACTTCCCTGGGGTACCTAAGCAAGAAGATCCTAAACGGACCCAAACCCGACACCAACACTAGAGAACCCTGGGGTGACAGCACATGTGGATTCTTATTATGGTGGGCAGTGTCCAGCCGTCCCATTCACCTGGGAACACGCCCAAGGGGGACCCAATCTAGGGGATCACGAATGCACCACAAATCTTACACATGAAATATCTACTTCCCCAGGGAACCCAAGTGAGGGGATATAGAATTTACCCCAACTCCCCCTGGGAACCTAATAAGCGATAAAGTCTTCTCTAATGGGAGGCGTTTGTGAGAATGGTTACAATGGAGGGAGGTGTCCATTCCTTTTATTAACCTCAGAGCACTTCCCTGGGTTGACCAAGGAGATCTGGAATCCATACCAATCCAAGAGCTCCTGGCAGAGGTGGAACACAGTTGAGGCAGGATATGGATGTGTAGATGTGTGGGGTAGAGCACAGTGCTGTCGCTCTAGGAAGTCATGGTGGAGGCAGAACGCGGTTGAGGCAGGATGTCGATGTGTAGGCATATAGGGAGGAGCACGGTACAGTCACTCTAGGCAGATATGGTGAAGGTAAAAGAAGGTTTAGGTGAGATATGGAGGTTTCTATGTGCGGGGCGGTCATGGTAGGGCAGAGTGCAGTCATGGTGTGCGGTCATATCTGAGGTGGAATATGGTCGATGCAGTGACGCTTTTCGACTGACTTTCATTAGCTCGGTCATAGTGCGGGGGTTTTCTTTTAAAATCTTATAAAAACCAATGATTAAATATTTTTGTTGATTAATATCATTTTTTAAATTTTTTATTGTATAAATAATAAAAATAAAGTTACTAATAAAACATTATTTAATATGAATTTCAATTTTAAATTATATAGTGTATATCTACAAATATTTCGATATGTTATTTATATAGTTCATATCACTATGTTATAATATTTATAAACCACAATAAAAATAATGGCTTTTTCAATAGGTTTTTTATGATGAATTCCCACCGCAAAAAGTTAATTGTGATAGGATTTCATCACAACAAACCATCATGGAAAATTAAGACGTAAATAATAGAAATTGTGAAGGGATGTGGAAATTAACCTTAGGGTGATACAATTTATGAAGAAACTATTTAGCCATCACAAATTCTATTTATGATTGAACTTTTTTTCATTGCACATTATTTTATTCTAGATTATTTCCAATGGAAATAAAAAAATGTTAATTTTATAAATAAATAATTAAACGTATTTTCATATAAAATATATTTCTCAATATATAAGCCTTATCTAAATAAAAACTAATATCCATTTTATTTAAATCACATATATATGAATATTTATATACCTATATAATGTGTGTATGTATAAATATATATATATATATTATTATGTGTCTATATTAACAAACTAATATGTATTATCTATATATCATAACATATGAATATAAAAAAAGTTAATTTTATAAATAATTAATTAAACATATTTTCATATAAAAAATATTTCTCAATATATTAGCCTTATCTAAATAAAAAGTAATATCCATTTTATTTAAAACACATATATATGAATATTTATATACCTATATAATGTGTGTGTGGGTGACTATATATATATATATATTAGTATGTGTAAAAACTAATATATATTATCTATATATCCTAACAAAGGAATATACATATTAAGATATAATATATGTAAATATATGTAATTTTTTATAAATTAAATTACAAATACACATAATATATATATATATATATGTTTAATATATGTATTTATTTATTTGTTTGATTATTTATACACACACACAAAAATATATTTTACAAATGTATTTAAAACTAATATTATAAATATATATTAATACATGAATAAATATAAAAATAAAAAAATATAACTATATATATATAAATAAATAGATATAAATATAAATTTATAAATATAACTAACAATATATATAATTAAAACAAATATATATATGAAATTTCTCTAAGAGATTTTTATTTTTAGCATCATTTTAGATACAAAATTACCTCTTAATATTTATTAATTCTACCAAAAAAATATTAATTTCATATTATATACGACATATCATATCCATCAAACTTAATTTAAATAAATATAAATAATCAAACAATTATTTTCTAAAAAATTAATAATGTTAAAATATTTATCCAATAACTTATTAATTGTTTTTTGACTAGAAGTGTGGTTTTTGTGAACATCGTTCACACACTCATGGACCCGTTTTTGAAAATATTCTGACGTATCCCATATCAACAAATCAACTACATGTTTTCGATTTAAAAAGTTCATCAAGAAATCATTTTTTAAAATAAATTAATGTGAATGAAAACAAAGTTCATTACTACGTTTTTAGAAAATAAAAAATAATAATTCCTTCGAAAAACCATAAATGTATTATTGTTTATTGAAAAAATAATATCCCCATTTCACATAAAAAATCATAGTTTTATATATTTTACATTAAAAAACTAATATTTCCTTAAAATAAAATCAAGCAATTACAAATTAAAAAAAATCTACTTTAATAAAAAAAATAACAAAAATAAGCCTTTGTTAAAAAATAAATACATAACCTTTCTTATAAAGTAATTTTGAAGTGAAAATGATGAAGTTTTATATTTTAACTTTAATTTTTTTAATTTCGATTTTTTATTTTGGTTGAAAGGATAAGGGGGATTTTTTTATATTTTATATTTAGAATACGATCATTTAGAAAATGGTAAATTCTTTAACTATCATAATATAAAGGAATAAAATTCATTTTTAATTTTCAAATACATCATAATAAATTAATATTTAATTATTATTTTTTAAAATAATATATTCAATTTTAATTATTTTTTTAATTTGAAAATTGGGATATTTTTTAATTTTATAGTGGATTAATTTTTTTTGATAAAATATTTTTACATTTGGAATATAGATTTTATTATTACTTCGCATGCAAATGGTATTTATTTACTAATTTTTCATAAATGAAATTTAGTTTTTTTTCAAGGAAATTTATTAAGTAATTTTATTTTTTAAGTGAATGTTTGAATTATTTTAATTTTTTATTTGAATTTTATTAATGAAAATTCAGTTTTTATATTTTTTAATAAAAAATGATATTTCTAAAATTGAAATAGAATATTGGATGAATATATCTTTATGAAAAATAGTTTTGGACTTATTTTTTACTCTTTAAATTATTTGTGGGGAATATGAATTTTGTTCATAATTTTAAAAATTTTTAAAAAATATTTTTTAAAAAACTGATCATCACTCCGGCATGAAAAACATGGTGATATATGGTTGTAATGCAATTATATCCTGAATTTACTTCCTCCCTCATCTAGTGATGCAATGTGTACTCAATGGTTTTACGGCCACAATGTCTTTAAAACCATTTCATTTCATACGTGTATAGGGATATCACTGTCAGTACAAAAAAATTGAATTTCCACAACCATAGATATTCCTTTTAACACCGCACAAAGCGATTTAATGGCACGAAAAAAACATTTTCCTCGTCAAAGTGATAAAAATGAGGACCCATTTATCAACGTTTTTACTTAATGCTAATAAATGCCTTACTATTGCATTGTGTTGGTTCAATAACAACACACTTTACCAAATACACATATATACAAATGCACCAGTATGAAAATTTTTAATTTAATTAAAATAAAATTTAGAATAAAAATACAAAAAAACATATTATATACATTTCAAACAATATTTAGTATAATTACACTGGTATTTACTATCCATAATAATTTAAAAACATCAATGTTTAATTATCTTTTTCACATACAACCCCCTCTCAAAAAAGTCTAATCGTGTTATCAGTTTCCAAAAAAAACCACCCCAATAAGAGAAAAATAATTCACCTATATAAAAAAAATTATTATGTTAACAATACTATACGTAAATAAATTAAACATAGATATTAAATAATATATTTTTAAAATGTCAATTTTAAATAAAAGGACAAACGTGGATCACTACCACAGAAACAACATTATGCAAGGCCAGCCATTAACAACACTAGAAAATGAATTTATAAAGGGTGTACCTTTATCACCACTAAAAAACCACTGATAAAATGTTCATTTAATAATTCTAAAAAGTGATGTTAAAAGTACCCCTTTATCTGCATTTTTTAGTGCTTGTAAATGTACCCCTTTATCAACGATTTTTAGCGATGTTAATGGGAATCCCTTTATCAGCACTTTTTTAGTAGCGTTGATAAAGGGGGGGCTTTATCAGTTTTTTTACTAACGCTGATAAATTTTATATTTCAAAAATAAATATCATATTTCTTTATATATATATATATATATTTAAATATGTTTTATATAATGGTAAATAGACATTTACACTTAAAATATAAGATATTTAGTGAAAATTGTTATAAAAAAATTAGAGAAAATTTTATTAGTTAATAAATTTCTAATTATTATCGATAATCAGTCATTTATTAACCATTTAATGATACTAAAAAATAAAAATAATAAAAGATCTAAAATAAATTGAAAATGTAACTCATATTTCAAAAGGACATAACTTTTGATCCGAGTGTCCGTTCGAGCTCTACCACTTATCAAATCAATTCTTGAAATGAGATCTACATATTGTTGATAAGTAGTAATCCCCTATTATGTTTTCATAGAACCAAATATTCCATATAAGGACTTTAAAAATGAGTTTTTAGTCGATGAATCCTATTTTTTAACATTCGATGGAATTTCAACCTCGTTTAAGGGGGTTTTATTTCCCATTTTCATTGGGGACATAAATTTTTACAAGTATTACATTCATATTGATATTAATGTTTTCAAATTTTATCATTTTTCATAATTTTGTTTTATTTATAATCAAATATATAAAAATATATACATATTTTTTATTATTCACACATAATAATTTAATTTTATAAATATAGATATAAACATATTTACATGTAAAGTATATTTATAAATATATAAACCATATCTAAATAAAAAATAATATCCATTTTATTAAAATAAAAAATGAATAAATTATTATATACATATACAATTTCTGTATATATAATGTTTATAAATGTATAAATATATTTGTGTGTGCATTGACAAACCGATATATATTTATCTATATATTTTAATATATGTATATAAATAATAATATATAATATATGTAAATAAATATAAATATAGATAATTATAATTATAGATGTACAGAAATATATATATAGATACATACATAGGTATGTATGTATGTATTTATAAAGACGCATTCACACACACAAAAACATATATTATATATGTATTAATATATATATATATATGTGGATAAATAAATATTAAGAAATAAATAAAAATATATAGATGTATCATTAAATACAGAAGAAAACGATATAGGGGAGTGAAAAAGGAGCAAGATTATGAGGGGGAGGTCTCAGTTTTGAAACCCAGTAATGTCAACGGTGTGCACAGGTGGGTGATGCAGGCCCTAGAACTACTAAAGGGTGGGGGGATTTCTAGACCTCTTAAAGGGGTGGTAATGCTAGTCAAGCATTGTTAAAAGGGGGATCATGCACTAATAAAAGGGGGGAGGTCCCACCCTCCAATTTTCTGAATAAAAAATTTTATTTTTAAAATTACTTTTTCTTAGATTTATCCTCACTAAAAAAGAATCAATAAAGGTCATTTTTTAGCATTTTTTAGCACTGATAAATGGACCATTTCATCAGTGCTGATAGAAGGGGCCTTTATTAGATCATTTTTAGATATGGTAAATGTAACAACCTTTTAATAGCACTGATGATAATAACACTTTTTTCATGCTATAAATACTAGCTTTTCGGGATGTTAAAAGCCATATCTATAGAAGTGGAGTCATTCTGGTCACCCCGTTCATCAGATTGATGTGAGGATGATTCATTGAAATCACAAATGACTTGTGGAACATTGTTCTAAAATACCAAAACAATATGAATATATATTCATTTCAAATAACTGTTTATACAAAATTTAAAGTAAACCAATTGTAGGGGTCAACGGTGAGATCTGGACTCCTTAATGAAGGTATGGGTTGGTAGGAAAACACCGGGGCTAGTTGATAGGAAGGACTCTGATTATCATGGTAGCTGAATGCACGACTCAAACCCTGGTATGATGGTGAGGGATAGAAATGAGGGACAAAACATACTCAAAGAATGGGTCGATGACTTGAGAAGAAGAACCCGCTCTAGCAGGGGATGGTGATTTTTCAGATAGGTTGTTGCCATTATCAGCAAGTCCATCCACCCTGATTATCTTCCAAGTAGTTCCTGATGGATGCTATGGTTTGGGTGTCTCGGTCGGTGGTTAAATGACTATATTTCTACCTTGGGGGATTTCAATCCAATTCTAATTCTATGTTTCACTACCTTAGTCTTTTAGTCTATATGGATTTGACATCGAGATGATTGGATTTACTGCAATTTATAATTTTCTTGTCTTTTTTAGGGCATGATGTGTTTGGAGATTCAATGATGTAATGGGTTCTATCTTGATCCATCTTAAAAGGTCTTCTACTTTTCATAATAACGGGATTTCCCTAACCTATTCGGACAATAATTATCACTTTCAAATACAAAACCATAAATAAAATTTTCCAAAAAATATAATCATTTAAAATATAAAAAATGTCCCCAAAAAAGAACAAAATAATAGTTCCACTAATAGGGTGTGGAATTTACTAAATTAGATGGAGTGAACTCCATCCCTAAACCATTTTTATGTCACCGCATATACTCCATCAACTGACCATGTTATTGATTCTATTACTATCGTTGTTGCTCATGATGTTGTCGCTACTCTTCCTTCTCTCTAATTAATCTCTGATTAGTCTTATCCTGACCTCTTAGCTTTGCATCATACTCTACATAAGTCATGACCCGTCCCCCAGGTCCCATTCCGTGACTACCCTAAGGCCTCCTTCTATAGGATAGGGGTTGTCGACTATCACCGATGGCGTATTTCCCAAATGCCGGGAAGGAATTGCCATCATGAAAAGTACACACACAACCATGCACATTGCTAGATATGAACACAAGGTAAAATGAATAGTAAATAGAGTGAGTATGTAAAAGGGGCCAGAATAGAAGACCAGCTGGAAAGTACAAGAAAATGGAAGGTATAAGTAAACTGGACAACTCATGTGAACACCCACCAAGGATCCTACTTGAAGGGTATGTACAGCTTTCAAACGGTCTTCTCTATGGTATGCCTCATCTCGGGTCCACCTCCGAGCTACCTCCAGTCCTGGTACCCTAATCCTCAGTCAAAACTGACCGTCATCTACAAACAACACAACAAGGTGCATGCATATCTTGTGCATGGGTGAGTATAACTATAATTAGTAGGGACCCCAAGACCCTCAAGGTCTTACAAAATCTAAAAAACCAAAAATCATAAAATCAACTGACAACCTTACTTATGTATATTCCCATAAATATACCTAAATTATCAAGTATACCCATCTCAATCATGAGGAAACACAGAGTCCAACTCAATATCCTAATGCTCAGCTATTCCATAATAGAAGAAATACCACAAGGGTAAGTACCACACATGTACACCACATAAAAGAATACCACCAAGGTATCACCATGATGAAAAAATACCACAAGGTATAGACTTAGCTCACACCATGTATATCTTAGGTACAGTAGTAGAGATGCTTAGATGTAACTACTAAATAATATTAATCTGTTAAAAGTCAGACCCCTAAAGGATCCTAAATAGTCATCATACCCACAAAGGATTGTAGTACAACGTCAGACCCACATAGGATCCTATTACCTCGTCATACCCACATAGTATCCTAGTACATCGGCAGACCCACACAGGATCCATGTACCTCGGCAGACCCACACATGATCCTAGTACATTGTCAGACCCACACAAGATCCTAGTACATCATCAATACATCGTCAGACCCACACAATATCCATGTACATCGTCAGTACGTCGTCAGACCCAGACATGATCCTAGTACACCGTCAGTACGTCGTCAGACCCACACAGGATCCTAGTACATCGTCAGTACGTCGTCAGACCCACACATGATCTAAGTACATCGCCGGTATGTCATCAGACCCAAATAGGATTCTAGTACATCATTAGTACCTTATCATACCCACACAGGATCCGAGTACATCATCAGTAAGGTGTCAGACCCACAGAAGATCCTATTACATCGTCACAGTACATCGTCAAACCCACACAGGATACGTGTACATCGTCACAGCCAGCTACAGGCTTCCCGCAATAAGATCACTTGTCTCTAGAAGTGTTTGATACTCATGACACCGGTCGATTATCCAACTTCATGAAGTCCCTTGAAGAAGTATCCCTAAGGACTACCATGTAAATTTCTTCTCAAAGCAATAGACGATTCATCAATCGGACATCCGGTCTGTATGTTATTTCCTTTTTAGCCTTGAGGGCCTGGTTGGATTCGTGCTCGATCCACCCCGGGCGTACCCCAACTTTATCCAAACTCGTGTGGGGTATCCCAAAAGGACTGTCTCGATCCAAGGTTTCTGGTGCCACATATGGTTCTTAATTTCGACACCTTATGAGAGAGATATGTCAAATACAAGATCCCGCAATAAAAATAATAATATTATTGGGTGTTTCGTGAACCCGAGCAACGAACCAGAATTTAATATTCAAAATTAGACTTAAATTGACCGTCTTATTGATAGGATCACGTCGCTATAGATGGTAATTCAATCGGACGTCACACACATGAGTTATGGAGGGTCGAACATTTAGTAATAATATATTATTATTATTTGAGCATTTCGGGTACCCTATCCAAAAACCTGAAAAAGACATCAAATATTGGACTCATAATTTTCGTCTCAAAGTCATGGTTGCACTGTTGCTGCTGGTTCGTGAAAATGAGGTCACACAGATAAGTTACGGATGAATTAGGGTTTTAACAACCATAAATAATAATTATAATAATCAATTATTATTATTTTATTTCATTGAATGTTTCTCTCTCCAATCTCATTTGAGATTCACTCACAAGAGGGGTATCCCATTTTGGTGCGCACAGGTCCAAATAGCACCTCTATCTCTTTTTTTATATTCATTTTTCTTTTAATTTTATTTCCTATCTATTCCTTTCTCTATCCAATATAATTTTATTTTTCCATGATTTTGAACCCCTGTACACAAACCGGGAATCTGATGCGCCTCCGCCTCGCACATGACCTGCCTACACTGCACCTCCTACTCACGCTGCAGCCTAATCTGGCTCGTCGTTTGCTGAAGCCACTTGGCCCCACTTTCTGCACATGCACCGCCTGTACCAGCCATGCCGGACCACCCTACTCCAACATGTCACTCCTTCCGTGGGGTGTCTCATCTTTGTTATAACCCCTAAAAATAAAATGATCTCATATTCAAGATCCTCGGGTCAAGGGCTCCACTTCCATATGTCATGCTCAACAGAATATTGAATTTCTAGCGCCAATAATCATATGGCCGCCTCCTCCCGTGACCCATTGCAGCTTCACTCCAAGCCTAAAAAATTAAACGATCTCATATTTGTGATCCTTGCGTTGAGGGCTTCACGTACATATATCGTACTCAGCAAACCTCCATATTTCCAGCGCCAATAAATATTAGGAGGTGAAGAGTGCACGAATAACGCACAAAGAATAAAAAGAAAGAGGATCATGGTTTATGTGTGGGACGATGGCCTTATTCATTTGGCCATCATCATCATGAATTTAGGATATGAAGAATCGATAAAATATATTCAAACATATATAAAAACCCCTACCTCGATTGTCCATTGGAGGTGGCGTGAGGATGAAGATGAAGTCGATGAGATGGTGACATCGGCGTTCGTTGCTCCCACAAGATGTTTCGGATTCGAGCTCAAGAATATTCCTCATTCTCTAATTCTAGAGGATGCTCTTCATTGTAGTGGATGTTCTTCGTTGAAGAACCACCTTCCAATTTTCCTATAGCTCTCCCTTTTTCCAACAATTCTCCAACCAAATGGTGAAATTCCAAATAAGTTTATTAAATAAACTAATTGAGTTGGCACATCAATGGGAGGAAAACCAAGAGTTATCTCATATTAAAGGAGGAGTTCAAGTTTAGGGTGGTCCCCACCTTTAAATTTAAAATGGGGGTTTTTAGTTAGGGTGGTCCCCACCAGTAAACATAGAATGGGAGGTTTTAAAAATAAAATAAAAGCTGTTCTTTATTTTGTTTTTATTTTTTTACACTCCCATGAAATTCATGAACACTAACTTTCACCCTCGACCTAATGCGGTCATGGAGAAGGCATTTTTAAGAGAATATCTACGCTATGAGTACAACAGTGCCCTCATATTTCAATTCCGAGCACCGGTTCAAAAGTTAATTAACATCGCTCGCGCGTTTACTGAACGTATCCAAAAAAAAGTTTGTAAAAATTATAACAGTCACCCTTGACTCATGTCGGTCGAGGTTAGGATCTACCTAAGTGACACATTCCCCAAAGAACCCATCAGTACTCTCATATTTCAAATATGAGTTACCGTTTAAAAGTTGTGTATTTTAAAAAAAAATTGTTACTTAATATTTTTTTTATGGCCAAAAAAAACTTTCACTGGTGGCCTACGCCAGCCAAAGTTAGTATCTTCTTAAATGATGAATTCCCTAAGGAGTATAGAGGTGGTCTCAGATTTTCAATCTGAGCTTTCTTTTGTGAGTTATAAGCATTTGAGAAATAAAATAATTTATTTAATTATTTTATTTACCGTTATGCCATTTTTGGGTTTTCTCATAGGAGGCCCGCGCTGACTAAAATTAAGTCGTGCCTAGGGTAAACCCGACATCTTGAATTCAACTGTACCCTCTAATTCCTAATTCGAGTTACTATTTAATATTTATTCCACTTTTTTATGAAAAATGATTACACGCCCTAATTAAGACTCAACTAAACTTCGACGTATCACTCAGGGAACTCTGGGCCTCGGAATCACATGTCGCTAAATTTCTCGGTCTTGAAATAATTCAATATAATTTCAAAAAAAATACAGAATTTCCATGAAATTAAATTCTCCCCACCTTAGGGATTTACGTCTTCGAAATCCAAAACAAAGGCAAAAAAACCAAAAGAGTGTACTATGCACGAATCTAAGCCTCCTACTCCCATGATCTTTCCTAGAGGTTCCCATACTACCAGTGTAAGTGAACCAGAGTTATCGACCACCCATGAAGGACCTAAACCTGTCGATCCTAAATCTCCACGAGACCCTCCGTAAACGGATCCCCATCGTCGAAGTCCAGCTCGACATGGTCGATTAGGTGAGATGGGTCATGCAGGTATCTCCTCAGCTGGGATACATGGAAAATGTCATGAAACCTATCCAATTATGGTGGAAGAGCCAAGCGGTATGATACCTCGCCTATCCTCTGAAGTATCTGAAAAGGACCAATAATCCTCGGTGATAATTTGCTGCCTCGGCCAACTCTTCATTGTCCTTTCCGAGGAGAGACTCGCAAGAATACTTGGTTCCCCTCCTAGAACTCCAATGGGTTCCATATCATGTCGGCATAAGACTTCTTCCAAATCTATGTATTATTCACTTGATGACAAGTGAGACTTTCTGATACAAACTCTACCACTGATTTCTTCATCCTTAGCCACCAGTACTGATGTCGGAGGTCCTGGTATATATTCACCACTCCAAGATGTACCACCAGAGCGGACGTGTGGAACTCCCTCAATACCTCCTCTTGAAGCACCACTGTTACCATGGTACTTCCTATGAAGAATATGACGTGATCCCCACATTCATAATACCCATCATGTGCCTACCCTGAGGATATATGATCATGTCGAGCCTCACAGTCAATTCTACCATGTTTCACCTCCCCAACTTGCTGAAGGAATGGGGGAGTGAAAGTCATAGACTGAAGGTAAGCATCTTCATCTCTATCCATGAAGGATATCTGCAGCGTGACTGGTTACTCTGATGCCTTACTCAGTAGCTATAGGCCATACCTATTACTGAGTGAATCTGCAACCATGTTCCCCTTCCCAAGATTATAGACCATCATAAAGTCATAGTCCTAGAGGAACTCTATACACTCCCGTTGGGATCATAAAACTCAAAACATCTGCTCCCAAGAGGGTATGGCTGGCCAAATCATGAGTGATTAGCCGCAACCACCAATGCAGGAGTTTATCATGTGCTTCCTAGGTTTCCTTTTTCTCTGACCGAGGAAACCCTCATTCCATCACTACAGATAAACCACAACTTTTTTTCCTAATACATTCAATCTGAGTATGAACTATGGATGTCCAGTCCATATTGAAACTAAAGTCGTAAGGCATCGACTCTGCCACTAAGCGGTTCCAACCAAAACTCTCGCCTCAAGTTTTATATTACACCATTAGTTTAAGTGTTATTAAAAAGTCCCCTCTTAAAGGTATCCATAGACGTGAGGGTCAAGTCAATGGTTTAACAGGAAACTCTAAGTCTTGGACAAGATTCGTGGAAGGTGGCAGAGTTGGTGTCGTGAGAACCAATTGTTTGTACTTTGATTACATTAATGTACACTTATTATATATTTTTCATTGTTATGTGTGACTATAATAAAATAATTTCCTAGAATATTTTTAGCATTAATAAGGACATTGAAGATCCATGCTATGATGAGAACCTTGAAATTCTATAATAATATTCTTAAATAATGTTCAGTGGTTGGATTTCATACTACGATATGACACATAGATTACAGTTCATCATGTACGAGTACTCTTAAGAAGATGAGACTCTCTCTCATGAATTTTTCACTTGGTAATCTCCAAGAGGGGAGATTATGAGAACAGACCTGCAAGTACTAATTCTACATATCTTGGTGTCATCGTACATTGCTACCTGTGAGCGTTTGTAATGGTCCTTATAATGGAAGATTATGATTAACTCATGTCACGACTCACGCACTTAGATTTGATGAAGAAAACTATCATGAAGATATTTGGTATGATGTAGGGTATGTTGGGTGCGTCATGAATGACATGTTTTTAATGGATAAGTTGAGGAAGGATTTTTCCCTTCCATTAATGGAAGTTTATATCTCAGCCCTTTGATTGAAATTGAACTTTCACATGAAATTCCATGGACATGGTGTAATGATGGGTTTATTTCAGGTAGTCAAAGAACGACAGATCAAGCATATAGGATTATGACACTACCATGAACCCTGCAAGAATAGATATTGAGAAAAAGGGATTAAATTACACGGTAAGCATTCATATGAGGTGACACGTCAATACAGTATCAACTTCTTTCACATGGGTTCCTTGACATGTTGCTAGATAGTAATCATGGACTTTAGGCAACCCTGCATAATGCCAACGAGAAAGTGACATAGAGGGTCACACACTATGTGTATTCAAGTATCTCAAGTATAATAATGATTATTCCCATACGTGGTTTAATAATTATTCAAGGAAGCCTAAATCATTTTAATGTTGTAGGAAGAATAAAATGAAAACAAGTACACGTCATGTATTAATGATTAAATGCCATGTAGTTTTTATTTTGAAAACAAGTACACACCGTGTATTAATTTTTACATGCCGTGTAGTTTTCATTTTGGAAAGGAAATGATGAAACAAGTACACACTGTGTATTAATGATTACATGCCGTGTAGTTTTATGAAAAACAAGTACACGTCATGTATTCATTATTACACACCATGTAGTTTTTCTAGTTGGGATGCTGAAAATATAATATTGTTTTATTAAATGATATTTATTATAATAAGTGTGGGAGCGTGTCATGGAATTAATTATTCGAAATTGGGGTTTTCAATAAGTGTTAATTATATATATAAAACGCGTATCACGTTTATTTATTGTCATAACTCTATAACCTCAAACTCGATTATAAATATCCTCACAACCCCAACACTTTTCTCCAATAATTGTGCACAACAATTCTAGATAATTCCCTCATGGCCGAGAGAACTCCTTCCTCCAATAATGCTCTCAAGACCGAGATATATCCTCCTCCATAGGATTAAAATGATATAAGGCAGACTACACAAGAAAATTTTTCTCCATGCTAGATCACAGGGAATACTTTGGTGATGTCCAGAGATACGTGGTTCACATATGGATCACCGCTAGAGGAAGTCTACACTTGGCTTATATGACACAACGACGAATGACATCGAAATGTGATCAAGAATATCAACAAAGAAAGAACACCCAAAAAATTACTTCTTATCAATTAAATAAATTAATTATAATCAACCTCTGATGGTCCTCGTTTGTGGTTCTGGGATTATCCTTCTTCCCTGTATATTTTTGTGATTCAATCCGTGGAGACTGGAGTTTATCCTTGTATTAATACAGAATTGATCATTTATAATGAGAAAAAGACAAGTGGGCATATCCACCCATGAGCTTCTACTATGACCAGAACCATCAAATGGTATCAAAGAGAGGTTATAGCGTGGAATATAGTTATTTAATTTTCATTGATAATTTATGTATTTATATTTGATTCAATTCAATATAAATCAATCTATAAGTCCGAATGAATGATATATGTTCTTCCTACTTCGTTTCTTGATTGAAATCATAGAAAAAACTTTTTAATTTTAATTTTGATTAAAATCAAAATGAGGAACGCGTCTGAAGGAGCCGCTCTTTCTGTCTTTACAACATAAGAATACAAGGTGTGTAGTGAAAACTATATTTCATGCACTTAGGATCAACAAACCGGTACTAGTCCGCCAAACCATGCTATGTGAATTGAGCATGCCTACATATTTATCACATCATGTTGACCAGAATTGAATCGGACGTGGAAACCAAAAATACACAGCGTTTATGATGAATCAACAAACCGTGTAGTCCGATCCGACATAGGTGAAACCGTGTACATGGAGAAGCCATGTACCACTTACATGGGATGCCAGGCTGGTGACCGCGTAACAAGGAAGTACACGTCATGTTAGATTAATCTACACACCGTGTACTCTAAAATTTCCAAAGTACAGAAAACACACCAAATCCCCCGGCGTGTACTTTGGATAACGGGTGAAAAATAAACGCTGTGTAATATATCCTACACCCCGTGTACTTTCCAGAAATGGAATTTCTCCAGGTTTCCTCCAAAGTACAAAGACCTTTACAAGGAACATGGATGAGAAAAATCTCATGGAAATTTAGACAGGAATTTAAGATAAATAATTGATTAATTATAATATCATAATCAATTGAATTCAAGCACGACGTATCTTAAATGAAAGAGAGATTAAAAGAATTTAAATTCTAAATATGCGTAAATGTTGTTGCATGATATGGATTATCATGAGCTAGAACAAAGACCATTTTTGTGTGTAAGGTTTCATTTAAATTTATTTAATTTAAATCTGTTGGCATGTGAGCCTTCTTCCAATAATATGTAGGGCATGCATGCCCATGGTTTCTTTAATGTAAACCACATGTATTGGGGGATCTCCCAAGTCAGAGGAGACGGTTCAAAACCAGAAACTGAGGTGAAACCAACCCAAGAAGATATAAAGGTGGACAGGTGGGAGCTGCAAAACCTAAACCATTAGGTTCAAGGTGTTTTTTTCCTAGGTCAGGGTTATATTATTAAAACCGTTAGATAATCTAACCAATAGAAGCTCATGATCATGCCATCTTATTTTATTTCTCTCTAATTTCATGGTTTATTTATTATGAATGTGTTGTCGCAATCACAAAATTAATGAAATAATCAAGCTTGCAAAGATCGAATAAAATAAATATCGGACTATGAGTAAACATTATCGAAACATGTTTAATCACTTAAGAAATAATAACTTAACCTTAACAAGCATGTGATTTTGAAAAACTACTAAAAATGAATAAAATCCCTCAAATACCATATTATGTTAGACCATGCCTTCCGTTACATGATTAAGGGAAACACTCAATTAAACTATGTGTTTGACCAAACCTTGTTGGGACACTTACAATTATAAAAGAACATCTTATGAAAGTTTCGAGTTGACTTAAAAATTTTACATCAAGAGGAGTAGACCTTGCTAGACTTGTTGTAAAATGGAGTCAAGTGTTGAGAAATCTATGTCAAGATTTCAGGATTGGGGATTCCACACAACAGATCAAGGAATTGTAAGCTCATAGTTGGAAAAGACCTTCCTACCTAAATACCTTCAAATAGCTTGACTAACCATTTTTGGGGTTTTGCGAAGGGTAATATGGATCCTTGCCACTAGAATGTCATGGAAACTGAACATTCCAAGTTCAATGGTGAGGTCCATTGGGACTTGATAAAAAAGTGGGAGAATTAATAAATTCATTTATTCTTTTTTCACAAAATTTAATCAAAAGGCACTGATAAATATGCTCGTTTAATTTGTAGAATCAATATGACAAAATTGTCAACCACATTTTATCTGCAATCAATTCTAGATAAAGGAAATATATTTATAGGCAATAACTTTTAGGAATGGTTTAGGTTCTTTCGGGTTATCCTACGCCATGAACGAAAGTTTTATATGCTAGAGTCCTCACTTCCTGATCCGCCCACCCAAGGGGCAATTGATGATGATTTCCTAGTCTATGATCACCATTTGAATGATGTACTCAACGTTCAATGTTTGATGTTATAATCAATGTCTAGTTAGCTCATGAAATCTCATGAAGACAGGGATGCCTATAGCATGATTGAGCACCTTCGTGGTCTATACTAGGAGAGAGAAATACAGTAAATGTTTGAGATCTCTAAGTATTTATTCCAGAGAAAGCATGGAGAGGGTTCCCCAGCTGGGACTCATGTATCCAAGCTCATTGGCTATATTGAGTGCTTGGAGGTTCTAGGGTTTAAACTCCCTAAATAACAGGGTACCAATCTCATCCTTTCATCACTCCCCTAGAGCTTCTCTAACTTTGTTGTAAATTTCAACATGGACAACATTGATATGTCTCAATCAGATATCATTTTCCTCATTCACCAAGTGGAAAATGATATGAAGCATGAAAAGCCTTTTTTCCTTATGGTGAATAAATGGAATGGGGTGGAGAAAAGATTATAGCCCAAAGATTCTTCAAGTCCATCCAAGAAAAGGAAGATCAAAGGGGATGCAAGAGAACATGAGGCTATTTGTTTCGCAGGTGGAAAGAAGGGCCACTTGAAGAAAAAATGCACCCAGCCAAGGAAGCAAGGGGAATCTTAAGGTGCATTTGTTAACAAATGAAATCTATCTATTTCTACTAATTGGGTATTAGATACTACTTGTGGTGCTCACATCTGTATCTAAATACAGGAACCATGTACATTTAGAATGATTGACCAGGGTGAGGTGGATTTACAAGCAGCCAACGGAGCCAGACTCACTGTTGTAGCTGTCAGAGACCACCACGTCACATTGCCTAATAAGATGGTCTTGGTATTGAAAGGATGTTATTATGTACCCTCTGTAATAGAAAAATTATTACAGTATCCATATTAGATACTGATGGATTCATCCTCAAGTGTGGAAATTAATGATTCTAATTTTATAAAGATACCATTTTTTTGGTAGGGCACATTTATATAACGACCTTTATGTGTAAGACTACAAAATCCAAGTAATGGAAATCGATGACAAAGTTAATTCACATGACTCATACCACACCCAACATTGACATCACCAGCTTGGTCACGTCAATGATAAACGTTTGACAAATTTACATCATGATGGGTATTTAGATTCATTCGAACTAAAACAACTTTTTGTTTGTCATGCATGTCTACAATGAAAAATGACCAAAGCCCTATTTAGTGGGAAGGGTGAAAGGTCTAAAGAGATTCTAGAATTAGTACACACAAATGTGTGTGGACCATTTCCAGTTGAAGCAAGGGGTGGGTTCATGTACTTCATAACTATTACTGATGATCTTAGTAGATATGGATATATTTACTTAATGAGGTATAAGTTAGATTATTTTGATTGTTTCAAAGAATACAAGAATGAAGTTGAGAACCAGCTTGGTAAGAAGATTAAGAAACTCCACTCAGACAGAGGGGGAGAATATCATAATCAGGACTTCATTGATTTCTTATATTAGTTTGGAATTCTATCTCAACTCACTCCTCCTTACACACCTCAGTGGAATAGTGTAAGTGAAAGGATGAAATGCGCACTGTTGGACATGGTGAGATCAATGATGAGCCATGTGAGTCTTCCAATATCCTTTTTGGGATATGCATTATAAACATCAGCACACAAACTAAACCAAGTACCAACAAAATCGATAAATGGTATTCCATATGAGTTATGGAGTGGAAACGAAGCCATGTTATCAAATTTACATGTGTGGTGTAGCGAAGCATTTGTTAGGGCCACTTCTGGTAACAAACTTGAACTCTGAGGCACAAAGTGTATCTTCATAGGATATCCCAAGGAAACAAGGGGATATCCCATATAAGACCCCTTTGATAAAAAGGTTATAGTGGCAAGACATTCCGTATTCCATTAGAGGGAGAACATCTCCAAAAGAGATAGTGGGAGTGAGAAAGACTTCGATGAAGTCAATGCTCATGATACACAAGCGTTAGTACAAGAACAGATTCCACAAAGCCCTGTGGAAGAACAATCTGTTCTAGTAACACATGAACTACGTAGGAGCATGAGAGAGGTGAGAGAACTAGAATGATGTGGTTTTCTTTTCACCAAGGATGGTGACTAATTATTGGTTGACAATGATGATCCTCTTACCTATAAGGAAGTAGTTGAAAGCACATACATTTCCAAGTGGCAAGAATCCATGAATTCTGAAATGGATTCAATTTACCAAAACATATTCTAGATTTTGGTAGATCTTCCAGTTGATGTAAAGCCTATTGGTAATAAATGGGTATTCTAGAAGAAACTGAACATGGAGGAACAAGTCAGCACCTATACGGATCGACTAGTTGGAAAAGGTTTTAGATAGCATCAAGGAATTAACTATGATGAATTCTTTTCACTGGTTGCAATGCTGAAATCCATCAGAATCCTATTGGCCATTTCTGATTACCATGACCATGAAATTTGGAAAATGGATGTCAAAATACTATTCCTTAATGGGAACATCTAGGTAGATGTCTACATGACACAACCTGAATGGTTTGTGACTCCAAAGGATTCCAACAAGGAATGAAAATTGCATAAATCCATTTATGGATTAATGAATGCATCAATGTCATGGAACATTAATTTTTCTGAAGCCGTAACAGAATTTTTCTTTGTTATGAATGAATTTGAGCCTTGTGTCTACAAAATGATTAGTAGAAGTGCAGTCATTTTCCTAATAGTATATTTTGATGACATATTACTAATTGGAAATGAAGTACCTGTCTTATAGTCAGTTAAGGAATGGTTGGATAAATTCTTCTCTATAAAAGTATTGGGAGAGGAAACATATATTCTTGGGATCAAGATCCATCGTGATAGATCCAAGAGGATTCTGGGCCTGAGTCAAAGTACATATATTGACAAGATACTGAAGAGATTCAGTATGGAACCATCCAAGATGGTATTGTTTCTAGTGTCGCATGGAATTAATCTTTCCATGAAAATGTGTCCTCAGACACATGAGGAAAGAATGAAATTGGAAAGGATCCCTTAACAATCTGCGATTGGGTCAGTCATGTATTCTATGCTATGTATGAGGCTAGATGTTGCTTATACATTAAGTGTGGTAGGAAGATATCAAGCTGATCCAAGAGACTTCCATTGGATGGAAGTCAGGACTATCATTAAGTATCTGAGGCATACTAAGGACATGTTCCTGGTTTATGGAGGATATGAGGAACTAGTCATTAGAGGACATGTAGATGCTAGTTTCCAAACTGATCAAGATGACATGAAGTTGCGGACTGGATACATCATCAGTTTTAATGGAGGTACAGTGAGTTAGAAGAGCTCAAAGCAAAGTGTGGTGGTAGATTCTACAGCAGAGTCTGAGTATATTACAACTTATGAGGCAGATAAAGAAGCAATGTAGATGTGAATCTTTTCCCAAGAGTTGGATGTAGTACCTAGCTGTAAAGATCCTATCACACTCTATTGTGATAACACTCCAGTGGTGGCACTTGAAAAATAGTCAAGGTCACATCAGTGGAAAATGAACATACTTCAGAAGTATTATCTCTTGAGGGATTTTTCTCAGAGCGGTGAAGTTGCAGTGAGCAGTATTTCCACATAAGACAATGTGGCGGACTCCTTGATTAAACCATTGACTTAGTAGAAACATGATCATCATGTGAGGTCTAGTGGACGAAAAGTCGTGGCAATTGGATCTAGTCAGTGTGGGAGTTTGTTAGATTTGGTGTCCTGAGAACCAACTATTTGTACTTTGATTACATGATTGTACACTTATTATATATTGTTCATTATTCTGCATTAATATAATATAATAATGTCCTGGAATATTTAATGAATTAATAAGATCATGGAAGATCCCCACTATAATGAGAACCTTGAAATGATATAACAATATTCATAAATAATGTTCTACGGTTAGATGACATACTATGATAGGACACAGAGTATACAGACTGTCATGTGCGAGTACTTATAAGAAGCAGAGACTCTCTCTCATGGATTTTGCACATGGTAATCTCCAAGATGGGAGATTATGAGAACAAACCCTCCAT
Organism: Viscum album; assembly: GCA_963277665.1. Lineage (NCBI taxonomy): Eukaryota > Viridiplantae > Streptophyta > Magnoliopsida > Santalales > Viscaceae > Viscum > Viscum album. Next base: position 906,306,914 of record OY728153.1, read on the forward strand.
TAGTAATTCCACATGTCTTGGTGTCATCGGACATTGTTATCTGTGAGTGTGTGTAATGGTCCATAGATAGGAATATTATCATTAACTCATATCATGACACGCGCACATAGATTTGCTGATGAAAACCATCACGAAGACGGTTGGCAGGATGTTGGGTACATTGGGTGTGTCACAAATGGCATATTGTTAATGGATAATTCGAGGAAGGATTTTTTCCTTCCATTTATGGAAGTTGATATCTCAACCCATTGAATGAAATTGAACTGTCACATAAAATTTCATGGCCATGGTGTAACGACGGGTTTATTTCAGGTTGTCAAAGAACAACAGATCATGCATATAGGTTTACGACACTACCACGAAACCTGCTTGATTAGATATTGAGATAAAGGGATTAAATTACACGGTAAGAGGTCATATGAGGTGACACGTCAATGCGTCGTCAACTTCATTCTCTTGGGCACCTTGACCAATTTCTAGATAGTAATCTTGGACATTGGGTAAGCACGCTTAATGCCAATGAGAAAGAGGCCTAGATGGTCACAAATTATTTTTATTCAAGTATCTCATGTTTTATAAAGATTATTCTCATATGTGGTTTAATAATTATTCAAGGAAGCCTAAATCATTTTTAAGGTTCGAGGTAGAAGAAAATGAAAATATGTACATGTCATGTATTAATGATTACACCCCGTGTTGTTTTTATTTTGAAATCAAGTACACGACATGTTTTAATTATTACATAGTATGTAGTTTTCATTTTGAAAAGGAAATAAAAAATAAATTACACACTGTGTATTAATGATTACACACCGTGTAGTTTTATGAAAAACAAGTTCACACAATCTATTAATTATTACAAGCCGTGTAGTTTTTTAATCGGGATTTTGAGGATATAATATTGTTTTATTAAATGATATTTATTACAATCAGCATGGGCGCATTTCAAGGAATTAATTATTCGACATGGGGATTGTCAATAAGAGTTAATTAAATAAATAAAATGCGTAACACATTTATTTATTTTCATAACTCTATATCCTCAAACCCAATTATAAATATTTTCTCAACCCCAACACTTTTCCCCAATCATTGTGCACAAAAATTCTGGAGAATTCCTTTAGGTTGAGAGATATCCTTCCTACAAGAATGCTCTCAAGACCAAGAGAGATCCTCCTTCATCAGATCAAAACAATCTAAGGCAGACAACGCAAGCAAATGTTTCTCCACTCTAGCACACAGAGAATCCATTGGCGACGTACATAGATACGTGGTGCATGTGTGGATCACCACTAGAGGAAGTCTACTCTTGGATTCTACGATGAAACAATGAATCACATAGGAATGTGATCAAGAATATCAACGATGAATGAACACCCAAAAAGGTACTTTTCAATTAATTTAATTAATTATAATCAACCTTTGACAGCCCTCATTTTTGGTTCTGGGACCTTATTTCTTATTTTTCTATTTCTATGATTGGATCCATGGAGACTGGCATTTTTTGGTCGTAATGATCCCATATTGATCATTTCTAATGAAAAAAATCCAAGTGGGCACATCCTCCCCTGATCTTCCACTATGCCCGGATCCTTCAAAAGGATATAATGATTGGTGCTGATGTATGTTGATATGACAACTAGTAGTAGACATAGACCGTACATCGAATCGTCTCACACTCCTTGACTACATGCAACTACTCCCTTCCCCTATCCTCCAACTCCCTATGCCCGGTGGGGACCACATAGGGGGTGGTTTGTAACATGTTGATGTGAAGACCACCTCATGTTGCTCTCCTAGAATTGTTTCCATGTCTATATCCCTACATATTTATCTGCCCCTATCATATCCTCTTCCTGAAACATTTTACATGCCCTAGTCTCCGAGACTGGTGCCAGTTTCCTACTTTCCCACTACTAACGTTCACTAGCTGCATCCTCTCATCCCAAGAATATTCAACCACAAAGGTTCTATCTAGTAACCTAACATAATTAGGAATGCATAGAATAGTGCTAGCTTGGATGTCCCTAAAGACTCCTCGCTCAGAGGTCTAACCTCTGCAGCACTGATCGTATCGTATTCATCGAGTACAAGGAATGATTGGTATGCCTAGATGAATACTCACCTACCGACATGTTGTCCTGCCAAAGCTATAAATGCTCCAATGAAATCTCAACCACCTCCTCAAACGAGTCCTCAACGTCCTGTGAGTCGAGCTCACCTCAGAACCTGCTGGGTATCTGATGCTGAAACACACGTAACGCACTAAGCCTATATGATTCCTCTACCGGTACCACCGGTTGTAACTACTCACCAACGGGACGTGATATAGATGACACACTACCCGAAGGTACTATCTCAGGTAATGGTCCACATACCGAAGTTCCATCACTACGTGGGCTATCTTCATGATCACTCAGTGAAAAATTCTAGTATCTATGATCACCATCTTCTCTACCGGTGTCTCAACTAGGCGAAGACTCTAGCAACCACCTCCAGCCATCCGTCAGCTGCGTGAGAATCTGTCTCTCCATGAAACCTCAAAGGCCTCTTGGTTTGGAACTCATGCAATATGATCAGTGGGCATGCACCATCCGCCAGTGCGGCTGCTGGAAACTACTGTCCAATGAGTGGTGGTGCTGCTGGTACACCATCCAAAGGTTCCAACATAGTTGGACGACCCTACACTGAATCCTCATCGCTCGTTGGGCCATCATTGTGTACTCTCTCGGGAATCCTAGATGGCACTCTACGTAGCGAAATACTAATAAGGAACAGTTATGCCATTTCCATTACTTATACCTGGTGAGCAGACTCAAACAAAACACAAGAAAACATTTCAAAACACACACGCAGTCAGAGTTTTCGTGCACTGAGTCAGAAATCATAAGTCAGGGTCATAGTGTATGGATACATCAGCCGCCGCACCAACATTGGATACCCTAATCTGATAACCACACTCACTATACGTAATATTATTTCCGTTATGAATATCTGAGTCTTATGTTCTATAGTAGAACTGACTCCTCTGATACCAATTTGTCAAGACCCATCCCCCGGGGCCCGTGCTGTGACTACTACAAACCTATCTTCCATAGGCCAGGGGCTGCCAACTAGCACCGATGACGTATTTCCCTAAAACCGGGAAGGCATTCCCTTTATGACTTATACACACACAACCATGCACAAAACTAGATACGAACACAAGGTAAAATAAATAGTAAATAGCGTGAGTAAAATAAGTAAAAGGGGCCAGAATACAAGCCCAACTAGAAAGTACAAGAAACTAGAAGGTACAAGTAAACTGGACAACTCCAGGGAACACCGTCCAAGGATCATACTTGAAGGGTAGGTACATCTCTCGAATAGTCTTCTCAGTGGTACACCACATCTAGGGTCCACCTCTGAGATACCTCCAGTCCTAGTACCCTGTTCCTCAGTCAGCATTGTCCGTCGTATGCAACCAACACAACAAGGTGAGGGCATAGCCTGAGAAAGGGTGAGTATAACTATACATAGTAGGGACCCCGAGACCCTCAAAGTCTCACAAAATCCACAAAGGATAAACCAAAAATCATGAAATAAACTAACAACCCTACTTAGGTATATGCCCATACATATACCTGTGTTATCAAGTATACCCCTTTCAATCATGAGGAAACACAAATTCCAACTCAATAGCCCAGAGCTCAAATGTTCCATAAAGGAAGAAATACCACAAAGGTAATTACCACACAGGTACACCACATAGTATATTACCACCAAGGTATCCCCACGAAGGAAAAATACCACAAGGTACAGAATTAACTCACACGAAGAATATATTAGGTACAATAGTAGAGATGATTAGATGTAACTACTGAATCATTTTACTCTGTTAAGAGGCAGATCCACGAAGGATCCTAAATCAGCATCCACAGAGGATCGTAGTACATCCTCAGACACACACAGGATCCTGATACATCTCTAGAACCGCACATGATCCTAGTATATCGTTAGACCCACACATGATCCAAATACATCATCAGTAAGTCATCATACCAATATTGGATCCTAGTACATCGTCAGTACATTGTCTGACCCAAAAAGGATCCAAGTACATCATCAGTACGTCTTCAGATCCACACAGGATCCTAGTACATCATCATTACTTTGATAGACCCACACATGATCCTAGTACATCATCAGTACATCGTCATACCCACACAACATCCTAGTACATCATTATTATGTCTTAAGACCCACACAGGATCCCAGTACATCGTCACAGTACGTCATTAGACCCACCCACGATCCTATTACATTGTCACAGCTAGCTAAATGGTTCCTACACTAAGATCGCTTGTCTCTGAGAGGGTATGCTACTCAAGCCACTGGTCGATTCTCCAACTACCACATATTCCCATGATGAAGTATCCTAAAGGACCGCCATGTAAAATGGATCTCAACAAAATAGACGGTGCGCCAATCGGATGTCCGGTCTATAAGTTATTGGCCTTTATGTCCCGAGGGCCTAGTTGGATTCGTGCTCGATCCAACCCGGACATACCCCAACATTATCCAAACTCAAGTAGGGTATACAAAAGGACCATCTCGATCCAAGGTTTCTAGTTCCATAGGCAGTTCATAATTTCGACACCGTATGAGGGAGATATGTGGAATAAAAGATCCCACAATAATAATATTATTGTTATGGGGTGTTTTGTGAACCTGAGCCACGAACCAGAATTTAATATTCAACATTTGACTTAAATCGATCGTCTTAATGACAGGATCACGTCGCCACAGACAGTAAGTCAATCAGATGTCACACATAATAGTTATAGAGGGTTGAATATATAATAATAATAATATATTATTATTATTTGAGCGTTTTGGGTACCTGGTCCAAAAACCCGAAAAATACATCCAATACTGGACTCATAATTTTCATCTCGAAGTTAGGGTCACACTGCCACTGACGATTAATGAAACCGAGGTCGCACATATAAGTTACAGATGAATTAGGGTTTTAACAATCACAAATAATAATTATATTATTATATTATTATTATTTCAATTCATTTAAAGTTTCTCTCTCCAATCTCATTTGAGATTCACGCACAAGAGGGGTATCCCATTTTGGTGCAAGCGGGTCCAAATAGCACCTCTATTTTTTTATTCATATTTCTTTTAATTTTGTTTTCTATTTATTCCTCCCTCTCTCAGATCTAATTTTATTCGTCCAAAATTTTTAACCCCATTACATGAACCGGGAATCCGCTACACTTCTTCCTCGTCCTCCCTCTCTCAGATCTAATTTTATTCGTCCACAATTTTTAACCCTAGTACACAAACCGGGAATCCGCTACACCTCTGCCTCGCACAGGACCTGCCTCCTCCGTGCTTCCTACTCGTGCCACTGCTTAATCTGCCTCGTCGTCCGCCGAAGCCACTATGCATCGCTTTCTGCACGGGCACCACCTGCACCAGCCGTGCCAGACTGCCCTGCTCCGCCACGTTGGTCCTTCCGTTGGCTGTCATATCTTCATTCTAACCATGAAAAATAAAATGATCGCATATTCACTAACCTCAGGTCGAGGGCTTCACGTCCATCTGTCACACTCAACAGAATATTGCATTTCATGCGCAAATAAATATTTGGTCGCCTCCTTCCATGAGCCATTATGGCTTTGTTCCATTCCTGAAAAATTAAACGATCGCATATTTGCGATCCTTACATCGAGGTATTCACATCAATATATCGTTCTTATCAAAAATCTGGGCTTCCAGCACTAATTATTATTATGCGTTGAAGAACGCATGAAAAATGTGCAAAGAATAATAAGAAAGAGGAGCATGGTTTATGTGCAGAGTGATGACCATGTTCTATTGGACATCGTCATCATGAATTTTGGATATGAAGAATCAAAAAAAAATTCAAACATATAAAAAACCCCTACCTCGATTGTCCGTTGGAAGTGGCACAATGAAGAAGACGAAGTCGATGAGATGGTGACATCAACATTCCTTGCTCCCACAAGATGTTTCCGATCCGGGCTTAAGCATCTTCCTCGTTCACCGATTTAGGAGGATGCTCTTCATTGTAGTGGATGTTCTTCATTGAAGAATCTCCTTCCATGTTCTCCAGATCTCTCCCTTTTGCTAACAATCCTCCAACCAAATGGTGAAGTGCCAAATAAGATTATTAAATAAACCAATTATTTTGGCACATCAATGGGAGGAAAACCAAGTGTTATCTCCCATTAAAGGGAGAGTTCGAGGGTCAGGTGGTCCATACTGTTGAATTTAAATAGGGGGTTTTTAGTTCGGGTGGTCCCCACCACTAAACATCAAATGGGATGTTTTAAAAATAAAATAAAAGTTGTTCTTTATTTTATTTTTATTCTTTTAACTCTCCTACAAAATTCATGAAAACTAACTTTCACCCTCGCCCTACTGCGGTCAAGGTGATGGTCTCCTTAGGAGAATATCAGCTCTGTGAGTTAAACGGTGCCCTCAGATTTCAATTCTGAGCACCGATTCAAAAGTTATATAACACCACTCGCGCATTTACTAAATGTACTCGAAAAAAAGGTCGGAAAAATTATAACAGTCACCCTTGACCTGCATCGGTTGAGGTTTGGCTCTGCCTAAGTGAAACACGCCCCAAAAAACCCAACAGTACTCTCAGATTTTAAAATCGAGTTACTGTTTAAATGTTATAGATTTTACAATAAAATAATTGTTACTTAATTAATTTTTTTATGGCCAAAAACTAACTTTCACAGGTGGCCAGCGCCAGCCAAATTTAGTATCTTCTTTAATAAAGAATTCCCTCACGAGTACAATGATAGTCTTAGATTTTCAATCTGATCTACTGTTTGTGAGTTATAAGAATATGAAAAATAAAATAATTTATTTAATTATTTTGTATACGGTTATGCCATTTTTGGGTTTTATTATAGGAGGCCCGCACCGACTAAACATAAGTCACAACTAGAGTAAGCATGACATCCTAAATGCAATGGTGCACTCAGATTTCTGATCTGAGTTACCGTTTATGATTTATTCTACTTTTTTAGGAAAAATGCTTACACACGCTAATTAAAACTCAACCAAAATTCGATGGATTATTCCGGGCACTCTAGGCCTCGGAATCGCACGCCGTTAGATTTCACGGTCTCGAAATAATTCTATATAATTTAAAAAAAATTATACGGAATTTTTGGGACATTACAACATAAGTTAAGGAAGATGATCTCATACACACTACATTTGGTGCTAAATGATGACATCACATCAGTGCCATTGTAACTAATCAGGGTCGATTGTAAACAAATTTCAAACACCCTGTCTTTCTATATACCACTTTTCAACCACCCACGACTAAGTTGTCGCATCCAAACATGCAGGCATGAGGCATTGTACCCCCCATCAGTCTTAGCCTATCTCTGAAAAATATGAGGAATATTTGAATAATATATCTCTTATAATTAAAAAAATATATTTAAAATGATAAAAAATTAATTATATTAATTTAAAAATCATAAAAAAACATTAACTACAATCTGTTACTGTCTGTCACCAACAATCTACCCAATACTATTATTAGTGTATATCCTCTTGTACACATAAAACTATGTAATATATGGATCAACCATAAACAATATGAATGTTTCATATACATATCACATTAAATAATATTATTTATAAACTCTTGATGATGTATTCTAAATGTAAGACACTCAACTCTTTTTGTGTCATCCTGCCAGCCCCAATTCCATTAAACAAAAGACTGTAGCTTCTTAAAAGTATATTCTATCAGGTAAATGAAAAATAAAAAGGAAGCTTGGGTGGGGACACTACCATAGAAACAATTTTTCATAGCACCACACTTTAGGAGTGTAAAAAATGCTGATAATGTGGGTACCTTTATCAATGCTAAAAATAAGAACTGATAAAATGTACTTTTAATAGTGCTAAAAAAGATTTGTTAAAAGTACCCTTTTATCAGCACATTTTTTGTAGCACTGATAAAGGAGGGGTATTTATTAGTAATTTTTTACTAGCACTGATAAAGGGTATATTTACAAAAAAAATTAATAATAAGCTATAAATATATAAATATATTGATATTGATATAAATATAATATATATATTCTAAATATGTTTCTGATAAGTATAGATAGACATTTACACCAAATATATAATATGTTTAGTGAAAATGGATTTAAAATATAAAAAATTTATTATTAATTAATAATTGCCTAATTATTATAAATTAATAAAAATTTAATAATAAATTTAAGACACAAAAAATAATAATAAAAGATCTACAATAAGTTAAAAATGTATCTCAATCTTCAAACGACAATAACTTTGATCCGGCCGTCCATTTAAGATCTACTACATATCAAATTGATGTCTACAATTAGATCTACACATTGGTGACATATGAGATCCCATTTTCACATTGTTTGAGGGAAACTATACTCCCAAAAGTCCTCTAAAACTGAGTTTTAAGTCATGATACCCAAATTTTTTAACATTCGATGGAATTTCAGCCTCATTTTTAGAGGGTTTATATGCCCTTTTTTAGGGGGGACTGAATTGATTCATATGGTTAACATTAATATTGAAATTATGTCTTTAAAAGTTCATTATTTTTCACAATTAATTGTTATTTATAAAAAATATATAACAATATATACATATTATCTATATATTCACACACAAAAATTTAATTTTATAAATAAGTAATTAAACATATTAACATATAAAATATATTTCTCAATATATAAGCTTTATATAAATATAAAAATATCCATTTTATTTAAAACCCAAATATATGGATATTTATATACTTATATAATGTGTGTGCATGTTTAATATATATATTAGTTATAGTCTATATTAACAAACTCATTTATATATTCTATATATATTCTAACATATGAATATACATATGAATATATAATATATCTGAATATATAATAATATGTATAATTATACTTACAGATACACATATAATATATATATGTGTGTGTGTGTGTGTTGTATATATGTATTTATTTATTTATTTATTTATTTGTACACACACATACAAGAAATTGTTTAATAAATATATTTAAAAATAATATTATAAATATATGATAATATAATAATGAATATACGGATAAAAAATATAACAAAAAAATATATAAAGAACAAGCTATAAATACAAATATATAAATATAACTAATATTATATATAAATACATTAATAAATAAATAAGTATATAAACATATATATACATATTAATATAAATCAATACTAATATACGAATAAATAAATAAATATATATATATATATATATATATCATTAAAGGGAGAACCAAATAAGATGGACATGTGGTAAACATTTTTACCCATATGACCTTTCATAGCACGTAAAATGGCCTTTAACAATGCTAAAAAAGCACTGTTAATCATAGCGATTATAAGGGGGGACTTTATTAGCACTTTTTTGGCACTGAAAAAGGCATAGCTAGCTATAGTGTGATGTTTATATAATAACACACCTAGAAGAAAAACTGAAATTTAAAAATTACACCCAAAAGGAAACCTGATATATATATTTAATTGACATCATAAAAAAAAAATTCCACCCTTGGTATATAGAAAAAAAAATTACATTTCAAAAAAAAATTATATAATTACATCTAAAACTATCCAACAAAAATTAAAAAACATTAATATTTCATCTTTTGACAACCATGATCCCCTCTCAAAAATCCCCCCCTGGTATTTGTTTCCAAATAGATAATCTCAACCCAAGAAAAAAATTTCACCTATATAAGAAAAATATATTATGTTAGTAATATAATAAAGACTTAAATTAATGATTAATATGAAATAAAACATTTATAAAATGTCATTATTAAATAAAAATGACATATTTGGAGTTATACCAGTCGTATTGCGAGTCTTATTGAGGTGGGATTGATTCCTACCCATTAGAAATGTGTTATGGATCACTGTCCTAAAATGTCAAAACAATCCAAATGAATTTTCCCGGTTTTGAATATGTCACTTCTTCCATTACTAAAATTAATGTCAATTTTAAATAATGAAACATTTAGAGTTAAACTTGAGAGACCGTGCATCGTATTAAGGAGGGGATGATTCATCCATGTCACAAATTACTGATGGATTTCTTTCCTAATGTATCAAAACATTATGAATGCATTTTCTCATTTTCCAGTATTTCTGCAGTTTTTTTTACTAAAATATAATTTCATACATGAGACAAACATTTTGAGTCATAACAATCGTATTTTTCATTGGTTTTATGTGACACTGATTCATACATTTCACAAATTTCTTATAAAAAATTGTCCTAAATTATCACGATAGTCAGAGTGTGTTTTCTTGTCTTATAGTGAGTGACACGTTTTGAAATAAATTTTAAATTTAAAACTAATAAGATAAACTTTTAGTCATTGTAGTTACATCGCATGTCAGATTGAGGTGTGGTTGTCTCCTACACATCACCTATGACTTGTGGATTGTTATCATAAATTTTCAAATAAATCTAAATGTATTTGGCCAGTTTTCAGTATTCCACATTTTGTTTTTACTGAAATTAATGTCAATTTTAAATAAAAATAGACACTTTTATTTATACCGGGCACTCCATGATTTTAATTGAGGTTTTTATAATCCCCATATGTAAATAAATACTAATAGATCATTTTCATTAAAAATCAAAACAAATCAAATGCGTTTTCTCGGTTTTTAGTATGTCACTTGTTTTTACTTAAATTAATGTCATAATTAAATAAAAAGAGACACTTTGAGTGATACCAGCAACTCTGTGTGTCCTATTGAGGTTTTAATGATCCTTACATGTCACAAATGACTAATATATTGTTTTACTAAAACATCAAAACAATTTTAATGTTTTTTCATGGATTTCAATATATCACTTTTCGTTTTTAATTAAATTCATGTCAATTTTAAATAAAAAGAGACACTTTGAGTTATACATGCCACAATGTCCGTCGTATTGAGGTAAGACTGATTGCTACATGTCCGGAATGACCCATTCATCATTTTACTTACATATAAAAGTAATCTGAATGCATTCTCTTGGTTTTTAGTATGTCAATTTTATTTACATAAATTAATGTCAATTTTAAATAAAAAGACAAACTTGGAGTCATACCAATCACACTATGTGTCGTATTGAGATGTGGTTGAATCCTACACATCACAAATTACTCGTGGATCAATTTAATAAAATATAAAAACAATAAAAATATGTTTTATCATTTCCCAGTATGTCACTTGTTGTTTTTACTTAAATTTATGACATTTTTTAATAAAAAGAGACAATTTGAGTTATATAAGACACACCATGTGTCGTATTAAGGTGCAGATGATTCAGGTGTTATGTGGTATGATGATTACATAAATCAGGACATCACATTGTGAGACATGTTGTAAGGGATGTTAAATGACTTTCCTACTTATGGAAATTTGTTAGGATATAGCATTACAGGAACTAAAGGGTGTCTCATTTTCGAACAAGGTACACAATCAATTCGGTTGAAACATTCACCCAAGACTATGTTCCTAGGTCATTGTAGATTTATACCCTGATGGGATAAGTACCTATTTGGATGACATAAATCAATGAATGTTCAGAATAACATACAACACTATCTCTAGTAATAGGTGATCAACAATTTGAGAAATTAAAAGATGTGGAAACTGCTTTTGGTAAACCATTTTTTAAAGACCTTTTGAAAATCGGTTGAAAAAAGTGATCATTTTTTTTGAATTGTCATAATAGAATTTTTTGTACATCAGAAATTTTCTTGATATTATTCATGTTAAAAAAAATAATGTGATAGTTTCATCAGTACATTTCTAAATGCACCAACAAAACTGAGTTTTTAGTTGGGATACCGAATTTTTTTAACATTCGATGGAATTTCAGCCTCATTTAAGAGGGTATTATTTCCCTTTTCAATAGGGAATGAATTTATTCATAGGGATCACATTCATATTAATGTTATGATTTGAAATTTTATCATTTTTCACAATTTACTATTATTTATAACCAAATATATAACAATATATACATATTTTTTTATATATTCACACATAAAAATATAATTTTATAAATAAATAATAAAACATATTTACATATAAAATATATTTCCCAATATATAAGCCTTATCTAAATAAAAACTTATATCTATTTTATTTGAAACACAAATATATAAATATTTATATACTTATATAATGTCTGTGTGTCTATATATATATATATATATATATATTAGTCTGTGTTTGTATTAATAAATTGATATATATTATCAATATATTTTAACATATTCATATACATATTAATTTATAATATATGTGAATATATATAAATATGTATAATTATACTTACAGATACACATATAATATATATATAAATATATGTGTGTGTTTGTGTATGTTGTATATATGTATGTATTTATTTATTTATTTACACACATAGGAAAACAAATTATATAAATGTATTTAAAAATAATCATATGTATATATTATACGAATAAATATAAGAATAAAAATATATAACTATATATATATTAATAGTAGATATAAATATAACTAACATTACATATTAATATATATATATATATATATATTAATATATGAATAAATATACATATTTATATTAATATAAATATATATTAATATATAAAAAAATATTATAAAATATATATATATAAATAAATAGATATATCATTAAAGGGAGAACCAAAAAAGATGGAAGAGTGGTAAACACTACTACACATATAGAATTTCACAACATGGAAAATGTATTTTAACAGCGCTAAAAAGGCACTGTTAATTGCAATAATGATAAGGGGGCTTTATCAGTGCTTTTAGTGCTGATAAAGGCCTATTTTCCAGCGGTGTGTTGTTTATATAACAACCCACCTAGAAGAAAACCAACAACTTAAATAGAATAATCAAAAGAAAAACATCTATATACATTTTATTGACATCATCAATATAAAAATTTCCACCCATGGTATATAGAAAAAATGAAATTCTATTTAGATTTCAAACAAAATTTTTAATATAATTTCATTTACAAATGACCAACAATATTTCCAAAACATTAATATTTCATCTTTTGACGGCCATGATACCCTCTCAAAAATTTTCTCCCATGGTATCAGTTACTAAACAAATCATCTCAACATGATTAAAAGATTCCACATATATAATAAAACAAATATTATGTTAGTTATACTATAAATAAATATATTAATCATTAATATGAAATTACATGTTAATAAAATATCAATATTTAACAAGAATAAAACATTTGGAGTTATACCGGTCATACCGTGCATCCTATTGAGGTGGGGTTGATTCCATCATGTTACAAATGTGTTATGGATTGTTGTCTTAAAATGTCAAAATAATCTAAATGCATTGGCTCAATTTTGATTATGTCAGTTTTTCTTTTACTAAAATTAATGTCAATTTTAAATAATGACACATTTGGAGTTATACTTCCCAAACCATGAATCGTATTGAGGTGTAGAAGATTCTTACCTATCACAAATTATTGATGGATTGTTTTCTTAATGTATCAAAACAATATGATTGTGTTTTCTTGGTTTTTAGTATATTTCTTGTGATTTTTTACTAAAATATCATTTCAAACTGGAAACATGCATTTTGAGTCATACCGGTCCTATCGCATGTCAGTTTGATGAGAGAGAGCTTCATACGCATCAAAAATGACTTATGAATTAATGTACTAAGTTATTAGTACAATTGGAGTGTATTTTCTTGGTTTCTAGTGAGTGAAACGTTTTGAACTCAAATGTCAATTTTAAACTGATAACAAACACTTTTAGTCATAGTGGTCACACCGTGCATTATATTGAGGTATTGTTGACTACTACACGTCACAAATGACTCATGGATCATTTTTCTAAAGTATAAAAACAATCCAAATGTGTTTTCTATGTTTTCAGTATGCCACTTTTTGTTTTTACTTAAACTAATGTCAATTTTAAATAAAAATAGACCCATTGAGTTATACCGACCAGACCATGATTTTTATTGAGGTTTGGATGATCCATACATGTTTCAAATCACTAATAGATCATTTTCCTAAATAATAAAAATAATCCAAATGTGTTTGCTCAATTTTTAGTATGTAACTTTTTTATTTTAATTAATGTCAATTTTAATTAAAAAAGCCACACTTTGAGTGATACTAGACACACTATGTGTCGTATTGAGGTGAGAATTATCCTTACTTTTCAGAAATGACTATTATATTGTTTTCAAAAAATATCAAAACAATCCCAATGTGTTTTATTGGGTTTTAGTATGTCACTTGTTTTTTTTAATTAAATTCATCTCTATTTTAAATAAAAAGAGCCACTGTGAGTTATAACAGCCACATTGTGCATTATATTTAGTTATAGGTCACAAATGACTCATAGATCATTTTCCTAAAGTATAATATTAATATGAATGTGTTTTCTCAATTTTCAGTATTTCACTCATTCTTTTTTACGAAAATTATTGTTAATTTAAAATTAAAAGACACAGTTGGTGTCATACCAGTCACATCGTGCGTCATATTGAGGTGTGGTTGAATCTTACACATCAAAAATGTCTCATGTATCGTTTTACTAAAATAAAAAAAATAATAATAATACATTTTATATGTTCTCAATATGTCACTTTTTTTTACTTAAATCAATGTCAATTTTAAATAAAAAAGAGACACTTTGAGTTATACTATCCAAACTGTAAATCGTATTGAGGTGCAGATGATTCAGGTGTTACAGTGTATGATGATTACACAAATTAATATTTCTCATTGAGAGCCATGTTGTATGGGTTATTAAATGACTTTCCTACTTAGGGAAATTTTTTAGAATATAGAATTAAAATAACAATTGGGTGTCTCGTTTGTGAATAAGGTACATAGTTAATTAGGTTGAAACATTCATCGAAGACGTTGATTTTCAGACATTTTAGATTTTTACCCTGATGGGATAAGTACCTATCGTGGATGACATCATTTAATTGAAGTTCAGAAGAATGTACAACAGTGTCTCCACCAATAGGTGATCTACAGTTTGAGGAAATAAAAGATGTGGAAACTACTGTTCCTAAATAGTTTTTAAAAATCCTTACTAAAACCAATTAGAAAAAGTGACAAGTTTTTTTTTAATTTTCATACTAGAATTCTATGTAGGTCAGACATTTTCTTGATGTTAGGCATGTTGAAAAAAATGTATGTGATTGTTCCATCTGTTCATTCCTTAATGCACATGAAAAAATAAAGGATGATATTAAGGTTAGGTTGGACATAGATCACATGGGAATATAAGAAGAGTTGGTGCCAGTGAAGGGTGACAAATGAAATTTTCTTCCTCCAGCTGCTTACACTCTTTACGGGAAAAAATATATATTAGTTTTGAAACTTTTTGAATGAAGTAAGCTTTTGAGAAGTGTATTCATCAAATATCAAGAATCTCATGTCAAAAACTAATTTAAAGTTAAAGGATATTAAATTAGATGTTTGTCATGTTTCTATGCAAGATTTAATTACTATTTCTTTACGTTGCATTTTTTTCAATAATTTCCTTCAATTATTAACCATGTTTTGTTTCGTCTTCAAATTTATTTGTGGTAAAGATATAGATTTGGAAAAATTTATGGCTTTGTAAAGAGTACTTTTCATCCTATTATATAAATTGGAAATGTTATTTCTTCTATAATTCATTGATATAATGGAACACTATATGGTTCACATAGTGAGAGTGATTAGACTATGTGGTCCTATACACTTTAGATGGATGTACCCAAGTGACCGGTGTATGAATATTTTGAAACGGTATGTCAAAAATCAATGTTTATCTGAGGGTTGTATTATAGAGAAATATATTTCTTAGAAAGTTGTTGAATTCTATATCGAATAAATATCAGGTGTAGAAATCATTATTCTACTAAAATCCAATCACAATGGGATTCTTGTGGGCGAAATAATTTCTGGAAGAGATATTGTCAATATCAATATTGTAGATTAGAAACAATACCTCATTTGAAATTTTCATAATAGTTAGGAGGTTTCCACATATGTTGTGTAACACCCGAGACTTTTATGTTATATAAATCATCAAAGAAATCTTTTTCTACACAACACTTGCTTGGCTTGCTTTACACGAAATCGCGACCTTCCTCGATAGCTTGCGTCGTACGCAATACCGAGTTTCACTAAACAACGATATGCTATTAAAATATTATTAAAACTAGCCGTTATGAATAGTAAAAACCACTTTTTGAAATTTTATAAATTTTATATTTCAAAATGGACTTCATATTTGGATTCGGAATATCAAAATTAGCCTAGGGTGAAATTTTGGTATTTTTCTGAAAACTTTCAATTTTTGATGAATAGTGAAACCACTAAGTGGTAGTTAAAAAAAACTGAATTTTTCATAAAACATAATTTTACCGCTTCTGTGAGTGGAATTTCGAAAATCCGAGAGACACGGTTAATATCAAGGACTAAAATGTGGTTCAATGAGATGAAAATAATTTTTGGTGAATAGTAACTTTTTACTTTTTTTACCACGGTTAAAAGTAAATAGGGTAATTAAGGGTAAAGATGATATTATTATTACCCTAACACATGTCCTAATTATATTGGATAAGTGTAATTCTACCAAAAAGAAACTTAGGAATAAAATATGACCATTTAGGCCTACTTGGATTAGATTAGGGCATTTATTATTAATTTATTTAAAGAAGGGTTAAAATATTTCAAATCAAAGTTTAATAAGTAAATAATTTTTAATATGGGGTTATACATAAGATAAATTCGACTATAAATATTCATTAGAAATATAAAAATATGTCCTACATAATGGTATTTTATTTGTAATTTTTAGACATTAAATAATTTAATTTATTTATGACACAATGATGATGCAGTAATTATCTTATTAATGAAATGTTGACATAATTGATGTTATAAACACCAAAATAAATGTAATTTGATACTTTTTGTGAATCCCAACAATTTTATAGGTTAATATTACATGTTAGTATTGATTTAATTAACATGGTTCGAACTAATAATTCTGTTATGATTTTCACAAAAATCAATTACTAAATAGTGTCAAAATTGACATAAAATAGTTTTTAAAAAAATATTATATTGGTAATTGTTATTTTATTCCTAAAAATCTAATGTTCGGACAAATGACTTAGATAAGGTTATATATATTAATAATAAACAAATTGGGGTTCGTTTGGCTGCTTATAGTAAGTTTATTAACCTTGTAGTATAAGAACACAAGAAGACACAGTAAAAGTAAACTTATTTAACTTAATGTTAAATCTAAATGATAAGGTTAAAATAGGAACCTAAACTTGTCTAAATTTTATTGGATGAGAGGATTTCGACCCATCCCCATCTTAGCATCGAAATATATCAATTTGGAGCTATTTAAAACTGAACGTGACTTTATAATAAAATAATAGTTTTAGTTATTCCAAAGGTGCCCCTCTCCTCCCTTATAAAAGGACACCTCCTCCCCCTCTTCCTCACACCACCTTGAGCCTTCAAGCGTGGCCAAACCCTGACAATTTCTCTTATCCACTTCCCTATAGACATCCTAGAGGTTCTGGTTTTCTTCAAAGACCCATTTTAGTGCCCTAAAAGGAGGTCTCAAAGAAGCACTTCAAAGAAGAGGTAATGCCCGTTACCGATTCTTTCATATTTATTTCTTCTTCCACTTCTTCGTCTTAGGTTTTTTCTTTATGAATTAATAACATCAGTATCACTCATATACTGATATTTTATTATAAGTATGAAACAACCCTATTTCACCATCTATCCATCCTACAGAAAATGAAATCACCGCGCGTGTGTACGTACGGAATACCGTCTCCACGCCGTGGTGTAATCTATTTTCCACCACCACCTTACTTGGATGGGTATAATGGTGTATATAATGACTATATATAACTATTATAAAGTGATACTGATTCTAAAATAGTATACATACACTCCAATACAATTCCACGGTCATAGGAATGATATCATCCCTCGTGCGTACGTACTGAATACCGTCTCCACGATGTGATGCGACTCGTTCTACATGATCTTCATTTCATAATGATTATATAAATGAATTGAATGAATGAATATGATATATATTACACTAATACCATTCTGTAAATGAGGTATCTATTACCTAAAGATAAGAATAAGAATTTATTCGACAAAACACGCATAAGAACAAAAAAGTTATAAACACCCGAATAACAAGTAGCAATGAAATATTACTACTAAGAAGCTAAGAATATGACCATATATGATATCATAAAAATAAGTATGATTCTAGAATAAGTAAATAACATTATTTAAATCATTATACAGGAGGTTCGGACACTTACAAAGTAAATCGGACCTAAGGTAAGGGAAATATCACAATCTCATTTTTATCCGAGATTGTTTATACTTTGGTTTTTACTGGGGTGTATTTTATCATCCACATACATGTTTCCTCAATATGTAATAATATTTCCATCCACATACAATTTTTTAAATCCAATTTTACCCTTCGTTGAGTTTTTAGTAAAGGATATGAAAGGAATCTTTTGTCGTTTTTCGTACGAGGTACTTTTTTGACTTTTCCGACAAAAGTACAAGAAGAATGTTTTTTTAACTTATACGGCATGAATGGATTTTTAAAAATTCTTTCCAAGAAGCTTCCTTTACATGTTTTCAAGTTTATTTTAATCAACTTCTTTTAGTTTAAAATTTTATGACATGTTAAGAAAGGAAAAGTGTTTTTGAAGTAGAAAGGATATTTTCCTCAAGAATGGAGTTCAAGTGTTTTATCAAAATTATTTTCCATCTAAGATAATAAAGTGTTCTGTTTCTATCCCTATTATTACATTGATTTTATTATGTTGTGATGGAATTAATTTTATGAATTCCTTTATCGTATATGAATTGTTTTATGATGTCATGATGTTTAAGATTCCCATTTTTATTACATGGGTTATGCAATGATGTATGGTTTATGATTTTGTGGCACACATTAGAATGGTATAATTATGAGATGGGTGGGACCTATATCTCCCTCCAATGCATTGGGTAAAGATTTTATATCTCATGAGATAGACATCGATGGAACGGTAGGTTATACCGGTTCAGTGAAACAGGACTGAAACGAGGGTGACTCGGATCAGAAAGGGACTTTGTCCACTAAGATAGTCTTGGAAATGAGTCTTGACTAACAAGAAATGATTCTCTATTATTATGTTTGTATGCCAAAAAGTTTCATGTTTTAAGTTATGATTATTGTGATTACATTTCACTGCCATGATTTATCCCATGTTATGAAATTATGATCTCTTTTGCAGGTTAAGATTTCCAAAAGGTATGTGCTAATGTATATGATGTGATTGATATTTCTTTTGATTACCCTTACTGAGCATTTGAGCTCACCCTTTTTTATGTTTTCTTTCCCCAGGACAGGAAGAAGGTTATTATGTATGATATGCCAAAAGGGACTATAGATATGATGAAATAAATGGGAGACAGTGTAGACACTTTATGAACTAGTTGTTTATGTTTCCCAGTTTCTAAAGACACTATACCTATACGGTCCTTTATTGGTTTTGTTATATATTGTAATAAGTGTGCTTCAATTCTGAAGTAATAACAATGTATGTAAAGTATGGGTCGTTATAGTTGGTATCAGAGCAAAGGTATAGTCAACCTTTGGAAACTAGGATGTGAAAGCCTTAGTAAGAACCCTAAGGATAAGTCTAAGCATAGAACACAATATTAGTGTTTTAGAAATGGCCATGAATAACCTAGGATAAGACCTTAAGTGTGAAATTTTATTCGTGATTATGTGGTTTTCCTATTATAATTAGTGTTGCTAACACGATTCTTCTTGGTTTTAGTCAATGGCTGGAACCCGAAGGAATCGTGTTAATGCGGAATGCGACGGGCAATGCAATGATTGTCCCCCTGAGCAACCAAACGTTATGGGAGCTGGAATGAAAAATCTTATAGCCATGCTCACACAACTTTCTCAAGCTATGAATCATGCAGGACTTCCAAACGAGCAAATGAAGGAGCAACATTCTGTTGAATCCTTCATGAGGCATCGTCCACCTTCTTTCAGCGGGTCTACTGATCCATTAGTTTCTAAACAATGGATTAGTACTACTGAAAGGATATTTTCAGTTCTTCAAAGTTCTGAACATGATAAAGTTATACTATCAGTGTATCGTTTGGAAGGAGATGCTGACTAATGGTGGAATCTTATTAAGAATACGAGGCAAAGGGATGAAATTGAGTCCATGGAATGGGACGAGTTCAAGAACTTATTTTTCAATAAGTACTTCCCTCGTATTCTCCGAACAAATATGGAGAAAGAGTTTCTTGAACTAAAGCAAAAGGATGATGAATCTGTTGGTACCTATGAAGCAAATTTTACAAGACTTGCAAGGTACGCTTCTGGTATTATTATCCAACCTGAGAGTAAGATCGATCGATTCTTTAGTGGCTTAAAACCAAGTCTTCGAAGGGCGTTAGCCATAAGGGACTTCAATAGCTACGAGGAAATCGTTCGCTGTGCTCTCAAAGTCGAGATGGAGATTGGAGTAACCCATCAGTCATATGGGTTTGATAAGAAGAGTAAAATGGAATTAAAAGGAAAATCTAAAGAGCACACTGAAAAGAAGATGAGCTTTCCTTTATGCTCAAAGTGTGGAAAGAAACATGGTGGGAGTTGTCTTAAAGGGACATATAAATGTTTCAAATGTGGAAAGGAAGGTCATCGGGCATTTGAATGCCGCAATGATGGGAAGAAGATGTCTAATGATGCAAACAAATGAAGGGATACACATAATGAACCTACTACACTTCAATGTTTCAAGTGCAAGGAGATGGTACATTATGCCAATAAATTCCCTAATCCAAGGGTTGATGATGATGGTTGACGTCAACAAACTCTTAAGGCTAAAGACAAAGGAATGTCACATGCAATTTCTATCAGCGATGTGGAGTACGATAACGATGTGGTGAAAGGTACACTTACCATCCACTCTAAAGTAGCAAATGTTTTATTTGATTCTGGATCCACCCACTGTTTTATTTCTGAAGAATTTTCTAAGGGTATCACCGTATTACCTCAACAATTAGATGTTGAGTTAGCTGTGACAACACCTAATGGCACAACAGTCGCATCAAAAGTTTATAATTCTTCTCCGATCGAAGTTTGTGGGAAAGTGCTTCCTGTAAATCTTGTGATCCTTCCTATAGTGGAATTTGATGTGATTCTTGGCATGGATTGGAATTCTTTATCTGGAGCACATATCAATTGCCAAAGAAGGGAAGTCACATTTCATATTCCAGATCGATCTATGATTGTCTATCAATGCAAGGATGGACATAACCTTCCAGTGGAAACTTCTTCCATTTTATGGGTATCAATTCCACTAAATGTAGGTTATTTATCTCAAATGGTTGGTGAGAAACTCACGATTAAGAATATGCCCATTGTACGGGAGTTTGATGATGTATTTCCAGAGGAATTACTAGTTCTTCCACCGAATCATGAAGTTGAGTTTTCAATAGAACTTGTACCGGGTGCTTTGCCTATTTCAAAGACACCTTATAGAATGGCCCCAATTGAGTTACAGGAATTGGAGAAGCAACTCCAAGAGAATCTTGATAAGGGATTCATACGCCCTAGTGCGTCACCTTGGGGATCACCTGTTTTGTTTGTTAAAAAGAAAGAATTCTCAATGAGACTATGCATTGATTATCGAGAACTTAACAAGATCACTATCAAGAAAAAATATCCTCTCCCGCGCATTGATGACCTATTTGACCAACTATGCGGAGCTCAATACTTTTCCAAGATTGATATTCGTTCAGGGTATCATCAATTAATGGTCAAAAGGGAGGATATAACAAAGACGGATTTTCGTACATGGTATGGACACTATGAATTTATAGTGATGCCATTTGGTATTACTAATGCCCCTGCTATCTTCATGGATCTGATGAATAGAGTCTTTAGAGACTATCTTGATCAATTAGTGGTAGTATTTATAGATGATATTCTTGTCTATTCAAAGAGTCAGGAAGAACATGAAGATCACTTGAGAATTATATTGAAGACCCTGAGAAAGGAGAAGCTTTATGCCAAATTTACCAAGTGTGAATTTTGGCTTCAAAAAGTTGCATTTTTGTGTCACATAATCTCAAAAGAGGGGATATCTGTGGATCCAGCAAAAACCGAGGTTATCGAAAGATGGTCGAGACCAACAACCGTAACTAAGATCCGAATTTTTCTTGGTTTGGATGGATATTATCGACGTTTTGTGAATGATTTTTCACGATTATCTAATCCACTCACCAAGTTGACTCGGAAAGGACTTAAGTTTGTCTGGACGGAGGAATGTGAAGAGAATTTCAAGGAGTTGAAAAGAAGGTAATCCAGTGCACCTGTGCTCACACTGTCTTGTAGTGGAGAAAGGTTTGTGATCTATAGTGATGCATCCAAGAAGGGATTGGGGTGTGTTCTTATGAAAAATGATATGGTGATAGCTTATGCCTCACGATAGTTTAAACTCCATGAGCAAAATTACCCAACACATGATTTGGAGTTAGCTGCGGTAATATTTGCATTAAAGATTTGGAGGCATTAACTTTATGGTGAAAGGTGTGATATTTATACTGATCATAAAAGTTTAAAGTATATTTTCACACAAAAGGAGCTGAATATGCGTCAAAGAAGATGGTTGGAGCTGATTAAGGATTACGAATGCTCAATCCATTACCACCCTGGGAAAGCAAACAAGGTGGCAGATGCATTAAGTCGACAAGACCATGCTAGTTTATCCATGATGAGGATCACAAAAGATCCAATATTTATGGATTTACAAAGGATGGATCGTGGAATTATAATGAAGGGGGAAACATCTTATCTTTCTCAAATGAATGTTCAACCATCTATACATGTGAAGATTAAAGAGGCACAGAAAGAAGATGTCGAGTTACAAAAGAAGGTGAGAAATGTTCCGGAGTTCAACCGTGATTGTGATGGGATAATAAAGTTCAGGAATCGGGTTTGTGTTCCTCCCATCCCCAAATTAAAGAAGGAGCTGCTGGATGAGGCTCATAGTTCTTCAATATCTATTCATCCTGGAAGCACGAAGATGTATAGGGACCTGAAAGAGTACTTCTGGAGGGATGGCATGAAAAGAGATGTTGCTGAATATGTCTCTCGATGCTTGGTTTGTCAACAAGTTAAAGCTGAGAGACAGAAGTCTAAGGGGATGTTACAACCATTACCCATACCCGAATGGAAATGGGAAAACATTACTATGGACTTTGTCACAGGACTTCCTAAAACATCCAAAGGAAATAATGCTATCTGGGTCATAGTTGATCGTCTTACAAAGTCTGCACACTTCATTGCTATTAGAGAGGATTTCTCTCTGGATCAGCTTGCCAGGATATATGTAATGGAACTGGTAAGATTGCATGGAGTACCACTTTCTATTATATCTGATCGGGATCCGAGATTTACCTCGAAGTTTTGGAGAAGTCTTCAGCATACTCTGGATACAGAGTTGAGTTTCAGCACTGCTTATAATCCTCAGACAGATGGTCAGTCTGAGAGAACAATTCAAACTCTAGAAGATATGTTGAGAGCTTGCTATATGGATTTCAAAGGTGTTTGGGATCAACACCTACCTTTGGTGGAATTTTCTTATAATAATAGCTTTCACTCCAGTATTCAGATGGATCCTTATGAAGCTCTCTATGGAAAGAAATGCAGGACTCCAACTTGCTGGGATGAAGTTGGGGAAAGAAAGCTATTAGGACCTGATCTCATTGATGAAATGGCAGAAAAGGTCAGATCTATTCAACAACAAATAAGAGCAGCTCAGAGTCGACAGAAAAGTTATGCCGACAACCGAAGAAGAGACCTAGAGTTTGAAGTGGGTGATAAAGTGTTCTTACGAATATCTCCCTGGAAGAGGGTTATGAGATTTGGAAAGAAGGGGAAGTTGAGCCCTAGATATATCGGTCCTTTCAAAATATTGGATCGTGTTGGGAAGGTAGCTTACCGATTGGCGCTTCCACCGAGTCTCTCTCAAGTTCACGATGTGTTCCGTTTATCTCTCCTAAGAAAGTACATACCTGATCCTTCACATGTACTCAGCTCCGAAGTTGTACCGCTGGAGCAAGATCTTTCTTATGAAGAACAACCGATAGAGATTCTGGATCGTAGCGAAAAAGTCCTACGAAACAAGACCACTCGATTGGTGAAAGCTGTATGGAGGAACCACCAATTAGAAGAAGCTACATGGGAACTTGAGGATATGATGAGGGAGAGGTATCCTCATCTGTTTGTTACAAAGTGACGAATTTCGAGGGAGAAATTCATATTAAGGGGGGTAGAATGTAACACCCGAGACTTTTATGTTATATAAATCATCAACGGAATCTTTTTCTACACAACACTTGCTTGGCTTGCTTTACAGGAAATCGCGACCTTCCTCGATAGCTTGCGTCGTATGCAATACCGAGTTTCACTAAACAACGATATGCTATTAAAATATTATTAAAACTAGCCGTTATGAATAGTAAAAACCACCTTTTGAAATTTTATAAATTTTATTTTTCAAAATGGACTTCATTTTTGGATTCGGAATATCGAAATTAGCCTAGGGTGAAATTTTGGTATTTTTCTGAAAACTTTCAATTTTTGATGAATAGTGAAACCACTAAGTGGTAGTTAAAAAAACTGAATTTTTCATAAAACTAAATTTTACCGCTTCTGTGAGTGGAATTTCGAAAATCCAAGACACATGGTTAATATCAAGGACTAAAATGTGGTTCAATGAGATGAAAATAATTTTTGCTGAATAGTAACTTTTTACTTTTTTTTAGCACGGTTAAAAGTAAATAGTGTAATTAAGGGTAAAGATGATATTATTATTACCCTAACACATGTCCTAATTCTATTGGATAAGTGTAATTCGACCAAAAACAAACATAGGAATAAAATATGACCATTTAGGCCCACTTGGATTAGATTAGGACATTTATTATTAATTTATTTAAAGAAGGGTTAAAATAGTTAAAATCAATGTTTAATAAGTAAATAAATTTTAATATGGGGTTATACATAAGATAAATTAGACTATAAATATTAATTATAAATATAAAAATATTTCCTACATAATGGTATTTTATTTGTAATTTGTAGACATTAAATAATTAAATTTATTTATGACACAATGATGATGTAGTAATTATCTTATTAATGAAATATTGACATAATTGATGTTATAAACACAAAAATAAATGTAATTTGAGACTTTTTATGAATCCTACTAATTTTCTAGGTTTATATGACATGTTAGTATTGATTTAATTAACTTGTTTTGAACTAATAATTCTGTTATGATTTTCACAAAAATCAATTACTAAATAGTGTCAAAATTGACATAAAATAGTTTTTAAAAAAATATTATATTGGTAATTGTTATTTTATTCATAAAAATAATAGGTTCGGCCAAATGACATAGATAAGGTTATATATATTAATAATAAACAACTTGGGGTTCGTTTTTCTGCTTATAGTAAGTTTATTAACCTTATAGTATAAGAACACAAGAAGACACGGTAAAAGTAAACTTATTTAACTTAATGTTAAATCTAAATGATAAGGTTAAAATAGGAACCTAAACTTGTCTAAATTCTATTTGATGAGAGGATTTAGACCCATCCCCACATTAGCTTAGAAATATATCAATTTGGAGCTATTTAAAACTGAACTTGACTTTATAATAAAATAATAGTTTTAGTTATTCCAAAGGTGCCCCTCTCCTCCCTTATAAAAGGACACCTCCTCCCCCTCTTCCTCACACCACTTTGAGCCTTAATGCTCGGCCAACCCCAGCCACATTCACTTCTCCACTTCCCTATAGACATCCTATAGGTTCTGGTCTTCTTCAAAGACCCATTTTAGTGCCGTAAAAGGAGGTCTCAAAGAAGCACTTCAAAGAAGAGGTAATGCCCGTTACCGATTCTTTCATATTTATTTCTTCTTCCACTTCTTCTTCTTAGGTTGTTTCATTATGAAGTAATAACATAAGTATCACACATATATTGATATGTTATTATAAGTATGAAACAACCCTATTTCACCATCTATCCATCCTACGGAAAAAGAAATCACTGCGCGTGCGTACGTACGGAATATTGTCTCCACGCCGTGGTGTAATATATTTTCCACCACCACCTTACTTGGATGGGTATAATGGTGTATATAATGACTATATATGACTATTATAAATTGATACTGATTCTGAAATAGTATACATACACTCCAATACAATTCCACGATCATAGGAACGATATCATCACTCGTGCGTATGTACGGAATATCGTCTCCATGATGTGATGCGACTCGTTCTACATGATCTTCATTTCATAATGATTATATAAATGAATTGAATGAATGAATATGATATATATTACACTAATACCATTCTGGAAATGAGGTATCTATAAACTAAAGATATGAATACGAATTTATTCGACAAAACACGCATAAGAACAAAAAAGTTATAAACACACGAATAACAAGTAGCAATGAAATATTACTACTAAGAAGCTAAGAATATGACCATATATGGAGTTCAAGTGTTTAATCAAAATTATTTTCCATCTAAGATAATAAAGGGTTCTGTTTCTATCCATATTATTACATTGATTTGATTATGTTGTGATGGAATTAATTTTATGAATTCCTTTATCATATATAAATTGTTTTATGATGTCATGATGTTTAAGATTCCCATTTTTATTACATGGGTTATGAAATGATGTATGGTTTACGATTTTGTGCCACACATAAGAATGGTATCATTATGAGATGGTTGGGACCTATATATCCCTCCAATGCATTGGGTATAGATTTTATATCTCATGAGATAGACATGGCTGGAACGGTAGGTTATACCGGTTCAATGAAACAGGACTGAAACGAGGGTGACTCGGTTCAGAAAGGGACTTTGTCCACTAAGATAGTCTTGGCAATGAGTCTTGACTAACAAGAAATGATTCTCTGTGATTATGTGTGTATGCCACAAAGTTTCATTTTTTATGTTATGATTATTTTGATTACATTTCACTGCCATGATTTATCCCATGTTATGAAATTATGATCTCTTTTGTAGGTTAAGATTTCCAAAAGTTATGTGCTTATGTATATGATGTGATTGATATTTCTTTTGATTACACTTACTGATCATTTGAGCTCACCCTTTTTTATGTTTTCTTTCCCCAGGACAGGAATAAGGTTATTGTGTAAGATATTCCAAAAGGGACTATAGATATGATGAAATAAATGGGAGACAGTGTAGACGCTTTATGAACCAGTTGTATATGTTTCCCAGTTTCTAAAGACACTATACCTATACGGTCCTTTCTTGGTTTTGTTATATATTATAATAAGTGTGCTTCAATTCTGAAGTAATAACAATGTATGTAAAGTATGGTTCCTTATATGTTGAAACCCAAAAATAAATTATTAGTCGTTTTAATCCATCAAGGGATTAATGATTGTTATCAAATATGGATAATCAACAATTTATAAAATGCGTTCATGACTATATTTTTAACAAGTCCGATAAAAATTTCGATTGAATTTCAGAACAACATAGTTGGTTAGATAGAGGACCAAGTGTGTATGTATTTTCATACAAGGGTAATGTAATTAAGTGTTATAAATTATATAAAAATAGACATTATGAATACAATACCATTGAAAATAGTAGAGTTACACTTGTTTTTGAAACAATTCTTGTTTTTGGTACTAAGGAATGAAATCCATTTTATGTGAATATTTCATACATTGGCATCATCAAGAAAATATGAGAGTTGGATTATACAACATCACAAGTGCCACTTTTTCAATGCAAGTGGGATAATAACAAGAGTGATGTTAAAATAAATGAATTGGTATTCGTGATAGTTGATTTCAGTAAGGAAGGGTACAAATATGAACCATTTAAAATGGCATCATATGTAGTACAAGTATATTATGTTCCAGATACCGCAAACTAAAAGTGGTAAATTGTTATGTTATTGACCAAAAAAACTGAAGGGGAAGACGAAAATTTAACTGAGGGTGGCACATTCATTGGGATGTCACAATCATTTAATAGTGGTCCCAAGTAGATGGTGTTTTGAATTTCAGAGGAGACTATTATGTAAGGATTTGGATAGTTGATATAGGGTTCAAATCTCTTCAACTATTAAGAAAAGAGATTTCAATAACAAGGTTATATAATTTTTGTAATATACATTGTGTTACCGCATGTTTTTATTTATTCGTTGTTGTATTTATGTAATCTAAATCAAATGTTAAACCAGTTATATATATAATGAATTATGAACATTTTGGTGCTCCCAATACTAAGTAACAACATGTCTTTTAACAATCTGGTGCTCGCAGTGTAGAGGAACAATGTCCTTCTACCTGTTTTGGTAATCCCAATCTTACAGAATAAAATATTTCTCAACCTATTGCTTCTCCCGGTGCAAAATTTCAAAGACCATCTACACATGATGATGCTACCGCTCTAGAGAAACAACATATTGGCAGTGTTGAATCCAATGATATGGTAAGTGATTAAGGACCTGAGAAGAAGAAAAAATAGGAATTCCAAAGTTTTAGGGTGTTAGATAAATCGTTAAGGTGAAAATCAAAGGCATCAAATATGAGGTCGTTTAGAATGAAAGGGCCCAACATGTTAAACCCAACAAGGCCTTGTTCAACAGTTACATTGGAATAATCTCTTAGTAATTTGTGTTGATTGATTTCGATTCATGGCACCATGTTGTGATCATGCTTAATACACTGATGTGGTAAGATATTACAATATCATTATAATATCATTTATTTGATTTAATAAAAAAATAAAATTACAAAACATTGAATTACTCATCACCATCATATGAAGAGTGTATTTATAGTATGTGAATCCAATGAGAAATGTATATTAATTCTTGTTAGAAGGATTCATAGATATATTCACACAATTAAAACGAGGCATCAACTTTAAGATTTTGAAGGAAAAATAAACACGCACCCACCACTTATGTATGCAAACATGCGAACCCATGAAGCATGGAATGAATTTACTGGACATCGTGCAGATATGTCTTTTCAAGTACACCTTGTATAATTATATGTTTTTTTAAAATACATATATTTATCACATTGATACACAATTTTTTATTTATGAAATAGCAATTGAGTGCTGCAAATAAGGGACGAGAAACAAAACCAATGCACCCCTACCGTAAATCAAGGATGGGGTATTCTCCACATGAAAAAATGGAAATTATTTTAAATCTACCATAACACTTATATATGATATGAAACAACAACATAATTATGTTCCTTTATTTAAATGTAGATTAATGAATCCAAATATAAATCTACATCCATCCCACACCTTGTTTTGTGGAAAGAGGCATGTGTAAATAAACATGGGATACTAATAGACTAAAACACATAAAAAGGGTGGGAAATATGTGTAAGTATGACATAATTATTTTTGTTTATTTAAATCTATATTACATAACAATGATTAATTATTTTCCTATATTTTTTATATTACATAGTCACAGGAATCATCAATTCCAGTACTAGATGAACACCTACTATCAGTGGCCTTAAAGTGGCTAGAATAATATGGTCAATTCAGAGGTGTGGGTTTTGGGGTGACACCCGAAACATATTTTGTTAAAAAACCGAGAGGACGATAAAGATAATGAAATGAAACAAATGAAAGAAAGACTATCTACCCATTTATAACAATTACAATGGAATTGAGAGTAACTAGAATCTTTTATGGGGGGAAGAAAAGTGAAAAATAGTCTAAGATCTACCATTATGTGAATATCTCGCCCCAGCCCCACCAGCTTTGAGGTGAACCATTCCCCTTAAACAACTACTTGGACAAGTTAATAAATGTTCTAATAATTGTTTCTATAAAAAGTGAATTATAAGAATATTGATACCTTTCGTATACTGATATTCTATAGGGTGATAATGACTATGATTTATATCTACCAACACCCACCCATCGCCTTTTATAGAGGGATACAGTGTTCAATATCCAAAATAATGTGATACATAATAGAACCCTTCCAACATATCTTGTGAGAGTGTCTAATAGCATAGCCCATGATCCAAGTTCTGATCTACCTATTCTAATTGATAAGGAAGATATTCATAAGGTTGACCAAGCAGTTAAAACATTCATCACAAAGCTGCCACATCTATTAAAAAATTATGTCGACAAGGAGGTATTCATTTCCAATTTATTTTTCATGCTAAACCTTTAAAAATTAATGAAAAATGTCTGAACTGACAAATGATAATATATTCGGACAAAGGTAAGCATTTGAAATGATAAGTAAACTCAAAACTATCTAAAGGATCAACCAACCAATCAAAAATATCTTCTAAAATCACATTTTCCCCTCCCATTGAATATCCGTATTTACAAACATTGAAAGTTCATGAGGATATAAAGTTACAAATTGTTAGTAGTCACATAGTTGATTTTGATGAAAAAAATGTATGGATAGGAAGTTACTGACTACATTTCTTCTAAGACTGTAGATGAAATCCTCAAATATGATTTTCTTGGAGCCTCAGTTGTAAATGTATACATGAGTTAGGTTTTTTAGTTTAATTTTACAAAAGATGATATACTATGTTAATTATGACTAAATAAATTTCATATTTTTTGCAGGAATATTTTTCAAAACAAATTAAATGGATTTAACCATAAAAAAAGGACTCGTTAGTTCTTATGTCACCTCTATAGATAGAACAAATTGAATCGAAACAAATGGATGAAATAGTGGAAAACTTCAGAATATCGTTTGAAATAAAACATGGGGGTGAAATAATCTTCATAATACCAATGATGTAGGGGTAAAATGATAATATTTAATCATATAAAATATATTTCTCATTTCATTCATTACTTGTTCCTTTTTCTATTTATTTGAAACATTGGATGTTCATTACAATCAATTTTGATACTCAAAATATTTATTTCTTAGATTCACTGCATGGATTTTCAAAAAACTGACCACACATGGTGATGTTTCTTAATTTTTAATTCACTACATGAAAATATTTTGAAATAAAAATAGAATACTATAATTTATATTATGTTTGAATTCGGATTCTATTATTATAGGGCAGTGTGTAAATATCGTCTAAATCATGGCATGAGGACAAGCATTGCGTACAAGGACCCTGAAATGTTCTAAAAATGGATAATTGTCATGGTATATATTATAAGATTTCTCTATCCAAACACATTTCAAAACAAATTACATATATTCCATAGTGTTTATACAGTGTATGAAAATAAAAAAATGGAATATATTTTTGTTATTATGTTTTTAAATTTATGAGAGAGATCATATTCAATCAAAAAACACACATCCCCAAAGAGGTATTTTTAAAGCTAATTACTACTTAATTTAAAATATTTATTAATCCTTTGGGTACATATAATTTTCCAATACTTTTATGACTATTGAAAAAATTCATATTCATAAGACGATATACATTTTCTTAGAAAAAAATGGGCATCATACCTGAACGTAGAATGTACAAAAATTTCATGAAGATAATAATTCTATATAATTAATGGATTATTTCATATTTATGTTTAATTTTTTTATTTTTAGTATCACTCACATGAGAATAGTTTTCTTATACTGGATGATTACTTTGATGTTGGGATTGTTTTCAGAATTTGGGACATGTAGGAATCAACATCACCTCAATCTGACATACGATGTGATCAGTATGACTTCAAGTTTGTCTTTTCTATTTAAGATTGTCACTAATTTTAGTAAAATATAAAAATAATATACTCAAAACCCAAAAAAATAATTCAAATTGTTTTGATACATTAGTACAATGATCCATAATTAATTTACAATGTTTTGAAATCAGCTGTTCCTCAATACAAAAAATTGTCTGACTAGTATGACTCAAAGTGTCTATTATGATTTTAAAATCGACATTTTACTTCAAAATATGTCACTCATTAAAATTTGAGAAAACATGGTCATATTTTCATGATAATTTAGTAAATAAATTTATAAATCACTTGTGATGTGTATGAATTGGTCTCATGTCAAACCAATAACTGATGTGACCGGTATGAGTAAAAGTGTGTGTTTCTAGTTTAAAATGAAATTTTAGTAAAAAAGACAAGTGACATACTGAAAACCAAGAAAAAATATTTGGATTTTATTTAATAATTAAAAAAACGATCGATGATTCATTAGGGATGTGTAGAAATTATTCAAACCTCAATCCGACACACGGTGTGACTGGTAAAACTAAAAGTACATCTTTTAATTTAAAATTGACATCAATTTTAGTTAAATGGAATATGTGGTGTATGAAAAAATGAGCAAACACATTCAGATTGTATAGATACTTTAGGAAAAAAAATCCATGAGTCATTTGGGACATATAAGAATCTTCCACATCTCAATATAATGCACAGTGTGACTGGTATTACTACAAGTGCATCTTTTTTATTTAAAATATAAAACAATTTTAGTAAAAAGGACAATTGACCTACTGAAAACTAAGAAAACACATTTGGATTGTTTTTATATTGTAGGATAATGATCAATGTGTTAGTTGAGATGTGTATGAATTAGCTGCACCACAATTTGACCCTCACAAACTCCCAAATGTACCTATAAAATTTCCCACATCATTGTCCACTCTCCTAACAAAGGAAAAACAACAAGAAGAGAATAAAAGAACTAATGATATGATGATGTCGATAATAGAACCAAAGTCCTGGTGGCCACCTTCTCCCTCCTCCAGTACATCAATAATAAATTGATAATCAGATTCGAACACAATATTTATTGATCCAAGAGACGAAAGGAACCACATAGCCTTCTATATAGTCATATCCTCTACTATCGAAGGAGAGAAGGATTTTTTTTAGGAATGATATTCCACAAAAATAGAGCCTCCATGGTCCTAGAGAACTGCCACAAGGCCAATAGAGCCACCACCAGGAATTGATGCATCATTATTAATTTTAAAATCACCTTGAGGGGTAGTAAATCATCTAATAGGAGGGGATGAAGATTTATTTAATAACTAATGTTAAAAACCACATTTTGACGTCACTTATTGTATAACTGATGTTAAAACTCACACTAACATTGTTTTAACATCGGTTATCCATTAACTGATGTTAAAACTCTATCCGTGTGAGTTTTAACTTTTGTAATGTATAAATGAACAATCAGGATGAATACGTAACATATATGTACGTCAATTATAATCACACATCAATATATTTATTGACCCAATTCATTGGAAACATATATTTATTAAAATATTTATTTATTTAGTTATAATTAAAATTATAAATATATATATTTTAAACTATTTATATACTTTTATAAATATGATAAATATAATAAATATATTTATTATTTAAAAATCAATTATAATATTATAATTATTTAAATATATATTTATTTAATTATAATCTTATAAATAATTTTTTAACCATTATATATATATTTTAATTATTAAAAAATATATATTAATCAAACACATGAATTTTTTAATTAATGTATAAAAATAAACATTATTTTTGTATACAAATATAATAATTTTACGTAAATAAAGATTATTTTTTATTAAAAACTTTTATCTGTGCTAATAATAGCCGTGTGCCTGGATTATATGGTTTTTCCATAACACATTAATTTTTGAGGACATTTTTAAAGACAATAGGGTTTGGATTTATGGGATTCATAACTAGGGCTCTCAGTGGATATATATTGAGGATGCTCGTCCACCTTCACCTGTTCATTCCCCTCCTGTTAGATGCCTCCCCCATTGGGTGTTCTCAAACTTAATACGTATGCAGCCACCCATGTGGATGGTTTTGTTGGATTTGGAGGTAGTCCTCTAGGATCACATTGACTCTCTTATTTTGGATCATCATTCCTAAGACATTGTGGGTTGGTCTTCTCCTCTAGAAGAGGATATGGATATTTTGAAGGGTATGCATTTCATCTTGACTCTTGGATGGAGGGATGTTGTGGTTGAATCTAATTTCTAAGTTTTTATCAATTTACTGAAGGATTATGAAGATGTACTCAAATCCTATGGGTCCATTGTTGTCATCATCAGATCTTTGGTGCCTTTGTTCTCTTCCTATTGTTATTCCTTTATTAGGAGAGAGGAAAATTGAGCGGCTCATTTTTTAGCTGCTTTTGGGAATCATCGGGGCGTCTAATTGATGGCTTTCATATTTTCCTCCAATAATTATTTACAATGGAATTGGATGATATATTAGGTTGAAGGATTATATTAATGAAAAAGATAAATACCCCCATTTATTAGTGATAAAGAAAGCACTGATAAAGGGTACACATTTATCAACTTTTTTTAGTGCTGATTAAGGGTAGATTTATTAACGCTTTTAGCCAGCGTTGATAAATTCCCCCCTTTTATTAACAATTTTTACATATGGCTGATAAAACAAAATGCATATCATTCTTGGATTTGTGGTATTGAATGGGAAGAACCATCGCATGTTGTATACAGATATCAACTTTAGCGGTAGTTTAAACCGCTTCCAAATCAAAAAATAACCTCCCCTAAATGACACTTTTCTGGTAATGGATACATAACTCATTTATGATGTGTAGGAATCGACTACACGTCAATCCAAAATATGATGTGACTGGTATGACTCAATGTTTGTGTGTTCAATATAAAAGTTTCATTTTATTTTAATGATATAATTATTAACAATAATTTATGTAATTAAGAAAATTAATAACTGATAATATCAATAGTGTATTTTGTAATATCCAATATAATTTATAGAGATAATTAATTGACAATGAAATTAATAATTTATAATATAATTATTAATAAAAATAAAAAATAATAATTAATAAGTAATTTAAAATTTACAATATAACCATTCATAATAAAATTAGTTGTATAACTGATAATATAATTAATATATATTGTAAATAACAATATAAATAATAATATGTGAATTATATAACATTTAAAATAAAATTTGTCTATTTTTTAGGAACTGATACTAAGATAAACATTGGTTTTATCAGGTGGAAAAACCTTTGTAGGTATGTTTATGATCGGAGAAATCCTACTTATGTTAAAAAAATCCTCCGATTAAAAAAAATCTGCCCAAATTGTTTAAAAAAACTCATAATTATATATAAATCCTTATGTTCAAAAAAATGTATTTGAAAAAATATATAAATTTGTAAACCAAAATTTATTGTTTTTTGTTATAATATATCTCATAAATTATTTAAAATATTAAATTAATGACATAACAAAAAATTATAATTTCAGTTATTTTGTCAGTTTTCAGTAATGAAAATTAATAATTAAAACCAATAGAAAATATGTTATTAACCAAATAATTTTTTTACTAACCAATAATCAATTTAGTATAGCCCTTCCCTTTTTTTATTCGGTTTTAAATTAACTATACGATCAACTACCTATTTGCCCACCCCTAGGTACAATTGTAAATTGGGAGGTAAGCTCTACAAAAATATATTTCCATTTATGAGTGGTTAGAAAAAAATTAAAAAGATTAAATATATATAGAGATAATTATATATATATATGTATATATATATATTAAATGTTTTGTAAAGTTTCATACGATTCAAATTTTATATTATTGAATTAAAATCAACATCAAATGTTACTTGTGAGTAAAATATTCTCAAAATCTATTCTCCATTATTAAATTAAAATTCAATAGAATTATTAAAATCTTCGACTTTGATAATTAGGTTTAAAATGTTCATTAAAAATAACCCAACATTGAGGTGGGATGTGGATGTTCCGATTTGTGGGGCGGAGCACCTTAAGGTCACTCTGAGAGGTCATGGTAGAGGCATAATGAGGATGAGGTGGGTTGTAAATGTGCTGGCGTATGAGGCGGTCATGGTGGGGAAGAGTGCGGTCACGTAATGCGTTCATGGAGGTGGGGGAACGCAGTGGAGGTAGGGATGATTTGTGACTCGAATTCATCAACACAGTCATAGAGGTGGCAGAATCAAGGCAGAGACGGAGGTGGTGTGTGGGGCAACAATTCTTCAGCTCTCTGGTTGGCGTGGGGATTTTCATTGAAAATCCCAGAAAAAACATATTATTATATATTTTTTTTGATTAATCTCATTTTTCTAATTTTTTATTATATAAATAACGAAAATAAAGTTAATAATAAATCTTTTTTTAATTTTAATTGTAATTTTAAAATATATCGTTTATATGTAAAAACATTTTCATATATTATTTATATATTTTAAAATATATAATCACAGACACACACACACATATATATGTAAACACAATAATATGATTATAAATATATAAGTATACTATAAATTATATTATATGATACAAATATATAAATTTAAATATAATCTATATTTAATGTATCGGTATATTTATTTATATAGCTCATATCACTATATTATAATATTTATATATCACTATAAAAATAATGGATTTTGTGACTCGTTTTTTATGATGGATTCCCACCATTGAGTATTAATTGTGATAGGAATTCATCACAAAAAAAACATGGAAAATCACAACATAAATAAATAGATATAAATATAAATATATAAATATAACTAACTATATATATATATATATATATTAATATATAAAGAAATATCGTAATTTTTTAATATTTTTTTACTATTATCAATTCCTTTTTTAGAGCTGATAAATGAGGCATTTATGAGCTCTTTTTTTCCAGATATAATAAAAGGGGCCCTCTTTTAATATCACCTCGACTATTAGTGCTTTTATAGAACTGATCAAGGATTTTATAGTACTGATAAAACTCTGTTTTTTAGTAGTGATTGTTGTATAGTTTCATTTGAGTCATTTGAATTTCTTGATCACAGAAAAATATTATTTGTTCATCACCCTAGTGGTTATGAGAGGGAGATTATTGGGTTATCTTACATCGATTATGAAGGGATCTAGTGTGTTAAATATATGTATGAGGGAAACCCTTCCCTCATGGGCTGGGTTTAAGAAGTCGCAATAACATTTACATAGGCCTACAATTGTGCATGAAGATGCAACACCAACACAGTAAGACCTATGGTTTAGATATGTATTCATATTCCCATATGTGACATAGAGAATCCTCATAAACATCGATATAGATATTAGTTATTATTTTTATTTTAAACATGTAATTAAAACTAATATATGTATGCAATTTATTTGTGAGATTTTTTATTTTTAGCATCATTTTATTTAGAAAATGGCCTCTTGATTTTTTTAATTCTTTCAAAAACATAATATTAATTGCATATTATATACGATATCTTTAATCTATGAAACATAATTTAAATAAGTATTAATAATCAAACTATTATTATTTTTAAACAAAATTAATAATGTTAAAATATTTATACAATAAGTTATTGATTATTTTTAGACTTGTAGTGTTGCTTCTATGAACATCGTTCATGCATTCCAGGACTTGGTTTTGTAAAAATATTTTAAATTATCCCAATATAAACAAATCAACTCCATTATTTCCTTATAAAAATTTCAACAAAAACTCATTTATTTAAAAATAAATTAAATTAAATGAAAATAAAGTCCATTACTACGTTTTTAGAAAATAATAAAAAAGTTACTTTGAAAAAGAATAAAAAAATTATTGTTCACTAAAATAATAATATCAACCATTCACTTAAAAATTAGAGTTTTTTTTATTTTCGGTTAAAAAAAATTTCCTTCCTTTAAATTCAAAAAATTACCAAAAAAAATCTACTTCAATTTAAATAAATTTTAAAAAAATAAAAAAATTTCCTTTGTTAAAAAATAAATATATAACATTTCTTTTAAAGTATTTTTAAAGTTAAAATAAATAAGTTTTCATTTTAACTTTATTTATTTTAATTGAACTGTAATTTTTTTTAAGGATTAGGGGGATTTTTTTGGTATTTTAAAATTAAAACAAGATCATTTAAAAATAGGTAAATTTTTTATTTATCTTAATATAAAAGAAGAAAATTAATTTTTAGTTTCCAAATAAATAATAATAAATATATATATATATATTTTAAAATAAAAATTTTCTTAATTGATTTTTTAATATAAAAATTGAGATATTTTTTTAAATTTTATAAGGGGCAAATATTTTTAAAAAAACTTTATTTTTTTAATTTGGAATATATAATTGTTTATTATTTCATATGGAAAAGATATTTTTTATTAGTTTTTCTTAAATAAAATTTAGTGTTTTATTTTATTTTTAATAATAATAAAAACTAAATTTTATTTTTTAAGTTAATTTATGCTTTATTTTAAATTTTTTATTTGAATTTAATTAATGAAAAATGAGTTTTTATATTGTTTTAATATGAAATTGTATTTTTTAAATTGAGAGAGAATTTTGGTTAAGAATATCTACATGAAAAAAAGTTCTGTATTTATTTTTTACTCTTTAAATTATTAATGGAGAATATGAATTTTTGTTTTTAATTTTCAATATTCTAAAAATAATGTTTTTATTTTTTTAAAAACTAATCATCGCTCCTTCATAAAATCCTTGGTGATATATGGTTATAATCCCATTATATCCTGAATTTCCAACTTCTTCATCTAGCGATGAAACACGTACTCATTGGATTTACGACCACAATGTCTTCAAGTCCTTTTCATTTTATGTCTGCAAATAGATACCATTTTCACTACAAAAAAATCGAATTTCCACAACAGAAATTATAACTTTTTTCACCACAAAAAGAGATTTAACAGCACTAAAAAACACTTCTGTCATTAACATTATTAAAATGAGGACCCATTTATCATTGTTTACATTAAAGTTGATAAATTCCCTACAGCTGTAACGTGTTGTTTGTATAACAATACACTACACCAAATACACCTGTATGAAAAAGCACCAACATGAAAATTAGTTATTTAATTGAAATAAAAGATAGATTGAAAATACTAAAAAATTAATTATATACATTTAAAACAATATTTTGTATAATTAAACTTTCATTTACTTTCCACAAACAATTAAAAAGACCAATGTTTAATTTTCATTGGCACATGCGACCCCCTTTCAAAAAAAAACAAATCATTGTATTAGTTGCCAAACAAACCTCCCCAACCCGAGAAAAATAATTCACTTATATAATAAAACAATTCTTAAACAATTAAAACTATAATGAAATAAATTAAACATAAATATAAAAAATATATTTTTTAATATATTAATATTAAATAAAAGGATACAAATGGATCACTACCAGAGAAACATATTTATGCAGTGCGACCCTTTAAGAACGCTAAAAAATTCCATGATACAGGGGCGTACCTATATCCATGTAAAAAAAACCACTGATAAAAGGTTATTTTAATA
This sequence comes from Viscum album, assembly GCA_963277665.1. Classification (NCBI taxonomy): domain Eukaryota; kingdom Viridiplantae; phylum Streptophyta; class Magnoliopsida; order Santalales; family Viscaceae; genus Viscum; species Viscum album. The sequence continues at coordinate 906,346,544 of OY728153.1, forward strand.
GTGCTAAAAAATGATGTTAAAAGTACCCCTTTATCAGTGTATTTCACTAACAAAGTTACCCCTTTATCACCATTTTTTACCACTGTTAAGGGGACTCCATTTATCAGCACTTTTTTATTAGCGTTAATAAAGGGGTATTTTCAATATTATTTTACTAGCGTTGATAAATGATATATTACAAAAAATATATCATATTTCATTAAAAATAAAATACATTTCAGAAAAGGCTAAATAGACATTTACACTTAAAATATAAGATATTTAGTGAAAATTGATTTTAAAAAAATTAAAAAACTATTATTAAATAATAAATATCAAATTATTATTGAGTAATAGTCATTTATTAACAATTTTAAGACATAGAAAATAATAAAATTAATAAAAGATCTAAAATAAACTGAAAATGTTACTCGAATTTCAAAATGTTAGAACTTTTGATCTGAGTGTCTGTTTGAGCTCTGCCATATATCAAATCAATGATTGAGACAATATCGACACACTAATGATATAGAGGATTCCCCTATAACATTTTCCAGGGCCCAAAAGTTTTTATAAGACCATTAAAACTGGGTTTTTTGTTGGTGTATCCTATGTTTTTAACATTCAATGGACTTTCACCCTCGTTTTTGTGGTTATTTTTCCTTTTTTAAGAAAGTGTTTTGTGTTGGGTGGTAGATCCAGGAAGTGTGTTGTTGACTTATTTTGAAGGATGTTTTTTTGTATTAAAATCTCAGACTACTCATGTAACCACATTGATGTTATGTTTGAAGCCTCGAGTTCCCCTTCTTGGTTATTCATTAAGTTATATGGGTGGCCTTCCTTTCATGATCAGGGAAAATCGTGGAACATGTAATATAGGATTTGTGAGTACTTTTATGGTTCTCTCCTCATTAGGGGTGATTTCAATGATATTTTATTCATATCAGAAAAAATAAAGTGGCCTCTTAAGGAGTGATGAAACTATAAAGGATTTTATGAAATCCCTACTTTTGAACTCCCTCCATGATCAAGGATTTTCAGGCTTTCCTTTCACTTCGAAAATGGCTACATCAATAGAGGGATGCATCACTGAAAGACTGGAAAAATATTTTGGGACAGATGACTAGAAATCTATCTTCCATTCTTACTATATTGAACACTTGGCCCCAGTTGCCTCTGACCACTCTCTGATCCTTCTTTCAACATCCCCCCTTAGGAATCAATGTAGCGGTTGGTGTATGATTAGGTTTGAGATTCTATGGTTCTACGATGGGAGTTGTGAGGAGGCCATTCATGCTATTTGGGGGGGGGGGTCTGAAATATTTATTTAGCTCCCAAACCCAGAATGATAGTATCAGGCTAAAGAATTTGAGTTCAACTGGGTTTAGGCTCATAGACGAACACATTAATAGGGCAGAATGGTGGTTAAAATTTCTCTATGCCCATAATTTTTCCGACTCTATGAATAAGGATATCTCAAACATTGAGAGGTATTTGAATTATGTGCTTAAGGAAAATTAATGATACTCGTTCATCTAGGTAAGATAATCTAACAATAACTACAGTGACCATAACACTACTTTCTTCCAAAAAGAGATACTAAAAGAAGGAGAAAACCCAACATCACCCACCTTGATGATTTTCATGGTAGAGTGATATAGGATTCTGTTAGAATTAATTAAATTATTCTGGAATTATTTGGAAATATTTTCACGGAAGACTACATTGACATCCCTCTTAGTCTCACCAGCTACATCCCAATAATTTTTTCTGGTGATATGAACTGTTCTCTAGTGAGGGACAATTCTGATGAAGAAATGTGAAGGGATCGTCACCATTTTCATTCTATGAATTTTTTAGGTCATGACGGGTTTCATACCCTTTTCAAAAAATAGTTTTGGCACATTTTTGGACTGGACATGATCAAGAAGATGAAAGATTTCTAGGATGGTATGAATTACATAAAAAATATTAATGATATTGTTATTACCCTCATCCCAAAATCTAAATTCTCCCAGAAGATTATAGAGTTCCATCCAATCATCCTCTGCATTGTTATTTACAAAATTTACTCTATGATTTTGGTGTCTAGGTTGAGATTTTTTCTCCCTATTCTAGTGTTTTAAGATAAGAGTAATTTTTTCACACAGAGGACCATTAATGATAATGTGGCCATTTCTTATGAGATATCCCACTCCATGATGACCCTCTCTATAGGAAAAAAGGAGTCCTTGCCTTGAAACTAGATATTGTGAAAGACTATGACATAGCTGAATGTCCTTTTCTCGATCGTGTACTATCAAAACTGGGGTTTGGAACTAAATTGTTGTTTACCATTAGAAACTATGTTACATCAGTTTCATATAGAATCAACATCAATGGGGAGTAGTTGTCTAATTTCACACCCTCAAGAGGTTTAAGATATGGAGACATAATCTCTCCCTACATTTTCATTCTTGTAGAGAATGTTTTTTCTCATATCCTTTTAAAGGCGATCTAGCATGGTGCTATTCATGCATCCAATGTATATTGCAATGTTACTCATATTTTATTTTCAGGCGATTTCTTTCTGTCTTCTTAGGCTACTACCCTTGAGTGATACTCAATCATGATGATTTTCAACCTTTTGGAGAAGGATTCTAGGAAATGGATTAATGCCTCTAAACTTGAACTATCCTTCAACAAAAGTTTTCTAATGATTATGTAATAAGAGATTCAGAGATTACGCAGGTTTCATATGGTCAAGAATCATTAGAAATACCTAGGGCTCCCAACTTCTATCAGAATATCAATGAAACATGTTTTGTGTCAATCATTGACAAAGTTGATAATTTGATTAGTGTTTGTTCTAGTAGAAAAATATCCAAAGTGGGGAATGAATTGGTAGTTAAATATGTGTCCCATGTTGTCCCCTCAAATTCCATTTCCTTTTTCAGGTTCCCAGTTACCCTTGTTGATCAGATTCATTCTCGGATGGAAAACATATGGTGGGGTTCTGCTAATGGAGAACACAACACCCCCGGATTATGTGGGATAAGAAGTTTGTGTCAAAGTCATGTGGTGACCTTAGGTTTAATAATCTTTAAAGGTTCAATGAATCTCTTTTGAAAAAACAAGGGTGGCGCCTCATGTCCTATAATAATTCCATTTTCTATATGGTCTTTCGAACAAAGTATTTCCCCATGTATGATTTCCTACATGCTTCTATTTGACCCAAGACTATATTTATCCAGAGAATCTTCTCTTTTGCTATCCTTCTAATCATCTGTGGCAGTGTTTGGAGGACTACTGATGGGAATATGGTGAATGTATGGGGATACCAGTGGTTGGTCAAGGGGGTCAACATTAGAGTCTCTTCGCCTGTCATTCCGGGGTTCAAATATTCAAAAGCTCATAACCTCATTGATGATTATTTAGAAGAGTGAGATTGGGAAAGTGATTGTGGGTTGTTCAATGAAACATATAATTGTCTTAACATTAGCATCCTGATTACATTTGGAGTGGGTGGTGACCAAATCTGATGGTTTGGGGATGCTTCTAGGAAGCACACTTTTAGGTCGGGGTACATCAATTTGTTGCATGGGTCTACTCAGGCTCATCCAAACGATTAGTGTAGGAATATTTGGGCACACTACACCCCCCCAATTCAGGTTTTTATGGTTGTAGGTTTAATTGTGTGTCCTACTGATGTGCCACATTTTTACTCTATGACACATGTGGGAGGATGATGTGTTCCCGCTGTGATTTCAATGGATTGAAACTCCTTTTCATACTATTCCTCTCTTCCTAGGAGTAACGGGAGTGTGGAATGAATGGTCCCTATGGTGTATGGAGTCCCTAGTCCTATCTTTGGTGTTGTCCCATGTTTTCAATGATTGGGTTTCATCTTTGGAACCAATGGCTGTGGGGTTAGTGTGTACATTTTCTTGACTTGTTTAGTATCATAAGAATGAATGGGTTTTCAAAGAGAAGTCCTTAGTTGATCGAATTTGAGTGGATAAGGTTATGAATGGAAGAACTGGTAGATGTCGAACAAGGAGTAGACATCAGTTCTCTAATCACAGAAAACTCAAACTTATTGGCTTCCCCCTCCTGAATGATTCAATAAAATCAATACAGATGTGGTTGTCTCGATAGTGTCTCGAATTGGGGTGGTGCACATTTCCTGACAACATAATGGCCAGGTGATTGATGCTCGGTTCATGGTTTTCCATGGATGGTGGATCCCAGTTTTCATGGAAGCATCATCAATTCTTCAAGGGATCCTCCTTTCCAAGGCTAAAGGATGGAATTATGTGGTTTTGGAGTCTTATTGTCTTGAATCTGTAAATGATTTTTCAAAAAAAGGAGAGAATTCATCTTTGGTATTGTTCTAAGGAAAATATGGCCTGTTTATAATTCATTCTCAATATGAAAATTCTCCATCATCTTGTGTGGGGTTAATATTGAATCCCACCAGCTAGCAAGATATAGGAAGTCTTGGGATAACCATTTCTGGGTTGATCGTTTTCCTGATTGGATTTTCTTGTAGAGCCCAATTGATCAATAATATATCCTTTCTTTATTTAAAAAAATATTGATATGAATTTTTTGAAATTTTATCATTTTTCATAATGTCGTTTTATTTACAATAAAATATATAAAAATATATATGCATATTTCATATATATTCACACATAAAAATTTAATTTTATAAATATATATGTAAACATATTTATATGTCAAGTATATTTCTAAATATATAAAACATATCTAAATAAAAAATAATATCAATTTTATTAAATATAAAAATGTATAAATTTTTATATACATATACAATTACTGTATATATAATGTTTATATCTATAAATATATTTATTTGTGCATTGAAAAACTAATATATATTTATCTATATACTCTAAATATGTATATACATATTAATATATAATATATGTAAATAAATATAAATATGTATAATTATAATTATAGATGAACATACATATATAAAAATATATATATATAATATGTATTTATTTATAAACACACATACACACACAAAAAATATATTTTATATATGTATTTAAATATATTTATATATCTATAAATATAAGGATAAAAAAAAAATATGAATATATAGATATATCATAAAATATATAAGAAAAAGATATTGGGGAGTTGAAAAGGAGTGAGATTATGAGGGATGTCTTAGTTTTGAAACCCAGTAGATATAGGGGCGCATGCGGGTGGGTGATGCATGTCCCTAGTGCTGTTAAAACGTTAAAGGATTCCTAGAATCGTTAAAGGGATGGGGAGGATAGACTATCACTGTTAAAAGGGGAGTAGAGTATAGATAAAAGAGGAAAGGTCCCACCCTTTAATTTGGATATATTTTTTAAATTATTTTTGACATTTATCAGTGCTAAAAAATTATCAATAAAGGTCCCTTTTATCATCAATTTTTTATCTTTTATAAAGGACCCCTTTTCTCAACGTCGTTAAAGGGGACTTTATTAGTAATTTTTTAGCATTGATAAGAGGGACCCGCTTTTAATAGCTCCAAAGATAATAAAACTTTTTAACACAGTAAATAACCATTTTGCGCATTGTTAATGTTCATATCTAAAGTAGTGAAGTCATACCAATCACCCCATGCATAAGATTGAGGTGGGAATGATTCCTACATATCAAAAATGACTTATGTAACATTGTTTTAATGTTTCAAAAAAATCATAATATAAATTAATTTCAAATAAATAAAGATAATAATTAAATTAAGCTAAACATATGGGTCAATGGCGAGATCTGAACTCCTACTCGATGGTGGGGGTTGGTAGGAAAGCACATGGGATAGTGGAAAAGGAAGGCCTCTGCTCATCATGGCAGCCGAAGGCAAGACTCAAACCTAGGAATGATGGCGAGGGATAACAATGAGGGTCAATCCGTACTTGAGGAAGGGGTCAATGACATTAGGGGAAGAACCCACTTTAGTAGGGTATGGTGATTTTCCAGGCAGGTCGCCGACATTATTAGCAGATCTGTCCACCCTGATGATATTCACAATAGTTCCCAAATGATTCTATGGTTTGGGTGTCTGGGTCGGCGGTTAAATGGATGGACAGCTACCTTGGGGGTTTTCAATCAAATCATAATTCTAGGTTTCTCTACCATAGTATTTCAGGCTATATGCATTTTACTTTTATATAATTAGATTTTCTGCCATTTATAATTTCCTTGTCTTTATTTGGGGAATGTTGTGTTTAGGTATTAAGTCATGTAATGGGTTATATCTCGATCCAACTTAAAAGGGATAATAATTTTCATAATATATGGGTTTCCCAAATTATTTAAAAATACTATTCACTAAAAAATAAAATTCCAAATACAAAAAATTACAGTAAATTATAAACATTTATAATATAAAAAAGTTCACAAGAAAGAACATAAAAATAGGGTCACTAAGATGGTGGGGGGTTAACTCTAGTAGATGGAGGTAAATCCATACCTAAACTATGTGTAAGTCTCCACATATACTCCATCATCTGATCATGTTGTTGATGCTTCTACTGATGCTTCTACTCCTGATGTTGTTGCTACTCTACCTATTCTATAAATAATCTCTGAACAGTTTCATCATGAGCTCAAAGCCTTGCGTCGTACTCTATAGATGTGAAAGATTATGATCTCATACAAACTACATTTTGTGATAAATTATGAAATCACTTTAATTCCATAGTAACTAGTCAGAGTTGATCATAAACCAATTTCAATCACAATGCCTTTCTATGTACAACTTTTCACTACCAACGACATATTTGTCTCATTAAAACATACCCACATGGGGCTTTGTCCCCACAATTAGTATTACCCTATCTCCCAAACATATGACATATATTTTTCTAATAAATCTCATATATTTATAAAAATATAAATAAAATGATAAAAAATTAAATTATATTATGCTAAAAAACATAAAAAAACACTAACCATAATGGGTTACTGTCTCTCACCAGCAATCTTTGCAATACTACTATCATTGTACATCCTCTTGTACACATCAAACTATGTAATAGATGGATATAACATAAACAATATGAATGTAACATATACATATCATATTAATTAATATTATTTACCAACTTTTGATGATTTATTCTAAAAGTACGACTATCAACTCTATGTGTGACATCCTGCCAGCCCCAACTCAATTTACTATAAGATGGTAGCCTCTTGAAAGTTTCATATATCTAGTAAGTTAAAAATACCAATGAAGCCTAGGTGGAGACACTACCATAGAAATTGGTTTTCGCAGCCCCACCCTTTAGCATCCCTAAAAAACACTAATAAAAAGGTTACCTTTATCTGTGGTAAAAAAAAGAGCTGATAAAAGTTACTTTTAACAATGCTAAAAATGTGCTGTTAAAAGTACCCTTTTATCAGTGATTTTTACAACTTTTAAAGGGACCCCATTTATGAGTGCTTTTGTAGTAGTGCTAATAAAGACGGAGCCTTTATATGTTCTTCTATTACTAGTGCTCATAAAGGGTATATTTCAAAAAAATCATTAAAAATTATATATATTAATATATAAATATATAAAAATATTTATATTGATATAAATAAAATATATATATATTAAATATGTTATAGATAAGTATAGATAAAATCTATACCTATTATATAAGATTTTGACAGAAATATATTATAAAATATATACAAAACTATTATTAATTAATAATTTTTTAATTATTAAGAAGTAAAAATCATTTAATAACTATTTTATGACACAGAAAAATCAAAGATTAATAAAAGATCTAAAATAAGTTTATAATTTATCTCAATCCTCAAATGACAAAAACTTTTTATCCAATTGTTTTTTTGAGCTATACTACAGATCATATCAAATCCTAAAATGAGCTCTATGCACTAGTTCCATTTGAGAACCCTCATTCACATTTTTCTAGGCCAAAAAAATGTTCAAAAGTCCTTCAAAACTGAGTTTTTAGTCGGGATACCCAAATATTTTAACATTCGCTGGAATTTTAGCCTCGTTTAAGAGGGTCATTTTCCCCTTTTTCCATGGGGATTGAATTTATTCATAGGGATTACATTCATATTGATATTATGGATTTAAAATTCATATCATTTTCACAATGTACTTTTATTTATAAATAAATACATAACAATATATACATATTTTTTATATATTCACACAAAAAAATTTAATTTTATAAATATATAAATAAACATATTTACTTATAGAATATATTTCTCAATATATAATCTTTACCTAAATAAAAACTAATACAAATTTTATTTAAAACACAAAATATATGAATATTTATTTACCTATATAGTGTGTGTGTGTGTCTATATATATATATATATTAGTTTGTGTCTGTATTAACAAACGGATATATACTATTTATATATTCAAACATATGAATATTAATATTAATATATAATATATGTATATATATATAAACATGTATAATTATACATACAAATACCCATTTAATATATATATATATATATATATATCTGTGTGTGTGTGTGTTGTCTATATGTATTTATTTCATTATTTTTACACACAAAAAAACATATTTTAAAAACAAATTTAAAAATATTCTTATTAATATATATTAATATACAAATAAATTTACGGATAAAAAAATATAACTAAATATATATATATATATACAAATAGATGTAAATATAAATATATAAATATAACTATATAAATATTAATACTTATATATATTAATATATGAATATATATGAATATAAATATATATTAATATAAGAATAAATATAACTAAATATTTATATAAATAAATAGATATATCATTAAAGGGAGAACCAAACAAGATGAACGACTGGTAAAAACTACTACACATATGGCTTTTCACAATGCACAAAATGGCCTTTAATAAGGCTAATAAAGTGATGTTAATCACAACGATGATAAGTGGGGCCCTTTATCAGTGCTTTTTTAGTGCTGATAAAGGCCCAGCCCCATGCAGTGTTTTGTTTATATAACAACACTCCCAAAATCAAACCTGCTATTAAAACTTTACACCCAGAATCAAACCAGCTATATATATTTTATTGACATCGTCAATACAAAAATTCTCGGCCACAATATATAGAAAAAAATATGATTTTTACATTTCAAACTAAAAGTTCTATAAAATTACTTTTACAATGGTCCAACAAACATTATGAAACATTAATATTTCATATTTTTTTATCGTGATCCCTTCTCAATAATGTCCTAACATTGTATTAGTTGTCGAACAAATCATCTCAACCCGAGAAAAATATTCCACCTATATAAGAAAAAAAATATTATGTTAGTAACACTATAATGAAATAAATTAAATATTAATATGAAATAAAACATTAACAAAAGGTCAATATTTAATAAAAATGACACATTTGGAGTTATACTAATCATACCATGTGCCCTATTGAGGTGGGGTAGCTTTCTACACGTTACAAATGAGTTATGGATCATTTTCCTAAAATATTAAAACAATCCAAATGTGTTTTGTCAGTTTTAAGTATATCACTTGTTCTTTTACTAAAATTAATGTAAATTTTAAATAATGAAATATTTGGAGTTATATCGGCCACACCATATGTCGTATTGGGGTACAGAAGATTCATAACTGTCAAAAATTACCGATGGATCAATTTCATAATGTAACAAAACAATCCAAATTCTTTTTTTAGTTTTCAGTATGTTCATTTTGTTTTTTTACTAAAATATCATTTTAGATTAGAAACACACATTTTGAGTCATACTGGTCATATCGTTTGTCGGTTTGACGTAAGACTGCTTCATACACATCATGAATGACTTATGATTTTTTGTCCTAAATTATCAAGACAATCAGAGTGTGTTTTATTGGTTTTCAGTCAATGAAAATTTTTGAACTAAAATTCCCATTTTAAACTAATAACAGAATTGTTTGGTCATACCACTAACATCATGCATCAGATTGAGGTTAAATTGACTCTTACACATCAAAAATGACCCATGGATAATTTTCTTAAACAATAAAAACAATCCGAATGCATTTTTTTTGGTTTTGAGTATGTCACCTGTTGTTTTTATTTAAATTAATTTCAATTTTAAATAAAAAGAGACACTCAAAGTTATACCAGCCACACCACGTGTCGTATTGAGGTATGAATGATCCCTACATGTCATAAATCACTAGTAGATTGATTTCCTAAAATAAAAAAACAATATGAATGAATTTTATCAGTTTTTAGTATGTAACATGTTGTTTTTACTTAAATTAATGTCAAATTTATACAAAAAGAGACACTTGGAGTGATACCAGCCACACCGTAAGTCATATTGAGGTGCGGCTGATTCTTATATGTCACAAATGTATAATAGATCATTTTCTTAAAATATAAAAATAATCAGAATGTGTTTTCTTTGTGTTCAGTAGGTCACTTTTTGTTTTTTGTTAAATTCATGTCAATTATAAATACAAAGATACACTTTGAGTTATACCAGATACACCATGCAATGTAATGAGGTACGATTGAGTCTTACATGTCAAAAATGAATCATGGATCCTTTGACTAAAATATCCAAATAATATGAATGCGTTTATCAGTTTTTAGTATGTCACTTGTTCTTTTTTCATAAATTAATATCAATTTTAAATAAAAATACACACTTGGAGTCATATCAGACACACCATGTGACATATTGAGGTTCAGTTTACTCATACACATCAAAAATGACTCATGTATCATTTTATTAAAATATAAAAACAATAAAAATACATTTTCACAGTTCTAAGTATGCCTCTTATTGTTTTAACATAAATTGACATCCATTTTAAATAAAAATATGCAATTTGAGTTATACCGGCCAGACCGTGCATTGTAATAAGGTGAGGTTGATTCCTACATGTCAAAAATGAATTATAAATCAATTTTCTATATTATAAAAACAATATGAATATATTTTCTTGATTTTATTTATGTCAATTTTTTTACTAAAATTTCATTTCAAACATGAAGCACACATTTTGAGTCCTATCAGTCGTATCATTCATTAGTTTGAAGTGAGACTACTTCATAAACGTCAAAAATGACTTATGAATCACTTTCCTAAATTATAAATACAATCACAATGTGTTTTCTTGGATTTTATTGAGTGACACATTTTGAACTAAAATGACAATTTTAAATTGATAACGAACAATTTTTGTCATATTATTCACACCGTGCATCTACTTGAGGTGTGTTTGATTCATACACATAAAAATGACTCATGGATATTTTTCCTAAAGTATAAAAACAAAACGAATTAATTTTATTGGTTTTCAGTATGTCATATTTTCATTTTTTTCAATTTAATGTCAATTTAATATAAAAATACACACTTATTGTCATATCGGCCACAACGCGCATCATATTGTGGTGTAGTTAATTATTACATGTCACAAATGTCTCAATAATTATTTTCCAAAAATATCAAAACAATATGAATGTGTTTACTCAGTTTTTAGTATGTCACTTATTCTTTTTACTAAAAGTAACACTATTAGAAATGTGGTTTTTACCCAAGGTTCTTTACCAACAGTTTTCATAAACCATTGGTAAAGAAGGTCTAGGAAACCCTTTCCCAACGGTTCACTCTAACTGTTGGGAAAGGGTACCCCTTTGCCAAAGGTTCCATTAAACCATTGACAAAGGGTTGTTCAAGTTATCCTTTCCCAGCAGTTTAATAAAACTATTGGGAAAGGGAACCCCTTTGCCAATGGTTCTGATGAACTGTTTGGGAAAGGGTACCCTGAACACCCCATTCCCAATTGTTTTTAAAAACCTATGGTAAATCATTTCCCCAAATACAATCGGGCCGCTGCTCTCCCCCAGTGGTGGTAGAACACTAAAATCAATCCGGTGCTCGGATCCTCTCTCGAACTCCTCCATCCGAATAGGTGAAAATCCATCTGAATCACCTCAAATCAGGTATTTTATTCTTTATACACATAAGGTACATTGTTTTTATTGTTATTGATCTAATATTTTAGTTTTTGTTTTAATTTTGATGTGATTTCACCCTGAAAAATTGGGAATTGAAGGAATATTTTGTTAATTAATTAGTTTCCCATGGAATATCTTTTGTGTTATAATTTAAATGCTAAATAAAAGGGTTAATGTAATAGAAGACCTTAAATAAATTGTGGAAGTTGGGGTACATTTATTCTATAAGAGGTTTTTTATTTTGTTTCATTGTATGTTATAGGCTGTCGTATTGTGATTGAGGTGACCATTTGGGATTTGTGATATGTGGGGTTGTAGTGTGATGTTTAGTGGGCATGGATGTGACATGTGATGTTGTTTGATAGTGGTGATGTGTGGTGGTGTTGTGTCGTGTGGAGGTGTTGCGTGATGAGGTTGTGGTGTATGATGTGGTGAGGTGGTTTTGGTTGTGCGGTGGTTTGTGATGTGCAATATTTTTGTTGTGATATGTGGTTGTTTTGGTGAGATGGTTGGCTGATGTAACATGGCGACGATAGTTATTGTGAGATGGTGAGTTGTTGTGTGGTGGTTTTATTAGTTTCCTGGTAATATATGGAATAAATTATGTTGTTTAAACAAAAAAACAAGATAGTAAATAAATGATATGGAATAGAAATGGATTTGTGGTAAATGGATTTAATTAATTTAACATTAAATGAATGGACAATGTAAGTGTCAATGAAGTGGCTTATAAATGAAAGTGGGAAATGATATGTGTCTTGTGTGGTTGTGGTGTGGTGTGTTTCATATAGTGGTCAAAGTGGATGTGATGGTTTATGTGTTTTACAGTAGTGGTGAAGTGTGTGATTATGTATTTAATGTGAACCCATAGGTTGTGTATTTTGTGCTATCTATATATCATGTATTTTATGTTATTTCTACACATTCACAACCAGAGTTGGATAATCTTACCAACGATGAGTGGTTTTGAGTTTTGGGTATTGTTTATAAAATCTAGGATGGTGGTTATATTGTTGGATCATGTCTTCCCTACTCTTCCTTCATTAGTGATTGACCATGTGTTTTTAGGCAAGATGTGATGTGATTGTCAGTGTGACTTTAGGTGAGATTTACAATGATTTACATAGTGTTTTCAGGTGAGGTGTGATGTGATAAGGCTATAATAAGACGTGTCATGTGGTTGGGGTCATGTAAGGTAGGATGATGGCACAAGGATAATGTTATTCAGGTTTATGATACCCTACTAATAAGGTTATGGGATGAGGCATGCTGTGATGTGATAACACATTATGTTCTTGTTGGTTTTACATTTTTTCAATAACACATTAGTATGTTTTTTTCACATGTGTAGTTGATACCTTGATTATTTTCTTCCTTTATTTTTTACATAAATGTATTTTATATTAAAGTTCATTCCAATTGAATTGTTTATGACAAAATGACTTATATAAATTCTTTTTACAGAATGGTCTAAAGTTGGATGTATGAAACCGATCGGATCTCAACAGATTATAAAAACAATTTGGAGAGAAATATTGATTTTGCATTTCACAATGCTTCAGATAGTGGCCACATACATTTCCCATGTTCCAATTGTGTTGGTAGACCATGGTTGAGCTGTGAAGAAGTCAGCAACCATATAACCAAAAATGGTTTTCAAGAAAACTACTTTGCGTGGTATCACACTGGGGAGAAAATTAAATCTCAAATTGGTGATAATTGAAATGAAATGATCAGAATGGAGAATTTGTTAGATGATCGGTTTCCATTTATTCGTAATAATGAAAATGTAAGGATTTCGACTCAAGAAGACTTCGATATGAGGACAACTGACTCATCTAGTGAAAATGATGATATTGATAGGGTGAAAAAATTGAATAATGTTGCCAAAACTCCAGTATATCGACAATGCGATAAAATAAAAATGATGTCATTTTCATGGAAAAAAAATCATGCTTGCTTGAATGATTTATGTTTATTCTGGGAGGAAACCGCTGAAGGAAATGATTGTATAAAATGAGGCACATCCCGCTGGATGTCAAAATCTGATAGAACACCATCCCGCGTTCGACAGAAAGTATTGTGGCACTTTCCATTGATCTCTAGACTCCAGAATCTTTTTATGTCTATTGACATATCAATAAAAATGATATGGCATGATACTAATAGAAAGAAGGCTAATGATGAGTTGGTTCATCCAGCAGATGGATTTGCATTGAATAGATTTGATGCAAGACATCCTGATTTTGTAGCTGACGTGCGTAATGTGATGTTGGGTCTTTCATGCAACGATTTTAATCCGTTTGGTCAAATGCATACATCGAACATCACATGGCCAGTTTTTATACACATTTATAATCTTCCCCATGGTTGTGTATTAATAAACCTTTCACTTTCATGAGTATACTCATTCCCGGTCCTTCTGATCCTGGCATTGATATTGATGTATACATGAAACCTTTAATAAAAGAGTTGAAACTTATTTGGAATGTTGGTGTGAGCACATATGAGGCATGTTCAAAAGACATATTTTAGATGTGTGTTGTGCTTATGTGAATGATCAATGATTTTCCGGCTTATGCAATGATGTCTGGATGGAGCACGAAGTGAAAACTATCATGTCTAGTTTGTATGAAGAATACGCTATCTAGAAGACTGAAACATCGTTGTATTTTCAGTTTTATGGGGCATCGACGATTCTTTCCAATGGATCATCCATATAGAATGAATCGTCAAAGATTTTATAATACCATAGAGACTTATGATCCCCCTCAGCGTATGTCTAGAAACTAATGTGCTTAATGAATTGAATGATTTCAGTTTTTTGTTCAGGAAGGGTCAAATGAAATCTGGAAAGAGAAATAATGTTTCAACTGAAACCTGTTACAATTGGAGGAAGAGGAGTATCTTTTTTGATTTGCCTAATTGGTTAACCAATTTGTTACGTCATAGCTTAGACATAATGAATATTGAAAAGATTATATATGCGAAATTTTTCTTTCGGTTCTTCTAAATGGCAAGGGGAAGACAAAAGTTGATTTATGATCTCGGTGGGACTTGGTGGATTGGGGAATCAGACAAAAATTGCATCCTGTGCGTATCAGTAAAAATAAATGGAAACTTCCATGTGTTTCTTATGTGATGACACCTATGAAAAAAAAATTCTTGAAGTATTAAAGACTATTATAGTTTTTGATGGCTATTCAAAAAACATATCTAAACGGGTCAACAGATGAGAGTTGAAGCTAAAATATTTGAAGACTCGTGATTATCACATTCTACTACATGAGTTGCTTCCAATAGCCATCCGTCATCTTTTTTCCAATATTGTAATAGTGGATATTATTCGGTGCTGCCATTTGTCTACAGATCTTTGTGTTAAGAAGTTTTCCAAGTCTTTCTTAAAAAATATGTTGACAGATTCCCCATTAATTTTGTGTGAGTTGGAGAAAATATTTCCTCCATCAATTCTCACATGCATGCGGCATCTGACTGTCCATATTCCCACTAAAATACTTCTCAGAGGACCTGATTCTTTTTGTTGGATGTATCCAACTGAAAGAAATATGTTCACATTAAAGTTTTCTGTCTGAAACAGAAATCATCTTGGAGGTTCTATCGTGAACGATTACGTGGCTCAAGAATGTATGGATTTCTTCTCGATGTATTTGTCTGATCTTAATACAAGATTGAACAAACCAATGATAAATGAAGAAGAATTGAATGAGAAAATTAAACCAAGTTTTCCATCACTTCCTCAAAATGGAGGAATTCCTGGATCATATAAATTGAATACATTAAGCCATGAAGAGCGGGAGATGGCACATCACACAATTTTGTTTAATAGTGATTTGTTCGATAACTATATCAGGTAATTAAATTTATTATGTATATCATACATATATATCTGTTAAACTATTCGTATTTTTTATCTACAGGGAACATAAACCAAAGATAAATAGTAATCATCGTTCTTTATCTTTGAGAAGGAGAGAGACTTTGCATAGCAAAGAATTTTCTGCTTGGTTAAAATTGAACGTAACCATATTACTGTTTAAAATAATTATATCAATATTTAATTGTGTTTCATAGTCCTTTATATTGTAGATATTGAGTTGGTCTGCTGAATCAGTCTCTGAGAAAGTAAGATCTTTGGCTTTTTGTCATAATACCGTGGTTCATGACTCTAAATCTATTGTTATCAATGGGTAAAAATTTATTATCACTAAACGAGAAAAGAACATGAGAACAAAACATGATGGTGTTATGGTTACTACCACAACAGATTGTTATGCTTGTGCATTAGATAGTAGACCGCGATTAGAAAATTTGGGTTATTATGGAGTTGTTGGGAATATAATAATATTGGATTATTACTCTCATGCAATAGTCATAATGATGAAATGTCATTGGTTTGATTCGATGACGAGACATGGCACATTTATTGATGATTGTGGATTTCATGTAATTAATATGACTCTCACTCTTGCTACTGATGAACCATATGTGTTGGCATCAATGGATAAACAGGTTTTTATGTCAAATACCAACATCAACCTGAATTTTTTGTCATAGTTGAAGTAATTCCAAGACATATTTTAGATGATGGTGATGATGGAATTGACATTGTCCCTAGTTCCATTGGAACCAATCCATTTATTTATATTGATGACTCCAATAGCTCAATTGTCAGAGTTGATTGTGAACCTGAAGTTGTGTTTAAAAATATATATAATCTTGTATCCATGTTCTCGATTTTTTTGGTTTACCAAGATTTGGGTTGTTAAGGTTGGTAATATTCAAATTGATTTGGTATTTATCACAAATATTTTTTAGCTGACTTGACCATTATGTGAATTTTCCATGTTTATTGGTTGCAGTTTTATTTGAATTGCATTTTCTAAATTGGAATTGAACTGTATTCAAACCTAGTAAAACAATACTTTTATCTTGGTAAACATTACAACTTGTATGATTTATTAAATCCATTCAAGCTATTATAAAACAGTTTATAGCTAAATTACCAATGAATCCCCCTATTACCTAAAATATTTAGTTTTTTGGGTTACACATTAGTTTCTTTTTTCTAATTAATTACATATTTGTTTTCAAAAGCAGGAAATGCAGCCAATTGAAGAGAGACGAAGGGAAAACATGATGGAGAACATTCGTCGAAAGGTGGAATTGGAAATCCCATCATTAGTGAATTTAGTGGGTACCTTATTTCATATTGATATATTTAAATAATATATAATGTCATGTGATTAATTTTTTTGTAAATATATTTGTTGGATCCACCTATACATCGATAGTTTTTCGACGAGGAGCCTAGTACTGGTCCTATTACTCAGGCCGGTGGTATGAGGAGGGTTCGTACCAGAGGTGGACGAGCAGCTGCGCGTACCCGACTAGACCATGCCCCTCCCATGGTCATGTCATCCTTCCCACATTCTGATCCCGGTGTGTCGTTAGGGACACACGGGATATTTAGGCCTCCCATATTTTCGCTACCTTCTACATCTTATGGCCCATCATTTTCAAACCCATTATGTTTCCCACTCCCCATTCTAAATCCGGTTAGACAGTTGTCCCATCCTTTTTTACTTCTACTTATGTATCTTTGAGCTTCTATATTCCATCGTCTTCGACTCCTGTTCCACCACAGGGTGTTCCATCAGTTTCTATGGATCCAGCAGAGCTCAGCAATCAGACTGACACAGGTATATTTATAGAACCCTAACAAATTTTTATAGGAATATTTATTTTCATTATAACATGTTTTGATAAAATATTTGTTTTTCATTCATGAAAGATACATCTACTGACAGGAGGCGTGGGCGTGTGCGTACATGCATGCGTTTGGTATGGAACTTCCGCACATAGGTTATGGTAGATTATAATGAAGACAACCAAATGGTTTAGAAAACAGGGCATCAATGTTGGAGTTTTTTGGTGATGCATGCCAAATACTCCGACATCATTCCTATCAGCCCACTATCGTGGAGATATTTTCCACATGAGGTCAAGGATAGAGCTTGGGTAGAGATATGGGTAAAAAAATGTCTCTGTTTAATTCCATGAATTATTTTTGTATTTATATGAATTAATATTTTGCTGTCTGCTTCAATTTAATTTTCCCGATGGCGAGGGAGCATGACCAGAATGTCTAATGGAAGCATGAGTTGTATATTGGCTGGGTTTTTATAGTTGGCACTGAGTTAGAGGTGATACCATTGGTGGGTGATTTTCCTACAGAGCAGTATCATCAGATGATTACTCATTGGACGAGTACGCAATTTAAGGTAATAATTACATTTGAGGTATTTAAAGAATAACTTTAATGTTTTACATTAATACTATCTGTTTCAATATTGAATTTTATTTAGGAATCATCTGGAAAAAATAAAAATAACATTGATGCAAAAAATTACCTCCACACACTGGGACGCACTACGATGCATGATCATGAGAGGAAGAAGGTATGAAATTTTTTTAAAAGTTTTCTTTACGACTTACACTTTCTTTTGATTCCTCATTTATTTAATAGTTTTCTAATGTTTTCATATAACTTTAGTTTTCAATGTCATTTTAGAGGAAAATACAAAATATTGAAGGATGTGTGCCTCGAGAAAAACTGTTTTGCTCGAGTAAACGGAAAAAGGATGGAAGTGTCATCAACGAAGCGACTCAGCAGTAGATTATAAGTTTTAATATGTTTAATTTATATTTTAATATATATTTTCTAACTTAATAATATATTTATATTTGTAATAGGCTGCTTTATAGGCCCTCGATTCCCAAGAACCATAACAATTTGGGCCAACTTATCACTTACATCTGGTTTTGGGAGAGGAGCATCCTGGCAGAGTACGCTGCTGACCTAGGATAGACCCGACGAGGTATTTTCCCTCCTAAGGTACGATTTGTAGTGCCACCAAGATGTAGCAATTTAGGGCATAGGAAGAACATGCTGAAAAGGGCCATAGAGACGGAAAGACAGTCTCCTAGGGAAAACAATGCATTTATGAAATTTATTGACGCTCTATGTCCGACACTTCCACCAGAGGCCTGCCCAAATTTTGATGAATATATGACATCGATACATTCTATATATGGATCACCAGGAGGAAGTTCTAGTGGCGGTCAAGTCGAAGTCTAGGCTAATGATGATGATGGCGAGGAGTTTGATGCAGAAGAGGAGGGAGAGGAGGAGGGTGAGGTAGATGGCAAGGGCGAGGCGGAGGGTGAGGGCAGGGAGGAGGGCGAGGAAGGCGAGGGTGATGATGGGGACGAGGACGAGGGTGATGATGATAGTGATGATGGTGATGGTGATGATGGTGATGGTGATGTGGGACAAGTTGATCCATTACATGTTTGAATAATACTACTGAGATTTGATGTTTAATATATTCATGTTGTTGGTTTTAGCCAGTCTTGTAGTATAGTATTGCAGATGAGTTATTTTTATATATTGCTTCTTTACATGGATGTTGATTTCTTTTAGTGGTTGGGTGTTTGTGAACTCCCTGGACAACCCCCCTCCTTCCGGGACCCTGGACAACCCCCACCATCCTCCTTGGACCCCAGACAGCCCCCGGACAGCCCCTCGGACAGCCCCCTCGGACAGCCCCCTCACCATCCTCCTTGGTCCCCGGACAGCCCCCCGGATAGCACCCAGGACCCCCCCCCCTAGACAGCCCCCCAACCCTCCTCCCAGGACCCCAGACAGCCCCCCAGATAGCCCCTTAGACAACCACCACTATCCTCCTTGGACCCCGAACAGCTCCCATGACAGCCCCCAGGATAGCCCCCACCATCCTCCTCGGTCCCTGGACAGCCCCCCGAATATCCCCCCTGACACCCTCCCAGAAATCCCCCGGATAGCCCCCCACCCTCCACCGTGGACCCCGGACAGCCCCCCGAACAGCACCCCGGACAGCCCCCCCACCCTCCTCCTTGGACCCCAGACAACCCACCGAACACCCCCCGGACAGCCCCCTCGCCACCCTCCTTGATTTCATTTACTACTAGAAAATATATAATCTATATTTTATTTATTTTCATTATGATAATCAATGTAAATCAAATTTACACATCTAATCAATATCATAGATTTTTGGTGTGTTATAAAAGTGATGTATTCATTGGGCATGGAATTGTTAGCTCTGAAATGTTTCATAGCATGAGAAACTAAACTCTAATCCATACAAAAAATGATATAAAAATATTCTATATGAATTTCCACAAGATTTTAAGTAAATACAATTCCACAAATTGACACATGAGGATTCTCATATATCATGTTTACCTTAATATTTCCACGAGGATTTTTAGTAAAAGTTTTATCTTCGATTAATTTTATGATATTCTCATTTTAAATGTAAATTTTTGATAAATAAAATAATTTAACGACTCATATTCAAGTAATTTATTTGAATAATATGAATAAACAACTAAAATACCACTCTAACTTTGTCTCTTTTGTTTAAAATGGACAAAATTATAAGTGAAAAGAACAACTAACATACGGAAAACTGACCAAACACATTCAGATTCTATTGATAATTTATCACAACAATCCATGGGTCATATGTGACGTGTAAGAGACATCTCGGGCTTAATCCGAATCGCAATGTGGCAGGGATCAGTCTAAGTGTCTCTCTTTTGTTTAAAATGGAAAACATTTTATGTACAAAAAAAAAATCGGACCAAACACATTTGAAATGTGTTGATGATTTAGGAAAATGATATATGGGTCATATGTGATGTGTACGAGTCATCCCCGCGTCAATCGGAGGCTCGGTGTGGCTGACACCATTCATAGTGTTTCTCTTTTGTTAAAAATGGGCAGGATTATAAATGAAAAGAACAACTGGAATTCTGAAAACCGACCAAACACATTTAGAATCTGTTGATAATTTATCGTAATGATCCATGGATCATATGTGACTTGTACAAGCAGTCTTGGGCTCAATTCCAGTTTTGTTGTGGCTTGGATCAGTCTAAGTGGATCCTTTTTGTTTTAAATGGACAACATTTTAAGTGAAAAACATCAACTTGCATATGATAAACTGACCAAACGCATTCAGAATGTGACGATACTTTATCAAAATGATCCATGGGTCATATTTGATGTGTACGAGTCAACCCCGCCTCAATACGAGGCGCGGTGTGGCCAACACCACTCTAACTGTGTCTCTTTTGTTGAAAATTGATAGGATTATAAGTGAAAAGAACAACTTGCATACGGAAACCCGACCAAACAGATTCTGATTTAGTTAATACTTTAGAACAACGATCCATGGGTCATATGTCACATGTACGAGCCAACCTGGGCTCAATCCAAGTCACGGTGTGGCCGGGATCATTCTAAGTGTCTCTCTTTTGTTTAAAATGGACAACATTTTAAGTACATATGAAAAAATGACCAAACGCATTTGGTTTCCATATAAACATTAAGAAAATGATCCATGGGTCATATGTGACATGTACGAGTAAACCCCGGCTCAATCTGTGATGCGATGTGGTCGGCACCACTCAAAGTGTCAGTCTTTTGATTCAAAAGGACACCATTTTTAGTGAAAAACATCAACTGGCATATGGAAAATTGACTAAACGCATTCGGATTGTGTCAATACATTAGCACAAAGATCCATGGGTAATATGTGACATGTACGAGTCAACCCCGTCTCAATAAAAGACATGGTGTGGCCGACACCACTCTAACTATGTCTCTTTTGTTAAAAATGGACAACATTATAAGTGAAAAGAAAAACTGGCATGCAAGAAACCTACCAAACGCATTCGAAATCTATTGATAATTTATCACAACAATCCATGGGTCATATGTGATGTGTATGAGCCAAACTGGGCTCAATCTGAGTCGCGGTGTGGTTGGGATCAGTCTATGTGTCATTCTTTTGTTTAAAATGGACAACATTTTAAGTACATATGGAAAACCTACCAAACTCATTCAGATTCCATATATACTTTAGGAGAATGATCAATGGTTCATATGTGACGTGTATGAATCAACCTCGCCTCAATATGAGATGCGGTGTGGCCGGCACCACTCAAAGTGTATGTCTTTTGTTTCAAAAGGACATTATTTTAAGTGAAAAACATCAACTGGAACATTGAAAACCGACCAAACGCATTCAGATTGTGTTGATACTTTAGAAAAAACAATCCATGGGTCATTTGTGACGTGTACGAGAGAACCCCGTCTCAATACAAGGCACGGTGTTTCCAACACCACTCTAACTGTGTCTCTTTTGTTTAAAATGGACAGGATTATAAGTGAAAAGACCAACTGGCATACGGAAAACAGACCAAACACATTCAGAATCTGTTGATAATTTATCACAATGATCCATCCGTCATATGTGACGTGTAGGATCCAACCCATGCTCAATATGAGTCGTGGTGTGGCTGGGATTAGTCTAAGTGTCTCTCTTTTGTTTAAAATGGACAACATTTTAAGTACATATGAATAAACAACCAAACGCATTTGATTTCCATTGAAACAGTAGGAGAACGATCCATGGATCATATGTGATGTGTACGAATCAACCCCGCATCAATCTGAGATGTGATGTGTTCGGCACCACTCAATGTGTCTGTCTTTTGTTTCAAAAGGATATCATTTTAAGTGAAAAACATCAACTGGCATATGGAAAACTAACCAAACACATTAGAATTATGTTGATACTTTAGTACAATGATCCATGGGTCATTTGAGACGTGTATGAGTCAACCTCATCTAAATCTGAGACAGAGTGTGGCCGGAACCACTCTAATTGTGTCCCATTTGTTTAAAATGGACAAGATTATAAGTGAAAAGAACAACTAGCATACGGAAAAATGACCAAACCCATTCGGAATCTATTGATAATTTATCAAAATGATCCATGGATCATATGTGACGTTTAAGAGTCAATAATGCCTCAATCTGAGGCTCAGTGTGGCCGAGATCACTCTAAGTGGCTCTGTTTTGTTTAAAATGGAATACATTTTAAGTATATGTGGAAAACTGACCAAATGGTTCTTGATTGTGTTGATACTTTAGCACAGTGATCCATGGGTCATATGTGATGTGTACGAGCCAACTCGGGCTCAATCCAAGTCGTGGTGTGGTCGGGATCAGTCTAAGTGTCTCTCTTTTGTTTAAAATGGACAACATTTTAATTACATATGGAAAACCACCAAAAGCATTCAGTTATTGTTGAAAATAAAGGAGGACGATCCATTGGTCATATGTGGCATTTAAGAATCAACCCCGCCTCAATCTGAGACACGGTGTGGCCGACACCAATCAATGTGTCTGTCTTTTGTTTCAAAAGGACGTCATTTTAAGTGAAAAATATCAACTCTCATATGGAAAACTGACCAAATGCATTTGGATTGAGTCGATACTTTATCACAATGATCCATGGGTCATATGTGACATGTACGAGTCAACCCCGTTTAAATATAAGACGCGGTGTGGCCAAAACCACTCTAACTATTTGTCTTTTGTTTAAAATGGACATGATTATAAGTGAAAAGAACAATTGGCATACGTAAAACCGACTAAACTCATTTGAAATGTATTTATGCCTTAGGAAAATGATCCATGGGTCATATGTGACGTGTACGAGTCAACCCTGCCTTAATATTAGGCATGGTGTGGCCGGGATCACTCTAAGTGGATCACTTTTGTTTAAAATGGACAACATTTCAAGTACATAAGGAAAACCAAACAAACGGATTTTGTTTCCATTGATTCTTTAGGAGAATGATACATGGGCCATATGTGACGTGTACGAATCATCCCCGCCCCAATCTGAGACATAGTGTGGCCGGAACCACACAAAGTGTCTGTCTTTTGTTGCAAAAGGACGTCATTTTAAGTGAAAAAAATCACATGGCATACGTAAAACCGACCAAACGCATTAGGATTGTGTTGATACATTAGTAAAATGATTCATGTATCATTTGAGACCTTTACGAGTGAACCCAATTTAAATCTGAGATGCGGTGTGGCCGGAACCACTCTAACTGTGTCTCTTTTGTTTAAAATGAACAGGATTATAAATTAAAGAACAACTGGCAAACATAAACATGAACAAACTCATTCAGAATCTGTTGCTAATTTATCACAATGATCCATGGGTCGTATGTGACATGTACGAGCCAACCCGGGCTCAATCTGAGGTGCGGTGTGGCCAGGATCAGTCTAAGTGTCTCTCTTTTGTTTAAAATGGACAGCATTTTATGTACATACGGAAAACCAACCAAACACATTCTGTTTTTGTTGAAAATTAAGGATAACGAACCACGGGTCATATGTGACGTGTAAGAGTCAACCTTGCCTCAATCTGAGGTGAGGTGTGGCCGACACCACTCAAAGTGTCTCTCTTGTGTTTAAAATTGACTTCATTTTAAGTGAAAACAACAACTAGCATACATTAAACCGACCAAACGGATTCTGATTGTGTCAATACTCTATCACAGCGATCCAAGGGTCATATGTGACGAGTAAGAGTCAACCCCGCCTCAATCTGAGACGTGGTGTGGACAACACCATTCATAGTGTCTCTATTTTGTTTAAAATGGACACCATTTTATGTGAAAACAACAACTGACATACGAAAAACTGGAAAAATGCATTCGAAATGTGTTGATGATTTAGATAAAGGATCCATGGGTCATATGTGACGTGTAAGAGTCAACCACTCCTTAATCTGGGGCACGACGTGGCCGGGATCACTCTAACTGTCTCTCTTTTGTTTAAAATGGACAACATTTTATGTACATACGGAAAACTGACCAAACAGATTCTGATTGTGTTGATACTTTAGCACAATGATCCATGGGTCATATGTGACGTGTATGAATCATCCTCGCCTCAATCTGAGACGTGGTGTGGCTGGAACAACTCAAAGTGTCTATCTTTTGTTTCAAAAGGACATCATTTTAAGTGAAAAACATCAACTGGCATACAGAAAAATGATCAAACGCTTTCAGAATATGTTGATACTTTAGGAAAATGATCAATGGGTCATTTGTGACGTGTATGAGTTAACCTCGCCTCAATCCGAGGCACTATGTGTTCGGTATCACTCTAGGTGTATGTATTTTGTTTAAAATGGACATCATTTCAGGTAAAAATATATGGTATACAAAAAACCAATCAAATTATGAATTGAATTCTAGATTCCCCATATAATTTTCATCTAAATTTTAAATTGAATTATAAATGAATTATGTATGTTTATAATTACTTTATGAATTATAATTTAATTATGGATGTGTATAGTTACAGGATGAATTATATGTTAAATGTGTATGAATTTGTTCTCTATATGTATGTGTTAGTTGGTTATTACAGGTACAATAATTGTATATGTATGTGTTTGTTTATTTCAGGTACAATAATTGGATTGAAAATGAGAGGGAATGCACAAAATGAGGCTTTCTGTGGAAATTGCAGAGCTACTGTGCAAATTGCAGGCTGTTGTGCAATTTTCACAACATAGGCTATTCCAACGGTTTCAAACCATTGGCATAGCATCTCTGATTCTTTTTTTTACCAACGGTTCAATGAATCATTGGTTAAAAACCTTTCCCAATGGTTTAGAAACCGTTGGGAAAGAGGAGAGTCCTTGGGCATTCCCAACAGTTCAAGCCAAATCGCTGTGAAAAACTATCCCAACAGTTTGGCACAACCGTTGGGATAGGTTAATTTTTCCCCACCCTATCCCAACGGTTCACTATAAACCTTTGGAAAAAGCTTTCCCAATGGCTTACATCCCTACGGTTTACAGAACCATTGGGAACGACTGTATTTCCAGTAGTGTAATGTCAATTTTAAATAAAAGGACACACTATGAGTGATACCAGTCACTTGTTATTTTATCTCAATTTTGAGTAGGTTAGTTTCTCTAATACAAACAATATTGACCCAGATATTTCATACATATATATCACGTCATAGTAGATTAATATTCCTTACATAACATAATGATCCATTCCAAAATATTTTAGGACTAATGATTTTGGAAATTTGAAAACATAAAGAACTAGTTCATAAGAGTCTATCATTATGTTTTTATTTACTAGAAAGCTTCTTAGACATAACATTTCAAAAACCATTCTTAATAACCTAAGGATATGAAACATAATAAATGGTGATCATAGATGTTCAATAAGTGTAAAAAGGAGACATCAATTATAATATAAGGATAACATGAGAATAAAGATGTTAGAAGTTTATATTGGTGTTATGAATTCATACATTTCCTCTAGTGCAAAAAAATGTTTTTTTTATGTCAGTTATTTTTTAATTTTTTACACCAGTTTTTAGCAGACATTATTAAAAGAGACGTTATAAATATTTTTTTTATGTCTGTTATTTTAAAACTGACGTAAAAAAGAATAAATCAGAATAGTTTTTCTTGCCGGTTCCTAAATAACTGATGTGAAAAACCCTTAAGAGGGTCTATTTATCATGTAGGTTATTTAATAAATGGCATGGTATATAGTTTTCATGTTAGTTATTATATAACTGATTTGATAAATCGAACCTCAGAAGGGTTTTTCGCGTCGGTTCCTTAATAACTGACTTGGAAAATGATATACGATGTGGGTTAAGTATTAACCAATGTAATAAAATATACCCATTCATTTATTATGTCAGTTATAAAATATTCAATGTAAAATCCATTTTTTTATAAATCTGCAATACCATTACTATGATCTGCCAAAGTAGACCTGAAATAAGCAGAATGTAGACCAAAATCAAACCAAAAACAGACTAGAATCCATAACAGAAAAACATTATAACTAGTCCAAAATAAGAAGAACCCAAGAAAAATTAAATATTCACATATATAACATTAAAAAAATAAAATTTCAACTTAAAAAACATAAATATAAACAAACCAACTTCCAAACACACAATTATAATTACAATATTCAAAATTACATTTTACACTACAAACAAACTAAAATCAAATCAATCCTACAAATTAATTTGACTATTCTACATGTAAGTGTTCGAACTCTTGAGAACTATATCGTTGAGAGTCATAAAATAGCTACAAATTAAAAGGAAAGTAGTTGATATGTATAATGAATAAATCAAATAAAATATTATGGCGAAGTTTATAAGGAAATCTACCCTTGTCGAAGATCATTATTTTTCCTGTCATTATTATTTCATATATAAATATTACCATATAATATCCTCATTCTATGATTCCTTTTTGTTCATGAAAATTCTATTTAAATGAGTGTCAATTCCAAATATCATTTTTATGCAATATATCAAATAGTAAAAATTATAAATGGATATTTACCTTTAATTTTACATATTTAATCTTGGCACTCATGTTCGTTGTATTTTTTCTGAAGTATGCCATTACCCTATTAGAAAATAATATGAATTGGATAAATTTAAAATTTATTATAATATAAATAACTATTTATAAATTGAAACTTTCTTTTCCAACATAATATTAAAAATTCCCCGCAAATCGCCATGGACAGAGCATATCCAATAAAGTGTTTTCTCCTATGAAGAAAACACCTAACATCCAATGATCACTAAGATAAAAGAAAATTTAAGGTTAGTGTTTTTTTATAATAAAATATAAAGAATAATTTTCAAGATATATATTTCATAACTCTTCCAAAAAGGAATCATCCAACATTATGTGATTATATTCTATTCAAATATATCGACAACATAAATAGTTCTTTGTTCCTCATCCAATGAATGTGCTTTAGGGGAAATCGTATGCAGGTACATGAATCCATATACATATGTTTTCTAATTCTTCTAACACATGTTATAAAGATAACTTATAAAAAATAGACATAAGTATACATTTCTAATAAATATAATACAGGGAAAGGTGTTAAGACTTACATAGAAAAAATATGCACCACATTGATGCCAATATTATCACTAGTATTAAGATCTGTGAAATCATTTTTCACAATCCACACATTTATTACACGTCCACAAACATGAGCATCATTTGGAAACTAAAAATTATCTTCCAACAAATTTGAATATCATGAAAATCTATCAAGAATACTATAATCTATAACTTATGTCATATCCATTTTTCTTTATTGTTTTATATACAATATTTCTTTACCTTTGATGTATTATTATAAATAAATTGAAAAATATGTTAGTTTTCAAATGTTAAAACAACTTTAATAAAAATACTAAAATAAAATATATAACATACATACCTATATGGTAATGAGTCGCATAAGTTTGGATGGCCAAACTAAAAAGTGGCTGATACTATGTACAACTTTCTTCACATCATCTGTAGGTAATGGCACTTGAGATGATCTATCTATAATATCATATACAGTGACCCTATGATTCTCTACCTCTAACTGTTGATGATGAAATGTATCTCTTATAACATATACCAGCCCATATGAACCTATATGATGGTGGGGATCATCAACACACAACTCACAATAAGTTGGTAGATGTGGTGGATGAGTAGGATAAAAAATGGGGTCCTCAGGCTGAAGTGAGGGAGTGGGGGCTACTAGACAAGGTGGATGATAAATAATGGGGTCTGTAGGGGGATGTAGAGGAGTGGGAGATCCAATCTAAAATTGTATCTGCATGTCTAAAAACATAGAATGTACTGACGCTCTAATATTTTCCTCCATCATCTCATTAATATTATTAACTTCAGACTCCAAAGATTATATTTTTGTATAAACACCCTCAATGGAATAAGATGAAGAATATGGAAACACTTTTCATACCTATACACTCATTGAAAATCCTCATACATGACCGGGGTGTTCGGGATTTCCAAATGTTGTAGATAAAATATCGTTCCTCCTAGCAGCTGTAAATACCCCCTATGATCTCTTCTCCTTAAGTAAATCATGTATTAATTAATTTAACATTTCTATAATGATTCAGATTATATAAAAAATATATTTATCTTAAATAAATAAAATAAATATCTTACAATCCTCTTAGATATGATTCTCAATTATTCCGAAAGATATTTCCCCTTTTTTCCATCCAAGATCTCTTCCATTTTTCATGTTTAGATGGAGGGGATGGAGGGAAAACCTCTCCATATATTTAAGACTCATCTCTGAGTTTTTGTAATTTTTCCACCATTTTTTGGTCTTCCAATAATGTATACTCTCCCTGAGATAAAATATAAGGTTATACATTTTTAGATTGGATCTCCTGATGAGATATCCTTGTTTTTTGTAAATTATCATCTTCATCAAGTTGATCCTCACCATCATATTGTGTTTTCCCTTGTAAAACAACAGAACACCGCATATCTCATTTATCAACTACATAGAAAATATATTTTTCATGTGTTTTCATTATAAATGAATCTATTGTGCCTTATAATATATTCATATTAACAACTGTCATTCCAAATTCATTATGTTTGAAAATATTGTTA
The DNA here is from genome assembly GCA_963277665.1 of Viscum album. Taxonomy (NCBI): domain Eukaryota; kingdom Viridiplantae; phylum Streptophyta; class Magnoliopsida; order Santalales; family Viscaceae; genus Viscum; species Viscum album. The sequence goes on from OY728153.1 coordinate 906,375,976, forward strand.
CTGATAAACCATATTATGTTAAAAATATGAACTTTAATTTTAAATTATAAAAACTTACCATATTTCTTCAATGATTCCATATTATGCACTTGATGAAAAAATTGGGTTTTTTTCTTTAGAACACGAAAAATGAATTGCTTCTGCAAACAAAAATACACCATTATTCTGAACTGCACTTCTATTGTCCTAATCTTTCATATGAATTGTATATCCATTAATTTCATACCCGGACCATGTTATCATATTTAAACATGGACCACCCACTAACCATATTAATGTCTCGGATACATCTGATCTTCCATGTATGGTCTTTTTAAACCACAGAAAAAATGTCTTATTGTGCTCATTCAAAATCCACATTTCATTCTTCTTTGGATTACATTGTTTCAACACATTAATTTGAAATGTGATATACGGTTTAGCATCATCTATGTTATTCAAGATGTATAATTCCACCTTCTTCATCTGTTTAGCTGATAATGATATGACTTTCATGCCACAAATCCTCTTGCCCTCATTATTAACTCATTCGTGGTGAGATGGAGAAGAATATATGTGCTCCGCCATAGCCAAGTAGATCATACAAAACTTCACAACCTCCTCAGAAATATACTTTTCAATAATGGAGGATTCAGGTCGTTATGTATTCATAACAAACCCCTTCAATATTTTCATCAACCTTTCAAAAGGATACATACAATAAAGATATATAGGTCCATAAAGATATATTTCTCATACCAGATAAACCATTAAATTCACTATTATATAAACATAAGATAGAGGAAAATACATTTCCAATTTAAAATGTATATAAATTGCGTCCTTTTCCAAAATTTTCAAAGCATTCACATCAACCACCTTATTACAAATTGAATTGAAAAAATAACACAACTTCATTATAGTATTTCTGACACGAATGGATAGTATTCCATGCAATGAAACTGGTATAAGTTATTGCATCATCATGTGATAATAATGATATTTTATACCTATCAACTTTAAATCCTTCAAAGAGACAAACTTTTTTACATTTGAAGAATAATCTTGAGACACTTTGATATCATGAAGAAACTGAAAAAATATAATTTTCTCCCTCTTGGATAATGCATGACAAGATAGAGGAAGAATTGATTGTCTTCTATTAAGAGTGGTAGCTAACACCAAATGTATTCCCATTGATAGTAAATAAAATATTTCATTCAAACCATCCTTATTCATTCATTTAATATCTAAAAATATTCCAATAAAACATTCATAGATATTCTTCTCCACGTGCATGACATCAATATTATTTTTCACATCATGATATCTCCAATATGGTAACTAAAAAAATATTGACCTTTTCATCCAAATATGAATATCATTACCATATTTATGTGTATTTAACAAAGTCACATAAAATTTTCACACCCTCTCAAAATACACATAAGATGATGAAGGTTTTGGAGAAATATCAAATTCTTGTGAGCCATTGAATGCCTTTTTTATCCTTATATATGGGTGATCCATAGACAAAACTTTCGATGAACCATGTATACTATTTTCCTCCCACGATGAAATTTACAATATGAAGTCTGTTGTTCGCAAATTGGCCATGCTTTACTCCACTTAACACTATATCCAAACAAATTTCGATATGTTGGGAAGTCATTTATAATGAATATAATCACTGCATGAAGTTGAAAACATTTCACTTAATAATAATCATACACCCTAATACCATCCTCCCATAAAAATTTCAAATCATCAATCAACGGTGAAAAGAGAAAAAATCAATATAATTTCTGAGTTTCTTCAGACTAGAGATCATTATACTAAACATGACATATTTTAACTTCATACAAACTTCAGGTGAGAGTTTTTAAATTACAAATAAAATAGGCCATGAACTATGAGTGCTACTGATGGTTAGGTATGGATTCATTCCATCTGTGCACAACCCTAGTCTAAGATTTCTAATTTCATTTCCAAATGTAGGATATCTCTCATCAATTTTCTTCCATTGTGGACAATCTAATGGATGACATATTTTTCCATCACATATCCTCTAATAACCATTACATCTTATCCTTTTTGCATTATATGAATTAGCAAATAAATGTTTCAAATTATGAATTATAGAAGGATACCAAATTACCTTGGCATGGATCTATTTAATCTCTATATGAGACTGTGGGTTTTCTTTCAACTTATTCCGTGATGTCCCACATTTAAGACACTTTGAAAAAAACTAATTTTACTTCTTATATATCCTAAAATCATTCGGACATGCATGTATTTTCCTGTATCCCAATCCCATTGGGCATAATATTTTCTTGGACTTATAATGTGAATCTAGAAGATCGTCGCCTTTAGGAAGAATTTATTTCAACAATTATAGAAGCTCTATAAAACTTCTGTCACTCCATCCATGTTTCATCGTCAGGTTAGTAAATCTTAACACCGCCAAAAAAACTGTAAAATCAATAAAACCAGGATACAATGGTTTATCATCATCACCATATAGATGTGAAACTACCAGTTCTATCTCAATATGTTATGCTACAATATCACAAATCATTTCATCAATTCCATCGGAGTTACCATCTTGAAAATCATCATCATCAGTAGATCTGACATTCTTTCTAGTTTCTCTATGCCAAATACAAGGGCTGTATCTTGGATTAAAACCAAGAAAAATCAAATGATCTTTGATCACTATACTTTTCAAATTATTCATATTCAAACATTTCCAGAATGGACAGAAAAAAATCTCGCTGCTTGGAACATTTCATTTGGAAAATTCGAAAAAGGCATCAAAACCTTCCTCATATTCATTACTCATTCGATGTTCTATAATTCAACATTGACTAAATATTAACTATAACAAATATAAAAATTGTACATCTTGCAAAGATAAGAAAATTTTATATTTATATGGAAAATATCATAATATGAATGTAAAATAACTTTGGAATATAAAACAAATATATGCTTATTTGAAAAATATATACATGAAAATGATTTCAAAAAATAAATATAGATAGATATAACAGTTTTATATTTATATGAAAATAATTTTAGGATTACATCTATCTTATATGGATCACAATATAACAGTATAAATTCATCTTGGATCCTTTCTTCTTAAGGTATACTATGTATAGATCCTTGTACAGCTGGATACCAAATTCACCCTTCTGTAAACAGGAAATATGAAGTATAAATATTAAAATATATATACATTCACTATTTAAAAATACACCTATCCCAAAGATTTGAAACCATTAGAATATCCCCTGAAAGCGTTGGGATAGAATATCCCAACGGTTTCACACACCATTGGGACAACCCCCCCCCCCCCCAATCCCCTGGACAACCCCCACCGCCCGGACACCCCCACCCCTAGACAACCCATAACCCCTTGGACAGCCCCATCACCCCCTGGATATCATCCCCACCCCTAGACACCCCTACACCATTGGAAAACCCCTCACACACCTAGACACCACCACAATCACATTGGACACCCCCACCCCCTTGGATACCCCCCACCCCCTAGAGAGCCCCCCACCCCTGGACACCCCCACCCCCTAGACACCACCACCCCCATGGACATCCCCCAACCCCTACACACCCCCAACCTATGGACAACCCCCACCCCCTAAACACCACCACACCCTTGGGAAACCCCCACCCTCTGGACACCCCACCCCCTAGACACCCCACCCCTTGGACAACCCCCATCCCCCTGGACAGCCACACCCTTGGACACCCCCATCCCTGGACACACCAACCCACTTGGACAACCCCTCACCCCATGGACACCACCCCCACCCCATGGACACCACCCCCACCCCCTGGACACCCCCAAAACCTCTATATTGTATTGAAGGTTTTGTAATATTTTTGACTGTGGATGTGCTATTTTTATAACATTCATAGTTTATGGTGAAAGTATTGACATTTCTTATGCTAGTTTTAATACGAATGTTTATGTTATGATTAAACCTTTTCATATGGGAATGCATTGGACTTAATATGTGATGGGTGGAGCCCGCTATAGCTCCACGATGCATCGGTAGGTCTCATGAGACAAACTAGTGTCTTGGCACAAGGACTTGACAAAATCTTATTTGTAGTCTTGGCACGAGGCCTTGGATATGTGGTTATGATAGTCTGGAATTATGCATTCCATCATTATGAAAGTGGTTATTGATATTGCATGTGATTATTCGATTAGTAGAATATCCATGTGAATAAGTAAATGGAATTATTTCATTTTATTTTTGTCATACTATGTTTAAGTTGAAGTTTAAAAGGCTTTTGTTTTAGTTATACATTGCCTTAAATGTCTATTCTTATTTTTGAAAGTTTATGCAATATTGTTATTCTTACTGTGCATTTGAGCTCACCCCTTTTCTATGTTTTATTTTTCCCAGGGTATGAAGAAGTAAATTATGAATGACCTGCAGGGATAGTATGTGGGGATGTGAGTGTGGAATATGAAGAAAAGATGTTGTTGTAGTTTTCATTTTTATGATGTAATGTAAGACATATGAATATATCTAGTAATTCCCAGGATACTAAACCAATCGTTCTTTAGAGATTTGGTCCTTCTTGTGATCATGCCAATGTTATGTAATAATGCACCGACTCTAGGTAACTAGGGTCGGGGCGTTACAATTGAGATGTTTTAGACTCCTACATGTTACAAATGAGTTATGGATCATTGTCTTAAAATATTAAAACAATTCGAATGTGTTTTCTTTATTTTGAGTATGTCACTTTTGATTTTTTTAAAATTAATGTGAATTTTAAATAATGATACATTTGGAGTTAACTGGAAACACCATCCATCTTATTGAGGTTCAAATAATTCCTACCTGTCACAAATCACTGATGAATTTTTTTCCTAAAGTATCAATACAATTCGAATATGTTTTCTCAGTTTTCAGTATTTTCAATGTGTTTTTTTACTAAAATATCATTTCAAACTAGAAACACATATTTTGACTCATACGGACTGTATCATGCATCATTTTGATGTGATACTGCTTCATACAAGTCACAAATGACTTATAAATCATTGTATTGAATTATCCAGACAATCAAAACTCGTTTTCATGGTTTTCAATGAGTGACACATTTTGAACTAAAAGTTAATTTTAAACTGATAAGAGACACTTTTAGTCATACCAGTCACATCATGCCTCAGATTAAGGTATGTTTGACTCCTACACATCAAAAATGACTCATGGATCATTATTCAAAAGTATAAAAACAATCTGAATTTATTTTCTCAGTATTTAGTATTTCACTTGTTGTTTTTAATTAAATTAATGTCATTTTAAAATAAAAATATACACCTTGATTTATAACAACCACACCGTGTATCGTATTCAGGTGTGGTTGATCCTTACACATAAAAAATCACAAATAAATCATTTTCCAAAAATATAAAAACAATATGAATTAGTTTTCTTGGTTTTTAATATCTCACTTGTTGTTTTTACTTAAATTATTGTGAAATTTAAATAAAAAGTGGCAAATTGAGTGATACCGGAAACAATGTGTGTCGTATTGAGCTGCAACTGATTCCTACATGTTATAAATAATTAAGAGATTGTTTTTCTAAAATATCAAAACAATCCGAATTTTTTTTTGGTTTTCAATATTTCACTTTTTGTTTTTACTTAAATTCATGTCAATTTTAAATAAATAGAAACACATTGAGTTATACCAGCCACACCATGCCTCATATTGAGGTAATTCTATGCCTTACATGTCATTAACTACTCATGGATCATTTTACTAAAGTATCAAAAAAATATGAATATGTTTTCTCAGTTTTCAATATTTCACATTCCTTTTTACATAAATTAATGTCATATTATAATAAAAAGACACACTTTGAGTAATACCGATCACACTATGCATCATATTTAGGTGCATTTGAATCTGACACATAAAAAATGTCTCATGGATTGTTTTACAAAAATATCAAAATAAAAAAAATAATTTTTTTTCAATTCTATGTATGTCACATGTTGTTTTTACTTAAATAGATGTCAATTTAAAATAAAAAGAGGCAGTTTGAGATATACTGTCCAAACCATGTGTTGTATTGAGGTGGAGTTTATTCTGGTGTTGTGTTGTATGATTCTTACATAAATTTTGATTTCACATTCAGAGCAATGTTGTAAGAGATGATAAATGACTTTCTTTCTTATGGAAATTTTTCAGGATATAACATTAAAGGAACTAAATGGTGTTTCATTTTCAAAAAAGGTACAAAGTAAATTAGTTTGAAACATTCATCAAAGAATGTGTTTCCAAGAAATTTTATATTTCTACCCTAATGGGATATGTCCCTATCTTGGACAAAATCATTCGATGGATGTTCATAAGAACATAAAACACCATTTACACAAATATGTGATCAACTGTTTAAGAATGTAAAAGATGTGGACACTGCTTTTGGTAAAAAAAATGAAAAATATTAAGAAAATCAGTTGGAAATGGTGTTTATTTTTTTTAATAATCATATAGGAATTTTCTATATGATAGATATTTTCTTGATGTTATGCATGCTGAGAAAAAATTAATGTTATAGTTTCATCGGTACACTGTTAAATTCACCCGAAAAAAAAGGATGGAATTAAGGATATGTTAGACATGGTTCACATGGGAATATGAGAGGATTTGGTGCTAGTGAAGGGTGAAAATTAAACTTTTCTTCCTCTAGCTGCATACACTCTTTCTAGGAAGGAGTGATATCAGCTTTTCATCTTCGTGAATGAAATAATGTTTCTAGAGGGGTATTAATTATATAACAAGAATATCATGTCAAAACCGATTTAATGTTGAAGGGTCTAAAACAACATGACTGTCATGTTTTAGTGGGAGATCTAATTTCTATAGCATTACGTTCCATTTTTTCAGGAATTTCCTTTATAAATTAACCAAGCATTATTTCTTCTTCAAAAAAGTTTGTTGTAATGTTATAGATCTGGTGAAATTGAAAACTATGGAAAGTGAAATTATTATCAAATTATGTGATTTAGAAATGTTCTTCCTACTATAATTCATTGATATAATGGTTAATTTTATGTTTCACTTGGTGAGAGTGATTAGACTATGTGGTCCTATACAATATAGATGGATATACACCATAGAATGGTATATAAATATTTTGAATGGGTATATAAAATATCAAAGATGACCAGAGGATTGTATTGCAGATCGATATATTTTTTAGGAAGCCATAGAATTATATACCAAATGCATGTGAGGTGTGGAAATCATTGGTCTACCAAAATCTCATCATAATAGGTGGCTAGTGGGTGAGAAATTTCTAGAAGAGATGTTGTCACAATAAATGTTTTAGATCATGAGTAGGCACAACATTACGTTTGGAATAAAGTTTTTGAGGTTTCCTAATATGTTGAAACCCACAAAGAAATTCTTAGGCATTTGAATACATCATGTTATTAAAATATGGATATCAAATACACATAATAAATAGTTTATATAATGGTTTTGGGACTCTATTTTTAACGATTCAGATGAAAACCCTAATTCAATATCAGAACAACTTTGATAGTTATCAAGAGGACCATGTGTGTATGTATTACCTTACAATGGTTATGTAATTAAGGGTTATATGTTCTATACAAATAGACATGATGAAGAAAATGCTATGAAAAAGAGTGGATTTACACTTGTGGAAGAAGTGATGCATATTTCTGGTACTAAGGACAGAAATCCAATTGACGTGAATATTTCATACATTGGAATCATCAAAAAAATATGGGATTTGTATTATATAAATTCCATGTTCCAATTTTTCAATTCTATTGGGTTGATAACATGAATGATTTTAAAATAGATTAATTTGGATTAGTGAATATTTATTTTAATAAGGGAGGGTGAAAAGATGAACCATTTATAAAGGAATCATAGCCAGTACAAGTATTTTATGTTCTAGACACCACAAACTAAAAGTGGTCAATTGTTATGTTATCGACCAAAGCCACTGAAGGGTCAGATGAAAATTCAACTGTGGGTGACACTTTTATTAGGACATCACAATCATTTTATAAAGGTCCTAATGTAGATGGTGTTTTTTTTTGTCAGAGGATACCAAAATGAAGGGACTTAAATAGTCGATAGGGGGGTCAAATACCATCAGCCATTAAAAAAAGAGTGTTCAACAATTAGGTTATTTTTTTTAAAATATACATTGTGTTACCTCATGTTATTATATGTTCATTTTTGTATAGATGTAATCAAAATTAAATTATAATCCACTAATCCAGATAATGAATTATACACATGCTGGTGCTCCCAATCCTGAGGAACATTGGATCTTTCAACATATTGTTTCTTGCATTGTAGAGGAACAATGACCTTATTCATGTGTCGGTAATCCCAATCCTAAGGAATAATAGGTTTTTCAATCTGTTGTTGCCCTCGATGTTGAGGTTCAACAACCATATTCACATGCTGATCTGACTGCTCTAGAGAAATAACATATTGATGATGTTGAATCCAAGGAAATGTTAGGTGATGAAGGACCAACGATGAAAATAAAATAGGTGCTCCATAGTTTTATGGGGTTAGAAAAAATAATGAAGGATAACATCAAAGGCATCAAATATGAGGTCGGATAGAAGGAATGGGGCCAGCATGTTAACCACAATAAGGTCAGTTTTAGTAGTTACATGGGAATCATCACTTGGTTATACAAGCCAGCTAGTGTAGTTTTGTGGCACCATGCTGTTCCAGTGCTTAATACACTACCACAATACTCGGCAAGGCGAGTGCCTCCCTTTATCAGTGCTAACGAAAAAGCTCTGATAAAGGGGGGTACCTTTATCAGTGCTAAAAAAAGCACTGATAAAGGGTACTTTTATCAGCACAAAAAAAATGCTGATAAAAGTCCCCCTTTATGAGCTCTTTTTTAGCACTGATAAAGGTACACCCTTTAACAGCGCTTTTTCTAGCGCTTTAAAAGGGTACCCCTTTATGAGCGCTTTTTTAGTAGCGTTGATAAAGGGGGGTCTTTATCAACACTTTTTTTAAAAGCACTGATAAAGGGTGTACTTTCAAAAACAAATTATTAAAAAATATATATTAATATTTAAATATATAGATATAGTTATATTTATATATATATAATATATATTTTTAAAATAAAATTTTAAATATATTTTAGATATGTATAAATATACAGTTAAAATTAATATATAAGATATTTAGTGAAAATGTCTTATAAAAAAATTATAAAAATATTTTTAAATAAAAATTTGATAATAAATATGGAGTAATAGTAATTTAATAACAATTTAAAGACTAAAAAACTAATAAAATAAAAAATAGATCCAAAATATGTTTAAAATGCAACTCGAACTTCCAACGGCCATAACTTTTGATTCGGGTGTCCGTCTGAGCTCTACCACATATCAAATCAAAGCCTGCGATGAGCTCTGCGTCACTTTAATTGTGGGGGACCTAGGTAAAGGTTTTTTCGAGGCCAAAAATGCCCCCTAAGGCCTAAAAACTGAGTTTTTAGTCGGGGTACCCTGATTTTTTAACATTTTCTGGATTTCAGCCTCGTTTAAGGGGGTATTATTGGATTTTTTGTGGGGACAGAATTTATTTCAAGGTATTAAATTCATATTGATATTATTTCTTTGAAATTTTATCACTTTTTATAATGAACTGGTATTTATAATCGAATATATAAGAATATATACAAATTTTTTTATATATTCACACATAAAAACTTAATCATAAATATAAATAATAAAATATATTTACATAGAAAATATATTAGATTTATTTAAATAATAACTAATATCCATTTTTTAAAAATAAAAATATATGAATATTTATATACCTATATATTAATCTAACTATATATATATATATTAATATAACTACGTATATATATTAATATAACTATTAATATATATATTAATATCACTATAAATATAAATTATAATATAACTATATATTAATATTAATATAACTATATATTTATATTAATATAACTATATATTTATATTAATATAACTATATATATATTAATATAAATATATATTACTATACAAATAAATATTACTAAATATATAAATAAATAAATAAATATATCACTAATAGGAGAACATGTCAATATAGGGGGGTGGTAAAGGTTCTGGCACACAGGGGGAGGTCTCTAGATCAAATCCGGGTGGAATCAAGGATGGGCGTGCATGGGTGAATTTGGGGCTAGAGGTGATAAAGGGTGGAGGGGTGCGTGTGGGCGCTGGAGGGGGGCAGAAAAGCACTGTAAAAGGGGGGCTCAAGCACAATAAAGCCCCCCCGATTGGCAGGATTTTTTTAATTTTTTAAAATTTTTAATATTTTTTATTTTGGTAAGTTTTATCAGCGCTTTTAAAATAGCACTGATAAAATGGGTGTTTTATCCGCGCTAAAAAGAAAGCACTGATAAATGACCCTTTTATCAGCGCATTGTTTTAGCGCGGATAAAACACCACTTTTATCAGTGATTTTTTTAGCGCTAATAAAAGGGATCATTATCATGACTTTTTGGAGTGCTCATAAAGGGGACCTCCACCCCCCTTATCTTCTTCGGCTTTAACAGCGCTTTTCTAGCGCTGTTAAAGGAAATTTTTAGTGATGATAAAATTCATATTTTTAGTAGTGATACACTAATGTGGGAAGATATTAAAGTAAGAATATGATATCATTTCTTTATTTTACTAAAAAATGAAATAATGAAACAATGAATTATTTTTCACCATCCCTTGAAGATTGCTTTTATAGTAGATGAATTCCATAATAAATATGTATTTATTATTTATAGTTTGATTCATAGGGGCTTTCTAAAAATTCTATTGATTCATCATCTAAATGAAGCCAAAGGGAAAATAACCCCACACCCACTGCTTATGTATGCACACCTGATAACCAAACAGGCATGAGATTTGTTTACTAGAATTCATAATGATGTGTCTTTTCATGTACATTGTGGATAGTAATATGTTGTTTGACAATACATGTATTCATCACATTGAGTGACAATTTTTTATTTAAGAAATAGAAATCGAGTGTTGAAAATAATGGAGGGGAAGAAAAAGTAACATACCACTACCGTAGAGCAAGGATGGGGTACACATCACGTGAAAAAAATGGTACGTATATTAAATATACCGTAACACTTTTATATGACATGAAACAACAAAATAATCATGTTCCTCTATTTATATGCAGATTGATGAATACAAATCTAAATCCACTTCCATATACACCATGTGTTGTGTAAAGAGAAATGTGTAAATAATGATGGGAAACTAATAGATGAAGATACACAAAATGGGAGGGAAACATGTGTAATTATGAAATAATAAAAATAAAAATTTCTTTAAATAAAAATTACTTAACAATGATTACTTATTTTCCTATATTTTCTATCCATCTTAGTAAAATGAATCATCAACACCTATATCAGATGAACACCTACTATTAGTGGCCTTGAAGCATACATAACATTACGGTCACATCAGAGGTGTGGGTTTTGGGGTGACAACCGAAAACATGTTTTAAAAAAAACAATATGAGGATAAAGATAAAGAAATGAAATAGATGAAACAAAGACTATATACACTTTAATAAAAAGTTTAACCGCAGAGAGAGTAACTAGAAATTTATATAGGGATAAGAAAAGAGATAAAATAACTCAAGAACAACCATTTCCGGAATATCCCTCCCCACACCCACTAGCATTAAGGTGAGCCATTCCCGTATAAAAGATGTCTTGGACAAGGTAATCAATGTTCTAATAACTATTTCTATAAAATGTGAATCAAATAGACACTAATACTTTTCTGGTACTGATATTAAATAGGATGATTATGACTGTGATTTATATCTATCAACACCCACTCATCGCCTTATAGTGAGGGATAAAGTGTTCAATATCCAAAATGATGTGCTGAACAATAGACCACTTCCAATAGGTCTTGTGAGAGTGTCTATTAGCATAGCCCATGATTTGAGGGCTGATCGACCTATTCCAATTGATAAGGAATATATTCATATGGTTGACCAACTATTGTAACATTCATCACATGACCATTAAATCTTGTAAAAAACTATATTGATAAGGAGGTATTCATTTCATATTTATTTTTGAAGATAATCATTTAATAATTAATGAAAAAATTTCTAAACTGACTAATGCTATTAAAAATAGACAAAGGGATGAGGGTAAAATTGAAGTTTGACTTAAACCATCTAATGGATCAACCAACTGATTGAAAAGATCTTCCAAAAGCACATTTACCCTACCGAATGAATATCCACATTTACTAACATTAATGGTTTATGCGGATGCAAAGTTACAAAGTGGTAATAGTCACATAGTTGATTTTGATGAAAAAATGTGTGGATAGGATGTTATTGACTACATTGATTCTAATAATGTAGATGAAATCATCATCTATGAATGGCTAGGTGTCTCAGTTGTAAATGTATACATGAGGTACATTTTCGTGATTCAATGTTACAAAAGATGATATACCATGTTAATTATGACAAAATACATTTCATATTTTTTGAAGTCATATATATCAATACCAATTTAATGGATTTTTCCATTATAAAATTGGACTCTTTAGTCCTCACGTCACCTCTATAGAAAAAAAAAATAGAATCCAAAAAATAGATGAAAGGGTGGAAAACATTGGCAAATCGTTTGAAAGAATACTTGGGGATGAAATAATTTTCTAAATACAAATGAATTCAGGATAAAACGTTGTAATTTAATCATATTTAATATATTTTTCATTTCCTTCATTACCTATTCCTTTTTTTTAATAAACCATGTATTTTCATTACAATCAATTTGGATACTCTAAATATTTATTTTATGGATTCACTACATAGATTACGAACAAGTCGACCAAACATGATAATGTTTTTTAATTTGTAATACACTACACCCAACATTTTTGAACTAAGATTCAAGTTATATAATTATATTATGTTTTAATTAGGATTTTGTTATTATACGGTGGTGTGTAAATATCGTCTAAATCATGGAATGAGGACAAGCATTGCACACAAGGACCCAAAAAAAGTTCTACAACTGGATAAGTATCAAGGTATATATATTAAGATTTAACTATCCAAACAAATATAAAAAAATTACTTATTTTCCTTAATGTTTCTAAATTACCTAAAATAATCAAATGGAAATTATTTTGGTTATTATGTTTGAAAATTCATAAGAGAGATCATATTTGATAAAAAACCACACATCCCCTAAGAGGTATTATCAAAGTTAATTACTACTTTATTTAAAATATTTATTAATCCTTTGTTTATTTATATATTTCTAGTACTATTTTGAATTTCAAAAAAGATTTATTTATAATACTATATAATGTTTCTTAGAAACAAATGGGCATCATACCTGATCATAGAATGTAAACCAATGGTATGATAATGTGACATCTATAGAAGTAATTGATTGTTTCATATTTATGTTTTATTTATTTATTTTTAGTATTAATCACATAAGATTTCTTTTATTAAACTGGAGGATTCCATGGCATTTAGGATTCTTTTAATACTTTGGGACATGTAGGAATAAACAACACCTCAATCTGACATACGACATGATTGGTATGACTCCAAGTGTGTCTTTTTAGTTAAAATTGATCATAATTTTAGTACAATATACAACTCAAAACTCAAAACCAAAAAAGGAATTAAATTTTTTTTTATACTTTAGTATAATGATATATAAGTCATTTAAGATATTTATGAATCAACTACACCTCAATCCAAAAAATAGTGTGACCAGTATGACTCAAAGTGTCCGTTATCTGTATAAAATCAACATGTTACTTCAAAATACACCACTCACTAAAAATGAGAAAACTCACTCAGATAGTCTTAATAATTTAATAAATCATTTCGTAAATCATTTTTTCTATATAGGAATTGTTATCATGTCAAACTGATACTCTATGTTACCGGTATTAGTCAATGTGGGTGTTTCTAGTTTATAATGAATTTTTTCTAAAAAGAAAAGTGACATACTAAAAAATATGAAAGAAATATATAGATTATTTTGATACTTTAGTAAAACTATCCCTATGTAATTTTGGTTGTGTAGAAATTAGTCTTACCTCAATTTGATGCACGGTGTGACTTGTATGACTCTAAGCCCATATTTTTATTTAAAAGTGACGTTAATTTTAGTAAAAAGTAACAAGTGACATACTAATAAATGAGCAAAAACATTAGGATTGTTTTCATGAATTTGGGTAAGAATACATGAGTCATTTGGGATGCCAAGGATTCCTTTTCACCTCAATATGAGGCAGAGTGTAACCGGTATAACTACAAGTGTGTCTTTTTTATTTAAAATATACATTAATTTTAGGAAAATGGCCAAATGACCTACTAAAAAATGAGAAAACAAATATAGATTATTTTGATATTGTAGGAAAATGATCCATGAGTTAGTTGGGATGTGTATGAATCAATTGAACCATAATGTGACCGTAAACAACTCCCAAAAGTAGCTATAAAATGAGTCATATGATTGTACTATCCCAAAAAAGGAAGAACAACAAGAATAGAATAACAGCACCAATGATATGATGATATTGATAATAGACCCAAAGTATTGGTGGCCACCTTTATCCTCCTCCAGCACATCGATAATAACATGACAATTAGATTCGACCATAATATCCTTCCAGCTGAGAGATGAAATAAATTGCTTACCTTTAAAGATAGTCATTCCCACTGCTACGGGAGGAGACCAACAAGAAATTTTTATGGAATGGCGATCCGCAATGATAGAGTCTACATGGTCCTAGAGAACATCAATAAGGTCAATAGAGCCATCACCAGGAATTGCCGCATCAATATTAAGTTTGAAAATACCCTGAGGGGGATGAATCCATCTGACAGGAGGGGGATGAACATTTATTTGATAACTAATGTTGAAACCCACATTTTGACATTTCTTATTGCGTGACTGACATTAAAACTCTCACTGACATGGTCTTAACATTGGTTATCCACTAACTAATGTCAAAACTCTATTCTTGGGAGTTTTAATATTTTTAATGTATAAATGAACAATCGTGATGAATTCATAACATATTTGTATGCCAATTATACTCACGCATCAAAATATTTATTGAACAAATTCATTAGAAATATACATTTATTTTAATATATATTTATTTCATTATAATTATAATTATAATTATATATATTTAAAAAGTATAAATATATATTTATAAAAATAATAAATATATTTATTATTTAAAAATTAATTATAATCTTGTAATTATTTAAATAAATAATTATTTAATTCTAACTTATAAATACTTTTTTTTAAACATTATATAAATATTTTAATTATTAAAAAAAATTGTATTAATTATCTAAATGTCTTTTTTATTTAATTTATACAAATAAAAATTATTTTTTAATATAAATATAATAATTTTTTATAAATTAATAATTTTTTATAAATTAATAATTTTTTTTATTAAAAAAATTTATCAGCGCTAATAATAGAATTGTGTTTGGATTGTATGGTTTTGCCCAAAAAAATTCATTTTCAATATCATTGTTAATAACGATAGGGTCTGGCCTTCAAAGATTCAATACTGGGGCTCGGAGTGGTTGGATATTGAGGATGCTCGTCCACCTTCACATGTTCATTCCCTTCATGTCAGATGGCTCTCCCCCCCTTTGAGTGTTCTCAAAATTAATACTGATCTAGCGACCCCTATTGATGGTTTTGTTGGTCTTTAAACAATCCATTGGGATCACATTGTCTCTCTTATTGCGGATCATCATTACTCGGACGTTGTGGGTTAGTCTCCTCATGTGGCGGAGGCCATGGTAATTTGGAAGTGTATGCAGCCCATCTTGTCTCTTGTCTGGAAGGATGTTATGGTCAAATCTGATTGCCATGTTATTATCAACGCAATAAATGAGGATAAAGGTGTCCTCCATGCCTATGGTTCCATTATCGACATCATCAGATATTTGGTTCCTTTGTTTTCTTCTTGTTGTTTTCCCATTGCATGGAGAGAGGGAAATCAAGCAGTTCATTTTTTGGTTACTTTTGGGAATCATTGGGGGTCTAATTGATGGATTTCATATTTTCCTCCAGAATTATGTAGTTTTCCTTTGGTTGATATATAGGGTTTTAGGATTTTTTTTTGAAAAAATGGCCCCCGTAATCAGTGATAAAGAAAGTGCTGATAAAGGGAACACCTTTATTAACATTTTGTTAGAACTTATAATGTGAAGAATTATTAGCAATTTTATCTAGCGGTGATAAATCCCCCCCCTTTATCAGTGGATTCTTATTAGTGCGGATAAAACCTGATGCATCCCTTGCTTCGATCAGTGGTAGTGAATGGGAGGATCCACCGCATGTTGGAAGCCGACAACAACTTTAGCGGCAGTTTAAACTGCCACCAAATCAAAAAAATAACCACCACTAAATGATGATTTTCTAGTAGTGGATACATAACTCATTTATGATGTGTAGGAATTAACTACATGTCAATTGAACATATGATGTGATTGATATGACTCAATGTTTGTGCATTCAATATTAAAGGGAAATTTTTGTTTAATGATAGAATTATTAACAATTAGTTAAATAAGTAAGAAAATTAATAACTGATAATATCATTAATATATTCACTAATTTTTAATATAATTTACAAAAATAGTTAATTAACATTGTAATTAAGAATTTATAATAAAATTATTAATACACATTTAAAATTTTAATTTATAATTAATTTAAAATTTTAAATATAATAAATAATAAGAAAATTAGTAGTATGACTTATAATATCATTAATATATATAGTAATTAACAATATAAATTATCATATGTGAATTATATATCACTGCATTAAATTTTTTTTATTTTTTTTGAACTACTACTAAGATAAACATTGTTTTTATCGGGTGGACAAACCATTGTAAAAAGGTTGATCGTCGGAGAAAGCCTACAAAAAAACCATAAATTTTAAAAAAAATCTACCCTAATTGTGTCTAACAAGAACTGAAAATTATATTTAAATCCTTTAATTTTATAAACAAAAAAATTATTTGCAAACAAATATAATTTTATAAACAAAAATGTATTTTTTTTGTTATAATATGTGTTATAAGTTATTTAAAATATTAAATTAATAGTGAAATAAAAAATTATAAATTCAGTTATTTTATCAATTTTGGTTATTAGAATAAATAATCAAGACCAAAAAAATCAGTTAACCAAATAACATTTTTACTAGCCAATACAAATTTTAGAATAACCATTTGGTTCTTTTTTATTCAGTTTACAAAAAGTAGTTCCATTGACCACCTCTTTTCCCACCCTTTGGGGGTAATCTCTACAAAAATATATTTCCATTTATGAATGGTTAGATAAAAAATAAAAAGATTACAAATATATAGAGAGAAATATATATATATATATATACTAAATGTTGTATAAAGGTTGATACGAGTCAATGTTAGATTATTGAATTAAAACCAACATTAAATATTAGATGTGAGTCAGATATTCTCAAAATAAATTCTACATTATTAAATTAAAATTCATCAAAATTAATAAAATATGCATCTTTAATAATTAGGGTTAAATGTTCATTAAAAATCACCCAACATTAGGGATGTCGACCCGTCAAGTATGGATGAAATTTGGGATAATCGAATCCTAACTCGTTTTATTTTTTCAAACCAAAATCTATTTACAACCCATTTATTTTTTAAAACACTATTATTAAATATATTCTATTATACTTTGAAAAACACTTTTAAATGCCCAAACGAGTTAAATTAAAGAGACATATATTTTTTTTAATTTTAAAATTTATTTATAAATCAAAAGGAAATTTATATCAAAGACAAATAAATTTTATAATTTATTAACATTTTAAAATAAATCATTATTCGGTTAATAAGAATTAATTTATTTAGATTATAACTTATATTTCATTTATAAATTTAACATGAACAATATTAAAAATACATAAATAAATTTTGTAGTTTTACTATGTGTTTAATATTCAGTTAATAAATTAATTTACATTCAATAAATTGGGTTAGGTAATTCCTCATATTAATTGGTGTTATAAATAAAAGATTTGTGTATACCACCTTTATAACTATTAATGGATGGGAGGAATATTTAAGGAGTTAATGGAAAAAATAAAGGAATATGGTACTATATAAGGGTGGAGGCTAGCGTTTTAAAACTCCAACCCTCCCAATCAGATTACCCTCTTCTCTGAAACTCCTCACCATTTTACGATGATGAAGAAGATGTTACAGGGATGGATTGGAACCCAGTTGATGTCATGTTTTGGCAGAACATAGTTAAAAAGGTAAAAAATATTGAGCAGTCAGTTGGAGTCCCATGACCCATGATGAATCCGACGATGATGTCTCAAACAGAAGACTACGAGGGACCCCATCCAACCGACTATGAGGGACCCCGTCAAACCATCCCCTTCGCCTTGGAACTCCACCCTGAGGTACCCAATCAAGCAGATACAAAACCTACACCAACCCCAACCCCAACAATGGATAACCCTGGGGTGCCAACAGATGTGGATTATTATTATGCTCGCCAGTGTCTAGTGGTCCCATTCGCGTGGGAACAGGCCTTAGGGTTACCCAAGGTAGGAGACCCCGAATGCACCACAACTCCTACACCAGAAATCGCTCCTCCCCTGGGGTACCCAAGTGCGGGGATCATCCAGAAGGTGCACTAATGCAGGAGCTCCTGGCGGAGGTGGAACGCAGTTGAGGCGGGATGTGGATGTATACGCGTGCGGGGGGGAGCATGGTGCGGTCGCTCCGGCTGGTCATGGTGGAGGCGGAAGGCGATTGAGGAGGGATATGGATGTGTCAACGTGCGGGGCGGAGCGCTGTCACGGCATGCAGGGCGGTCATGGAGAGGCAGTGCACGGTTGTGGTGGGTGGCCATGGCAGGGCGGAGCGCGGTCGAGGCGGGGACACTTTGCGACTGACCTTCGTCATCACGGTCGAGTTGGAATAATTGAGGCGGAGACGGAGCTGGTGTGCGGGGAAGCAAGGCATCAGCTAGCTGATTGGCATGGGGATTTTCATTGAAAATCCTTGAATACCCAATTATTAAATATTTTTATTGATTAATATCATTTTGAAGTATTTTTATTATATAAATAATGAAAATAATGATAATAATAAAACCTTATTTAATAAGAATTGCAATTTTAAATTATATTGTTTATATGTACAAATATTTCGATATATTATTTATATATTTTATAATATATAATAGCGCGCACATATATATATATAAACAAAAACATAGGATTATAAATTATATTATATGATACATATATATAAATTTAAATATTATATTGGTATATTTATTTATATAGTCTGCATCACTCTGTTATAATATTTATATACCTCTAAAAATAATGGCTTTTGCAACATGTTTTTACGACGGATTCTCACCGCAAAGAGTTAATTGAGATAGGAATTCATCACAACAAACCATCCTAGGAAATCACGACCTAAATAACAGAAATCGTGAAGGGATGTGGAAATTAACCTCAGGGTGATGAAATTTATGAAGAAACTATTTAGCCATCATAAACAAACTTTCTGTCATTTCACATCATTTTATTCAAGATTATTATCAATAGAACTACAAAAAAGTTAATTTTATAAATAAATAATAAAACATATTTACATATATAATATATTTCTCAATAAATAAGACTTATCTAAATAAAAACTAATGTCTATATTATTTAAAACAAAAATATATGAATATTTATATACATATATAATGTTTGTGTGTGCCTATATATATATATATATATATATTAGTGTGTGCGTGTGTGTGTGTATTAACAAACTAATGTGTGTGTGTGTGTTTGTGTGTGTCTGTTGTATATATGAATGTATGTATTTATTGATTTATACACACACACAAAAACTTATTTTATAAATGAATTTAAAAATAATCCTATAAATATATATTAATATATATATATATAAATATGCTGATAAAAAAATATAACAATATATATATATATATGTATATATAAATATATAAATATAACTAACTATATATATATACATGTAGTTGGGATTTGGCTTAGTGGTAAGCACCCCGTAATCCTACATGTAAAATGGGGGTTCAAATCCCATGGGGCTACAGTTACTATAGCATCACTGTAGCAGTATTGTAGCTGCGGTGCTACTGTTTATCATCTGATACTGTAGCGGCGGCAGGGCACTGTAGCAGCCAGGTTACTATTCAAAAAATGGGCCTTAGGCCAAAATTTTGGGCCTATGGGCTATGTAATGGGCTACATGTCCACTAGGACTACATGCTATGTAATGGGTCTCCCGCTACCTAGTTATAAGAGGTATTTGCTTTGCTTTAATAATAAAATGAGTCTTCGGCCCCAACCATTTAAATATATATATATATATATGAATAAATATAACTATATATATATATATATATCATTAAATGGAGAACCAAACAAGATGGGTGAGTGGTAATGGTGCAGACGCTCAACGGAGTGGTCTCAGGTAAAATCCAAGTGGATGCAGGGGTTTGCAGGTGGGTGAAGGGGGTGACTAATGTTGTTAAGGGGTGGGGGATGTGCGCATAACACTATGAAATGGGTGGCGGTGGTGCGCGCGGGCGGGGCTTCCTAGAGTCGTTGAAAGAGCACTATTAAAAATTGGTCTATACCCTCTAATTTACAAAAAAAAATATTTTCATTCACTTTTATCAACGCTTTTTTAGTGATGAAAAAAGGGAAATTTAGCATCGCTTTTTTGAGCACTAATGAAAGGCCCCCCTTTTAATAGAGCCTCGATTATAAACACTTTTTTATCGATGATAGAGGGTTTTTAAGGAAAACAATGTTTTTTAGTAGTGATTGTTGTAGAGTTGCATTTGAGCACTTTGAATTTCCCGATCATAAAAAAATCTTCTTTGTTCATCGTCCTTGTGGTTGTGAGGGGAGATTATTGGGTTATCATGCATCAATTATGAGGGGTTCTAGTGTGTTAAATATGTGTTTGAGGGAAACCCTTGCCTCCTGGATTGGGGTTAAGAAGTCCCAATAAAATTTACACAGGCATGTAGTTGGTCATGCAGATTCCACACACACCAAGACCTCTGGTGTAGATATGTATTCATATGCATGGATGTGACATAATGAAACCTCATAAACATCGACATTGACATCATTTATTATTTTTACATTAAACATGTAATTGAAACTAATTTATGTATGTAATTACCTTGTGAGATTTTTATTTTAACATCATTTTGGATACAAAAATTGCCTTTTAATATTTTCTAATTCTTCCAAAAACATAATATTAATTTCAAAATATATATGACATCTCATATCCTTCGAAATTAATTTATCTTACTATCAGTAATAAAACTATTATTTTTTTTAAAAAATAATGTTAAAATATTTATGCAATAACTTATTGATTATTTTTTGACTAGCATTGTGGCTTCTATGAACATCGTTCACACATTCCAGGACCCGATTTGGTAAATATATATTGACTTATCCCATATCAACAAATAAACTCCAATTTTTTCAGTTAAAAAATTCAATGATAACTCATTTTTTAAAAAGAAATTAATGTGAATGAAAATAAAGTTCATTAATACATTTTTAAAATATAATAAAATATACTTCCTCTGAAAAATCCAAGAAAAAAACATTGTTTATTGAAAATATAATATCCCCCTTTCACTAAATAAATCTTAGTTTTTTTATTTTATGTTGAAAACTAAAATTCCCATAAAATAAAATCAATCAATGAATATTTAAAAATAAATCTACCTTAATTAAAAATAATTTGTTGAATAAAATCCTTTGATAAAAACTAAATAGATAAACTTTTTACTAAAGTAATTTTAAAGTAAAAATGTATAATTTTTACCTTTCACTGTATGTTTTCTAATTACATTTTTTCATTTTTGTTGAAAGGAAAAGGGGGATTTTTTGATATTTCAAATTTAAAATGCGATCATTTAGAAAAAGGTTAAATTTTAATTTATCTTAATATAAAAGAAGAAAATTCATTTTTAATTTACAAATACATCATAAACAAAAGGGAAATATAATTTTTTATTTTTAATATAAAATAATTTATTTTAAATAATATTTTAAGATGAAAATATGGATATTTTTTACATTTTATAGGGGATAGATATTTTTTTGATAAAATATTTTTTAATTTGGAATATATATTTTTTTATTACTTAATATAGATAAGGGAGTTTTTATTTGTTTTTCATAACTAGAAATTTAGTTTATTAATTTTTTTTAGAAAAAATAATTTTTTTTGTGAATATATTATTTCTTTTAAATTTTTTATTTTAATTTCATAATGAAAATTGAGTTTTTATAATTTTTTAACAAAAGTTGATATTTTTTAAATAGAAATATAATTTTGGATGAATATATCATCATGAAAAATAATTTTTTACTTGTTTTTTTACTCTTTAAATTATTAATGGAAAATATGTATTTTGTTTTTAATTTTCATAATTTTAAAAAAATTATTTGTTTTTTAAAAAATTGGTCATCGCTCATACATGAAATACATGGTGATAAATGGTTCTAATCCCATTATATCATGAATTCATCTCCTCCCTCATCTAGTGATGCAATGAGTACTTATTAGTTTTATAACCACAATGCTTTCAAATCCTTTTCATTTTATGCATGTATAAGGATATCAATGTCACTACAAAAAAATTGAATTTCCACAACCAAAAATAGACCATTTAACACTTTGCAGAGAGATTTAATGGTTCTAAAAAAACACTATCGTCAACTGCATCATTAAAATGAGGACCCCATCATCATTGTTTTCATTAACGCTGATAACTGCCCTGTTATTGCAATGTGTTGTTTGAATAACAACACATTGTGCCAAATACACCTATATAGAAATGCACATGTATGAGAATTCATAATTTCATTGAAATAAAATTTACATCAAAAAGACAAAAAAAATCATATTATAAACATTTCAAACAATATTTTGTATAGTTGCATTTTCATTTATTATCTAAGGACATTTAAAAACATCAATGTTTAATTGTATTTGGAACATGAGACCCCCTCTCAAAAAATCCTAATCATTGTATCAGTTACTAAAGAAACCACCCAAACCCGAGAAAAATAATTAACCTATATAGGAACACAATTTTTTTAATAATACTATATAGAAACAAATTAAACATAAATATGAATGGATATATTTTTTAAAGGACATTTTTAAATAAAAGGACACACATGGATCACTACCACAGAAACCACTTTACATAGTGCTACCCTTTAACAATGCTTAAAAATACGTTGATAAAGGGGGTACATTTATCAGTGCTAAAAAACTGATGATAAAAGATTCTTTTAACAGCGCTAAAAAATGTTGTTACAAGTAACCCCTTTATTATTGTTTTTTAGCACTGATAAAGGTACCTCTTTATCAATGTTTTTTAGGTCTATTAACGGGACTCCCTTTATCAATGTTTTTAGTAGAATCGATAAAGGAGGGATTTATAAGTGTTTTTTCCCTAGAATTGATAAATGGTATGTTTTAAAAAAATTATATTTCCTTAAAAATATTATATATTTTTTAAAATATGATTTCTTTATTTCAAAATATACATTTACACATATAATATAAGACAATTAGGGAAAATGGATTATAAAATAAATAAAATAATATTATTAATTAAAAAATTATAGTTATTATTGAGTAACTGTCATTTATTAACAATTTGATGACACAAAAAATAAAAAAAATTTATAAAATATCTAAAATAAATTTAAAACGAAACCCAGATTTCAAAAGGTCATAACTTTCGATTCGAGTGTCTGTTAGAGCTCTACCACATATAAAATCTAATCTTGTGCCAATATCTACACACTAAGGATGGGGAAATCCCCTATTATATCTTCTAAGGCCCAAAAAGTCCCTAGATGGGATTTAAAACTGAGTTTTTAGTCGGTGTTTCCTAATTTTTTAACATTCACTCTATTTTTAGCCTCATTTAAGGGGGGCCTTTTCCCCATTTTTAGTGGGGAATGAATTTCTTCACAAGTATTAAATTAATTTTCGTATTAATGTTATGAAATTTATTTATTTTTCATTATTTTTTTTATTTATAATCAAATATATAAAAATATATACATATTTTTTATATATTGACACATAAAAATTTAATTTCATAAATATATATGTAAACATATTTACATATAAAGTATATTTCTAAATACATAAACCTTATCTAAATAAAAATTGATAACCATTTTATTTAAAATATATATATATATACAATTAGTGTATATATAATGTATGTATGTATATAAATATATTTTTTTGCGCATTGACAATCCGATATATATTTATCTATATATTATAATGTACATATATAAATATTAACATATAATATATTTAACTAAATAAAAATATGTAAAATTATATTTATATATGCACACACATATTTAAATATATATATATATATATATATATATATATTTATAAACACACACACACACACAAACATATTTTACATATGTATTTCAATATATATATAAATCTATATATATAAATATATGGACAAAAAATATAAGGAAATAAATATAAATATATAGATGTATCATAAAATACAAAATAAAATGACATATGGGAGTAGAAAATAAGCGATATTATGAGGGGGTCTTAGTTTTGAAACCCATCTAAGGGGTGTGCATGGGTTGGCAATGTAGGTCCGTAGTATTGTTAAATGGTGGGGGGGGGGGGATTCCAAGACATTGAAGGGGTGTGATGCTAGACAAGAACTATTAAAAGGGGGATTAAGCACAGATAAAAGGGGGGAGGTCCCAGCCTCCAATTTATAGAAAAAAATTTATTTTTATGACTTTCATCTGTGCTAAAAAAGCGTCGATAAAGGTCCCTTTTATCAGTGATTTTTCTATCACTGATAAAATGTTCCTTTATTAGCAGTTTTTTAGAGATGATAAAAATGACCCCTTTTAATTGTACTGGGGATAATAATGCCTTTTAACACTGTAAATACCCACTTTACGAGTAGTTAATGGCCATATCTACATTAGTGGAGTCATACCGCTCACCCCATGCATCAGATTGAGGTGGGGCAGATTCCTACGCATCACACATGACTTATGGAACATTTTTCAAAATTATTGAAACTATATGAATATATAATAGTTTAATATACCTGAAGATAAAACAAATTAATGTAAACCTAACGTAGGGGTCAATGGCAATATCTGAACTACTGCTTGGTGGTGGGGTTTGGTAGGAAAGCGCCATGGCTAGTGGAAAAGGAAGGCCTCTGGTCATCATGGTGACTAAAGGAAAGACTAAAACCTAGGTGCGATGGTGAGGGATAATAACGAGGGTCAAACCTTAATCGAGGAATGGTTCGATGGCATGATAGGAAAAACCCGCTCTAGTTGGGGATGGTTATTTTTCAGGCAGATCGTCTCGATTATCAGCAGATCCATCCACCATGATGATCTTCCCCATAGTTCCCAATGGAATCTATGGTTTGGGTTTCTAGGTTGGTGTTCAAATGGATGGATAGATACCTTGGGGGATTTCAAAAAAAAATCTAATTATAGGTTTCTCTACCTTACTATTTTAGGCTATATGGATTTGACATTGAGGTAATTAGATTTACATACATTTACAATTTCCATGTCCTTTTTTGGGGCATGTTGTGTTTGGGGATTCAGTCATGCAATGGGTTCTATCTGAATCCAGCTTTAAATGGCTTGTTCTTTTCTTAATAGAGGGGTTTTCCTAACCTATTCTAATAATAATGATCACAAAAAAAAATAAAAAACCATAAACAAAAAATTATTATAAAATATAATATATTAATATATATAAATATATTGATATTGATATAAATATAATTTATATTTTTTAAATATTTTTTAGAAAAGTATATATATACATTTACACCTATTATATAAGATTTTCAGTAAAAATGGCTCATAAAATACTTTAAAAATATTATTAATTAATAATTTAATAATTATTATAAAGTAATTATCATTTAACAATATTTGAAGACACAAAAAAAAAATAAGTTAAATAAAATATCTAAAATAAAATGAAAATGTAACCCAAACATTAAATGAAAATAAATTTTGATTCAGGTGTCCATTGGAGATCTACTACATATCAAATCGAATATTACGACTAGCTCTACATACTGGTGACATAAGAAAACGCTCTATAAAATATTTTGAGGCATAAAACGACCCAAAATCCCTCCACAATGGAGTTTTTAGTCGGGATACCCAGTTTTGTTTAAGATTCTATGGAATTTAATCCTTGTTTAAGAGGGTCTTTTTTCCATTTTTCAGCGGGGACTGAATTTATTAATAGGTATTAATTTCATATTATTATTTTGGATTTTAATTTTTATCATTTTTTATAATGAAATTTTATTTATAAAAAAATATATAATAATATATACATATTTTTTTATATTCACACATATAAATTTATTTTTATAAATAAATAATTAAACATATTTACATATAAAATATATTTATCAATTTATAACCCTTATCTAAATAAATATTAATGTCCATTTTATTTCAAACACAAATATATGAATACTTATATACTTATATAATTTGTGTGTGTGTGTGTGTGTATATATATAAACTTCTAGGAAATTGAGCTATAGCCACACATATAAATCCACGGATTAAAAAATCCATTGCTACACCCCCACAATTAGCCATGGCTCTGTGGCTGAATACCCCGACCCATTCATTTCTTCTTCCTTCCACTCGATCCATCCTCCAAAAAACCCCTCAACATCCCGACACCCACCACGACGCCTCTTCGCCATGACCCTCATCATCCTGAGAAGTTTCTCCGAGCATCCTCCCCACCTCCTCTCTTCCTTCCCGACCCCTCCCCAACGCCTCATCCCCGATACTTCCTCGCCAAAAGCCCTCAATACCCACGACACCTCCTCACCACGTCCCTCCTCCCCACGAACCTCCTCCTCCAGCGAAGCTACTCCGTGCAGGCTCCCCACCTCCTCCCTTCCTCCCCGATGGCTCTCCCGCACAACCCTCAACACCCCGGATGCCGAGGTCGACACCCCCACACCCTATCATCAAGGTATTTGAAAATTTCATTAATTTCTTCTATTCTTTCTTGAATGTGAAACTAATCCTCTATGTGGAGTGAACTACAAAGCTATGGTATATGGTCTTGTTCTTTTTCAATTAATGACTCGATGGTCCTATTTATTTGTTAAAGGATGTTTCCCATTTTGGGTTCATTCCTAATTCAACACATTTTGGTGCAGTGGTATATAATGATAGAGGGAATTTAGAATAAATTTCATACATTATCTTATCATGAGATGATATTTTGGATGATTTTATAGATGGAGTAACCATTTTTCATCCTTTTGATCCTTATAGGTTTTCACGATAATTTGGTCGTTTAAAACAGGTTACATATTTACCTATAATCAATATTTAGAGATAATATAACCCATTTTTCCTTTATGAAATGTGGTTGATGATGATGCATGGGGATTCTGACATAAATATTCCATTACAACTTGAGAATGGTCCAAATAAATTTTCATGGGGTTATTCCATGTTATGGATTGAATACTGTACCACTGGGGTATTGGGGAAACCAGTTTGGAGGGTGTATAAAAATAGGATTATCAAAGATCCTTTCATGTCATAATATCCTTATAATTTATTGGGTGGAAAAGAATTATATCCCAATATTATAATAATTTTGTGGGAGTTTCATCCTCATGATATTTTTTTTGAGATTAGTGAAGACTCCACATGTTTGACTATTAGTGGTGGAAGAACTAATTACATTTTTTCAAATGGAATAGTGTTAGGTATTCATCTGATCAATGATAAACTATCAAGTTCAATCCCTAAAGTTAAACAGGAGGCAATGATGGAGGACTTTCTTACAACTATGACACAATTTTAAGAATATATGTCCATGAAAAATAAAATTCTGGATTATTTACCTACAGTGGATGGTGAACATAGTCTGGTTCCCAGTATTGTAATCTAGAATCCGGTTTAATGAAATTGGGCATGGATCAAGGTTTAAACTATCATCATATATAATCCTTTAGAGAAGATTCCTGATAAAGATGACCACCTTCAACAATGTTCCTTGGCCTAGGTGTAGGTGTGTTTTATTATCAGCATTATCACATCCTTGTTCATAATGTTCTCATTTATTGAGAGGATTTATCCACCCATGAATGAGATCTCATAAAGTTTATTTTTCCAACCCCCATACAATATATTTAAAGGAAAAAACTTCTGATTTAAATCTATTATCTATAGAGGAAGTGAAACATCATGATTTTATTTCTATACAGACTATAGAGACGCATGAATATGTGGCTCACATGGACAGAATAAAGGCACAACTATCATAAAAACATAGGTCTAGAATCCATAAAATATTAAATAAAAGATCTAAACACCTTTTATACAAAAATTCATACTCTATCAAATGATGGATCCAGTCATGAAACCAATCTCGAGTAGGCCCTTAACACCATTTGTTAGAAATTAGCAGATCAATTGAATGAGGTAGGTAGAATTTCACTATAGTCACATCATTTCCATTTCATTTCCTAATAAAGTCAACAGATACTCTAGGATGTGGATACTCCACCATAGTTTTTTCAATGAATGGAATATTTTATGCTCTCAATCATATATCCCTTTTTTACAACTTTCCATTTAAATTTTAATAGGAATAATGGAATATACATATTTTCTTGTGAGAATGTCTAAATATTATAATGTTAAGATTATAATAATGGTAAAATGATAAATACTCTAAAATTTTGATGTTTAGGGCCTTATAAAACCAAATTACACTAATGTTTTAGGATGAATGGATTATACTAATAGTTATTAGGTTAATTACACCATCCAGGATTTTTTATTCCATGAATATGAGATTACCTTCATAGATAAGACTTGTGTGTAGGGAGATAAAAATTTTCTTTTTCAATATTCTTAGAATGTGTCCAAAAATAGAGGAACATGTTTTAGAAAAATCTATACCAATCAAACTCATATGAAAAATGCATATAAGTGTAAGTGTAAAAGGGTATATGCATGTATAAACATATATCTAAGGACCCCCTTATGCATATTTGGCCCTGAAAATATGTATATAGGGGATTGGTGTCCTTATATAGATATGTGAAGTTGCATATACGTGCAAGCAGAAAAAAGGAAGATTTGAGTTTTCATAGTCAAAAGCAACGAGTCTTGAGGTTGATGTCGGTTCCCTCTACCTAAACCTTTAATTTTAATTCTATAATTTTATGATTGTTTTAAAAAATTGTTTCCATAATTTCATTATTGTTTTAAAAATTGATTTTATAATAACCACTATCTTTTTCAATGAAGAATATGAATATATCCATTGATAATGTATACATATATTCTGTAGGAAACCAAAAAATAATTATTAATAAATTTATTATATTGATATTAATGATTCATAGGATTATAATGATAAATATTTGTGAACCAATGAGCACTCTGCCTCATAATTAGATCACTTAAAGATTAAATGATTTTAATTTTGTATAGAATATTGTTTGAGTATGAATATGGATCAATGAAGTGTGAGTACCCATGTTTTAGGAATTTGAGTATTTGGTTAAAACATGGGAAATAATTCTCTTGAAGTCATGGGAGTCCATTTTACTGGTGATGTGATCTTATACTTATAGAGATGTCAGAACATGTATTATTGAAAAGTATAAGATTTATTATGTGCTAGAAATATGATGATTCACCTTTCCTAATGCATCATAATCTCATCCATCCTCATGCGATGTAGAGACCCGAAGCCTGACGTACATGGACATTACATTACTTTTGCGGAATACTTAGTACATAACAAAAACACACACACAAGGATCATAATAGTTTATTGTCTTTGGAAACTCGGAATATAATCTTCTAATCGTGGTGAAAGATATTCAACATCTCCCATAAAGATCTTCACTTTTTTACCTAAAACCTTTCTTTATATCCTGGGGAAAATAAAACATAAAAGGGTTAGCTCAAATGCTCAGTAAGGTTAAACAAAAGAAATATCAATCACATCAAATTCATAAGAACATAACATTTTGGAAATCATAACCTGCAAAAGAGAGCATAATTTCATAACATGGGATAAATCATAGTAGTGAAATTTAATCCCAATAATCATAACTTAGATCGTGAATCTTTGTGGCATACAAACATAATCATAGAGAATCATTTCTTATTAGTCAAGATTCATTTCCAAGACTATCTTAGTGGACAAAGTCCCTTTCTGAACCGAGTCACCCTCGTTTCAGTCCTGTTTCACTGAACCGGTATAACCTACCATTCCAGCCATGTCTATCTCATGAGATTTAAAATCATTACCCAATGCATTGGAGGGAGATATAGGTCCCACCCATCTCATAATGATACCATTCTTATGTGTGCCACAAAATCATAAACCATACATCATTGCATAACCCATGTAATAAAAATGGGAATCTTAAACATCATGACATCATAAAAAAATTCATATACGATAAAAAAATTCATAAAAATAATTCCATCACAACATAATCAAATCAATGTAATAATAGGGATAAAAATAGAACACTTTATTATCTTAGATGGAAAATAATTTTGATAAAACACTTGGACTTCATTCTTGAGGAAAATATCCTTTCTACTTCAAAAACACTTTTCCTTTCTTAACATGTCATACAATATTAAACTAAAAGAAGTTGATTAAAAATAAACATGAAAACTTGTAAGGGAAACTTCCTGGAAATAATGTTTTAAAAATCCATTCATTATGTATAAGTTAAAAGAAAACATTCTTCTCGTACTTTTGTCGGAAAAGTCAAAAAGTACCACGTACGAAAAACGACAAAAGATTCCTTTCATATCCTTTACTATAAAATCACAAAAGGGTAAAAATGGATATAAAAAATTTTAGGGGGATGGAAGTAATATTACATATTGATGAAACATGGATGTATATGATAAAATACACCCCAGTAAATACTTACGAATAAACAATCTCGGATAAAAATGAGATTGTGATATTTCCCTTACCTTATGTCTGATTTGCTTCGTAAGTGTCCGAACCTCCTGTATAATGATTTAAATAATTTCATTGACTTATTACAGAATCATATTAATTGTTATAATATAATATATGGTTCACTTATTACATTATATTACCCGTTCTTTTGTAAATTCCATGTTAAAGAGCGTTTTGGGTAAAATCGTTTCATTTATCGTAGGTGTTTGGACTTGTTGTTCCTGAAATTATTATTACTTATATCATGATTTACATACTTCCAGAATATAAAAAAATGATTTATATATCATATATATTCAGTATATATATATAAATATATATAATAGATAGATAAATGAAATGAAACACACCGTTCATGGAGACGGTAGTCCGTACGTACGCATGAACGCTGTTTTCCTTTCCATATTGTCTTTAATGGAAGTAAGTAGATGACATACATATATACATAAATCCAGTAGCTTTATAATGTCATATATTTCATTATTATTTCTTATATATACTTTATAATCATTCTTAAATGGTTAACATGGAGAATGAATCTCATCACGTCGTGGAGACGGTAGTCCGTACGTACGCACGAGCGATGATATCGTTCTCATGATTGTGAACTTATGTTGAAGTGTATGTATACTATTTCAGTATCAATATCACTTTATAATAATCATATATAGTTACTCATTACACGATTATACCAATCCAATTAAGGTGGTGGCGGAAAATAGATTACACGACGGCGTGGAGACGGTATTCCGTACGTACACACGTGCGGTGATTTCCTTTTTCCGTAGGATGGATAGAAGGTTAATTAGAGTTGTTTAATATTTATAATAACATATAAGTATATATATAAATACTGATGTTATTACTTTATCATGAAACAACTAAAGAAGAAGAAGTTGAAGAAAAAAGAAATTGAAAAAGATCGGTAATGGATATTACCTCTTTTTGACGCGCCTTTACATAACCTCCACTTAAAGAACTAAGGATGATCTTTGAAATATACCAGGACCTCTAGGATGATACTAGAGAAGTGTATAAGAGATTTTGGAAGGGTTTGGCCGAGCTTGAATGCTCAAATTGGTGTGTGGAGGAGAGGGAGGAGGTTTACTTTTATAAGGGAGGAGAGGGGCACCTTAGGAAAATCTCAAAATATTATTTTATATGAAGGTAAAATTCGGTTTATAATGGTTCCAAAGGGTCTTATTTCGAAGATAAAGTGGGGATGGGTCGAAATCCTCTCATACAATAGGATTTAGAAAAGTTTAGGTTATTATTTTATCCTTATCAATTAGATTTAACTCTAAGTTAAATAATTTATCTTTTACCGTGTCTTTTTGTTTTCTTAAACTATATGGTAAATAAACATACCATAACAAGAAAAAAGAACCCCAAGTTGTTTATTATTAATATATATAATCTTATCTAAGTCATTTCTCCTAACATTAGATTTTTAGGAATAAAATAACAATTAATATTATAATATTTGTTTTAAAAACTAATTTATGTCAATTTTGACACTATTTGGTACATGATTTTTATGAAATTCATAACAAAATGATAAGTTCGAACCAAGTTACTTAAATCACCAATAACATGTCATATTAACCTAGAAAATTATTGTATGTCATAAAAAGTCTCAAATTAAATTTATTTGGGCATTTATAACATCAATTATGTCAATATTTCATTAATAAGACAATTAATGCATCATCTTTGTGTCATAATAAATGATAATTATTTAATCCCTAAAAATTCTAAATAAATTCCTATGATGTAGATGATTGTATTAGATTTCTGGAGACTATTCATGTTCTATGTTTCATGATGTTTATCACTAGATTAAAATTATTATACTTATAAGAGTTAAGAAAGGGACATGTTGTCACATTCTTTGGTTTTAATAATAATTAAATTATTTTCATTGTAAAAATTAAATTAAATGAATCTAATCCGACACTTAGGTGATATGGGTCGACTTTTAGTCATCCAATAGGATTTTGACATTTGTTAGAGTAATTTTAAAATATTATATTTACCCTTAATTACCTGATTTACCTTTAACTAAGGTAAATAAAATTTACCGTAGTTACTATTCATAATTCCTAAAAATAAAAAGTAGCTTATTAACATAATTTGGATCCACTGATTCCAAATATGGAATCCATTTTTACAAATTCAATTCATAAAAGTTCCAGAAATTAAATTAAAATTAATCTCATTGTCGAAAGAAAACGGGTTTTTTCTTTAAAACATTGCAAAAGATTGAATTGATTTAACCTACGAATTCAAGGTAAAATCAATGCTAATGACATAAATTATATTAAATGGTAAAAATATATTCTATTTATACTTTAAAACCATTCAATATTATAATTTAACCACATAAGATATTATGATGAAAAAATTTGTTTTTAATTAAAATATAGCGTGTTTTTACTATTCATTAATATATGAAAGTTATCGGAAAAATATCAAAACATTATCTAATGTAAATTTTTTAATAATGATTCAAAAGAAGAATTTTATTTTTTCAAATTTAACATATAAACATGTCAAAAACTAGATTTAAAGTCGGTGCACCATCAAAAGGCGGCAAAACTGCATTTGTTGAAAAATACTTATTTTACCCGAAAAATTTATTTTGTTCTTATACCATGTTCTAGAAAATGTGAAAGAGGAATAATAATGTTATAAAATTGAAAATTTAGTTAATAATATTCATAACGACTAGTTCATGACAATATTATAATAATATATCGTTGTTTATTAAAACCCGGTATTGCGTACAACACACGCTATCGAGGAAGGTCGCGATTGCGTGTAATGCAAGTCAAGTCAGGGTTGCGTGTTGTGAAACAATACATCATTGTTTCTTATAACAAAATCATACCATATTTCATTTATACATTGAATATATATATATATATATATACTCAATGTTTCGTAGAATAACTATTATCAAAATTGTGTTTAACACGATCCAAGAATAGTGTTGCGTATACTACAAGATAATACGGTTTTGCGTATAGCGCAAGGTAATCATTCTGTAGAATACAACACAAGACATTAATGAAATTAAAATAATATTTTTCCTAAAATCTCGGGGTGTTACATTCTACCCCCCTTAAAATGAATTTCGCCCTCAAAATTCGTCGGGGTTACAAATGGTTTACTATTAGAAAGTTTCTTTAATAGAAACCCACATCGTAAAAAGGAATACCCAAACCAATCATTAAAAACAAAATTATGAAACATAACGGTTACCCAAATAAACTAATCACTGGGTTTCCACATAGGTGAAAATATAGATATGGAAGAGAAATCTGACCCTCATGTTCTGATGGAGAGTGGTAGAGAACATGGCTATGGAAAAGTCAGCAACAACAAAGCCATAAATTTGTGATGATCTAGGGTACCATCTGATTAATCGGATATAAGGGAACTAGGACAACATTTTTGGTTTTCAAGATCATTTCCCTAAAGTTGAAGAATTTGAATTAGAATAAATACTTAGTTTTTTTTGTACAATCTCACTGTTGTTCATGCCTTGAACAATTTCCACTTCATCTCTTAAATAAATGAAGTTGAATTTGTTATTTGGGAAGTGTTAGCAGATCATGAGATAGAATTACGGGTCATTCTATCTGTCTCAAACAAAAGGTTAGCAAAAGTTATATACATAAGTCGATCTATAGTGAGATTAATCATATATGGTTCCTAAAATGGACTTATACTTCAAATATAATACTGTTTAATATAATAAAACTAGTTTCTACTAAACAGAGACTTCTTGTAGGCCAGTGGTAGGTGATAAAGGCAAGTCACACTTCAGTTGAGGGTTCGATTCCCACAGCCTTGTCCGACACGATGGGCTGTCGCCCATCCTGTAGGTTGTCCTTTTTCTAAAACTACATTACTATAAAATCCCATTAGTAATATCGAAAAAAGTTCTATCCTTAAACAATACTTAGCATATGTCCAACATAATTTATTCCAATATTTAGGCTTATCTAAAATACTTCGGTCCAAGCTCATAGTATAAAGAAAACAATTACTTGAAATGTCATCAACCAAGCATGTGAATACCATCATTTATCCCCCATATATATATATTGTTGGTCACATTCCAATCATGTGAATAACTTAATCATGTATTCTCTTGAAAAAATGAATACCCATTGAACCATGGTGAAAAAATGAATGCAGTTAAAAGTTAACACTTTCCACATACCAAAAATCTCACAATTATATATACTCAAACCATGATATCACTTAGTCCTTATATCAATCAAGAGCTCATGAATACTGTTAAACATTTCATTTTCTCATTTTCCCTTCATTATTCGCATATCATCTTATTTCCAAAAATATCTTAATCACTTTGAATACCACATTAGACCAATACATAAATATTCCAATACTCCATGATACAACATTATTTTGGAATCCCATTACATAAACACTTAATCATTCCACCACATTGTTGTCATATTCAACATCGTCAATAGTGATTGCATGTGACTTCCCTTTGTCCTTTTCCTTAAGCGGTTGCTCATATCGATCATCACTAACCCTTGGATTAGGGAATTTATTAGCATAATTCCCCATTTCCTTGCACTTGAAGCATTGAAGTGTAGTAGGTTTATTCTGTGTATCCCTTCCATTTTTTGCATCATTAGACATCTTCTTCCCATCATTGCGGCATTCAAATGCCCGATGACCTTCCTTTCCACATTTGAAACATTTACTTGTCCCTTTAAGACAATCTCCACCATGCTTCTTTCCACACTTTGAGCATAAGGAAACATTCATCTTCTTTTCACCATTATTCTGAGATTTCTCCTTGAACTCCATCATTCGTTTCTTGTCAAAACTATGAGATGGATAAGTAACACCAACTTCCATTTCTACCTTGATAGCACAACGCACAATTTCTTTATAGCTACTGAAGTCTCTTATAACTAATGCCCTTCGATGACTTGGTTTTAAGCCACTGAAAAATCGATCAACTTTACATTCAGGTTGGATGATAATGCCAGATGCATACCTTGCAAGTCTTGTAAAATTCGCTTCGTATATACCAACAGATTAATCATCCTTCTGCTTCAGCTCAAGAAACTCCTTTTCCATCTTTTTTTGAATAATACGAGGGAAGTACTTACTGAAAAACAAGTTCTTGAACTCGTCCCATTCCATGGACTCAATTTCATCTCTTGGCCTCGTATTCTTGATAAGATTCCACCATTGATCAGCTTCACCTTCCAAACGATATACTGATAAGATGACTTTATCATGTTCAGAACATTGAAGAATTGAAAATATATTTTCAGTGGTACTGATCCATTGTTCAGCAACAAGTGGATCGGAAGACCCGCTAAAAGAAGGTGGACGTTGCCTCATGAAGGACTCAATAGAATATTGTTCCCTTCTCTGCTCATCTGGAAGTCCAGAATGATTCATAGATTTTGTAAGTATAGCAATAAGATTTTCACTCCATCTCCCATAACACTTGTTTGTTCAGGAGGACAATCATTGCATTGTCCATTACAGTGATCAACACGGTTCCTTCGGGTTCCAGCCATCGTCTAAAACTCAAAAATAATATTGTGAGAGGCAAAAATAATGCTAGGGAAAACAACATAGTAAAGGGGGAGTACCCTTAATATCTAACATCTTAGGTTAAATTCTAAGATCGTTACTATAGTTCTAGGACCATATCCTATATGTATAATTATCCTTAGGGACATCCCTAGACATACCTTAGAAATATCTCTAGGGATCTCACTAATGTTCTCAAATCCTAGTTTCCAAAGGTTGACTAAAACTTTCCTCTGATACCAACTATAGAGACCCGAAGCCTGACGTACATGGACATTACATTACTTTTGCAGAATACTTAGTACATAACAAAAACACACACACAAGGATCGTAATAGTTTTGTGTCTTTGGAAACCCGGAATATAATCTTCTAATCGTGGTGAAAGATCTTCAACATCTCCCATAAAGATCTTCCTTTTTTTTACCTAAAATCTTTCTTTATATCCTGGGGAAAAGAAAACATAAAAGGGTGAGCTCAAATTCTCAGTAAGGGTAAACAAAAGAAATATCAATCACATCATATTCATAAGAACATAACATTTTGGAAATCTTAACCTGTAAAAGAGAGCATAATTTCATTACATGGGATAAATCATTGTAGTGAAATGTAATCCCAATAATCATAACTTAAAACATGAAACTTTGTGTCATACACACATAATCATAGAGAATCATTTCTTATTAGTCAAGACTCATTTCCAAGACTATCTTAGTGGACAAAGTCCCTTTCTGAATCGAGTCACCCTCGTTTCAGTCATGTTTCACTGAACCGGTATAACCTACCATTCCAGCCATGTCTATCTCATGAGATATAAAATCTTTACCCAATGCATTGGAGGGAGATATAGGTCCCACCCATTTCATAATGATACCATTCTTATGTGTGCCACAAAATCATAAACAATACATCATTGCATAACCCATGTAATAAAAATGGGAATCTTAAACATCATGACATCATAAAACAATTCATATACGATAAAGGAATTCATAAAAATAATTCCATCACAACATAATCAAACCAATGTAATAATAGGGATAAAAACAGAACCCTTTATTATCTTAGATGGAAAATAATTTTGATCAAACACTTGAACTTCATTCTTGAGGAAAATATCCTTTCTACTTCAAAAACACTTTTCCTTTCTTAACATGTCATACAATTTTAAACTAAAATAAGTTGATTAAAAATAAACTTGAAAACTTTTAAAGGAAACTTCTTGGAAATAATGTTTTAAAAATCCATTTATGTCGTATATGTTAAAAGAAAACATTCTTCTCGTACTTTTGTCGGAAAAGTCAAAAAGTACCTCGTATGAAAAATGACAAAAGATTCCTTTCATATCCTTTACTAAAAACTCACCAAAGGGTAAAAATGGATTTAAACAATTTTAGGGGGATGGATATAATATTACATATTGATGAAACATGTATGTGTATGATAAAATACACCCCAGTAAATACTTACGAATAAACAATCTCGGATAAAAATGAGATTGTGATATTTCCCATACCTTAAGTCCTATTTGCTTCGTAAGTGTCCGAACCTCCTGTATAATGATTTAAATAATGTCATTGACTTATTAAAGAATCATATTAATTGTTATAATATCATATATGGTTCACTTATTACTTTATATTACCCGTTCTTTTGTAAATTCCATGTTAAAGAGCGTTTTGGGTAAAATCGTTTCATTTATCGTAGGTGTTTGGACTTGTTGTTCATGAAATTATTATTACTTATATCATGATTTACATACTTCCAGAATATAAAAAATGATTTATAAATCATATATATTCAGTATATATATATATAAGAGATAGATAAATGAAATGAAACACACCGTTCATGGAGACGGTAGTCCGTACGTACGCATGAACGATGTTTTCCTTTCCTTATTGTATTGAATGGAAGTAAGTAGATGACATACATATATACACAAATTCAGTAGCTTTATAATGTCATATATTTCATTATTATTTCTTATATATACTTTATAATCATTCTTAAATGGTTAACATGGAGAATGAATCTCATCGCGTCGTGGAGACGGTTGTCCGTACGTACGCACGAGCGATGATATCGTTCTCATGATTGTGAACTTGTGTTGAAGTGTATGTATACTATTTAAGTATCAATATCATTTTATAATAATCATATATAGTTACTCATTACACCATTATACCCATCCAATTAAGGTGGTGGCGGAAAATAGATTACACCACGGCGTGGAGACGGTATTCCGTACGTACGCACGCGCGGTGATTTCCTTTTTCCGTAGGGTGGATAGAAGGTTAATTAGAGTTGTTTCATATTTAAAATAACATATCAGTATATAAGAAATACTGATTTTATTACTTTATCATGAAACAACTAAAGAAGAAGAAGTTTAAGAAGAAAGAAATTGAAAAAGATCGGTAAGGGATATTACCTCTTTTTGACGTGCCTTTTTTTAACCTCCACTTAAAGAACTAAGGATGGTCTTTCAAGAAGACCAGGACCTCTAAGATGATACTAGGGAAGTGGATATGATATTTTGGCAGGGTTTGGCCGAGCTTGAATGCTCAAAT
Source organism: Viscum album (assembly GCA_963277665.1). Classification (NCBI taxonomy): domain Eukaryota; kingdom Viridiplantae; phylum Streptophyta; class Magnoliopsida; order Santalales; family Viscaceae; genus Viscum; species Viscum album. Next base: position 906,415,433 of record OY728153.1, read on the forward strand.
TGGTGTGTGGAGGAGAGGGAGGAGGTGCCCTTTTATAAGGGAGGAGAGGGGCACCTTAGGAAAATCTCAAAATATTATTTTATATTATGGTAAAATTCGGTTTATAATGGTTCCAAAGGGTGTTATTTCGAAGCTAAAGTGGGGATGTGTCTAAAGCCTCTCATCCAATAGGATTTATACAAGTTTAGGTTATTATTTTAACCTTATCAATTAGATTTAACTCTAAGTTAAATAAATTAACTTTTACCGTGTCTTTTTGTTTTCTTACACTATATGGTTAATAAACATACCATAACAAGCCAAAAGAACCCCAAGTTGTTTATTATTAATATATATAATCTTATCTAAGTCATTTGGCCGAACCTTAGATTCTTAGGAATAAAATAACAATTAATATTATAATATTTGTTTTAAAAACTAATTTATGTCAATTTTGACACTATTTGGTACATGATTTTTATGAAATTTATAACAGAATTATAAGTTCGAAAAAAGTTACTTAAATCAACAATAACATGTCATATTAACCTAGAAAATTATTTTAAGTCATTAAAAGTCTCAAATTACATTTATTTGGGCATTTATAACATCAATTTTGTCAATATTTCATTAATAAGACAATTACTGCATCATCTTTGTGTCATAATAAATGATAATTATTTAATCCCTAAAAATTCTAAATAAATTTCTATGATGTAGATAATTTGTATGAGCTTTCTGGAGACTATTAATGTTCGATGTTTCGTGTAGTTTATCTTTAGATTAAATTATTATACTTATAAGATTTAAGAAGGTGACATGTTGTCACATTCTTTGGTTTTAATAATAATTAAATTATTTTCATTGAAAAAATTTAATTAAATGAATCTAATCCGACCCTTAGGTGATATGGGTCGACTTTTAGTCATCCAATATGATTTTGACATTTTTTAGGGTAATTTTAAAAAATTATATTTACCCTTAATTACCCGATTTACCTTTAACTATGGTAAATAAAATTTACCGTAGTTACTATTCATAATTCCCAAAAATAAAAAGTATCTTATTAACATAATTTGGATACACTGATTCCAAATATGGAATCCATTTTTCTAAATTCAATACACAAAAGTTGCAGAAATTAAATTAAAATTAATCCCGTTGTCGAAAGAAAAAGGGTTTTTTCTTTAATACATTGCAAAAGATTGAATTGATTTAACCTACGAATTCAAGGTAAAATCAATGCTAATGACATAAATTATATTAAATGGTAAAAATATATTCTATTTATACTTTAAAATCATTCAATATTATAATATAACCACATAATATATTACGATGAAAAAAGTTGTTTTTAATTAAAATATAGCGTGTTTTTACTATTCATTAAAATATGACAGTTATCGGAAAAATATCAAAACTTTATATAATGTAAATTTTTATATACTGATTCAAAAGAAAAATTTTATTTTGTCAAATTGAACTTATAAATATGTCAAAAGCTTGATTTAAAGTGGGTGCGCCATCAAAAGGCGGCAAAACTACATTTTTTGAAAAATACTTATTTTACCCGAAAATTTTTTTTTGTTCTTATACCATGTTCTAGAAAATGTGTATGATGAATAATAATGTTATAAAATTCAAAATTTAGTTAATACTATTCATAACGGCTAGTTCATGACAATATTATAAAAATATATCGTTGTTTATTAAAACCCGGTATTGCGTACAACACACATTATCGGGGAAGGTCGCGATTGCGCGTAATGCAAGACAAGTCAGGGTTGCGTGTTGTGAAAGAATCCTTCTTTGTTTCATATAACAGAATCCTACCATATTTCATTTATACATTGAATATATATATATATATATACTCAATGTTGCGTAGAATAACTATTATCAAAATTGTGTGTAACACGATCCAAGAATAGTGTTGCGTATACTGCAAGCTAATATGGTGTTGCGTATAGCGCAAGGTAATCTTGGTGTAGAATAAAACACAAGATATTAATGAAATTAAAAGAATATTTTTCATAATATCTCGGGGTGTTACATGCGATGAGCATGGAATTCATTGGATGATGAGCCTCGTGTTCATTAGGTGATGAGCCTAAAATACCTCAGGTGACTAGCCTATAGAGGATGAGTATCGTTGGGCATCAACATCAGGGATTGGTGAACCCGTTAAGAATTTCTTATCCTCAAAAAATGATATAATGAGTAACATATGGCATATTAGTCATCATATTCATAAAAAACACTCAAATTTTGATTCAAATTTTCTTGTGGAATTCCAAGCAATAGATTTGATAGGTGAGGTTCCCCAAACATTGATAATAGGTGTTGGGGTAGAATAAGTTCCCATGATTCTACTAAAACCTATGATCACCCAAAAATGGAAATTTCATACCTCTATTCCGATGAAATGACTAATATCGCCCTCACCCAATTTCCCTTATAAAGTTCCTGCAGTGGAGGGTTATCCGTACACTGGTCAACCACTATGAGTAGAAATAAATCATACCAACAATAAAAATGTACAATGATGATATAGAATCCATGGTTCCACAATATAACAACAAATATAAAAGACCTTACATGGGGGGACTGGCAGGGGGAGGGGGTGTCCAGGAGGGTCTATAGGGGGGGCAAGGGGGTTTGCAGGGGGGTTGTGCGGGGGGGGGGGCAAGGGGGATGAGTAGGATAAAACCTCATGTGGTTATTGAGCTCCCATCAGCTTCTTCCTACAAATAAAATCAAAAGCCTGCCTAGCCTCATAAAAATAGATGTCCACTATATAAGGGAGATCAGAGCCCCCTGCTAGTGCCAAACCTACTCTCCCCCTCAACAACAACATGCCTAATGAAATAATATATTCACATATGGTACACCCATCCATCCATTTTTTTATGCTTATTGAATTTTCAACTTGTATACTAGATACTTTTAGTCATTTTTTCACCTGTTCTTTTCCGGTATTTGAGGATGCCTATATGTCACAATTAAGCATCATAATCCTTGATGACATTGAGAGGTAATTACAATAAATTTCCACACAATGCTAATTTGTCTCCTTTCGTTCGATAACGACTGTGCTATTCTTTTTATTATAAGCATTTGGAGTACATTTCCATTTGACCTCATTTTTTCAATATTATTTCTGAAATACTTATGGTCCTTTTGAAACGGCTTCCTCCCTAGGAATTCTTCTAATCCTTTTATTAGTATAACTCATTCCGAATATATATGTATGAGGTTTTATTTCTCTCATTGCCTTCACAAGAACTGGAATTCTTGTGTGTATGCTTTATCATGATAGGTTGTGTCTGTGGATAGGGATGCATGTTATGCAGAGAATGAGAAACAAAACACAGCCCATGATTATGCATGTAAGAATATATATAAGTATCCTATTGTGGTAGTTTATTCTGATATAGCTTGGTTGAAATTATTTTATTTATTTTTTCTATTTTAATCCTTACTCCTCACATTTGAGACACCACTGGCATCTCCAATGATTATTTTGACTCACATGGGGGTGTGCAGGCTAGGGGCTAGTGCAGGCTAGGGGTGGTGCATGATAGGGGGGCTGGTGCAGGCTAGGGGTTGGGGGGTTGTGCAGGGGGGCTGTGTAGGCTAGGGGGCTAGGTGGAGGGGGTAGGGGCAGGGGGCAGAGGGCAAGGTGGAGGGGGGCAGGGGGCCGGTCTGCTGGATAGGGGGTAGGGAGCAAGGGGCAGGGGGCAGGGGAGGGTGGAGGCGGGCAGGGGGAAGGGGACAGGGGGCAGGGGAGAGGTCTGCAGAGCAGAGGGGTCATGGGGTATGGGATATGAATTGGGTGGAGGGGGGCAGGGTGGAGGGGGGTAGGGGGGGTAGGGGGTAGGGGCAGGGGGCAGTTGAATGGGTAACCATATATTATTAAATTATAAAGTGTTATATAATGAATACTATTTTAATATGTTCTCTCACCTCATGAATTTCAGGATTCCAATGTTTTTGACTCCATATTATGTTTTGAGTAGGGCGTTGGATCATTTTGTGTTGGTTTGAGTGGATTCGGTTCTCCTAATCGAGGTATGGATTTAATGTCATTAGTTGGTTTCTCACTAGTTATGTAGCATCCTTTATGTGTTTTAATGTTCCTAATATCCATTATGTAGTGCGTTGATCCCTGCTCGTTGGTTTGGAGTATCCATGTTAAGGGTGACTTGCTTGTGTGTTCATAGGTAAGAAAGAATATGTATGTGGGTTCACTTGTTACGTGTATAGTCAACCATGGAAGTGATTATGCACGTATGGGTATATTTGTGCCCATGTATATATATATATTCTTACACAGGTGAGTGGAGACTGGTATATGCATATAAGCATATGTTCAATGATCCCCTTGCACATGCTCCTGGCCATGCAGGTGTGTGCATAGGGGCTAAGCATCCTTGTAGGTGTGTGATGTTGCATATACCCAGTGGGGGAGTAGTATCATTTAGTTAGAAAGATCCAAGAGATGAATTGGATGTTTTGGTTCCACCATGAGGTAGGATCCCTCTTCTAGCCTCTTTAATTAAATAATGATCTAAATTGAATTTAGCTTCATTATTTATTCTTCTTTATTATATTGAATTTCATATCTTGAATAAGTGTTCTTTAATATAATTATTTCATTTGATAAATAAAGTCATGTATTTATAATTAAACCCCTCCAACGGAGGTGAACTATCTGTGAAAACTCACAATGATAGTTTTGTTGATCTAGTTGCTTAAATTAATGCATTTGATTTGTGTTGAATGAGTTTTAGAATAAATGTTAAATATAATTAAATAATTTGCGTGATGAAGAAATTCCATGATTTTATAATAAAGCCCATTCATTGTAGGTGCACTATCTTCTAAACTAAAGAGTAGTGATAATTATTTGTATCATGTTTAGATTTGGTTTGAGTCTTTCATATTACTCTTGTTGGGGATTGTTTTGTGGCAGGATAGTTTTTGTTTTCTTGGAAAAATATAAATTGGCTTATCATACTCGTTTAACTCAAATGACATTTCCCGAGTAGGCATATTCCTTGACCATGACACTTTCCTTTTCACGCTTTGAATATTATAAATAAAATGTCCACGTTTAGGCCAAGTGAATGAATTTGTAAATGGTTTGTGTAGGGTGTATGATTCTTTTCCGTCATTTTGTTGACCTTTAGATGTTGCCTCATTGTGCTGCTCGCTATAACCTTCTCTGGCGATCCCTTGTTATAGCATATTTAATAGTTGATCTGTTCTATCATTTTCTGGTGGGGCGATGGTCGGAATGTTTCCCCACCCCCTCCCACTCCTTTCAATCCTAGCTGGACGATGTTTCCCCACAAATGTCATTAGACCATGCCAACACGCCGCGGTCACACCGCAGTCATGCTGCGGTCACGCCGCGGTCTTCTTGCAGTCAAGCCATAGTCACACTGTGGTAATGCTGTGATGTGGCCCTGCTCTAGGATGACACCCTGTGGCGGTTCACAATGATAGTATTCCATGAGTCTTGTGATCAATGTTGAGACTGACTAATCACAATTTATGCTGGCGGGGCTACGACTGGAATGTTGTTGTGCCTCCTTCGACTCTCTTCACTCTTGGCCGGAAGATGCTGCCCCGTGGATGTTGCTGGACCGGGACAACACGATGTGGTCACTCCGCGGTCATGTTGTGGTCACCCCGTGATTTGGACTTGCTCTAGTATGAAACCCCGCGACAGTTCACAGTGATAGTATTCCATGAGTCTTTTGATCAATCTTGACCCTGACTAATAACAATTTCTGCCGGTGGGGCGATGAATGGAATGTTTCCCGGCCTCCTCCCACTCTCTTTACTCCTGGACAGAAGATACTGCCCTACGTATGTCGCTAGACCGGGCCAACACGCCGCGGTTACGTAGTGGTAATGCCACAGTCACGCCACAATCACACCGCGGTAATGCCTTGATTTGGCCATGCTCCAGGATGACACCCTGCAGTGGTTCGCATTGATAGTATTCCTTGAGTCTTGTGATCAATGTTGAGACTAACTAGTCACAATTTCTTCCGATGGGGCGACAACGGGAATTTTTCCACACCTCCTCCGGCTCCCTTTGCACCTAGTCGAAAGATGCTGCCCCGTGAATGTTGCCAGACCGGGCCAACATTCTGTGGTCACGCCGAGGTCACACCGCGGTCATGCCATGGTCACACCGTAGTCACGCCGTGGTCACGCCACGGTTTGGCCATGGTAATGCTGGGACTTGGCCTCGCTTCAGCCACATCTAGCCCATACCAGCCCCCTTCCACCTTCATTTTATCCCACTGCCACCAACATTCCAGCCAGCAACAACCACCTTCCACCTTCAAATCAGCCCGCACCATCCCCCTAGCACCTGCAACATGCCCCCTTCCACCAACATTCTAGCCCCCTTCCACCTGCATTCGACCCTTCACCAGCCCCCACCACCTACAATCCAGCCCGTACTAGCCACCACACCAGCCACCACCCCCCATCCTCCTGCAAAACAGTCATGCCAGCCCTCGGCCACCTACAAAACAACCCCATACACCAGTTCCATCCCTCACCATCCCCCGACCTCCTACATCCCAGCCCACACTAGCCCTCACCACTTTCCCAACAACCCCTATCCACCTGCAATCTATCTCACATCGGCCCCTTGCCACCTATTCCAGCCCGCACTAGCCCCATACCATCCCCCTGTCGCCTGCCTTCCCGCCCGCACCAGCCACTCCAGCCCGTACCAGCCATCGCACCAGCCCCCATTCTCCTGCATTCTAGGATGTGTGATAAAAACTACATGCAAATCACAAAAATTAAAGGTGAAAGAGGATCCCCTTTCCTGAGCCATATTTTCACCGATAAGTGGTCATGTAAACTGCAATTAATTTTCACCAAGAACATTGGTGTAGAGACACATCATTTAACTTAAGATGAGAACCTAGCCGGAAAGGTGAGCAGATCCAAAGCATCCTATAATAATTCCCACATAAACGAATCAAAAGCCTTAAATAAATCGATCTTGAAGGCACACCTAGGAGCCCCATAATCAAGATGGTAGCCCCACAATAATTTCTGGGTAAAAATATTCATAGGATAAATTGGTTTTGTTACTCAAGGTTGAGGATATTTTTATAAATCTTTATATTTATAAGTCTCTTAAGGTTATTTTTGTAACCATACTACTAGAGGGTCTGAGTTATAAGTGTTTTTGTCTATTATTTAGAATAATCCAAAGAAAGACTATTTTTGGAAATGTTTCAAGGCATTGTTCATTTAGCATTCTTTCATAATGAAGTGAAGGTACTGATGGCTATAAAATTTTCTCAGAGGGGCTATCCAGGTGGGGTGTCCAAGGGATGTCCGGGGGGGTGTCGGGGGGTCTGCAGGGAAGGGGGGAGGGTGCAGGTGGGGTGTCCAAGGGATGTCCAGGGGGTGCCGAGGGGTCTGTAGGGAAGGGGGGAGGGTACATGTGGGTGTCTAGGAGGGGCTGTCCAGGGGGGTGTCCAAGGGCTATCTGGGGGGGGATGGGGGAAGGGGTCTATAGGGAAGGGGGAAGGGTAAATGTGGGGTGTCTAGGGGGGATGTCCATGGGGGTGTCCAAGGGCTGTCCGGGGGGGGGGTGATTTGAAGAGATAAACCCAAAAGCAATGGGACCTAACCTCATATAAAAAATTTTGATAATGATTTTTGGAAACGTATTCCCAATATCAATAGGTCGGAAATCATTTGTATTGACAACATTTACCTTCTTTGGGACCAGGGCAATAAAATTGGAGTTGATTCCATAGGGCACTGAGGCATGGTTAAATCACTCCCACATAGCGTTAAGGAGATCATCACAAACTATGTCCTAGTAGAACATAAAGAATTAATTTTTGAACCCATCAGGATCAGGCACACTATCAAGATATAGAGAAAAAGGGCACTCTTAACCTCTTTCTTATCAAGGAATGCATTAAGGGAGATTGTTGGATTGGTGTAGCCCGATACAGTTGGGCCGGATGCTTGTGGCCTGCAACTGTCATGGGTCAAGCTCCATGGTGAGATCATTGGGGTTTTAAGGGGGAAACGCACCCCAGATCTAGGGGTCCGGGGGACGAAGGCCCTAGTCCAAATTTTCGGGAATTGTAGCAACTTTGACCACTGTAGCAGTGTAGAATTTGGATTTCACATTACTGTTGCACTTTTGACTTTCAGCCGGCAGCCACTAGAGTATTGGATATATATAGGAAAGGCTTTATAAGATTGAAAAAGTTTATAATAATATTTCATCATCTCTCCAACTAATAAGTAAATCTTCTCCTCTGTGAATAGATTGAGTAGAGTTGTCATCACTTTCAAATGGTAAACCTATTCCTTGAAAACCCATTCTATAGAATCTGCCTCAATTAATCCTGATAAGATGAATACACATAACCTATAAGAACATGGAGATACAATTTGACTATAGACTATATAAAATCAACATCAACTAATGTCGAGGGAGGTGGAGTAATAGATTTAGATGCAACAATAGGAGGTTCCTGAAAACTCAAAATTCCACTAAAATATAACAGAAGTATTTCTCTGAAATATTATAAATATACTATGTATACAAAATCTGAAGGAACTAGGGAAATAACTCTCTCAACACCAGGTAAAGAAGCCTCTATAGATTATGATTTGGTAGCTACATCTATGGGAAAGCCTACATCTCACCTGCTTGGTCAATGTGCTTAACTAAGGATCCCTTAGGACATGTGCAAGGGATGTGTAGGGGGGATGATGTCCAGAAGGGGGGGGCTGTCCAGGGGTTCCAGCAGGGGGGATTGTGTCTAGGGCGGTCCAATAGGGGGAGGGGGTGCTTTCCAGGGGGTCCAGCAGGGGGGCTACTGTCCAGGGGGTCCAGTAGGGGGGCTACTTTCCAGGGGGTCCAATAGGGGGGGTGTCTAGTGGGGTCTAGTGGGGGGCTGCTGTCCAGGGGGGTTGGGGCTACATTCCATAGGGGGATGCTGTCTAGGGGGTCTAGTAGGGGGGGTGGGGAAATGGGTCTATAAGGGGGGTGCAAGGGTGTGTGTGAAAGGGGTGAAAGTGATGTGTGGGGGGGGGGGGGTCACTGTCCAGGGGGTGAGGGGGGGAGCAGGGGTGCAAGGGGGGGTGTCCAGTAGGGGTGGTGTAAGGGGGGTCCAGCTGGGGGGGCTGTCATCCAGGGGGTCCAATAGGGGGAATACCATCCAGGGGGTCCAACAGTGGGGGGGGGGGGGCTTTTGTCTAGGGGGTCGAGCAGGGTGGGTTGCTGTCCCGGGGTGTTCAGCCGGGGCTGCTGCTATCCAGGGGGGGTCTAGTAGGGTACTGCTAAAATCTAGGGGGTCCAGCAGGGGGGGGGGGGCTGTCCAGGGGGTCCAAAGGGGGGGTATTCTATCCACAGTGGTCTAACAGGGTGGTGGGGGTGATATCCAAGGGGGTCTTGCAGGGGGCATGGGGAGTGCAAGGTGGGTGCGTTAGGGGTGCAAGGGATGTCTGTATCTGTGGGGGGTGGCTGTTGTCATGGGAGGTGCAAGGGGGGGTGTCCAACAGGGGTGCAAGGGGGGAGTGTCCAGTAAGGGTGGTGCAAAGGGGTCCAACGGGTGGGGGGGGGTGTTGTCCAGGGGGGTACAGTAGGGGGTTGTTGCTGTCCATGGGGGTCCAGCATGGGGTTGTCCAGTGAGGGGGGTGCTGTCCAGGGGGGATGGGGCTGCTGTCTAGGGGTGGTCTAGCAGGGGGTGTAAGGGGTGTGAAAGGGGGTGAAAGGGATGTGGGGGGGGGGGGGGGGTGTGCTATCCAGGTGGTGGATTTCTAGTAGGGGTTCAAAGGGGGGGGGGGTGTCCTGTAGGGGTGGTGCAAGGGGGGTCCAGTAGGGGGGCTGCTCTCCAGGGGGTCCAGCAGTGGGGCTTCTGTCTAGGGGGTCCAATATGGGGTGGGGGGCTGCTGTCTTGGGGGATGCTGTTTAGGGGGGTCCAGGAAGGGCGTGGGTACTGTCTAGGGGGTCCAGCAGGAGGGGTGGGTATAAGGCCCCAGCCTTAAACCTTACTTAATCTTGAGTTATTACAAGATTACACATTGAGGATCTTTTCAGGTTTAGAGTTTTAGAGAATTAGATCATGAAACTTGCATTACGTTCCACATTTAAACAAAGTGGTTACATAAAAGACAGTATTCATTCTTCCCATAAACAGAAACATATTTAAAATAAAACATGGGTTCTTTCTTGACACATCCTTGACACTATCATCACATCATGTACCTTTCCCTTGACCTGTGAAAAACATTTCAAAAACTTGGGATGAGCATAAAAAGCTCAGTAAGAGTTATAAAAATATGGAAAGGAAACATGAGTTCATATATACATTAGAATAATATCACACTTTACCCATAAAACATAGGCATATCAAATTATGAATAAATCATAGAAAACATAAGACATAAAGGTAACTTGAGGCATTCATAACATTCTTACGTAGGGAGTAACCCACTTGGTTACGCCTGGAATACCCATCACAGTATATTCCCTAAATCTCTTCGGAGAAACCTTAACGTTTCACTCCTTCGTGTTACCCAATGCATTGGAGAGCTATATCGGGCTCACCCGCCCTTAGTTTATCACGGAACCACCCGTTCTTCATAACAATCCCCAAGAACCATAACATAATCGTATCACATAAACATGAATAAAGGAAACATAACATTTCCACATTTCAATCACAATATAACATTTTAGGATATTGAAATAATGAATCCATTTAAAAAGAAACCATTTCCAAAACCATTTAAAACATTTAATAAAGAGATTTTTGAATCAAAGTGTCCCATACCACCTTGAAGCTTTTAACATTTTAAACCATTAATATCCATATAAATAAATCCTTAAAACCATTTATAAAACATGGATATTAATAAGAACAAATAATTAAAACATTTAAAACGATATTTTGGTTAAAGGGGTTTTACCAAAATTAGAGACACTTAAATACAATAATCGAGGAATAAAATTTAGTCAGAACTTTATAATATCATGAGAATAAAAGGATTCATGATATAATACTCCAAAGGATAGTATATACACCATATAAGAGTTAATTGGTGCATAACAACAATGAACCTTCAATAGAAATGTCAAATGTGATGAAATCCCTTATAAAGAAGGTATCCTTAAATTAAGGACAAATAAATCTCAAAAATATGTGTGACAAATATATATACACCCAATATAAGTGGATATTAAGTGTAAAACAATAAAAGGTCATTCATACATATTCAATGGATGACATATTCAATGACTACATGTTGAACCCAAACAAATCGAAATTGGGTTAAGAAGTTCCCTTGACAGCCTAACGGCGTCACCTCAAAATGAGTTGATGAGAGATAAAAAGTGTATCTCATCACTTGGACATAAAATTTACATCACTAAGGATATATGAGAACATATCCCAACATAAGAATATGTAAATTAAAAGACCCAACAAAAGAAGTCTTTTAAAAAATAGGAGGGTGAAAGGTTCCCTTACCGACTTGGGTATCTTTCAAAACATACACCCCATGAAAGATGGACAATAGATCATTGATGTAAATACTCATAAAAGAAAGTATATTACACAAAGAGTAGAATAATGGGCAGTACATACACCACTCAATGTAATTTGTGGCAAATGTAGCATAAATCTCACGGGAATAAAAGTGAGATGAAAAATCCCTTACGAAAACTCGGCAGCCTAACGGCGCCACATAAAACTTCTGAATATGGATTGATGAGATCAAATAGGGTATCTCATCACATTACAATATAATTTACAGCAAGAGGAATATAAAAGAACATCCCCCAACATTACAAATAGGAGCTTAAAAGAAGTGACATAAAGGAGAGTACTTAAAAAGAAAGAGAGAAGTTAGATCTCTTACGAAAGTTCGGCAGCCTAATGGCGCCAATCAAAACTTCCAAAAGGGATTGATGAGAGAGAATAGGGTCTCTCATCACATGAACATAAAAATTACAGTAGGATTAATATAAAAGATCATCCCAATAACAAGAAAGATGAGCTTTAAAAGGAATGACATAAAAGAGTGTACTTAAAAAGAAAGAGAGGAGTAAGATCCCTTACCTCGGGTCCGACTTGACTCGATCGTTCTTTAATCTCCTGAATTATAAACTTGAGTTAATTTCTACTTCCTTAAGAACCTTTTTAAAGTTCATTATTCCTTTTATATCACTTATTACCATGTCATAAACATTATGTAATCATTTAAGTTAATAATATCTGTTTTGCCGATATTTGGTTCTTAAGTCGAAAGTGGACTTCTTACAATTACATGTTGTTCATGTGGCCAAATGTTTATTATATCCAGAATTGTATTCATTATGTAGATATAATATATTTCATATATATCCAGTACATGCATGCATTTATAACATTACATAATCATTTAGAGGTAAGAAATGAAATGCATCGTTCATGGAGACGGTAAGCCGTACGTACGCATGAACGCTACTTTCATTTCTATTTCGTATTTTATAGAAAGGAATAATAATGATATAAAAGTATATTATAATTCCAGTATAATATCATATATAATATCATATTTCCATCCTTTATACATCCCACATATGGTATTTAATGAATCAAATCACTTTGAGGGGGCGGTAGTCCGCACTTCCTTAAATGAAGATATCGCGTATACCCATAATGGAAGCCTTAAAGGTAAGACAAAAATGAAAAATACAGAAGAATAAATAAAACATATACATATAATATATCATATATAAAAATAGTGACATCATAATGGCCACCTTTGAAGGTGTTAAATGAGTATTGAACAATCATCGTTTCGGGAGGCAGAATTTCACCATCCACGGAAACCGTATGTTCTTTAACCATTTAATGTAGTTGTGTGAGAGTGCAGCTCGAATAAATCTTATAACAACATCCTAGTATATTTAAGATACTGTTTTTGTTACAAAAGAAGTAAATAAAAAGAGTTTAGGGGGTTGGAGGAGCAAAATAAAACAAATGAACATGAGAGAATGAATTACCTTTAAAAGTGTAACTCCTTTTGATTTGAGCCTAAAGGCTTCATTTGAAAGGATTCTGCCCAAATGGAATCCTCTAGGATGATTAGAGGGATGTGGAGAGAGTAAATGGGCAGGGGTTGTCCGAGCCAAAGTCTTGAGGAGTGTGTTAAATGAGGTAGAGATGGGGGCCTTTTATAAGAGGAGAGGAGGGGCACTTTTGGAAATTAAAGAAATATTACTTTATTTGAAAATGTGTTTCGGTTTTAAAAGGTCCCAAATTGATATAATTAGTGGATAAGGTGATAAGGCTTCGAAATACACTCATACAATAAGTTTTGGACATGTGTAGTTCATAGATTTTACATTATCTTTCCATTTTATTTAAATCGTCAAATAATGATGTCATCGCTGCATCATTATTATGTCATTAATAATTTAATTTATTTAATGTCTAAAAATTATATAAAAAATACTATGATGTAGTAAATCTTTTTATCTTTACAATGACTATTTATAATCAAAAAGATTACTTGTATAACCCCACTTAAAAATTGTTTTAGTAAAACATATCATGTTTGTGTCATTTTTAATTTTAACATTAAATAAAAAGTTATTTATGTCATTTCCCAACCAAAATGTCTCCATGGGGTCCCCAAGTTGACCCATGGCTTGTCTTGGTCGGCCATGACACAACCAATAAGGTTGGGACATGTGTCTAGGTCATTTCATATTATTAAAGCATTATTTATACCTTAAACTATACTAATTACCACTAATCGCGATTAAAAACTTAATAAGTTACTATTCACCAAAAAATTATTTTTATCCCATTGAACCACATTTTACTTCTTAATGACAACCATGTATGTCGGATTTTTGAAATTCAAAACACATAAGTGGTAAAATTTCATTTAAACGAAAAATCAGCTTTAATAAGTACCGCTTAGTGGTTTCACTATTCATCAAAAATTGAAGTTTTTCAGAAAAATGCGAAAAATTCACCCTAAGCTATATTTGATATTCCGAATTCAAAAATGAAGTCCGTTTTAAAAAATTCAAAACATATTAGTCACATTAATTAATTTAATAATTAATTCCCGCTGTCAGAGTGAATAGCGTGTTTTTATAAAACAATAAGTATCAAAAGATTGACACTAGTTTAAGTCTGATTTCAAAGTGAAATTAATTCCAACGACCACTATTGGATTTAATGGTAAAAATATTTTCTAATTTCACTTTAAAACCAATTCAAAATATAATCTAATCATATAAATAAATTTGATTAAAAAGAGGTTTTGCATTAAAATACAACATTTTACACTATTCATTAAAAAATGAACTTTATAGGAAAAATACCAAAAAATTACACAAAGTAAAATTTGATGTCCCGATTCTTAATAAGAGTTTTATTTGGTCCAAAAGAATGTTTAAGAGTGAACAAAACTATATTTAATGACAGTTCTCCATTAAAAGGCGATAAGTGAACCTTTGGTGAAAACTAGGGCATATACGCCTAAAATTGAATTCTTTACGTATTTTAAGCCTTTAGCTTTTATTGGATAAATGTAAAAATATTTAAGAACATATATAATCATATTTTAGTTATTTCTATCCATTCCCGCCATTACAAAGGCTACATGTTAACTACCATTTAAAATAATATTATTTTATTATTAGAGTGCAACGTAAGATTCCCAAGAAACTAGTTGTTGTGTGTTGGGTACGCCATCGAGCATAGCGTCCCCTTTAAAGTCATATTAATATTTTATTCAAAAATATGGATAAATATGAAAATGCCATATTCTTTATTTACCTGGGGTGTTACATCCTTCCCCCCTTTTGGGAATTGCATCCTCGCAATTTTAAAATTGCGCTTGGAAACATCCTTGAACGTCCCACATCGGAACAAGAGTCGGTAAAACAATCACTTTAAAATAAAGAAAGATAAGCACAGAGGTCACCCGAGTTAACCCATACTAGGATTATAAGTATGAAAATATGGACATGAGGAGAAAACATAGGGTCATGTTCCGATGGAGAGTGATAGAAAACATGTTTAGGAGAAAGTTAACAACGAGAAAATCACAAACTTGTGATGGGTTAAACGGTCTTCGATTCCCCAGTAGGAAAAGTTAATGGACAACATTTTTGTTTTAAGTTACTTTTTATTGAGGAATTTATTCATAAGGAAACATAATCACTTATCATGTTGACTCTCAACATTTATTAGATTCCTTACACAAACTCATATTTTCTCTAAAAGGTGAGTATTTAGGAAGACTTGTTCAAATTAAGAGTACTATAATCAACTTCTAGAGAATCACCTAATTCACAAAAGAGAACTATATACTTCCCATATATTTAGACCTTAACCATAACCAAAACCAAAACGGTTAGTACAAGGTCAGATAATCCAGAAAAGGATAACCCTTTATAAAAAGAAAATCTATTCTTAATCTCCAAAATTTGTCCAACAAAATCCAAAGTTCAACGAGGACCATCCGATAAACAAATTTGTCCATAAAAATTCCTCAAAGTAAACCAATCTAAGATTGAAACCAAAACATTTTAAGGATTTAGTCACATAGTCTTCCAAGTTAAATCATAACATTTATCTCCAAACAACATCAGTTGCTCCTAATGTCCCGTATTGAAAAGAAATTAACCTAATCACATATCCTCCATGATAGGTTAATCATTTTCATAAATAGCCCAAAATCATCTTACTCTTAATTCATAAAATCATATAACAAGAAAGAATCAGTCAAACTAACCAGGGACTTCACGTAGTCCAGTGGTAGGCGATAAATACTAGTCGCACATTGGTTGTGGGTTCGATTCCCGCAGCTTTGTCCGACGCGACGGGATGTCACATGGTCTACGTGTTGTCCTTTTTCCAAAACTATATAATTCTTAAAACATTCCCCAAAATGAGATAAAATCTTTAAGAATAATCATAACATATTTTAACCTCAAGTTTATCTCATGCCCTTCATTTTCCATCATATCATAGAGTAACCCATAATTACCTAAAAAGTAAGGATCATATAAACCCTAATGGTTACCTTAATAATTATTACCTGAATTTTCACATCAAGTTGTCCATCTCGTACATGATGTATTAGAGAACTCACCAAGGTTGAAGTGGTTGATCATGAATCCTTGATAGTTGGTTTTAGAACAGCCATGAGATTCCTCATTGAATCCCCCATCTCATCCAGTCTCTTAATCAGAGAACCACCACAGTTTCCTTCAAACCCATTGTCACTTTGGTGCCTGCTAGATCCAGCCATTTACTAAAACCAAAAACGTCAGTGTAAGTATATCAACATAACCATCATGTACTAATGAGGAAGATAAACACTAAGATATACTTACTCATTCACTTTATCTAAAACTAGGATTCTTTCTGAAATCCTAACCATTATGGTAGTGTCACTTATGCTTAAAGAATAACCTAACCTCTAAAGTTATCTAAACCGACATTTGATACCAACTATAAGGCCCCAGCCTTAAACCTTACTTAATCTTGAGTTATTACAAGATTACACATTGAGGATCTTTTCAGGTTTAGTGTTTTAGAGAATTAGATCATGAAACTTGCATTACGTTACACATTTAAACAAAGTGGTTACATAAAAGACAGTATTCATTCTTCCCATCAACGGAAACATATTTAAAATAAAACATGGGTTCTTTCTTGACACATCCTTGACACTATCATCACATCATGTACCTTTCCCTTGACTTGTGAAAAACATTTCAAAACTTGGGATGAGCATAAAAAGCTCAGTAAGAGTTATAAAAATATGGAAAGGAAACATGAGTTCATATATACATTAGAATAATATCACACTTTACCCATAAAACATAGGCATATCAAATTATGAATAAATCATAGAAAACATAAGACATAAAGGTAACTTGAGGCATTCATAACATTCTTACGTAGGGAGTAACCCTCTTGGTTACGTTTGGAATACCCATCACAGTATATTCCCTAAATCTCTTCAGAGAAACCTTAACGTTTCACTCCTTCGCGTTACCCAATGCATTGGAGAGCTATATCGGGCTCACCCGCCCTTAGTTTATCACGGAACCACCCATTCGTCATAACAGTCCCCAAGAACCATAACATAATCGTATCACATAAACATGAATAAATGAAACATAACATTTCCACATTTCAATCACAATATAACATTTTAGGATATTGAAATAATGAATCCATTCAAAAAGAAACCATTTCCAAAACCATTTAAAACATTTAATAAAGAGATTTTTGAATCAAAGTGTCCCATACCACCTTGAAGCTTTTAAAATTTTAAACCATTAATATCCATATAAATAAATCCCTTAAAACCATTTTTAAAACATGGATATTAATAAGAACAAATAATTAAAACATTTAAAACGATATTTTGGTTAAAGGGGTTTTACCAAAATTAGAGACACTTGAATACAATAATCGAGGAATAAAATTTAGTCAGAACTTTATAATATCATGAGAATAAAAGGATTCATGATATAATACTCCAAAGGACAGTATATACACCATATAAGAGTGAATGGTGCATAACAACAATGAACCCTCAATAGAAATGTCAAATGTGATGAAATCCCTTATAAAGAAGGTATCCTTAAATTAAGGACAAATAAATCTCAAAAATATGTGTGAAAAATATATATACACCCAATATAAGTGGATATTAATTGTAAAACAATAAAAGGTCATTCACACATATTCAATGGATGACATATTCAATGACTACATGTTGAACCCAAGAAATCGAAATTGGGTTAAGAAGTTCCCTTGACAGCCCTAAGAGCGTCACCTCAAAATGAGTTGATGAGAGATAAAAAGTGTATATCATCACTTGGACATAAAATTTACATCACTAAGGATATATGAGAACATATCCCAACATAACAATATGTAAATTAAAAGACCCAACAAAAAAAGTCTTTTAAAAAAAAGGAGGGTGAAAGGTTCCCTTACCGACTTGGGTATCTTTCAAAACATACACCCCATGAAAGATGGAAAATAGATCATTGATGTAAATACTCATAAACGAAAGTATATTACACAAAGAGTAGAATAATGGGCAGTACATACACCACTCAATGTAATTTGTGGCAAATGTAGCATAAATCTCACGGGAATAAAAGTGAGATGAAAAATCCCTTACGAAAACTCGGCAGCCTAACGGCGCCACATAAAACTTCCGAATATGGATTGATGAGATCAAATAGGGTATCTCATCACATTACAATATAATGTACAGCAAGAGGAATATAAAAGAACATCCCCCAACATTACAAATAGAAGCTTAAAAGAAGTGACATAAAGGAGAGTACTTAAAAAGATAGAGAGAAGTTAGATCTCTTACGAAAGTTCGGCAGCCTAACGGCACCAATCAAAACTTCCAAAATGGATTGATGAGAGAGAATAGGGTCTCTCATCACATGAACATAAAAATTAAAGTAGGATTAATATAAAAGATCATCCCAATAACAAGAAAGATGAGCTTTAAAAGGAATGACATAAAAGAGTGTACTTAAAAAGAAAGAGAGGAGTAAGATCCCTTACCTCGGGTCCGACTTGACTCGATCGTTCTTTAATCTCATGAACAATAAACTTGAGTTAATTTCTAATTCCTTAAGAACCTTTTTCAAGTTCATTATTCCTTTTATATCACTTATTACCATGTCATAAACATTATGTAATCATTTATGTTAATAATATCTGTTTTGCCGATATTTGGTTCTTAAGTCGAAAGTGGACTTCTTACAATTACATGTTGTTCGTGTGGCCAAATGTTTATTATATCCAGAATTGTATTCATTATGTAGATATCATATATGTCATATATATCCAGTACATGCATGCATTTATAACATTACATAATCATTTAGAGGTAAGAAATGAAATGCACCGTTCATGGAGACGGTAAGCCGTACGTACGCATGAACGCTACTTTCATTTCTATTTCGTATTTTATAGAATGGAATAATAATGATATAAAGGTATATTATAATTCCAGTATAATATCATATATAATATCATATTTCCATCCTTTATACATCCCACATATGGTATTTAATGAATCTAATCACTTTGAGGGGGCGGTAGTCCGCACTTCCTTAAATGAAGATATCGCGTATACCCATAATGGAAGCCATAAAGGTAAGACAAAAATGAAAAATACAGAAGCATAAATAAAACATAAACATATTATATATCATATATAAAAATATTTACATCATAATGGCCACCTTTGAAGGTGTTAAATGAGTATTGAACAATCATTGTTTCGGGAGGCAGAATTTCACCATCCACGGAAACCGTATGTTCTTTAACCAGTTGATGTAGTTGTGTGAGAGTGTAGCTCGAATAAATCTTATAACAACATCCTAGTATATTTAAGATACTGGTTTTGTTACAAAAGAAGTAAATAAAAAGAGTTTAGGGGGTTGGAGGAGCAAAATAAAACAAATGAACATGAGAGAATGAATTAACTTTAAAAGTGTAACTCCTTTTTATTTGAGCCTAAAGGCTTCCTTTGAAAAGATTATGCCCAATGGGAATCCTCTAGGATGAGGATAGGGATGTGGATAGAGTAAATGGGCAGGGGTTGGCCGAGCCAAACGCTTGAGGAGTGTGTTAAATGAGGTAGAGGTGGGGGCCTTTTATAAGAGGAGAGGAGGGGCACTTTTGGAAAGTAAAGAAATATTACTTTATTTGAAAATGTGTTTCGGTTTCAAAAGGTACCACATTGATATAATTCGTGTATAAGGTGATAAGGCTTCGAAATACACTCATCCAATAAGTTTTGGACATGTTTAGTTCATAGATTTTACATTATCTTTCCATTTTATTTAAATCGTCAAATAATGATGTCATCGCTGCATCATTATTATGTCATAAATAATTTAATTTATTTAATGTCTAAAAATTATAAAAAAAATACTATGATGTAGGAAATCTTTTTAGCTTTCCAATTACTATTTATAATCAAATAGATGACTTGTATAACCCCACTTAAAAATTGTTTTAGTAAAACATATCATTTTTGTGTCATTTTTAATTTTAACATTAAATAAAAAGTTATTTATGTCATTTCCCAACCAAAATGTCTCCATGGGGTCCCCAAATTGACCCATGGCTTGTCTTGGTCAGCCATGACACAACCAATAAGGTTGGGACATGTGTCTAGGTCATTTCATATTATTAAAGCATTATTTATACCTTAAACTATACAAATTACCACTAATCGCGATTAAAAACTTAATAAGTTACTATTCACCAAAAAATTATTTTTATCCCATTGAACCACATTTTACTTCTTAATGACAACCATGTATGTCGGAATTTTGAAATTCAAAACACATAAGTGGTAAAATTTCATTTAAACAAAAAATCAGCTTTAATAAGTACCACTTAGTGGTTTCACTATTCATCAAAAATTGAAGTTTTTCAGAAAAATCCGAAAAATTCACCCTAAGCTATATTTGATATTCAGAATTCAAAAATGAAGTCCGTTTTAAAAAATTCAAAACATATTAGTCACATTAATTAATTTAATAATTAATTCCTGCTGTCAGAGCGAATAGCTTGTTTTTATAAAATAATAAGTATCAAAAGATTGACACTAGTTTAAGTCTGATTTCAAAGTGAAATTAATTCCAACGACCACTATTGGATTTAATGGTAAAAATATTTTCTAATTTCACTTTAAAACCAATTCAAAATATAATCTAATCATATAAATAAATTAGATTAAAAAGAGGTTTTGCATTAAAATACAACATTTTACACTATTCATTAAAAATGAACTTTATCGGAAAAATACCAAAAAATTACACAAAGTAAAATTTGATGTCCCGATTCTTAATAAGAGTTTTATTTGGTCCAAAAGAATGTTTAAGAGTGAACAAAACTATATTTAATGACAGTTCTCCATTAAAAGGCGATAAGTGAACCTTTGGTGAAAACTAGGGCATATACGCCTAAAATTGAATTCTTTATGTATTTTAAGCCTTTAGATTTTATTGGATAAATGTAAAAATATTTAAGAACATATATAATCATATTTTAGTTATTTCTATCCATTCCCGCCATTACAACGGCTACATGTTAACTACCATTTAAAATAATATTATTTTATTATTAGAGTGCAACGTAAGATTCCCAAGAAACTAGTTGTTGTGTGTTGGATACGCCATCGATCATAGCGTCCCCTTTAAAGTCATATTAATATTTTATTCACAAATATGGATAAATATGAAATTTTCATATTCTTTATTTACCTGGGGTGATACAGTGGGGGGCTGCTATCCAAAAGGGTCCAGTATAGGGGGCAAGGGGTGTACAAGGGGGGTGCAAGGGGTGCAACTGATGTGGGGGGGGGGGGGTGGCTGTTGTCCAGGGGGTTTGGTTTTTCATTATGAAATGGGAAGGGTTTTATCCACGGTTAATTGATATGTGGCTGGTATTGTCATGGTTATAGGGCCAAACCTATATCCACGGTTTGAAACTGTGGCTATATGGCTAAATCCATGGATTGAAACTATGGATATCGGGCTATATCCACAGTTTGAAACCATGGCTATATGTCTATAGTCATAGTTGAAATCGTGGCTATAGGGTTATAGTCATGGTTCGAAACTGTGGCTATAGGGCTATAGCCAAGGATCGAAACTATGGCTATAGGTTTGGCCCTATATCCACGACAATACCATCCACGGTTCGATGAACCGTGGCTATAACCTATAGCCACAATTTGTTGGATAATATCCATGGTTCCAAACCGTGGCTACAACCTAATTTTCTAGTAGTGATATATATATATATATATATATATATATATATATATATATTAGTGTGTGTCTGTATTGATAAACTGATATATATTAACTAGATATTCTAACATATGAATAAACATATGAATATATAATATATGTGAATACACAAAAATATATATAATTATAGTTATAGATACACATAATATATATATATATATGTGTGTGTGTGTGTGTGTGTGTGTTTTATATATGTATTTATTTATTTATTTACACACATACACAAAAATATTATATAAATGTATTTAAAAATAATCTGATAAACGTATTTTAATGTATGAATAAATATACGGATAAAAAAATATGAATATATATATAAATAAGTAGATTTAAATATAAATATATAAATATAAATAACTATATCTATTAATATATATATATAAGAATATATATATATATATACCTAAATTAATTAATGAATGAATATAACTATATATATATATATAAATAAATATAACATTAAAGGGAGAAGCAAACAAGATGGATGAGTGGTAAACACTAATACACATATACCCATTCACAGCATTTAAAATGGCCTTTAACAGTGCTAAAAAATCATTGTTAATCAGAGATATAATAAGGGAGCCTTTATCAATGCTTTTTTAGCACTGATTAAGGCGTAGCTTCCTGCAGTGTGCATTTTATATAACAACACACCCAGAACAAAATTTGCAGTTTAAACAACACACCCAGAACCAAACCTGCTCTATACATTTAATTGATATCATCAATATAAAAATGTCCACCCATGGTATTTAGAAAAAAACACTACTATTTAAATTTCCAACAAAATTTTTAAATAATTACATGTACAATTGTCCAGGAAACATTATAAAACATTAATATTTCATATTTTGTTGCCCATGATCCCCTCTCAAAAATGTCCGCCCATGGTATCAGTTTCGAAAAAATTAACTCAACCGGAGAAAAAGATTCCACCTATATAATAAAAAATATTAATATATTAATACTATAAATATATAAATTAAACATTGATATGATATAACACATTAATAAAATGTCCATATTTAATAAAAATGAAACATTTGGAGTCATAACAGTCATTTCATGTGTCCTATTGACACATGGTTGATTCCTATAAGTTGAAATGAGTTATGGATCAATTTACTAAAATATCATCACAATCCGAAATTGTTTTCTCGGTTTTGAGTATGTCACATTTTCTTTTACTAAAATTATTGTTAATTTTAATCAATGAAATATTTAGAGTTATACTAGCCACACCGTGTGTCATATCGAGGTGTAAATAATTCCTACCAGTCACAAATTATTAATGGATAATTTTTATAAAATATCAAAACAATATGAATTAATTTTCTTGGTTTTTAGTATGTCTATTGTGTTTATTTACTAAAATATCATTTCAATCTGGAAACATGCATTTAGATTCATACTGGTCATATCGTGAGTCAATTTGATGTGATACTACTTCAGACTCATCAAAAATGACTTATGAATAATTTTACTGAGTTATCAATAAAATCAGAGCATGTTTTCATGGTTTTTAGTGAATGACATGTTTTGAACTGAAATGTAAATTTTAAACTGATAGGAGACACTTTTAGTCATACCGATCACACCATGCATTAGATTGAGGTTAGGTTGACTCCAACATGTCACAAATTACTCATGGATAATTGGAGTAATGTATCAAAACAATCTGAATGTATTTTATCAGTTTTCACTATGTCACATGTTGTTTTTACTTAAATAAATGTCAATTTAAAATAAAAATAGACACTTTGAGTTATACCGGCCACACCAGAAATCCTATTGAGGTTTGATTGATCCCTACACATAATAAATATCTAATATATCATTTTCATAAAATATCAAAACAATATGAATGTGTTTGCTAAATTTTCCGTAGGTCACTTATTGTTTTTACCTAAATTAATGTTAATTTTAAATAAAAAGAGACACTTTGAGTGGTTCCAATCATACTATGTGTCATATTGAGATGATATTGATCCATTCAAATCATAAATGACTAATATATCATTTTACTAAAATATAAAATCTATAAAAATGTGTTTTCTTGGTTTTTAGTATGTCATTTTTTTACATAAATTCATAGCAATTTTAATTAAAAATAGACACTTTGAGGTATACCAGAAAAACTGTGCAACATATTAATGTATGTATGAGTCCTACATGTCAAAAATGAATAATTTATCATTTTAACTAAGTATAAAAATAATATGAATTTGGTTTCTCAGTTTTTATTATGTCACCTGTTCTTTTTACACAAATTAATATCAATTTGATATAAAAAGACACACTTTGACTCATATCGGTCACACCATGCATCTTATTGAGGTGAAATTGAATTCTACACCTCAAAAATGAATCATGGATAATTTTCATAAAATATCAAAACAATACAGATTTGTTTTCTCAGTTATCAGTATGTCAGTTGTTGTTTTTACTTAAATTGATGTAAATTTTAAATAAAAAAAAGACACTTTGAGTTATACCAGACACACCATTCATTGTATTGATGTGGGTATGATTTAGATGTTATGTTTTATGATTCTTAAATAAATAAATATTTCACTTTGAGATCCATGTTGTGAGTGATGGTAAATTACTTTCCAGGTTATGGAAATTTTTCAGGATATAGCATTAAAAGAACTAAAGAGTGTCCTGTTTTTCAAAAAGGTACACATTCAATTAGGTTGAAAGATTCATCAATGATTATGTTTCTATAATATTATATATTTATACCCTAATGGGATAATTACCTATATTAGGTGACATCATTTTATGGATTTTCATAAGATCATACAACACCGTCTCCCAAAATAGTTGATCAAATGTTTGGGAAAGTAAATGATATATACACTACTTTTAGTAAACCATTTTTGAAAAACCTTATGAAAACCGGTTAGAAAATTTGATCAGTTTTTTGTTTGACTATTTATTATAGAATTTTCTGTACACATGACATTTTTTAATTGTTATTCATTTTGAAAAAGATTACGTGATTGTTTAATCGGTACGTTTCTAAATGCACCGAGAAAAAAAAGGTTGGAATTAAGGCTAGGTTGGAGATGGTTTACATGGGAATATGAGAAGAGTTGGTGCC
The DNA here is from genome assembly GCA_963277665.1 of Viscum album. Lineage (NCBI taxonomy): Eukaryota > Viridiplantae > Streptophyta > Magnoliopsida > Santalales > Viscaceae > Viscum > Viscum album. The sequence goes on from OY728153.1 coordinate 906,440,428, forward strand.
TATGAAGGGTGAAAAATGAAATCTTCTTCCTCTACCTTCTTACAATCTTTCCAGCTAAGAGAGATATCAGTTTATCAACTTCATGAATAACGCAATGGTTCCATATAGGTATTCATCGAATATCAAGAATATTGGGTCAATAAACGCTTTGAAGTTAAAGGGTGTGCAATCACATGAATTTCATATTTTTAAGAAATAACTAATTACAATATATTTACGTTTCATTATTTCTAATAACTCCCTTCATACATTAACGAAGATTTTTTTCTTCTTCAAAGCTATATCCAGCAATGTTATAGATCTGATAAAATTTACGATTATGAAAAGATAAATTATCATCATATTATGTGAATGGAAAATGTTCTTCCCGTAAAAATTCTCTGATATAAGGGTTAACTTTATGGTTCACTTAGTGAGTGATATTAGACTATGTGGCCCTATACACTATAGATGAATGTACCCCATTGAATGGTAAATGAAGATTTTTTAAAGGGTATGTCAAAAATAGACTTTAACCAGAGGGTTTTATTGTAGAGAGATACTTTTTTGAGGAAGCCATTTAATTATTTACAAAATACATATCAGGTGTGGAACAATTTTTTTCTACCAAAATCTCATCACACTAGGAAGCTTATGTGGGAAATAATTTTTGGAAGAGATGTTGTCAAAATCAATATTGTAGATCACAAGCAGAACCACCATTACATTTTGTATAATGGTTTAGAGGTTCCACCATATATTGAAATACACAATGAAATTATTAGGAATTTTAATCCATCATGGTTTGAATACTAGATATCACATACACATAATCACAAGTTTATAAAATGGTTTTTGGACTATATTTTTAAGGAGTCATATGAAAATCCATATTCAATTTTATAACGAATTAGATGGTTATCAGAGGACCAAGTGTGTATGTATTATATTACAATGGTTATGTAATTAAGGGATATACATTCTATACAAATGGACATGATGAAGATAATGACATGAAAAATAGTGGAGTTACACTTGTGTTTGAAGCAATCCATGTTTCTAATACTAAGGAGAAAAAATATAATTTACATGAATATATCATACATTGGCATCATAAAAAAATATGGGAGTTAGATTAGACAACATTCCCCAGTACTGATTTATCAATTTAAGTGGGTTGATAAAAGATGTGCTATTAAAATAGATGAACTGAGTTTCATGAAAGTTGATTTCGGTAAGGAATGGTACAAAGATTAACCATTTATAATAGAATCATAGTAAGTACAAGTATTTTATGTTCTAGATCCTCTAATGTGAAACTGGTCAATTATTTTGTTATCGACCAAAACCATTGAAGGTTCAGATGAAAATTAACATAGTATTGAAACTTTCATTTGGACTCTGTAATCAATTTAGAGTGGTCCCAATGTAGATTTTTTTTTTATGTTAGAGGAGACCACAATGAAGGGATTTTAATTGTCCATAAAGGGGTCAAATCCCTTCATCCTTTAAAAAAGGGTGTTCAATAATCATGTTATATTTTTTTGTAATATACATTGTGTTACCTCATGTTTTTATCTATTAGTTATTGTATTTATGGTGTATAAATTAAATGTTAAGCAAATTTTGTAGATAATGAGTTTTACACATGATTGTGCTTCCAATCCTGAGGAACAATAGGTATTTCAATCTAATGTTCCTCATAGTACAGAGGAACAACGACCTTTGGTATGTGATGGTGGTCCCAATCCAGAGGATTAATAGGTCTCTCATCATGTTTCTACTATCAGTGGATAGGTTCAATGAACATATTCACTTGATAATGCTACTTATCCATATAAATTATATATTGATGACTTTGAAACCACGAAATGGTAGTTGGTGAAGGACCAATGTTGCTGAAAAAATAAGAGTCCCATAGTTTGATGGTGTTAGAAAGAATTATTAAGGTGAAAATAAAATACATCAAATATGAGGTCACATGGAATGCACAAGGACATCATGTTAACCCCCAAAAGGAAATTTTCAGTAGTTACATTAGAATCATCACTCAGTAATGTGTTCCAATTGATGTAGATTCATGGCACCATGTTGGGACCGTTATTAATACATTGATGAGGGAAGATATTACGGTAACATTATGACATAATTTCTTTATTTTTTTAAAATATAAAATAACGAAACAAAGAATTTATCTTCACTATCCCTTGAAGTGTGAATTTATATTAGATGAATCCCATAAGAAATATGTATTAATGATTTCTGGAAATATTTATAGAGGCTTTCACACAATTCTAATGATTCATAATCTTAATGATACTTATGGGAAGATAAAACCACACCCACAGCGTATGTATGCACACCTGATAACCCAAGATGCATGGGATGTGTTTACTGGACATTGTGCGGTTGTGTCTTTTCAATTACATTAGGGATAGTAATAATTTTTTTGGAAATTCATATATTCATCACTTTGATCACTTTTTTTATTTATTAAATAAAAACTAATTGATGAAAATAAGGGACGAGCCGAAAAACCAACGTACCCATACCATAATGTAAGGATGGGGTATGCTTCACTTGAAACAATTGTTATGTATTGAAAATCTATTGTAACAATTTTATATGTCATGAAACAAAAAAATATTTATGTTACTCTATTTATATGAAGATTGATGAATACAAATAATAACAAATTTCCATCTCATGCCATTTTTTTGGAAGGTGGAATGTGTAGCAGGGCACTATAGCAGTACTGTAGAAGTCGTGGAACTGTTGCAGCGGCGACACTGTAGTGGATGAGGGACTGTAGCATGTACTGTAGCGGGGGTGGTACTGTAGCAGTTACTATAGCGGCGCAGTTACTGTAGAAGCGGAGACACTGTAGTGGCAGAGGGACTGTAGCAGGCACTGTAGCTGTGGTGGTTACTATAGGAGTTGATGTAGTTGCGTGCTTACTGTAGCAGTACTGTTCACCGAGGGGTCCTTTGGGCCAAAAAATTGGCTTTCAAGCCTTGTATTCAGGCCACGTGGCCTTGGGCCTTCATGCTATGTAATGGGTCACCCTCTACCCAGTCTAAAGAGGCCTTTGCTTTAATATAATAGATTTATGCTTAAGCCACAACCTTAAAAAAATACTGGATACTAATAGATGAAAATACAAAAAATGGTGGTAAACATGTGTATGTTTGACATAATAATTTTTTTAATTTAAATTACTATTAAATAACTATGATTACTTATTTTCCTATATTTTATATGTGAATTAGTCATAGGAATCATCAATACCTTTACTGGATGAACACCGACTATCAGTGGCCTGGAAGCAGACAGAATAGTGTGGTCACGTCATAGGTGAGAGTTTTAGAGTGACACCCCAAATATATTTTGAAAAAAAAAATAATAGGTTCAAGATAATGAAATGAAATAGAAGAAAAAAAGACTAGTAAGACTTGATGAAACATTACAATGGTAAAGAGAGTTACTAGAAACATTTATGGTGTTAATAAAAGAGAAAAAAATAACTCAAGAACAATCATTTATTGAATATCCTGCCCAACTCCCACCATCATTGAGGTGAGCCATTCACCTCAATGAGCTGTCTTTTCCAAGGTAATAAATGATCTAATAATTTTTTATATTAAATGTAAATCAGATAGACAATGATACCTTTCCTGTACTAATATTATATTGGGTGATAAGGACTATGATTTATATCTATCAACACCCAACCATTTCTTTGTAGATAGGGATACAATGATCAATATTAAAAACGACATGCCACACAATAGAAAAATTACAAAAGGTCATGTGAGAGTGTTGATTATGATAGACCATGAGTTGAGCATGAGCTACCTATTCCAGTTTATGAGAAAGGTATTCATAAGGTTTACCAAACTATTGGAACATTAATTTCAGGTCCTTCACATCTATTAAAAAAACATGTCTTCCAGGAGGTATTCATTTCCAAATTATTTTTCATACTAAAACATTAACAATTAATGAAACAAGGTCTAAACCGATTAATATTATTACAGAACAAAAAAGGAAATGGGATGAAACAAAAGGGTGACTCAAAAACATCTATAGGATCAACCAACTAAGAAAAAATATCTTCTAGAAGAACATTTACCCTGACCATTGAATATTCATATTTACTAACATTGATGGTTCATGCGGTTAAAATGTTACAAAGTTGTAGTAGTAATGTAGTTTATTTTGAGGAAAAAATTAATAGAGAGGAAGTTACTAACTACATTTCTTCTAATAGCTTAGATGAAATCCGCAATTATGAATGTCTAGGAGCCTCATTTGTAAATGTATACATGAGGTATGCTTTCATCATATAATTTTCCAAAATATGACATACAATGTCAGTTTCGACTAAATAAATTTCATATTATTTTTTGGTGAATATATCAATACAAATTCAAGGGATTTACCCAAAAAAAGTTGACTCATTATTCCTCACATCACCTCTACAGACCAAACAAAAATAAAACCCAAACAAATGGATGAAATATTGGAAAACCTAGGAAAATCATTTGAAAGAAAACTAGGTGATGAAATACTCTTTTTAATTCCAATGATGCATGGAGAAAACTCTCTAATTTAATTATATCACATACATTTTTCAATTATTTCCTTAATTATTCTTTTTTTTGGAATCACTAGATACTCGTTGTGGTCAATTTAGATACTCCAAATACTTATTTCTTCGATTCACTCCATGTATTACCAACAAACCGACCACAAATGATGACGTTTTCAATTTTTAATACACTACATCAAACATTTTAGAAATTGAATCCATGTTATGTAATTAATATTATGTTTAAATTATGATTCTATAATTATAGGGTGGTGTGTGAATATTGTCTAAATCATGGAATCAAGACAAACAATACGCACAAGGACCCGAAAAATTTATAAAACATCATAAGTATTATGGTATATATAAAAATATTTCACTATACAAACACACATAAAAAAATTAATTATTTTCCTCAATATTTCTATAGTGTATGAAACAAGAAAATGGAAAATATTGTTATTATTATGATTGTAAATTTATGAGAGAGATCATATTCCATCAAAAAAACAAACATCCCCAAATAGATATTTTCAATGTTAATTACTACTTCATTTAAATTTTTTTTTTAATATTTTGTGTATTTATATTTTTTTAGTAATATTATAACTTTTGAAAAAATTCATATTCAGAAGATGATATACATTTTCTTAGAAACAAATGGGCATTATACCTGATCACTGAATGTATACAAATAACATGAAGATGTGACTTCTAAAGAAGTAATGGATTGTTTCATATTTATGTTTAATTTATTTATTTATAATATTACTCACATAATAATTTTTTTCTCATACTATAGGATTCCTTGGAAGATTGAATTTTTTTGAAACTTTGGGTCATGTATGAATCAACAATGCCTCAATCTGACACATGGTGGGATTTGTATGAATCCAGGTTTGTCTTTTTATTTAAAATTGACATTAATTTTTGTAAAATATTTAACTCACATTCTCAAAACTGAAAAAAATAATTCATATTGTTTTGATAATTTAGTACAATGATCCATAATTCATTTAAGATCTGTAGGAATCAGATGCACCTCAATCTGACACACGTTGTGACCAGTATGAATCAAAGTGTTTTTTATCAATTTAAAATCGACATTTTACTTCAAAAAGTGTCACTCACAAAAAAAACCCATTCATATATTCTTTATAATTTAAGAAATTGATTCGTAAATCATTTGTGATGTGTAGGAATTGGTTTCATGTAAAACTAATACACGATGTGACCAGTATGATTCAAAGTGTGTGTTTCCAATCTGAAAAGTAATTTTAGTTAAAAAGACAAGGGACATACTGAAATCCTTGAAAAAGTATTTTTATTGTTCTGATACTTTTGGAAAATGATACAAGAGTCCTTTTGGACGTGTAAAATTCATTCACACCTCAATATGATGTACGATGTGACCGGTATGACTCCATGTGTGTCTTTTTATTTAAAATTGACATCAATTTTAGTAAAAAGGAATAAGATCTGTACTAAAAAATGATAAAAACATTCGCATTTTCTTGATACTTTAGGGAAACAATACATGAGTAATTCAGGATCGGTAGGAATCTTTCACCCATCAATTTGAGGCATGGTGTAACCGGTATGACTACAAGTGTGTCTTTTTTTAAATATACATCAATTTTAGTAAAAAGAATAATTGACTTAATAAAAATCAAAAAAACACATTCTAATTGTTTTGATATTGTAGAAAAATGATCAATGAGTTAGTTGAAATGTGAATGAATTAGCTACATAACAATATGAGACATGGTGTGATCGGTATGACTACAAGTCCAACTTTTTATTTAAAAATGACATAATTATTTCGTAAAAATGAGAAAGTGATGTGTTTAAAACTGATAAAACTCATTCATATTGTTTTTATTCTTTAGCAAAATGATCCATCAGTCATTTGGGACATGTAAAAATCATCTAAACCTCAATCTGAGGAATGGTGTGACCGGTATGACTCCAAGTGCGTCATTTTTATTTAAAATTTACGTCTATTTTAGTAAGAAGGAAAACTAACCTACTCAAAACCTTGAGAATTAATTAGTATTGTTTTGATAAATTAGGAAATAAATCAAGAGTCATTATATATTTGTATGAATTATCCAAATCTCAATCTGACTCACGGTGTGACCGATATGACTACAACTGCATCTTTTTATTTAAAATTGATATCAATTTTAGATAAAGGAAGAATTTTCTTACTAAAAATATAAAAAATTAATTTATATTGCTTTGAATCTATAATAAAATGATCCATGAGTTATTTGGGATGTGTATAAATCAACTACACCTCAATCTGAGTCACAGTTTGATCGGTATTACTCCATGTGCGTCTTTTTATTTAAAATTGACATCATATTTAGTAAAAAACCAAGTGTGGTATTGAAAACCAAGAAAATGAAATCCATTTTTTTTATAATTTAGGTAAATGATCCATGAACCATTTGGAACTTGTATTGATTATTCAAACCTCAATATGAGGCACAATGTAACAGCTATGACTCCAAGTGCATCTTTTTCATTTTCAATTTACATCAATTTTAGTAAAAAAATACAACTGACCTTCTCAAAACTGAGAAAACACATATGAAATGTTTTTATACTTTAGGAAAATGATCGATGTGACATTTTATACATTTATGAATCATCCTCATTGGAATATTATGCACGGTGTAACTTTTATGATATAAGTACGTCTTTTTATTTAAAATTGTTGTCAATTTTAGTAAAAGGAAGAAGTTTCTTACTGAAAACTGAGAAAATGCATTTGCAATGTTTTGATACTTTAGATAAACTATTCATGAGTTATTTGGGATGTGTATGATGTATCCTCACTTCAATATGAGGCACAATGTGACTGGTATGACTCTAAGTGCGTCTTGTTATTTATAATTGACATCATTTTTTAGTAAGAAGGAATAAAATGTACTTAAAATCGAGCAAAAGAATCTAGATTGTTTTTATACATTATGTAATTGATACATGAGTTATATTGGTTTTTTAGGATTCACCTTCATCTCAATACAATGCACGGTGTGACTAGTATGACTCAATGTTCCAGTTAATAGTTTAAAATTGACATTTTATTTCAAAACATATGCCACTAACTGAAAACCCTGAAAATGAGCTCCGATTGTATTAATAATTTAGGATATTAATTAATAAGTCATTTTTGACATTTAAGAAGGATTATCATGTAAATAATACACATGATGTGACCTTTATGAATCAAAGTACACGTTTCCAATTTGAAATGACATTTTAGTAGAAAGCACAAGTAACAGACTAAAATCCCACCAAATGTATTAAGATTATTTTGATACTTTAGGAAAATGACCTTTAAGTAATTTTTGATATAAATGAATCAGTTGTACCTCAATCCCACACATAGTGTGATGGGTATAACTACAAATGAGTCTTCATTTGAAATTGACATTAATTTCATTAAAAAGAACAAGTGATATACTCAAAACTGAGAAAATGTGTTTGAATTGTTTTGATACTTTAGGATAATGGTCTTTACCTAAATTGAGACATGTTGTAATTAGATGAACCTCAATATAATTCATGGTGTTACCGGTATATCTCGAAGTGTGTTTTTTATTTAAAGTTTTCATTTTTATAATGTATTCATTCATAATAATGTTTAATTTATTTATTTATACTATTACTAACATAATATTAGGTTTAATATATAAGTGGATTCTTTCGATGTGGTTGAGGTGATTTGATTAGCAACAAATACCATGGGTAGACCTTTTTTAGATGGGATCACGGGTGCCAAAGTCAAAAATTAATGATTTAAATTGTTTGCAGATAGTAATTGTAAATATAAGTACACAAAACATTGATTGGAGTGTTTATAGTAGTGTATTTTTTAATTATGATGTAAAATGTATTTCAATTAAATGATATATTTTCTGTATAGATGGTTTTGGTGTGCTATTTGTCTGTACAAGAGAATTTTTGGGGTGTTTTTATACAAACAACACAATATAGCAGATGGGGCCTTTATCAATGCTAAACTATCACTGATAAAGCCCCGCCCCCATTAAAAGCACTACAATTAACAATTTTTTAATGATTTTTAAATATATATTATCACGATGTGAAATATCATACCAGTAGTAGTGAAAATAAAAACAATTATTACCATAATAAAATTATAAGCATATGAAATTTATAATAAAAAAAATTATAACAAAAAATTAATTACAATCTTGAAAATTTATAACCGACAAATATGTGTGTATGAATAAATAAATGAATGAATATATTTTATAGAAAAAAATAATCAATAAATATACTAACCATAAAAATAAAAGTTTAAATTTCAAAAGATAGAGATTCAGGTAGAAGATCCATGAATAATAGAGCCAAAATTGAGATAGGAAATCATCAGATTGCAAGAAATGAAAAATTGGTTTAGATGAAAATAGATATTAAGGGATGATAATGGTGGAACTTGAATGTGATAAAAGTCATGTAACTTTTTTGGGAGAAAAGTAGACGATCATGGTGGAATGTGAGTGAATCAGGGCGAACCTGAAAACAAGAAGGGGAAGGGATGAAAAAGGTGCAGAAATATAGTTGAAGGATGGAGATGGAGCATAATCATTTTTCACAAATGATAGGGTTTGAAGAGATTAGGAATAAAAATAATGAATAGAAAAGAGAAACTCGTATATTTTAATTTTTATAAAAGGTTTTATGGTTTTTTGAAATGAATCCTCGACATAGATATCATCCAAATACAAAGTACGTAACTCTAAGGTAAAAGATGAAATTCAACTATTTGACCCTCATCAACTCCCAATAGCATCTCTAAAATGAGCCGCATGATTTTCCTCACACCCAACGAAGGAAAAACAGCAAGAAGAGAATAAAAGAACCAATGATCTAATGATGTCAATAATAGACCCAATGGCTTCGTGGCTCCCTTCATCCCCCTCCATCACTTTGACAATAACCTGATAATCAGATTCAACCACAATATCCTTCCAGATAAGAGATGAAATATACTTCATACCCATCAAGATGGACATGGCCTATGCTATGGTAGGAGACTAATAATCAATGTTTGAGGAATAACAAGACACAATAATAGAGTCTTCATGGTCCTAGAGATCTCCCACAAGGTCAACGAATCCATCACCAGGAATCACTACGCCAGTATTAAGTTTGAAAACACACTAAGGGGGAGGAATCCATCTGATAGGAGGGGGATGAAAAATTATTTGATAATTGATTTTAAAACACATATTTTGATGTCTCATATTGCATAAACGATGTAAAAAAACTCACACTAAGATAGCTTTAACAATGGTTATCCATTAACCGATGTTAAAACTCTCTTAATGTGAGTTTTAAAATTATTAATGTATAAATGAACATTCACAATGAATACATAACATACATGTATTTCAATTATACTCACGCATTAATATATTTATTGACTAAATTCATTGGTAACATATATTTATTTAAATAAATATATATAATTATAAATCTAAATATGAAAATTTAAAAAGTATTTATTTATATTTATAAATATAATAAAAATAATGAATATATTTATTATTTAAAAAATTATTGTAAAATTATAATTATTTAAATATATATTTATTTAATTATAAATTTATTAATAATTTTTAAACAATTATATGTATATTTGAATTATTAAAAAAATTATATTAATCATAAAGATACATTTTTTATTTAATGTATACAAATAAAAATTATTTTGTAATATAAATATAATAATTTTATATAAAATAATAGTATTTATTATTAAAAACTTTTAATAGCCTTAACAATAGAATTGTGCCTTGATTATATGGTTTCATCGTAAATAATTCATTTTTTAGAACATTGGTAATGATGATAGGGTCTGGCTTTCCAAGATTCATTACTAGGGCTCTCAGTGGTGGATGTTGAGGAGGCTTGTCCACCTTCACTTGTTCATTCCCCAATTTTCAGATAACCCCCCCCCCCCATTCGGTACTCTCAAACATAATATTAACCCGACGAAACCCTGGGATGGTTTTTTTGACCTTAGGGAAATCCTTTGGGATCATACTGGCTCAATTATTGCGGCTCTTCATTCCTTATACATTATGGGTTGGTCTCCTCCTTTGAAAAGGATAGGACTATTTGGAAGGGTTGAAGTTCATCTTTTGTCTTGGATAGATAGATGTTGTGGTCAAATTTGATTGGTAAGTTATCATCAAAGAACTAATAGAGGATGGAGGTGGCCTCCAAGCCTATGGGTCCATTGTTGAAATAATCAAATCTTTGGTGCCTTTTTTCTCTTGTTTTTATTCCATTGTAAGAAGATAGGGCAATCAAGTGGCTCTTTTTTTGCTGCTGTTGAGAATCATTGTGTGCATAATTTCTGGATTTAACCTATTCTTTTGGAAATATGTAATTTGGATTTGGATGATATCTAAGGATTGAGTATTTTATTTAAAAATTAAATAAATTCTCTCATTTATCATCACTAAATAAAGCATTGATAATGGATACCCCTTTATTATCATTTTCGTTAGCACTGATAAAGGGTAGATTTATCAGTGCTTTTATCCAGTGCTGAAAAAGGTCCCCCTTTTATCAGCGCTTTCTGCTTTGCACTGATAAAACATAGTGCATCACTTTCCCAAATATGTGGTAGTGAACGGAAGGAATCACAATGTGTTGGATTCCAACACCAACTTTAGCAGTGGTTTATACCGTCGCCAAATCAAAAAAATAACTGTCCCCAAATGATGATTTTCTTATAGTGGATACATAACTCACTTATGATGTGTATGAATTGACTACATGTCAATCCAACACATTATGTGACTAGTATGAATCAATGTTTGTGTTTTCAATATAAAATTTTCATTTTAGTTTAATGATATAATTATTTACAGTTAGTTAAATAATTAAGAAAATTAATAAATGATTATATCATTAATATATTCAGTAATTGCTAATATAATTTATAATAATATTTAATTAACAATGTAATTAATAATTCACAATATAATTATTAATTAAAAATATAATTAATAATTAATAATTAATTTAAAATTTAAAATATAATCATTAATAATTAAGTTATTAGTATAACTGATAATATCATTAATATATATATTAATTAACATTATAAATTATCATATGTAAATAATATTACATTTAAATTAAAATTTTTCTTTTTATTATTAACTGCTACTAAGATAAAAAATGGTTTTATCGGGTGGACAAACCATTGTACAAAGGTTTACCATTGGAGGAAGCCTACTAGTGTAAAATAAACTTCGAATTTTTAAAAAATTCTACCCTAATTATTTGGAACAAAAATTAAAATTATATATAAATCCTTATATTTTATATAAATAAATTATTTCAAAAAAAATATAAATTTATAAAAAAAAATTTACTATTTTTTGTTATAATATGTCTCATAAGATATTTAAAATATTTTATTAAAAAAATAAAAAATAAAAAATATAGTTATTTTATCATCTTTTGTTATTAAAATTGATAAAAAACCAATAGAAAATTTTTTATTAACCAATAAATTTTTTTACTAACAAGTAATCATTTTTGTATAATAGTTCAGTTCTTCTTTATTAGGTTTTCAATTAATAGCTCTGTTAAGCACTTATTTTCCCACCCCTAAGCACCATTACAGATTGGGGGGTAATCTCTACAAAACTTTATTTCCATTTACAAGTGGTTAGATAAAAATTACAAAATTACAAATATATATATATATATATATTAAATATTGTATAAAGGTTGATGTGAGTGAAATGATATATTATTGAATTAGAATCAACATTAAATATTATATGCAAGTCAACTATTCTAAAAATCTATTATATACTAAAAAGTTCTAATTCAACAAAATTATTAAAATCTACAGCTTTGATATTCAGGTTGAAAATGTTCATTAAAAATCACCCAAAATTATGGATTTTGACTCGTCAAGTACCCATGAAATTTGGGATAATTAAATCCCAACTCGTTTAATTTATTTAAATCCCTAATCCAGATATAACCCATTTATTTTTTAACTCATTATTTTTAGATATATTCAATTATATTTCGAAATATACCCAAACCTGTTTAATTAAAGGGACTTTTATTATTTTATATTTTAAACATAATTTATAAATCTAAAATCAATTGATATCAAAGAAAACATATATTTTTTTAATTTTATTTACATTTTAAAATAAATCATTATTCAGTTAACAATAATTTATTTAATATGATCTAGAATTTATATTTTGTTTCTAAATTTAATATGAACAATACTCAATATACATAAATAAATTGGATAATTTTACTATTTGTTTAATATTCAGTCAATAAATTATTTATAATTAAACAAAAATGATTTGTTACTTCCTCAATATCAATTGGTGTTATAAATAAAATACTTTTCTATCCCACATTTCTAGCTATTAAAGTACGAGAAGAATTTTTGCGAAGGGAAAGGAAAATATAAAGGAATATGTAACTATATAATGGTGGAGGGTGTGTTTTCAAACTCCAAGACTCAGTCTTGATTACCCTTTTCTCAAAAACCCCACACCCCCCCCCCCAATGAAGATAATGAAGATGTTAATGAGATGTATTATTGGAACCTGCTGGACGTCCTGTTTTGGAGGAATATCATTAGAAAATGTCAAAAAATCTACAGTAGTCACTTGGAGTCCCATGACCCCTGCTGAAGCTGATAATGAGGTCTTCAATAGAAAATGTTATCACCAATGTGTTGATCTTATCCCAACAGATAATGGAGGAATCCTACAAGGGAACCTGTCCAACATTCCCCTTCGCCTAGGAGCACTTCCCCAGGGTACTTAAGAATGGAGATCTAAAACGTACCCAAAACTCAGAACAGTAGAACCCTGTGGTGACGACACTTGTGGATTATTTTTATGGAAGCTGGTGTATAACCATCCTAGTCACCTCAGAAAACTCCTCGGTGGTACCCAAGAAAGGAAATATCGAAGGTACCACAACTCCTGCACCAAAAATCGAAACTCCCTAGGGGTACCCAAGAAAGGGGATCCCAAACATATCCTAACTCCCCCAGGGCACCCAATATTCATGAATGAACTCCCCAACATGCAATGTAATAGATTTTATCCAACCTATTATATTAGGCCAACAATTATCATAAGAAAGGATTCTCCATTAGGCTATGTTTTTAAAAATGGTTACAATGGAGGGTGGTTTCTAGTCCCCCCCCCCCTCACCTGGGAACACTCCCATGGGGTGACTAAGGAAGTTCAGAAGTTATACCAATCAGGGAGGGCCTAGTCGAGGGGGAATCTGGTTGAGGTGGGATTTTGATGTGTTGACGTGTGTGGAAAAGCACAATACAGTTGATCGACGATGTCATAGAATAGGACGAACGTGGTAGAGGAGGGATGTGGATGTGTAAGTGTAGAGGTAAAAACATGGTACAATCACTCCAGGATTTCATTGCGGATGCAGAGTGTGGTTGAGGCAGGATGTGGATGCTATGACGTGTGGGGCTGTCTTGGCGGGGCAGAGTGTGGTCACGGTGTGCGGTCTTGGAAGAGGTGGAATGTGGTTGAGGTGGGGATTTTTGTGGCTGGCATTCATCAGGGCGGTCATAGAGGTCATGGAATTGAGGCGGAGACAAAGCTGGTGTGCGGGTTAGAAGGGATTTATCAGTCCAGTGTATGATATTTTTCTCTGGTTCAAATCCAAGAGGAGTCAGGGGTGTGCTGGTAGGTGTAGGAGGGTCTTGCACTGTTAAAGGGTGGGGGGTGTGCAACTCACACGGTTAAATGGGTGGTAGTGGTGCACACAGGTGGGGATTACTAGCACCATTTAATGAGGGTCATGTTCTATTAAAAAGTAATGGGGTCTACCCTTTGATTTACAATTTTATTAATTTTTTTAATTTTATCAGTGATTTTTTTAGCACTGATAAAAGGGTCATTTATAATCTTTTATTTTACTGCTGATAAACGGACCCCCTTTTAATATCACCTCGACTATCAATGCTTTTTTAAGTGGTGATAATGTTTTTTTAGCATAGAAAAAACTCATTTTTGAAGTAGTGATTTTTGTGTAGTTTCATTTGGGCACATTGAATTTCTCGATCACTGAAAAATCTTCTATGTTCATCAGCCTAGTGGATGTGAGAGGGATATTATTGGGTTATCCTACATCGATTATGAAGGGGTCCGTAGTGTTAAATATAATGTATGTGGGAAACACTTGCCACATGGATTGGGGTTAAGAAGTCCTAATAATATTTACATAGGCATGCAGGTGTGCATGAAGATACCACACTAAAAAACCAAGACCATTGGTGTATATATATTTTCATATCCCTGTATGTAACATAGACAAACTATCTAAACATCGGCGTTGACATAATTTATTATTTTTAAATTAAACATGTAATTAAAACTAATATATGTATGCAATTTCTTTTTAATAATTTTATTTTTAGCATCATTTTAGATACAAAATCGCCACTTAAAATTTTTTAATTCTTCTAAATATATATTATTACTTTTATATTATATAATACATCTTATATACATATAAATTAATTTTAATCACTATCAAAAATCCACATATTATTTTTTAAAAAAATTAACAAGGTTAAAATATTTATGAAATAACTTATTGATTATTTTTTGACTAATAGTGTGGCTTCTGTGAACATCTATCACACATTCCAGGACTCGATTTTGTAAAAGTATTTTTACTTATACCATATCAACAAATCAACTCAATTTTTTCATTTTAAAAAATTAAATGACAACAAATTTTCTAGAATAAAATTGAGGTAAAGGGAAATAAATATCATAATATATATCTATATTCATAAAAATAATTCCTTCAAAAAATCCTAGGAAAAAAATTAGAATTTATTAAAAAAATAATATCCCCCTTTCACTTAAAAAATCATAGTTTTTTAAATTTCTGTTAAAAAATTAAAATTCCCTTAAACTAAAATCAAGCAATTACAAATTAAAAATAAATCTACTTTAATTACAAATAATTTTAAGAAAAATGAAGAAATAGAGTTTGTTAAAAAAATAAATAGATAAAAATTATTATAATGTAATTTTAAAGGGAAAATGAAGAAGATTTATTTTTATTTTATGTTTTTTAATTGAAATTTTTAATTTTTTTGGAATGGAAAAGGGTGTTTTTATATTTTAAATTTAAAATGGGATCATTAGAAAAGGTAAATTTTTTATTTATCATAATATAAAAGAATAAAATTCATTTTTAATTCCCCAATACATCATAAACAAAATGGATATAATATTTTTTTTAAATAAAAGAAATTATTTTAATTAATTTTTAAAAAGAATATTGGGATGTATTTTAAAAAAATTATAGGGGATCAAAATTTTTTGATACAATATTTTTTAATTAGGAATATATATTTTTTATTACTTTATATTTAAAGGGGACATTTTTATTAATTTTTCATAAATAAAATTTAGTTTCTGATTTTATTTTAAAATAATATTTTTATTTTTTAAGAGAATGTTTGATTTCTTATAAATTTTTTATTTGAATATTATTAATGAAGAATTAGTTTTTATATTTTTTAGTAAAAATAATATTTTTTAAATAGAAATATAATTTGGTTGAATATATCTTTATGAAAAATATTTTTTTACTTGGTGTTTACTCATTAAATTATTAATGGAGAATATGAATTTTGTTTTTTAATTTCACAATTTCAAAAATAATTTTTTAATTTTTAATAAACTGATCATCACTCCTACATGAAATCCATGTTGACCTATGGTTGTAATCCCATTATATCATGAATTTACTTTCTCCTTCATCAAGCGACACAACACATACTCATTGGTTTTATTAACACAATGTCTTCAAATCCTTTTCATTTTATTCCTGTAGAAGGTTATCATTGTCACTCTAAATAAAATTGAACTCCCACTACCAAAGAAAGACCTCTTAACACAACACAAAGAGATTTAACATTACTAAAAGAAATATTTTTTTCGTCAATGTCATTAAAATGATAACCCCTTAATCACTGTTTTCATTAACACTAATAAATGCCCTACTGTTGCAATGTGTTTTTTGAATAACAACACACTGCACCCAAATACACCTGTATGAAAATGCACCAATATAAACATTCATAATTTATTTGAAATAAAATTTCCATTAAAAATAAAAAAATATATGTATATTTCAAACAATATTTTCTACAATTACATTTTAATTTACTATCCATAGACATTTAAAACATCAATGTTTAATTTTATCTATCATCTATGACCCCCTATCAAAAAATACTGACCATGGTATTAGTTTTCAAACAGACCACCCAACCTGAGCAAAAGAATTATCCTTCATAAGAAAACAATTATTATTTTAATAATACTATAAAGAAATAAATTAAACATAAATATCAAAGAATATATTTTTAATTTTTCAATTTTAAATAAAAGGACACACATGTATCACTACCACAGAAACAAATTTACACAACGCCACCCTTTAACAATGCTAAAAATGTGCGGATAAAGGGGTACAATTATCAGCACTAAAAAACTAGTGATAAAAGGAGATTTTAACAGTGCTAAAAACACTATTAAAAGTACCCATGTATCAGTGTTTTTATCAATGATAATGATATCCCTTTATTAGCATTCTTTTAGCACTATTAAAGGGACACCGTTTATCAATGATTTTTTAGAAGCACTGATAAAGGGGGTTTTATCAGTGTTTTTCTAAAAGAACTAATAAATGGTATATTTAAAAAAATATTATATTTCATTTTAAATAATATTTTTTTTAAAATATGTTTTAGATAAGGCGAAATAGACATTTACAATTATAATATAAGATATTTAGTGAAAATGGATTATAAAATAACTAAAAAATATTTTTATTTAGTAACTTATTAATTATTATTGACTAAAAGTCATTTATTAACAATTATAAGACATAAAAAATAAAAAATTTAATAAAAGATCTAAAATATATTGAAAACGTAACTCAGATTTCAAAGGGTCAATACTTTTGACCAGTGTGTCCATTTTAGCTATACCACATATCAAATTGAATCTTGCAATGACATATTCACACCAATGATAAGGGGGGTAATCCCCTATTACATTTTACAAGGCCCAAAAAGTCCCTATAAGGCCTTTAAAACTGAGTTTTTAGTTGGTGTATCCAAATTGTTTTACATTCAATGGACTTCCAGATTCGTTTAAGAGGATTTTTTTCACGTTTTCAGTGGGGACGGAATTTATTCACAAGTATTACATTCATATTGATACTAATGTTTTGAAATTTTATCATTTTTCATAATTATGTTTTATTTATAATCAAATATATAATAATATATACATATTTTGTATATATTCACACATAAAAATGTAGTTTTATAAATATATATGTAAACCAATTTACATGTAAAGTAGATTTATAAATAAATAAAACATATCTAAATAAAAAAAAATATCCATTTTATTTAAAATGAATATATATAACAATGTATATACATTTAAAATTACTGTATATATAATGTTTATATATATAAATATATTTGTGTGTGCATTGACAAACTGATATATATTTATCTATATACTCTAATATAAGTATAGAAATATTAATATATAATATATTTAAATAAATATAAATGTGTATAATTATATTTATAGATTCACACACATCTATATATATATATATGTATGTATTTATTTATAAACACACATACACACACACACAAAAACATATTTTATATATGT
Source organism: Viscum album (assembly GCA_963277665.1). Taxonomy (NCBI): domain Eukaryota; kingdom Viridiplantae; phylum Streptophyta; class Magnoliopsida; order Santalales; family Viscaceae; genus Viscum; species Viscum album. Next base: position 906,458,803 of record OY728153.1, read on the forward strand.
AATTAAATATATATATATATATACATATATAAATATATGGATAAAAAATTAAAAAAAATTAATATAAATATATAGATATATCATTAAATACATAAGAAAATGATATAGGGGATTGGAAAAGGAGCGGGATTATGAGGAGGATATCTTAGTTTCAAAACCAGCAAAGGTAGGGGCGCACACGAATGAGTGATGTAGGTCCCTAGATTTGTTAAATGGTGGAGGGATTCCTAGCGTTGTTAAATATGTGGGGAGGATATACTAGCACTATTAAAAGGGGGATTGAGTGCTGATAAAAGGGTGGATGTCCCACCCTCAAATTTGATGAAAAATAAATTCCTTTTAAGAAATTATTTTTTTGACTTTTATCTGTGCTAAAAAAAGTGTCGATAAAGGTCCCATTTATCACTACTATTTTAGCACTGATAAAGGTCCTCTTTTATCAATGCTGATAAACGAGTCCTTTATTAATATTTTTTTAGTAATGATAAATGATACCCCCTTTTAATAGAATCAAGGATAAGAATGTTTTTTTAAAGATGTAAATGCCCATTTTGCATGCTGTTAAAGTCCATATCTATAGTAGATGAGTCATGTCGGCCACTTTATGCATCTGATTGAGGTGGGGATGAAACCCACACCTCAAAAATGAATTATGGACCATTTTTCTAAAGTATCAAAACAATCTGAATATATATTGATTTAATATAAATATAGATAAAAAATAAAGTAAACTAAATGTAGGGGTCAATGGAAAGACTTGAACTCCTGCTCGATGGTGGGGTTTGGCTGGAATTCACCAGGGCTAGTGGAAAATGAAGGCCTCTTCTCATCAAGGTGGATGAAGGCAAGAATCGATCCCTAGCATGATGGTTAGAGCTATAAATGAGGGACAAACCTTACTAAAGGAAAAATAAATATGTGATACTCTGACAAAGCTATTTGAGGATAAGTCACTCCACAATAAAATTTTCTTGAATAGAAAATTATACACTCTTCGAATGGTAGATTCATCATCGGTGACTGACCACATCAACACCCTCAATACCATTTTTTCTCAACATACAGTGTGGATCTATATAATTTTGGATACTAAACATGCAGATATTCTACCCAAAATGTCTGAATATTAATGTGATCAACTTATCATGATCCTCACAAATGATTTCCTAATGTATATATTTCCCTTCAATGATTTTTTATCTACGGGTATTGAAAAAGAAAGTTGGTGAATGAAAAAGGAGTACACACATACAACTTCACACCAAGTGGATACACTTACAATGGAAAGAAGAAGAATGGTGGAGTGTGGTTCCAGTGAGAACTAGAATCATGGAAGGTCCAAATCAAGGAGTAGGAAGAAAAACATCAAATGTTACAATTGCAGAAAGAGGGGGTATGTAAGAAAAGATTATTGGAATAATATTGGTGGTTAGAATAACTCTCAAGTAAATGTGGCAAGTACATCTAGAAATGGAGACATACTATTCAGTGATGCAGAAATGAATATTGAAAGAAGAAAACATCTCGAAGATGCATGGATTATTAACTCAAGAGGAACATGGCACATGATATATCTACGAGAATGGTTTGAACAATATGAAACTATCCATGAAGGGATTTTGTACATGGGGAATGATAATAAATTTCAAGATCATTGGATTTGGAACTATCAAACACAAGATGCATGATAATATAATTTGATCCATCCAAGGAGTACGCCATCTAGAGGGTCTCAAGAAGAACATTTTTTCCTTGGGAAAATTTTATGACATTGGATGCACGACTCGCACCGAGAAAGGGATGATGAATATTTTGAAGGGATATATTATGTTGATAAAGTTAGAGAAGATATTTAAGATCTTGTATGTTCTTATGGGTGAAATTTACAAGGAGGCAGTGATTGTTGTCTCATCAACTACCGTGATGTAAGAGTTAAAAACGTTATGGAATCATAATCTAGGCAGTATGTCTGAATGAGGCCTAAAGATTCTTGAGGATTAGTAGTTTTTTCCTAGGATTATGAAGTCATCCTCACTATTTTGTAAGAATTTTTTTTTGAGTAAGAAACACTGGTTGAAGTTTGGAATGTCAATGATGAGGAGTATCTAGATCTTGGATTTGATTCATTCCAAGGTTTGGCAAGCACCAGTTGTGTCCCTAGGATGAGTAAGGTACATTGCATCTTTCATTGATGACTATTCCAGGATATTTGTGTTGTTTTGAATCAAGAGAAAATTTAATATCTTTGAAGTCTTCAAAACATTCAAAGTGAAAAATCAGATTGAATCTGAAAAGAAGATCAATTGTTTGAGGACCTACCATTGTATAGAATATTTATGCGACGATTTCGATTCTTTTTGTTAACATGAATTATTCAATAGGTAGTTCATGGTAGCATAGAATACATAGTAGAATGGATTGGAAGAGTAGCTGAATATAACCATTTTGGACATAATAAGGGAGATGCTAAAGACTACAAGAGTTATGAGGACATTCTGGGTAGAAGAAGTAAATATTGCCTGCTATGTGATCAATCGATCCCCTTTAGTGGAAATTGATATGAAGATTTCGATGGAGATGTGGAATGGGAAACCTGATAATTATTCTCAATTACATACTTTTGGAAGTCATGTATATGCACTATTTCATGGCCATGGAAGATCGAAGTTGGACTCAAGATCCATGGAATGTATCTTCTTGGGATACGCCGGTGGTGTTAAGGGGTATTGTTAGTGGGATCACATTGGAAACAATATTATCATCAGTAGAGTTGTCATCTTTTCTGAAGATAGAGTGAAATTGAATATTGATAAAGACACATAGAAAGAGAGTACAAAAACTAAAACAGTCGAGGTGAAGGATGAATCAATGGAAGAACCTGTTTTCTATGAGGAATTACCAAAGCATGATGATCATGTACTAGATAATCCTAGACTAAAATGACCAAATTGAGAGAAAAGAGTGACAACATGCACTCAGATTATGTCATTGAGAGAAATGTTTCAAATTTCTTATTGACAGAAGATGGAGAGATATCATCTCTTTTGGAGGACACCCAGAGTCCAAATATATCATCATAGATAGTGGCAATGCAGGAGGAAATGAATCCCTGAACATGAACAAGACTTGGGTTCATGTTCCATTAATTCATTGGAGTAAGATATTGGGAACAATTGGGTGTACAAGACCAAGAGGGATGAAACAGACTAGGTGGAATGATATCATGTGAGACTGGTGGTCAAAGGATATTCTCACAAGGAAGGTATCAATTTCAATGAAATATTTTCTCGTATTGTTAGAATAACAAACATTCAGTCAGTGATGGTGATTTTTGCTGCATATACTCTGCATCTAGAGTAGATTGATGTGAAAACAACTTTTCTCCTTGGTGACCTTGATGATGAAATCTATATTCTCTAATGAGAAGGTTTTTCTGAATAAAGGTAATTAGAAGATGGTTTTCATGTTGAAAAATTTCTTTACGGTCTCAAACATGTGTTGAGGCTTTGTTACTAGATATTTTATTCCTATATCACGAGCCTTGGATACAATAGACTTAATTCAGATCCTTTTGCATATTTCGATGGTCTATATTCTAATGATTTTATCATTATACTATTGTATAAGGATGAAATGTTTGTTGAAGGCCCCAAAAATGATCAAATCTAGAAGATGAAGGCATATTTGTCTAGGGAGTTTGATATAAAGGACTTGGGACTAGCAAACAAGGCTCATGGGATGCAAATTTACTGAGACAGGAATAATGGAAATATTTGGATATCACTAAAAAATTATTTGCGGAAAGTCTTGGAATGATTCAAAATGAAATACTATAAGAAAATTTCTAACCCTCTTCCCATTAATTCCATGTTATCCTCTACAATGAGTCATAATATTGAAAAAAAGATGATGGAAATGCCTCGAGTTCCATATGAATCAACAGTGGGGATTCTAATGTTCCACATGGTTTGTGCTTGAACATATATTTCACATACAGTGGGAGAAGATAATAGGTACACAGAGAATCTAGGAAGAAGTCATTGGAGCATGTTGAATAGGATCCTGAGATACATCAGGGAAACCTCATATGTTGCATTATGTTTTGGAGGATTAGATTTCACTATCATAGGCTATGTTGATTCAGATTTTTTAGGTGATTCTGACTGGAGAAAATCCACAACTAGTTATGTGTTTACACTTGCAGAAGGATCTATGAGTTGGATTTCAAAGTTACAGTCAGTTGTGGATTTATCAACGATGGAGGAAAAGTATATGGCCTTTTCAAAGTAAGGCAAAGATGTTATTTGGATGAAATGTTTTTTGGAGGAGATCAGGCACAAAAAAGATCATATTTCATTTTTTTGTGATAGTCAGAGTTCCTTTCACATTTTAAGGAATCCATATTTTCATTCCAGGATGAATCACATTGGTGTGCAATATAATTTTTTTGAGATATTGAGAACGAAATAATTGTCGACTTGTAGAAAATTAACACTAATGAAAATTTGGATGATTTTATTGTGAATATGATTGGTTCTAATAAGTTCAGATGCTCTAGATCCTTGAGAAACCATGTAGAGACATGAGTAGTATGTTTGGTAGATAGAAGGGATGTGTGGAGATGTGATTGGAACTTAATCAAATATCCAAGTGGGAGATATGTTGGAAGACGTTATGGAGAGAGAAAATATTAATGATGGTCACCACATTAAATTGGAAACTTCATGGTGAAACGTCATGGTCACACCCTACCATTGGTTCCCAATTTAATTTTGTAATAGATATTTAATAGTGAGGAGGCCAAAGTAGGGTTAAGGCAGGCTATAAAAGGGGATCTTCTCCACCTATTTTTATCATTGGATTCAGCAGCAACATATCTTCATCCTTAAGTGCAGTATTTTGTGAGGTGTTTCTCCATATTTTTTAAGAGATAATTTCTTGGATGTTTTCTCCTTGAAATTGAAAGAGAGAGAGAGAGAGAGTTTGTACCCACATTTTTCTATAGTGAAATCCTTCTATTTGCTTGTGGGTTTTTACCCCATTCTTTTGGGGGGTTTTCCAAGTTACATCAAGTGTTTTTTCCTCACTTTTTCACTTTATTTATATCTCTAAATTTTCATTGAATTGATTGGAAAATTATTTAAAATCCTAATTTTTTTTGCTAAATGATGACATCACTTCAGTTCTATAGTAACTAGTCGAAGTCTATTATAAACAAATTTCAATCACCATCTCTTTCTAAATACCACTTTTCACCACCCACGACTATGTTTTCTCATTAAAACATACTCACATGAGGCCTTGACATTATCATATATCATATCCTAAATACCAAATATATGAGAAATCTATATCTAATATATCCCCTCAAATTACAAAAATACAAATAAAGTGATAAAAAATTATATTATATTAATTTAAAAAACATAAAAAAACACTAACCACAATTAGCTACTATCTATCACCAACAATCTGCCCAATACTACTATCTGTGTATATCATCTTCAACACATCAATAAATATAATAAATGGTTCAACCACAAAAAATATTAATTTATCATATATATATCATATTAAATAATATTATTTACTAACTTTTGATGATTTATTCTAAAAGTAGGACACTCAACTCTATGTGTGAAATCCTGCCAGCCTCAATTATATTATCTATAAGATGGTAGCCTCCTAAAAGTTTCTTTTTTCTAGTATGTGAAAAATATAAATGAATACTGGGGTGGGGAAACTACCTCAAAAATATGTTTTCATAGAGCCACCCTTTTGCAATAATAAAAATTTGTGATAAAGGGGGTACCTTTATCAATGATTTTTTAGCAATGATAATGGTACCTCCTATATCATCAATTTTTTGTATTGTTAAAGGGCCCCCCTTTATTAGTACTGATAAAGGGTATATTTCAAAAAAAACATTAAAAATAATATATTAATATATTAATATATAAATATATTGATATTGATATAAATATAATATATATATTTTTAAATATGTTTTAGAAAAGTATAGGTAGACAATTACACCTAATATATAATATGTTTTGTGAAAATAGCTTATAAAATATATTAAAAAATATTACTAATTAATAATTTTCTAATTATTATCTATTAGAAATCATTTAATAAAAAATTTAAGACCCAAAAAATCCAAAAAATAATAGAATATCTAAAATAATTTGAAAATATAACTCAAACTTCAAACAGTGATAAATTTGGATCCAGGTGTCTTTTTGAGCACTACTACATATCATATCAAATCCTACGGTGAAAATTGAACTTTTCTTCCTCTAGCTTCTTACAGTATTTCTAGGCAGGAGAGATATCAGTTTTTCAACTTCATGAATGACATAATGGTTCTAGAGGGTATTAACTGTATAGAAAGAAAATTGTTTCAATAAATGATTTAATGTAAAAGGTTCTAAAATCACATGAATGTCATGTTTTATTGTGAGATCTAATTCCAATAGCTTTGTGTTTCATTTTTTCAAAGAATATCCTTTATAAGTTAACCATGATTTGTTTCTTCTACAAAGCTATATGTAGTAATGTTATGGATATGGTGAAATTGAAAACTATGGAAAGAAAAATTATTATCGTATTATGTGATATAGAAATGTTCTTCCTAATAGAATTCATTGATATAATGGTTCCTTTGATGGTTAACTTAGTGAGAGAGATTAGACTATGGGGTCCAATACACTATAGATGGTTGTACCCCATTGAACAATGTATAATGATTTTGAATGGGTATATAAAAAACCAAATTTGATCAAAGGGTTATAATGAAGATTGATATATTTTTGAGGAAGCCATTGAATTATACACCAAATTCATTTCTGGTGTGTAAAGCATTGTTCTACTAAAATCTCATCACACTAGGTGGAAAGCGGGTGAGGAATTTCTGGAAGAGATGTAGTCACAATCAATATTGTAGATCATGAGTAGGCCCACCTTTATGTTTTGAATAATGTTTTGGTGGTTTCCCATATGTTGAAACCTAAAAAAAATTCATAGGCATTTGAATCCCTCAAGGGATAAAATATGGATATCAAATATACTTAATCAATAGTTTATAGAATTGTTTTGGAACTATATTTTTAACGATTTAGATGAAAATCCTAATTCAATATCAGAACAACATCGATGGTTAGCTAGAGTACCATGTGTGTATGTATTATCTTACAATGGTTATGTAATTAATGGTTATATGTTCTATACAAATAAACATTATGAATACAATACTGTTAAAAATAGAGGAGTTACACTTGTGGCTGAAGTGATGCATATTTCTGGTACTAAGGACAAAAATCCAATTGAGGTGAATATTTCATACATTGGCATCATCAAAATAATATAGGAGTTGGATTATACAACATTCCATGTGCTGATTTTTCAATTATAGTGGGTTGATAACATGAAAGATTTAAAAATAGATGATTTCAGATTAGTGAATTTCTATTTTAGTAACGAAGGGTGAAAAGACGAACCATTTATAATGACATCATAGGCAGTACAAGTATTTTATGTTCTAGATACCACAAACTGAAAATGGTCAATTGTTATGTTATCGACCAAAACCACTAAAGGGTCAGATTAAAATTCAACTGAGGGTGACACTTTCATTAGGATATCATAATCATTTCATAGAGGTCCTAATGTACATGGTATTTTCTTTGTCAGAGGAGACCCAAATGAAGGGACTTGAATAGTCGATATAGGGTTCAAATCTCTTCAGCCATTAGAAAAATACAGATTAATAATTAGGTAATTTTTTTAATATACATTGTGTTACCTCATGTTATTATATGTTTGTTGTTGTATTGATGTAATAAAAATTAAATGTTAAACCACTTATGTAGATAATGAATTATGCACATGCTGGATTCTTGGTTGGTAATAATAGTCCAAGGTTTCCCTCGTGTTCTGGTTTTTTTACACGGGTTTGTGGGTTATTTCATTAGGGAGGTGGATGAGCCCGTAAGGGGCGTTGCCTTCTTAGGGTTTCCCCATGTCGTCGTCTCTTTTTCTCACCCCAGATCGAAATCAGAGCTCTCCTAGGTTCTCCATCTCAGTGTTTTCATGGCGGAGGTTCCACTTCCTAGTGTGGCAACGAGGTACCTCTGTGGGTGTGGCCGTCTGGGATTTTCCCATTTTTTGCTGGCATGTTCTTTTGGCTGTGCGATGTTGACAGTGGTCATAGATCCAGCTCCTCCTGGATGGGGTTCGACACTTTGATTCTGTTTTGGATGGGGGCATGTGCGGCAGTTCGATGTGGATTCTGGGTGAGTTTGAGAAGGCGGCGACAGGATCTGGCTCTGATTTCTAGCTAGGCGTCACGACTGTCTTTGTGGTTTTGTTCTCTTTTTGATTTTCTTCCCTTGTGATTTGTCTATTGGTGTGGTTGAGCTATGTTTAGAGCATGGTGATTCTGGGTTCTCATTTTGTGGTTCGTTCGGATCCGACATTGTTGCAGCAACGACAAGGATGAGATGCGATGTGTTTTCTTAGTTAAGTTTAATTGCGAATTTCTGTTTTAGTGATGATTTTTCTTCTGTTTTCATCTACCATTTGTGTGAGATGGTATGACTTGGGTGGATGACCATGTGTTGGTAATGGAATTCATGGTTTTGGGGACCGATGAAGGTTTCAGTATGGGGTCGTGGATCGGGTGTGTTTGCGTTGTTTGGGGACATAATAAGAGAAGAATTTAGGTGGTCATGAAGACTGCTTGATGTTATATGTGTTATTTGATCTGGTTCTTTTGGATTTTAGGATTTTGGATTTTGGGTGATTTTTTTGATGTCTGTAGGATCTCACTAACCTAAAATGTGACTTATTTGAAAATAAAAAAATAAGTTTCAGTCAGAATTATGCACATGCTGGTGCTCCCAATCCTGAGTAACAATATGTCTTTCAACCTATTGTTCCTTTAATTGTAGAGGAACAATGAACTTCTTCATGTGCTAGTAATCCCAATTTAGAGGAATAATAGGTTTTTCAATATATTTTTGACCCCAGTGTTGAGTTTCAACAACCATCCTCACATGCTGATGCTACTTCTCTAGAGAAACAATATATTGATGATGTTGAATCTAAGGAAATGGTAGGTGACGAAGGACCAGTGATGTAGAAAAAATAGGTGCTCCCTATTTTGATGGTGTTAGCAAACATCATGAAGGAAAAAATGAAAGGCATCAAATATGAGGTCGGATGGAATGCACGGTGCCCACATGTTAACTCCAATAAGGTCATTTTATGTAGTTACGTTTGAATCATCACATGGTTATGCATGCCAACGGGTGTAGTTTTGTGGCACCATGTTGTTCCAATGCTTAAAACACTGATGTGCGAAGAGGTTACCGTAACATTATGATATCATTTCATTATTTTACTAAAAAATAAAATAATGAAACAATGAATTATTCTTCACTATCCCTTAAAGATTGCATTTATATTAGATAAGTCCCATATGAAATATGTATTAATTCATTATATAACGATTCATAAAGGATTTCACACAATTCTGCTGAGTCGTCATCTAAAATTAGCCGAAGGGAAAATAAACCCACAACCACTACTTATGTATGCACACATGATAACCGAATAAGCATGAGATTTGTTTACTAGAACTCATATTGATGTGTCTTTTCAAGTACACTGTGGAAAGTAATATATTGTTTGAAAACAAATATATTCATCACTTTGAGTGAAAATTTTCTATTTATGATATTGAAACTGAGTGTTGAAAATAATAGAGGGGCAGAAAAATCAACATACCTCTGCCGTAAAGCAAGGATGGGGTACGCTTCAATTGAAAAAAAATTGTACATATTTTACATCTACCATAGCACTTTTATATGACATGAAATGAAAAAATAATTTTGTTCCTTTATGTATATGCAGATTGATGAATCCATATCTAAATCCACTTCCAAATACACCATGTGTTGTGGAAAGAGGCATGTGAAAATAAATATGGGATACTAATAAATGAAAATACATAAAAGGGGTGGGAAACATATATAATTATGAAATTATAAAAATATGTTTTTCTTTTAATAGAAATTACATATAAATTATTACTTATTTTCCAATATTTTCTATCATTCTTAGTCACATGAATCATCAACACCTGTATCAGATGAACACCTACTATTAGTGTCCTTATAGGAGACAGAACAATATGGTCACATTAGAGGTGCGGGTTTTGGGGTGACAACACATACATATTTTGATAAAAAAACAAGAGGATGATAAATATGAAGAAATGAAATAGATGAATGAAATACTTGATACACTTTAATAAAAATTCCAATATAATAGAGAGTTACTAGAAACTTTTACACAGATAAGAGAAGAGAAAAAATAACTCAAGAATAGCAATTTCTTGAATATCCCGCCCCACACCCACCAGCTTTGAGATGAGTCGTTCCCCTAAAAAATATGTCTTGTAAAAGGTAATGATTGTTCTAATAACTGTTTCTATAAAATGTGAATCATATAGACACTGATACCTTTATGGTGTTGATATTATACAGGGTGATAATGACTATGATTTATATCTATGAACACCCACCCATCACCTTGTATTGAGGGTTACAATGTTCAATATCCAAAACGATGTGCTAAACAATAGACCACTTCCAATAGGTCTTGTGAGAGTGTCGATTAGTGTAGCCCATGATCTGAGCATTGATCAACCTATTCCAATTGATGAGGAAGATATTCATAAGGTTGACCGACTATTGGAAAATTCATCGCATGGCCGTCAAATATTGTAAGAAAATATGTCGATAAGGAGGTATTCATTTCTTATTTATTTTTCATGCTATACATTTAATAATTAATGAAAATAGACCGGAACTAATGAATTCTATTACTAATGGACAATGGGATGGTGGTGAAATGAAAGTTAGACTCAAAACCATTTAAAGGATCAACCAACTGTTTGAAAAGATTTTCCAAAATCACATTTACCCCACCCATTGAATATCAACATTTACTAACATTAATGGTTTATGCGAATACAATGTTACACAGTGCTAGTAATCACGTAGTTGATTTAGATGAAAAAATGTGTGGGGAGGATGTTTCTGACAACATTTATTATAATAATGTTGATGAAATCATCAACTATGAATGGATAGGTGCCTCAATTATTAATGTATACATGAGGTATGTTTTCGTTATTTAATTTTACAAAAGATGATATAACATGTTAATTATGAATATATATATTTCATATTTTTTTAGGCATATATATCTATTGAAATTGAATGTATTTACCCATAAAAAATTGGACTCGTTAGTTATCACGTCACCTCTACATACCAAACAAAAAAAGAATCCAAACAAATGAATAAAAGAGTGGAAAACCTAGGCAAATTGTTTGAAAGAAAACTTGGGGATGAAATAATATTCTTAATATAAATGATGTTGAGATAAAATGCAACAATTTAATCATATTTAATATATTTTTCATTTAATTCATTACTTATTATTTTTTTTTTGTTTTTAGGAAAAACTAGATTCTCATTACAAATAATTTGGATACTCTATATATTTATTTGTTGGATTTACTATATAGATTACCAACAAACCGACCACACATGATAACATTTTTTAATTTGTAATACACTACATCCCACATTTTTGAACTAAAGTTCAAGATATATAATTATATTATTTCTTAATTAGGATTCTATTATAATAGGGTGGTGTGTAAATATCATCATAATCATGGAATGTGGACAAGCATTACACACAAGGATCCAGACAATTTCTACAACTGGATATTTATCAAGGTATATATAATAATATTTAACTATCCAAACACATATAAAAAATTACTTATTTTCGTCAATGTTTCTACACTGTCTAAAATAATCAAATGGAAAATATTTTGTTTATTATGTCTGTACATTTATGAGAGAGATCATATTCCATCAAAAAACACATCCCCGAAGAGGTATTTTCAAAGTTAATAACTAAATTATTTAAAATATTTATTAATCTTTTGTGTATTTTTATTTTTCCAGTACAATTATGACAGTCGAAAAAAATAATATTTATAAGATGATATAATTTTTCTTAGAAATAAATGGGCATCATACATGATCATGGAATGTATACAAATGGCATGAAGATGTTACTTCGATAGATGTAATGGATTGTTTCATATTTATGATTAATTTATTTCTTTTTAGTATTACCCTCATAAGAATTTTTTTTTCTTATACTAGAGGATTCCATATAATTTAGGGTTCTTTTGATACATTGAGTCATGTAGGAATCAAAAACACCTCAATCTGACATATGACCTGCTCGGTATGACTGAAAGTGTGTTTTTTTATTTAAAATTGACATTGATATTATTAAAATATAAAACTCACAAACTCAAAACCAAAAATTGGAATTCAAATTTTTTTTACTTTAGAATAATGATCTATAAGTCATTTACAATGTGTAGGAATCATCCACACAACAATCCAAATAATGGTGTGACAAGTATGACTCAGAGTGTCTTTTATCATATTTAAATCAACATTTTACATCAAAATATAACACTCACTGAAAATTGATAAAGCACACTCATATTGTCTTAATAATTTAGTTAATCGATTCATAAATAATTTTTTACATGTAGTAATTGTTCTCCTATCAAACTGATACAAGATGTGACTTGTATTAGTTAAAGTGCATGATTCTAGTTTATAATGAAATTTCACTAAAAGAGAAAAGTTATATACTGAAAAACAAAAAAAAATATTTGTATTGTTGTAATATTTTATTACAATTATCCATAAGTCACTTGGGATGTGTAGAAATCAGTTTCACCTCAATATAATGCATGGTGTGACCAGTATGACTCCATGTCCGTCTTTTTATTTAAAATTGACATTAATTTAACTAAAAATGATCACGTGACATATTGAAAAATGAGAAAATACATTAGGATTGTTTTAATACTTTTGGGTAAAAATTAATGAGTCATTTGGGATGTATAGGAATCTTCGACACCTCAATATGTGGCATAGTGTGGCCATTATGACTATAAGCACATCTTTTTTATTTAAAATATACATCAATTTTAGTAAAATAGACAATTGACCTACATAAAAATGAGAAAACACATTTGGATTTTTTTGATATTGTAGGAAAAAGATCCAAAAGTTAGTTGGGATGTGTATGAATTAGATAAACCACAATGTGATCCTGAACAACTCCCAAAAGTAGCTATAAAATGAGCATGACAATTTTCAACTCTCCCATAAAAGAAGAACAACAAGAATAGAATAAATGAACCAATGATCTAATTATGTTGATAATTGAACAAATGGCATGGTGGCCAATTTCATCCTCCTCTAGCGCATCGATAATAACTTGAAAATCATATTTGACCACAAGTTGAGAGATGAAATGAATTGCATACCCTTACAGATAGTAATGGCCACTACTACAGGAGGAGACTAACAAGAAATTTATAATTATTGACGAGCTGAAATAATAGAGCCAACGTGGTCCTAGAGAACCACCACAAGGTCAAAAGAGCCATCACCTAGAATTGTTGCATTAGTATTAACTTTGAAAATACCCTGAGGGGGATGAATCCATCTGACGAGAGAGGGATGAACAATTATTTGATAACTGATGTTGAAACCCACATTTTGGTGTCGCTTATTGTGTAACCAACATTAAAACTCTCACTAACATAGATTTAACATATCTTATCCATTAACTGATATCAAAACTCTATTTGTGTGTGTTTTAACATTTATAATGTATAAATGAAAAATCATGATGAATTCATAACATATTTGTACGTCAATTATACACAGGCATCAATATATTTATTAACCAAATTAATTGAAAGCATATATTTATTTTAATGTATATTTATTTTATAATGACCCATACTTTACATACATTGTTATTACTTCAGAATTGAAGCACACTTATTACAATATATAACAAAACCAAGAAAGGACTGTATAGGTATAGTGTCTTTAGAAACTGGGAAACATAAACAACTAGTCCATAAAGCGTCTACACTGTCTCCCATTTATTTCATCATATCTATAGTCCCTTTTGGCATATCTTACTTAATAACCTTCTTCCTATCCTGGGGAAAGAAAACATTAAAAAGGGTGAGCTCAAATGCTCAATAAGGGTAATAAAAAGAAATATCAATCACATCATATACATAAGCACATAACTTTTGGAAATCTTAACCCGCAAAAGAGATCATAATTTCATAACATGGGATAAATCATGGTAGTGAAATTTAATCACAATAATCATAACATAAAACATGAAACTTCTTGGCATACACACATAATCATAGAGAATCATTTATTTTAGTCAAGTCTCATTGCCAAGACTATCTTAGTGGACAAAGTCCCTTTCAGAACCAAGTCACCCTCGTTTCAGTCCTGTTTCACTAAACTGGTATAACCTACCGTTCCAGCCATATCTATCTCATTAGATATATAATCATTACCCAATGCATTGGAGGGAGATATAGGTCCCACCCATCTCATAATGATACCATTCTTATGTGTGCCACAAAATCATAAACCATACATCATTGCATAACCCATGTAATAAAAATGGGAATCTTAAACATCATGACATCATAAAACAATTCATATACGATAAAGGAATTCATAAAATTAATTCCATCACAACATAATCAAATCAATGTAATAATAGGGATATAAACAGAACCCTTTATTATCTTAGATGGAAAATAATTTTGATAAAACACTTAGACTCCATTCGTGAGGAAAATATCCTTTCTACTTCAAAAACTCTTTTCCTTTCATAACATGTCATAAAATTTTAAACTAAAAGAAGTTGATTAAAATAAACTTGAAAACATGTAAAGGAAGCTTCTTGGAAATAATTTTTTAAAAATCCATTCATGCCGTATATGTTAAGAAAAACATTTTTCTCGTACTTTTGTCGGAAAAGTCAAAAAAGTACCTCGTACGAAAAACGACAAAATATTCCTTTCATATCCTTTACTAAAAACTCACCGAAGGGTAAAATTGGATTTGAACAATTGTATGTGGATGGAAATAATATTACATATTGAGGAAACATGTATGTGGATGATAAAATACACCCCAGTACATACCAAAGTATAAACAATCTTGGATAAAAATGAGATTGTGATATTTCCCTTACCTTAGGTCCGACTTGCTTTGTAAGTGTCCGAACCTCCTGTATAATTATTTAAATAATGTTATTTACTTATTCCAGAATCATACTTATTTTTATGATATCATATATGGTCATATTCTTAGCTTCTTAGTAGTAATATTTCATTGCTACTTGTTATTCGGGTGTTTATAACTTTTTTGTTCTTATGCGTGTTTTGTCGAATAAATTCTTATTCTTATCTTTTGGTTATAGATACCTCATTTCCAGAATGGTATTAGTGTAATATATATCATATTCATTAATTAAATTCATTTATATAATCATTATGAAATGAAGATCATGTAGAACGAGTCGCATCACATCGTGGCGACGATATTCCATACGTACGCACGAGTGATGATATCATTCCTATGATCGTGGAATTGTATTGGAGTGTATGTATACTATTTCAGAATCAGTATCACTTTATAATAGTCATATATAGTCATTATATACACCATTATACCCATCCAAGTATGGTGGTGGTGGAAAATAGATTACACCACGGCGTGGAGACGGTATTCCGTATGTACGCACGCGCGGTAATTTCTTTTTCTGTAGGATGGATAGATGGTGAAATAGGGTTGTTTCATACTTATAATAACATATCAGTATATGAGTGATACTGATGTTATTACTTCATAATGAAACAACCTAATAAGAATAAGTGGAAGAATAAATAAATATGAAAGAATCGGTAACGGGCATTACCTCTTCTTTGAAGTGCTTCTTTGAGACCTCCTTTTAGGGAACTAAAATGGGTCTTTGAAGAAGACCAGAACCTATAGTATGTGTATAGGGAAGTGGAGAAGAGAAAGTGGCAGGGTTTGGCCGAGCTTGAAGGCTTAAAGTGGTGTGAGGAAGAGAGGGAGGAGGTGTCCTTTTATAAGGGAGGAGAGGGGCACCTTTGGAATAACTAAAACTATTATTTTATTATAAAGTCAAGTTCGGTTTTAAATAGCTCCAAATTGATATATTTCGAAGCTAAGGTGGGTATGGGTCGAAATACTCTCATCCAATAGAATTTATACAAGTTTAGGTTCCTATTGTATCCTTATCATTTAGATTTAACATTAAGTTAAATAAGTTTTCTTTTACCGTGTCTTCTTGTGTTCTTATACTATAAGGTTAATAAACATACTATAAGCAGCCAAAAGAACCCCAAGTTGTTTATTATTAATATATATAACCTTATATAAGTCATTTTGCCGAACCTTAGATTTTTAGGAATAAAATAACAATTACCAATATAATATTTGTTTTAAAAACTATTTTATGTCAATTTTGACACTATTTAGTAATTGATTTTTGTGAAAATCATAACAGAATTATTAGTTCGAACCATGTTAATTAAATCAATAATAACATGTCATATTAACCTAGAGAATTAGTGGGATTCATAAAAGGTCTCAAATTACATTTATTTTGGTGTTTATAACATCAATTATGTCAATATTTCATTAATAAGATAATTACTCCATCATCATTGTGTCATAAATAAATTAACTTATTTAATGTCTAAAAATTACAAATAAAATACCATTATGTAGGAAATATTTTTAGCTTTCTAATGAATATATATAGTCGAATTTATCTTATGTATAACCCCATATTAAAAATTATTTACTTATTAAACTTTGATTTTAACTATTTTAACCCTTCTTTAAATAAATTAATAATAAATGTCCTAATCTAATCCAAGTGGGCCTAAAGGGTCATATTTTATTCCTAAGTTTGTTTTTGGTCGAATTACACTTATCCAATAGAATTAGGACATGTGTTAGGGTAATAATAATATCATCTTTACACTTAATTACCCTATTTACTTTTAACCGTGGTAAAAAAAAGTAAAAAGTTACTATTCACCAAAAATTATTTTCATCTCATTGAACCACATTTTAGTCCTTGATATTAACTGTGTCTCTCGAATTTTGGAAATTCCACTCACAGAAGCGGTAAAATTACGTTTTATGAAAAATTCAGTTTTTTTAACTACCACTTAGTGGTTTCACTATTCATCAAAAATTGAAAGTTTTCAGAAAAATACCAAAATTTCACCCTAGGCTAATTTCGATATTCCGAATCCAAAAATGAAGTCCATTTTGAAAAATAAAATTTATAAAATTTCAAAAAGTGGTTTTTACTATTCATAACAACTATTTCTAATAATATTTTAATAGCATATCGTTGTTTAGTGAAACTCGGTATTGCGTACGACGCAAGCTATCGAGGAAGGTCGCGATTTCGTGTAAAGAAAGACAAGCAAGTGTTGTGTAGAAAATGATTCCTTTGATGATTTATATAACATAAAAGTCTCGGGTGTTTCATTCTACCCCCCTTAAAATGAATTTCGCCCTCGAAATTTGTCACTTTGTAACAAACAGATGAGGATACCTCTCCCTCATCATATCCTCAAGTTCCCATGTAGCTTCTTCTAATTGGTGGTTCCTTCATAAAACGTTCACCAATCGAGTGGTCTTGTTTCATAGGACTTTTTCGCTATGATCCAGAATCTCTATCAGTTGTTCTTTATAAGAAATATCTTGCTCCAGCGGTACAACTTCGGAGCTGAGTACATGTGAAGGATCAGGTATGTACTTTCTCAGGAGAGATACATGGAACACATCGTGAACTTGAGAGAGATTCGGTGGAAGCTCCAATTGGTAAGCTACCTTCCCAACACGATCCAGTATTTTGAAAGGACCGATATATCTAGGGCTCAACTTCCCCTTCTTTCCCAATCTCATAACCCTCTTCCAGGGAGATATTCGTAAGAACACTTTATCACCCACTTCAAACTCTAGGTCTCTTCTTCGGTTGTCGGCATAACTTTTCTGTCGACTCTGAGCTGCCCTTATGTGTTGTTTAATAGATCTGACCTTTTCTTCCATTTCATCAATGAGATCAGGTCCAAATAGCATTGTTTCCCCAACTTCATCCCAGCAAGTTGGAGTCCTGCATTTCTTTCCATAGAGAGCTTCATAAGGAGCCATCTGAATACTGGAGTGAAAGCAATTATTATAAGAAAATTCCACAAAATGTAGGTGTTGATCCCAACCACCTTTGAAATCCATAGAGCAAGATCTCAACATATCTTCTAGAGTTTGAATTGTTCTCTCAGACTGACCGTCTGTCTGAGGATGATAAGCAGTGCTGAAACTCAACTCTGTATCCAGAGTATGCTGAAGACTTCGCCAAAACTTCGAGGTAATCTCGGATCCCGATCAGATATAATAAAAAGTGGTACTCCATGCAATCTTACCATTTCCTTTACATATATCCTGGCAAGCTGATCTAGAGAGAAATCCTCTCTAATAGAAATTAAGTGTGCAGACTTTGTAAGACGATCAACTATGACCCAGATAGCATTATTGCCTTTAGATGTTTTAGGAAGTCCTGTGACAAAGTCCATAGTAATGTTTTCCCATTTCCATTCAGGTATGGGTAATGGTTGTAACATCCTCTTAGACTTCTGTCTCTCAGCTTTAACTTGTTGAGAAACCAAGCATCGAGAGACATATTCAGCAACATCTCTTTTCATGCCATCCCACCATAAGTACTCTTTCAGGTCCCTATACATCTTCGTGCTTCCAAGATGAATAGAGAATGAAGAACTATGAGCCTCATCCAGCAGCTCCTTCTTTAATTCGGGGATGGGAGGAACACAAACCCGATTCCTGAACTTTATTATCCCATCACAATCAAGGTTGAACTCAGGAACATTTCTCACCTTCTTTTGTAACTCGACATCTTCTTTCTGTGCCTCTTTTACTCTTCACATGTATAGATGGTTGAACATTCATTTGAGAAAGATAAGTTTTTTCCCCTTCCATTATAATTCCAAGATCCATCCTTTGTAAATCCATAAATATTGGATCTTTTGTGATCCTCATCATGGATAAACTATCATGGTCTTGTCGACTTAATGCATATGCCACCTTGTTTTCTTTCCCAGGGTGGTAATGTATTGAGCAGTCGTAATCCTTAATCAGATCCAACCATCTTCTTTTGACGCATATTCAGCTCCTTTTGTGTGAAAATATACTTTAAACTTTTATGATCAGTATAAATATCACACCTTTCACCATAAAGGTAATGCCTCCAAATCTTTAATTCAATGATTACCGCAGCTAATTCCAAATCATGTGTTGGGTAATTTTGCTCATGGATTTTCAACTGTCGTGAGGCATAAACTATCACCATATCATTTTGCATAAGAACACACCCCAATCCATTCTTGGATGCATCACTATAGATCACAAACCTTTCTCCACTACAAGGCAGTGTGAGCACAGGTTCACTGGATAACCTTCTTTTCAACTCCTTGAAATTCTATTCACATTCCTCCGTCCAGACAAACTTAACTCCTTTCCAAGTCAACATGGTGAGTGGATTAGATAATCATGAAAAATCATTCACAAAACGTCGATAATATCCAGCCAACCAAGAAAAATTTGGATCTCAGTTACTGTTGTTGGTCTCGACCATCTTTCGATAACCTCTGTTTTTGCTGGATCCACAGATATCCCCTCTTTTGAGATTATGTGACCCAAAAATGCATCTTTTTTAAGCCAAAATTCACACTTGGTAAATTTGGCATAAAGCTCCTCCTTTCTCAGGGTCTTCAATATAATTCTCAAGTGATCATCATGTTCTTCCTTTCTCTTTGAATATACAAGAATATCGTCTATAAAGACTACCACAAATTGATCAAGATAGTCTCTAAAGACTCTATTCATCAGATCCATGAAGATAGCAGGGGAATTAGTAAGACCAAATGGCATCACTATAAATTCATAGTGTCCATACCTGATACGAAAAGCCATCTTTGGTATATCCTCCCTTTTGACCCTTATTTGATGATACCCTGAACGAAGATAAATCTTGGAAAAGTATTGAGATCCGCATAGTTGGTCAAATAGGTCATCAATGCGCGGGAGAGGATATTTTTTCTTCATAGTGATCTTGTTAAGTTCTCGATAATCAATGCACAGTCTCATTGATCCATATTTCTTCTTAACAAACAGAACAGGTGCTCCCCAAGGTGACGCACTAGGGCATATGAATCCCTTATCAAGATTCTCTTGGAGTTGTTTCTTCAATTCCTGCAACTCAATTGGGGCCATTCTATAAGGTGTCTTTGAAATAGGCAAAGCACCCGGTACGAGTTCTATTGAAAACTCAACTTCACGATTCGGTGGAAGACCCAGTAATTCCTCCGGAAAGACATCATCAAACTCCCGTACAATGGGAATATTCTTAATCATGAGTTTCTCACCAACCATTTGAGATAAATAACCTTCATTTAGTGGAATCAATCCAATAAAATGGAAGAAATTTCCACTGGAAGGTTATGTTCATCCTTGCATTGATTGACGATCATAGATTGATCTAGAATATGAAATGTGACTTCCCTTCTTTGGCAATTGATATGAGCTCCATATAAAGAAATCCAATCCATGCCAAGAATCACATCAAATTCCACTATAGGAAGGATCACAAGATTTGTAGGAAGCACTTTCCTACAAACTTCGATCGGAGAAGAATTATAAACTTTTGATGCGACTGTTGTGCCATTAGGTGTTGTCACAGCTAACTCAACATCTAATTGTTGAGGTAATACGGTGATACCCTTAGAAAATTATTCAGAAATAAAAGAGTGGGTGGATCCAGAATCAAATAAAACATTTTCTACTTTAGAGTGGATGGTAAGTGTACCTTTCACCACATCGTTATCGTACTCCACATCACTGATAGAAATTGCATGTGACTTTCCTTTGTCATTAGCCTTAAGAGTTTGTTGATGTCGACCATCATCATCAACCCTTAGATTAGGGCTTTTATTGACATAATGTCACATCTCCTTGCACTTGAAACATTTAAGTGTAGTAGGTTCATTCTGTGTATCCCTTCCTTTGTTTGCATCATTTGATATCTTCTTCCCATTATCGCGGCATTCAAATGCCTGATGACCTTCCTTTACACATTTGAAACATTTACTTGTCCCTTTAAGACAACTCCCTCCAGGTTTCTTTCCACACTTTGAGCATAAGGGAAAGCTCATCTTCTTTTCAGTGTTCTCTTTAGATTTTCCTTTGAATTCCATTTTCCTCTTCTTATCAAACCCATATGACTGATGGGTTACTCCAATCTCTATCTCGACTTTGAGATCACATCGAACGATTTCCTCGTAGCTATTGAAGTCCCTTATGGCTAACGCCCTTCGAAGACTTGGTTTTAAGCCACTAAAGAATCGATCGATCTTACTCTCAGGTTGGATAATAATACCAGAAGCGTACCTTGCATGTCTTGTAAAATTTGCTTCATAGGTACCGACAGATTCATCATCCTTTTGGTTTAGTTCAAGAAACTGTTTCTCCATCTTTGTTTGGAGAGTACGAGGGAAGTACTTATTGAAAAATAAGTTCTTGAACTCATCCCATTCCATAGACTCAATTTCATCCCTTTGCCTCGTATTCTTAATAAGATTCCACCATTGGTCATCATCTCCTTCCAAACGATACACTGCTAGGATGACTTTATCATGTTCAGAACATTGAAGAACTGAAAATATCTTTTCAGTAGTACTAATCCATTGTTCAGCAACTAATGGATCAGTAGACCCGCTGAAAGAAGGTGGACGCTGCCTCATGAAGGATTCAACAGAATGTTGCTCCTTCCATTGCTCGTTTGGAAGTCCTGCATGATTCATAGCTTGACAATTTTGTGTGAGCATGGCTACAAGATTTTTCATTCCAGCTCCCATAACGTTTGGTTGCTCCGGGGGACAATCATTGCATTGCCCGTCGCATTCCGCATTAACATGATTCCTTCGGGTTCCAGCCATTGACTAAAACCAAGAAGAATTGTGTGAGAAACACTAATTATACTACAAAACCACATAATCAAGAATAAAATTTCACACTTAAGGTCTTATCCTAGGTTTTTCATATCCATTTCTAAAACACTAATATTGTGTTCTATGCTTAGACTTATCCTTAGGGTTCTTACTAAGGCTTTCACATCCTAGTTACCAAAGGTTGACTATACCTTTCCTCTGATACCAACTATAACGACCCATAATTTACATACATTTGTATTACTTCAGAATTGAAGCACACATATTACAATATCTAACAAAACCAAGAAAGGGCCATATAGGTATAGTGTCTTTAGAAACTGGGAAACATAAACAACTGGTTCATAAAGCGTCTACAGTATCTCCCATTTATTTCATCATATCTATAGTACCTTATGGCATATCTTACTTAATAACCTTCTTCCTGTCCTGGGGAAAGAAAACATAAAAAAGGGTGATCTCAAATTCTCTGTAAGGATAATAAAAATAAATATCAATCACATCATATACATAAGCACATAACTTTTGGAAATCTTAACCTGCAAAAGAGATCATAATTTCATAACATGGGATAAATCATGGTAGTGAAATGTAATCACAATAATCATAACTTAAAACATGAAACTTTGTGGCATACACACATAATCATAGAGAATCATTTCTTGTTAGTCAAGACTCATTGCCAAGACTATCTTAGTGGACAAAGTCCCTTTCTGAACCGAGTCACCCTCGTTTCAGTCCTGTTTCACTGAACCGGTATAACCTACCGTTCCAGCTATGTCTATCTCATGGGATATAAATTCATTACCCAATGCATTGGAGGGAGATATAGGTCCCACCCATCTCATAATGATACCATTCTTATGTGTGCCACAAAATCATAAACCATACGTCATTGCATAACCCATGTAATAAAAATGGGAATCCTAAACATCAAGACATCATAAAACAATTCATATACGATAAAGGAATTCATAAAATTAATTCCATCACAACACAATCAAATCAATGTAATAATAGGTATAGAAACAGAACCCTTTATTATCTTAGATGGAAAATAATTTTGATAGAACACTTGAACTCCATTCTTGAGGAAAATATCCTTTCTACTTCAAAAACACTTTTCCTTTCTTAACATGTCATAAAATATTAATCTAAAAGAAGTTGATTAAAATAAACTTGAAAAAATGTAAAGGAAGTATCTTGGAAATAATTTTTTAAAAATCCATTCATTCCGTATAAGTTAAAAAAACATTATCTCGTACTTTTTTCGGAAAAGTCAAAAAAGTACCTCATACGAAAAATGACAAAAGATTCCTTTCATATCCTTTACTAAAAACTCACCGAAGGGTAAAATTGGATATAAAAATTGTATGTGGAAGGAAATAATATTATATATTGGGGAAACATGTATGTGGATGATAAAATACATCCCAGTAAATACCAAAGTATAAACAATCTCGGATAAAAATGAGATTGTGATATTTCCCTTACCTTAGGTCCGAATTGCTTTGTAAGTGTCCGAACCTCCTGTATAATGATTTAAATAATGTTATTGACTTATTCCAGAATTATACTTTTTTTTATGATATCATATATGGTCATATTCTTAGCTTCTTAGTAGTAATATTTCATTGCTACTTGTTATTCGGGTGTTTATAACTTTTTTGTTCTTATGCATGTTTTGTCGAATAAATTATTATTCTTATCTTTAGGTTATAGATACTTCATTTCCAGAATGGTATTAGTGTAATATATATCATATTCATTCATTCAATTCATTTATATAATCGTTATGAAATGAAGATCATGTAGAACGAGTCGCATCACATCGTGGAGACGGTATTCCGTACGTACGCACGAGTGATGATATCATTCCTATGATCGTGGAATTGTATTGGAGTGTATTTATACTATTTCAGAATCCGTATAACTTTATAATAGTCATATATAGTCATTATATACACCATTATACCCATCCAAGTAAGGTGGTGGTGGAAAATAGATTACACCACGGCGTGGAGACGGTATTCCGTACGTACGCACGAGCGGTGATTTCTTTTTCCGTAGGATGGATAGATGGTGAAATATGGTTGTTTGGTACTTATAATAACATATCAGTATATGAGTGATACTGATTTTATTACTTCATAATGAAACAACCTAAGAAGAAGAAGTGGAAGAAGAAATAAATATGAAAGAATCGGTAACGGGCATTACCTCTTCTTTGAAGTGCTTCTTTGAGACCTCCTTTTAGGGAACTAAAATGGGTCTTTGAAAAAGACCAGAACCTCTAGGATGTCTATAGGGAAGTGGATAAGAGAAAGTGGCCAGGGTTGGCTGAGCTTTAAGGCTCAAAGTGGTGTGAGGAAGAGCGGGAGGAGGTGTCCTTTTATAAGGGAGGAGAGGGGCACCTTTGGAATAACTTAAACTATTATTTTATTATAAAGTCAAGATCGGTTTTAAATAGCTCCCAATTGATATATTTCGAAGCTAAGGTGGGGATGGGTCGAAATCCTCTCATCCAATAGAATTTAGACAAGTTTAGGTTCCTATTTTAACCTTATCATTTAGATTTAACATTAAGTTAAATAAGTTTACTTTTACCGTGTCTTCCTGTGTTCTTATACTATAAGGTTAATAAACTTACTATAAGCATCCAAACGAACCCCAAGTTGTTTATTAATAATATATATAACCGTATCTAAGTCATTTGGCCGAAACTTAGATTTTTAGGAATAAAATAACAATTACCAATATAATATTTGTTTTAAAAACTATTTTATGTCAATTTTGACACTATTTAGTAATTGATTTTTGTGAAAATCATAACAGAATTATTAGTTCGAAAAAAGTTAAGTAAATCAATACTAACATGTCATATTAACCTAGAAAATAAGTTGGATTCATAAAAAGTCTCAAATTACATTTATTTGGGTGTTTATAACATCAATTATGTCAATATTTCATTAATAAGATAATTACTGTATCATCATTGTGTCATAAATAAATTAAATTATTTAATGTCTAAAATTACAAATAAAATACCATTATGTAGGAAATCGTTTTATCTTTCTAATTAATATTTATAGTCGAATTTATCTTATGTATAACCCCATATTAAAAATTATTTACTTATTAAACATTGATTTTAACTATTTTAACCCTTCTTTAAATAAATTAATAATAAATGTCCTAATCTAATCCAAGTGGGCCTAAATGGTCATATTTTATTCCTAAGTTTGTTTTTGGTCGAATTAAACTTATACAATAGAATTAGGACATGTGTTAGGGTAATAATAATATCATCTTAACCCTTAATTACCCTATTTACTTTTAACCGTGGTAAAAAAAAGTAAAAATTTCTATTCACCAAAAATTATATTCATCTCATTGAACCACATTTTAGTCCTTGATATTAACCGTGTCTCTAGGATTTTCGAAATTCCACTCACAGAAGCGGTAAAATTAAGTTTTATGAAAAATTCAGTTTTTTTAACTACCACTTAGTGGTTTCACTATTCATCAAAAATTGAAAGTTTTCAGAAAAATACCAAAATTTCACCCTAGGCTAATTTCGTTATTCCGAATCCAAAAATGAAGTCCATTTTGAAAAAAAAAATTTATAAAATTTCAAAAAGTGTTTTTTACTATTCATAACGGCTAGTTTTAATAATATTTTAATAGCATATCGTTGTTTAGTGAAACTCGGTATTGCGTACGACGCAAGCTATCGAGGAAGGTCACGATTTCATGTAAAGCAAGCCAAGAAAGTGTTGTGTTGAAAAAGATTCCTTTGATGATTTATATAACATAAAAGTCTCGGGTGTTACATACTTCATTATTATTATAATTATATATATATATATTTAAAAAAATTATATATATATATAAAAATAATAATTATATTTTTTATTTTAAAATTTATTATAATATTATAATTATTTAAATATATATTTATTTAATTATAACTAATAAATACTTTTTTAAAACATTATATATATATTTGAATTATTAATAAATATATAATAATAATCAACATGTGTTTGTTTATTTAATTTATATGAATAATAATTATATTTTAAAATAAATGTAATAATTTTATATAAATTAATAATATGATATATTAAAAAAATTTATCAGCTCTAAAAACAGTATTTTTTCTAGATTATATGGTTTCCCCAAGATGCGTTCATTTTTTAGATAATTTATAAAGATGACAGGGTTTGTATTTCAAAGATTCATAACCTGGGCTCTTAGTGGTTGGATATTCAGGAGGCTCGTCCACCTTCACCAATTCATTCCCCACCTATTAGATGGCTCCACCCTTTGGGTGTTCACAAACTTAATACTTATGTAGAGACCCCTGGGGATGGTTTTTTGGCCTTTGTACAGTCCTCAAGGATCACGCTGGCTCTCTTATTGCAGCTCATCATTCCTCAAACATTGCATCTTATTCTCCTTATGTGGCAGAGGACGTGGTTATTTGGTAGGGTATGCAGTTCATCTTGTCTCTTGTCTGAACCTATGGTTCCATTATTGACATCTTCATATCATTCATTCCTTTGTTCTCTTCATTTTGATTTCCCTTTACATGGAGATAGGGCAATCAAGTGGTTCATTTTTTGGCTAATTTTGGGAATCATTGGGGGTCTAATTGATGGATTTTGTCTTTTACTCCAGAATTATGTACCATGCCTTTGGTTTATATCTAAAGTTTTAGGATTGACTTTTTGAAAAAAATAAAGGCCCCCTTTATCAGTGCTAAAGAATGGCCTGATAAAGGTTACACCATTATCAACGTTTCTTTAGCGCTGATAAAAGGAAGATTTATCAGCACTTTTATCCATCACTGATAAAGTCCCCCCTTTTATATGTGCTTTCTTATTAGCGCTGATAAAACTTGATGCATCCCATACCCCGATCCGTGTTAGTGAATGAGAGGATCCGCCGCGTGTTCCCGGCATCAACTTTAGCGATGGTTTAAACTACCATCAAATCAAAAAATTACCACCACTAAACGATGATTTACTAGTAGTGGATATATATCTCATTTATGATGTGTTGGAATTGACTATATGTCAACGCAACATATGATGTGAATAGTATGACTCAATGTTTGAGTTTTCTTTATAAAAGGGACATTTTAGTTTAATGATATAATTATTAACAATTAATTGAATAATTAAGAAAATCAATAACTGATGATATCATTAATATATTTAGTAACTGTTAATATAATTTATAGAGATAATTAATTAACATTTTAATTAGTAATTCATAATAAAATTATAAATAAAAATTTAAAATTTTAATTAATAATTAATTTAAAATTTTCAATATAAAAAATACAAAACAAATTAGTTTTATAACATATAACATCATTAATATATATTTTAATTAAAAATAAAAATTATAATATGTGAATTATATATCATTAAATTTTAATTATTTTTTATTTTTTATGAACTGTTACTAAGATAAACATTGTATTTATTGGGTGGACTAACCTTGGTACAAAGGTCGATAATCGGAGAAAGCCTACTAAAATAAAA
Source organism: Viscum album (assembly GCA_963277665.1). NCBI lineage: Eukaryota > Viridiplantae > Streptophyta > Magnoliopsida > Santalales > Viscaceae > Viscum > Viscum album. Next base: position 906,486,433 of record OY728153.1, read on the forward strand.
AAAAACTTACTTTTTTTAAAAAAACCACGGTAATTGTGTCGAACATTTACTCAAAATTATATATAAATCCATAAATTTTATATACAAAAGAATTATTTGAAAACAAATATAGATTTATAAACAAAAATTTATTGTTTTTTGTTATAATATGTGTTAGAATTTATTTAAAATATTAAATTAATGAAGAAAAAAATAATGAAATAATTTATATTATTAGTTTTCAGTTATTAAAATTAATAATCAAGGCAAAAAAATATATTATTAACCAAATAAATTTTTACTAATAAATACTCATTTTAGTATAACCCTTAGGTTCTTTTTATTCATTTTTAAAATAATAGTTATGCTAATGACCTATTTGCCTACCCGTTGGAGGTAATATCTACAAAAAAATATTTCCATTTTCGAATGGTTACATAAAAAATCAAAATATTGAAAATATATACACACACATATATATATATACTAAATGTTGTATAAAGGTTGATACAAGTCAATTTTATATTATTGAATTAAGAAAACATTAAATATTATATGTGAGTCAAATATTCACAAAATCAATTATACATTATTAAATTAAAATTCATCAAAATTATTAAAATATAAAACTTTGATAATTAGGTTTAAAATGTTCATTTAAAATCACCCAACATTAGGGATTTTTCCCCGTCAAATATGCATGAAATTTGGGATAATCGAATCCTAACTCATTTTATTTTTTCAAACCCAAATACATATATAACCCATTTATTTTTTAAAACACTATATTTAATTTTATTCTATTATATTTTGAAATGAAATTTTAACCACCCAAATCGGATTAATTAAAAAGGCATCTATTATTTTTAATTTAAAATATATTTATAAATCAAAAAGTAATTGATATCAAAGAAAACTAATAAATTTCATAATTTTATTAACATTTTAAAATAAATCGTTATTCAGTTAATAACAATTAATTTAGTTAGATTAGAATTTAGATTTCATTTATAAATTTAATATGAACAATACTCAAATACATAAATAAATTAAATATTTTTACTATCTTTTTAACATCCAGTTAATAAATTAATTAACATTAAATAAATAGGGTTGGGTAATTCCTTGATATTAATTGGAATTATAAATAAATGATTTGTCTATCCCGCCATTCTTGGTATTAGGAGGAATTTTTAAGGAGGTAATGGACAAAATAATGAAAGATGGTACTATATAAGGGTGGAGGTAGTGTTTTCGAACTGCAAGCCTCTGACTAGAATTTCCCTCTTCTCTGAAACCCCTCACTGCCTGATGATGAAGATGAAGATTTTAAAGAGATGGATTATTGGAACCTGGTGGAAGTCATGTTTTGGTGGAATATCATTAGAAAAGTTCAAAAATCCGGAGTAGTCGCCTAGAGTCCCACGACCCATGATGAAGCCGACAATGAGGTCCTAAATATAAGAGGTTATAAAATAATAATGTCCTGGAATATTTGATTCATTAATAAAGTCATGGAAGATCCCCACTATGATGAGAACCTTGAAATGATATAACAATATTCTTAAATAAAGTTCTACGTTTGGATGACATACTATGATAGGACACATAGTACCCAGACCGTCATGTGTGAGTACTCATAAGAAGTCGAGACTCTCTCTCATAGAGTTTGCACATGGTAATCTCCAAGATTGGAGATTATGATAACAGACCCACCAGTAGTAATTCTGCATGTCTTGGTGTCATCGGACATTGCTATCTACGAGCGTGTGTAATGGTCCTTAGACTGGAATATTTTCATTAACTCATGTCATGACTCGCGCAATTATATTTGCTGATGAAAACCATGATGATGATAGCTGGAAGGAAGTAGGGTACGTTGGGTGCATCATGAATGAGATATAGTTAATGGATAATTCGAGAAAGGATTTCTCCCTTCCATTTATGGAAGTTGATATCTCGACCCTTTGATTTAAATAGAACTGTCACGTGAAATTCCATGTCCATGGTGTAACGATGGGTTTATTTCAGGTAGTCAAAGAATGACGGATCAAGCATATAGGTTTATGACACTACCCTGAAACCTTCTTGATGAGATTTGAGATAAAGGGATTAAATTACACGGTGATCTTTAATATGAGGTGACATGTCAATGCATCGTAAAATTCTTTCTTATGGGCGCATTGACCAATTTCTAGACAATAATCTTGGACTTTAGGCAAACCCGCTTAATGCCAACGAGAAAGAGGGCTATACGGTCACAATCTAAGTGTATTCAAGTATCTGAAGTAGAAAAATATTATTCTTGTACGTGGTTTAATAATTATTCAAGGAAGCCTAAATCTTTTTAAGGTTGGAGGAAGAATAAAATGAAAACAAGTACACATCATCTATTAATGATTACATGTCGTGTAGTTTTTTTTAAAACAAGTACACACCGTGTATTAATTATTACACGCTTTTTAGTTTTCATATTGGAAAGGAAATGAAAAAAAATTACAGGCTCTGTATTAATGATTACACGTCGTGTAGTTATATGAAAAACAAGTACACACCGTCTATTAATTATTACACAACGTGTAGTATTTCTAGTCGGGATTTTGAGGATATAATATTGTTTTATTAAATGATATTTATTACAATCAGCATGGGCGCATGTCATGGAATTAATAATTCGACCGGGACGTTTTCAATAAGAGTTAATTAAATAAATAAAATGTGTAACACGTTTATTTATTTTCATAACTCTATAACCTCAAACCCTATTATAAATATCTTCACATTCACAACACTTTTCCCCAATCATTGTGAACAACAATTCTGGAGAATTCCCCCAAGGTTGAGAGAACTCCTTCCTACAAGAACGCTCTCAAGACCAACAGAGATCCTCCAACATCAGATCAAAACGATCTAAGGCAGCCAACACAAGAAAATGTTTCTCCACGCTAGCACCCGGAGAATCCTTTGGTGACGTACAGAGATACGTGGTGTATCTGTGGATCGCCACTAGAGGAAGTCTACACATGGCCTCTATGACGGAATGATGAATCACATCGGAACATGATCAAGAATATCAATGATGAAATAACACCCAAAAAGGTACTTCTTTTCAATCAATTGAATTATTTATAATCAACCTTTGACAGTCCTCGTTTGTGGTTCCGGGACCATCCTTCTTCTTTGTCTATTTCTATGATTCGATCCAGGGAGACTGGCATTTATCATCATAATGATCTTAGATTGATCATTTCTAATGAAAAAAATCCAAGTGGGCACATCCACCAATTATCATCTGCTATGACTGGAACCCTCAAAAGAAATATATAATTGGTGATGATGTATGTTGATATGACAACTAGTAGTAGACACAGACCGTACCTCGAATAGTCTCACACTCCTTGACTGCATGCAGCTAATCTCTTCCCTTGTCCTCCAACTCCCACAGCCTGGTGGGGACCACATAGGGGGTGGTTTGTAACATGTCAATGTGTACACCACCTCATGCTGCTCTCCTAGCTTTGTTTCCATGTCTAAAACCCTACAGATTTATCTGTCCCTATCATATCCTCTTCCAGAAACATTTTACATGGCCATGTCTCTGAGGCTGGCGCCGGTTTCCAACTTTCTGACTACTAACTTTCACTGGCTGCATCCGCTCATCCCAAGAATATTCAACTACAATGGTTCTCTCAAGCACCCTAACATAAGTAGGAATGCATAGAGGAATAGTGTTATCTCGGATGTCCCTAAAGACACCTCACTCAGAGGTCCAAGATATGAAGCACTGATCGTAACGTATTCATCGAGTACAAGGAATGATTGGTACACCTCGTTGAATACTCAGCTACTGACATGTCATCCTGTCAAATCTAAAGAAGCTCTAGAGATCTCTTAGCCACCTCCTCAAGCCAGTCCTCAGCCTCCTGTGAGTGGAGCTCGCCTCGGAACCTGATGGGTATCTGATGCTGAATCACACGTAAGGAACTAAGCCTATATGTGTCCTCTACCGGTACCACTAGTTGTAACTGCTGACCAATAGGAAGTGATATAGATGAAACACTACCCGAATGTACTATCTCAGGTAGTGGTCCACTTACCGAAGCCTCACCCATATGTGGACCATCATCATGGTCACTCACTGAAAAATTATAGTAGCTAAGATCACCATCTTCTCTACCAGTATCTCAACTAGGCGAAGACTCTAGCAACCAATGCCATCCATCCCTCAACTGCGTGAGAATATGTCTCTCCTCGAAACCTCGGAGGCCTGTGGTGTTGGAACTCATGAAATATGCTCAGTCGGCATGCACTATCCACCAGTGTAGCTGGTGGATATAGCTGCCCAATGAGTTGTGGTACTGCTGGTACACCACCTGATGGTGCCAACATAGTAAGACAACCCTACATTGAATCCTCGTCGCTCGGTGGGCCGTCATCGTGTACTCTCTCGGGAATCCTAGTTGGCAGTCTATGCAGCGACCTCCTAATAAAGAACAGGTACCTGATTTCCATTTAGTTATGCCTGGTGAGCTGACTAATTAAAACACAAGAAATCATTTCAAACTACACACACAATTAGATTTTTCGTTCACTGAGTCAGAAATCATAATTCACGGTCGTAGTGTATGGATACATCAGTCGCCGCACCAACATTGGATTCACAAAACTGATAACAACACTCAATATACTTAATATTGTTGCAATTAAAACGATTAGTGTATTATGTTCTATGGTATAACTGACTCCTCTGATACAAATTTGTCATGACCCGTCCCCCAGGGCCCGTGCCTTGACTACTCCAAGCCCGCCTTCCATAGGTCAGGGGCTGGCGACTAGCACCGAAGATGTATTTCCATAAAACCGGGAAGGCATTTCTTTTATGACCTATACACACACAACCATGCACACAACTGGATACGAACACAAGGTAAACTGAATAGTAAATAGAGTGAATATAGTAAATAAAAGGGGCCATAATACAAGCCCAACTAGAAAGTACAAGAAACTAGAAGGAACAAGTAAACTAGACAACTCATATGAACACCATCCAAGGATCCTACCTGAAGGGTAGGTACATCTATCGAATAGTCGTCTCTGTGGTACACCTCATCTAGGGTCCACCTCTGAGATACCTCCAGTCCTAGTACCATCATCCTCAGTCAGCATTGTCTGTCGTATGCAACCAACACAACAAGGTGAGGGCATAGCCCATGCAAGGGTGAGTATAATGATACTCAGTGGGGACATAGAGACCCTCAAAGTCTCACAAAATCCACAAAGGATAAAATAAAAATCATGAAATATACTAACAACCCTACTTAGGTATATGCCCATACATATACATAAGTTATCAAGTATACCCATCTCAAGCACGAGGAAACACATATTCCAACTCAATATCGAAAGGCTCAACTGTTCCACAAAGGATGAAATACAACAATGGTAAGTTCCACACAAGTACACCACAAAGAATAATACCACCAAGGGATCCCCATAAAGGAAAAATACCACAACGTATAGACGCAGATCACACCAGGTATATCATAGGTACAATAGTAGAGATGATTAGATGTAACTATTGAATCATTTTACTCTGTTAAGAGGCAGATCCACGAAGGATCCTAAATCATCATTAGACCCACAGAGGATCGTAGTACATCGTCAGACCCACCCAGGATCCTAGTACCTCTCCAGACCCACACATGAGTCTAGTACATCATCAGACCCACACATGATCCTAGCATATCATCAGACCCACACATGATCCTAGTACATCATCAGTACGTCGTCATACCAACATAGGATCCCAGTACATCGTCAGTACGTTGTTCGACCTGCACAGGATCCTAGTACATCATGTGTGCATCATCAGACCCACACAGGACACTAGTACATTTTTAGTACATTTTCATACCCACACATGATCCTAGTACATCATCAGTACATCGTCAGAACCACACATGATCCTAGTGAAGGTTCCGGGCGCAGCGGAAGCGCCTGGGTGGATGTGCCCACTTGGCTTTTTGTTATTAGAAATGTTCAATCTGGGATCAATACGATGATAAACACCATTATCCATGGATCGAATCACTGAAAAAGACAAAGAAGATGGTTTGTCCTGAAAAGACAAATAAGGATCGTTACACGTAGATTATAATTACTTTAATTAAATATAAAGAAATACCTTTTTGGCGTTCTTTCTTCGTTGATGGTCGTGATCATGTTGTCGATGTGATCTGTCGTTGCGTTGTAGAAGCCAAATGTAGACTCCCTCTAGCGGTGATCCACACGTGTACATCGTATCTCTAGACGTCGCCAAAGGAATCTCTAGGTGCTAGCATTGAGAAGCCTTTTCTTGCGTTGTCTGACATAGATTGTCTTGATATGATGGAAGAGGATCTTTCTCAGTCTTGAGATCATTCTTGGAGGAAGGGGTTCTTTCGACCTTGAATGAATTCTCCAGAGATGTTGTGCACAAAAATTCTCTTGTGTGGGAAAAGAGTTGGGGTTGTGAGGATATTTATTATCGAGTTTGATGTTGTAGAGTTATGACAACAAATATACGCATTACAAATTTCACTTATTTCATTAACTCTTATTGAAAACCCCCATGTCAAATAATTAATTCCTTGATATGCGCTCATGCTGATTATAATAAATATCATTTAATAAAACGATATTATATCCACAAAATCCCGACTGGAAAAACTACACGGAGTGTAATAATAAATACACGGTGTGTACTTGTCTTTCATCGAAAACTACACGGCGTGTACATTAAATGTACACGGCCTATATACCTTGTTTTCATTTATTCATTTCTTTTCCAAAATAAAACTACACGGCATGTACATTTAATAATACATGGCGTGTACTTGTTTTATTTTATTTTTCCTCTATCATTTAAAACAACATAGGATTCCTTGAATAATTATTAAACCACGTACGGGAATAATCTTTATTTAACATGAGAGACTTGGATAAACATAGTGTGTGACCCTCTAGGCCTATTTCTTGTTGGCATTAGGCAGGATTACCTAAAGTCCAAGATTACTGTCTAGCAACGGGTCAAGGCACCCAAGAGAAAGAAGTTGACGTCCTGTTGACCTATCACCTCATTCGAACGCTTACTATGTAATTTAATCCCTTTGTCTAAATATCTCATCAAGAAAGATTCATGGTAGTGTCATAAACCTATATGCTTGATCCTTCGTTCTTTGACTACCTGAAATAAACTCGTCGTTCACACCATGGCAATGGAATTTAATGCGACAGTTCTATTTCAATCAATGTGCCGAGATATCAACATCCATAAATGGAAGGGACAAATCCTTCCTCGACGTATCCATTAACAAAATTCACTCGTGATGCACCCAACGTACCCTACATCCCGCCAACTGTCTGTGTGACAATTTTCGTCAGTAAATCTATGTGTGCGAGTCATGATATGAGTTAATGATAATCTTCCAGTCTAGGGACCATTACACACGCTCATAGATAGCAATATCCTATGACACCAAGACATGCAGAATTACTACTGGAGGGTCTATTCTCATAATCTCCCATCTTGGAGATTACCAAGTGCAAACTCCATGAGAGAGAGTCTCGTCTTCTTATGAGTACTCACACATGACGGTATTTATACTATGTGTCCTATAATAGTATGTCATCCAACCGCAGAATTTTTTTTGAATATTGTTATTGCATTTCAAGGTTATCATCATAGCGGGGATCTGCTATGACCTTATTAATGCAAAGAATATTCCAGGACATTATTATATTATAGTCATGACAGACAATGAACAATATATAATAATTTAACATTCATGTAATAAAAGTACAAAACAGGTGGTTCTGAGGACACCAAACCTTACCAAATCCCACTTGGACTAGAGCCAACTGCCTATGACCTTTAGTCCGCTAGAACTCACATGATTATCATGTTTCTTCTGAGTCAAGGCTTTAGTCAATGGGTCCGCCTCGTTGCCTTCCGTGGAAATACAGCTCACTGCAACTTTACCTCTCTGAGAAAAATCCCTCAAGAGATGATAATTTTGAAGTATGTGCTTTGTCCGCTGATGTGACTTTGGCTCTTTTACATGTTCCGCTACTCCAGAATTATCACAATAGAGTGTGATAAGATCTTTACTACTCGGTACAACATCCAGCTCTTGGATGAAGCATCGCATCCATACTGCTTCTTTAGCTACCTTAGAAGCTGCGATATACTCAGACTCCATTGTAGAATCTGCCACCACACTTTGTTTTGAGCTCTTACAGCTCACTGCACCTCCATTCAAACTGAAGATTTATCAAGCCTGTGACTTCAAGTCATCTTGATCAGTCTATAAACTAGCATCTACATGTCCTCTGATGACTAGTTCAATATCTCCCCCATAAACAAGGAACATATCCTTAGTACGCCTCAGATACTTAAGGATAGTCTTGACTACCATCCAATGGAGGTCTCCGGGATCAGCTTGATATCTTCCTACCTCACTTAATGCGTAAGACACATCTAGCTTCGTACAGAGCATAGCATACATGACTGACCCAATCGCTGATGTGTAAGGTATCCTTGCCATTCTATTTCATTCCTCATGTGTCTGAGGACACATTTTCTTGGAAAGATGAATGCCATGTGACACTAGAAACAATCCCCTCTTGGATTGTTCCATACTGAATCTCTTCCATATCTTGTCAATGTATGTTCTTTGTCTCAGGCCCAGCATTCTCTTGGATTATCATGATGGATCTTGATCCCAAGAATATATGATGCCTCGCCCAAGTCCTTCATGGAGAAGTATTTATACAACAATGCCTTAACATACTGTAAGACAGGTACTTCGTTTCCAATTAGTAATATGTAATCAACATATACTATTAGGAAAATGACTGCACTCCCACTAAACCTCTTATAGACACAAGGCACAAATTCATTCTTAACAAATCCAAATTCCATTACAGGTTCATCAAAATGAATGTTCCATTATCTTTATTCTTGCTTTAATCCATAAATGGATTTCTACAACTCGCATACTTTGTTGGTATCCATTGGAGTCATAAACCCTTTAGGTTGTGTCATGTAGACATCTTTCCTGGAGGTTCCCATTAAGGAATTCTTTTTTGACATCCATTTGCCAAATTTCATAGTCATGGAAAGCAGAAATGGCCAATAGGATTCTGATTGATTTCAGCATCGCAACCGTTGAAAAAGATTCATCATAGTCCATTCCTTGACGCTGTTTAAAACCGTTTGCAATATGTCTTGCCATGTAGGTGTTGACTTTCCCTTCCATGTCCAGTTTCTTCTTGAATACCCATTTATTACCAATAGGCTTTACATCAAATGGAGGATCTACCAAAATCCAGACTTGGTTTTGGTACATAGAATCCATTTCAAAATTCATGGATTCTTTCTACTTGGAAACGCCTATGCCTTCAACTTCTTTCTTGTAGGTAATAGGATCATCATTGTCAACCAATAATGAGTCACCATCCTCAGTGACAAGAAAACCATATTGTTCTAGTTCTCTCACCTCTCTCGTGCTCCTACGCAGTTCTTGTGTCTCTAGAACAGATTGTTCTTCCACGGGGCTTTTTGGAATCCGTTCTTATACCAACTCATGTATATCTTGAGCCTCAACTTCATTTAAGTCTATCTCTCTCCCACTATCACTTTTGGAGATGTTCTCCCTCTCAAGGAATATGGCGTGTCTTTCCACTGTAACCTTTTTATCTGAGGGGTTGTATAGGTAATATCCCCTTGTTTCCTTGGGATATCCTATGGAGATACACTTTGTGCCGCAAGGTGCAATTTTGTTACCTGAAGAGGCCTTAACAAATGCTTCGCAACCCCACACGTGTAAATTCGATAACATGGCTTTGCGTCCACTCCATAACTCATATGGAATACAATTTATCAATTTAGTAGTTACTTGGTTTAGTATGTGCACTGATGTTTGTAATGCATATCCCCAAAAGGATAATGGACGACTTGCATGACTCATCATTGATCTCACCATGTCCAACATGGTGCGGTTCCTCCTTTCACTTACACTATTCCACTACGATGTGTAAGGAGGAGTGAGTTGAGATAGAATCCCAAACTCCTGTAAGAAATCAATGAAGTCCTGACAAAGATATTCTCCTCCTCTGTTTGAGTGGACTTTCTTAATATTCATACCAAGCTAGTTCTCAAATTCATTCTTGTATTCTTTGAACCGATCAAATGAATCTAACTTATACCTCATTAAATAGATATATCGATATCTACTAAAATCATCAGTAAATGTTATGAATTACGAGAACCCAACCCTTCAACTGGAAATGGTACACACACATCTATGTGAACTAATTCTAGAATCTCTTTAGCTCCTTCACCATTCCCACTAAATGGGCCTTTGGACATTTTTCCTTGCAGACACGCATGACATACACCAAGTGGTTTTAGTTCGAATGAATCTAAATACCCATATTGATGTAATTTTGACAAACGTTTCTCATTGACATGACCTAGCCGATCATGCCAAAGTTGGGATTGGTATGAATCATGTGAATTAACTTTGTTATCGATTGCCATTACTTGGTTTGTGTAGTCTAACACATAAAGGCCATTATATAAATGTGACCTATCAAAACAAATGTTATCTTTATAAAAATAGCAACATCCACTTCCAAATTTGAAGATGAATCCATCTGTATCAGATTTGGATACTGAAATAATGTTTTTGGTTATAGAGGGTACATAATAACATCCTTTCAAAACCAAGACCATCCCCGCATGCAATGTGAGGTGGTAGTCCCCGACAACTACAGCAGCATGTCTGGCTCCGTTGGCTGCTCGTAGATCTACCTCCCCTAGATCAATCTTCCTGAATCTACTTGGTTCCTCTATTTGGATACAGATGTGAGTGCCACAAGAAGTATCTAATAACCAATTAGTAGAAACCGATAGATTGCATTCGATAACAAACGCACCTGAAGCTTCCCCTTGCTTCCTTGGATGGGTGCAGTTTTTCTTCCAGTGGCCCTTCTTGCCACATGAAAAACAAACAACATCTTGTTCTTCCCCCCCCCCTTGATCTTATTTTTCTTGGAAGGCCTTGAAGAAGCTTTGGGATTAATGCTCTTCGCCTTCCCTTTCCTTTTATTCACCATGAGGATGGAAGGCTTTTCACGCTTCATGTCAGTGTCCACTTGGTGCATGAAGATGAGAAGATCAGACATATACATCTCAATGTAGTTCATATTGAAGTTCACAACAAAGTTTGAGAAGCTCTGGGGGAGTGTTGTAAGAATGAGGTCGGTACCTAGTTCTTCGGGGATTTTAAACCCTAGAACCTCTAAGCGCTCAATGTAGCTGATGATCTTGACTACATGAGGCCCAGCTGGGTCACCCTCTCCAAGCTTGCTCTGAAATAGAGCCTTGGATATCTCAAAAATTTACTGTCTTGCTCTCTCCTAGTATAGACCACGGAGGTGCTCAAACATGCTATAGGCATCCATGTCTTCATGAGACTTCATGAGATCACTAGACATCGATGATAGCCTCAATCATTGAACATCGAGAGCATCTTTCAAATGTTGATCATAGACCAGGAAATCGTCATCACTCACCCCTGGGGCATGAGAATTCGGAAGTGAGGATTCCATCACGTAAAACTTTCGCTCATGGCGTAGGATAACCAGAAGGCCCCTAAATCATTCCTAAAAGGTACTGTCGGTGAGGATATTGTCCTTATCTAGTATTGATCATACAGAAAATGTGGTTGATGAGTTTGTCATCTTGATTCTACAATGTGAAAGATCATATTTATTAGTACTTTCTTGATTACAATTTATGAGAAATAATGAATGAATTAATTAATTCACCCACTGTTTTATCAAGTCCCAATGCCCCTCACCATTGAACTCGGAATGTCCAGTTTCTTTGACATTCTAGAGACAAGGATCCATATTTCCCTTCGCATAACCCCAAAAAGGGTTGGTCAAGCTATTTGAAGGTATTTAGGTTGGCAGGTCTTTACCAACTGTGAGCTTACAGTTCCTTGATCTGTTGAGTGGACTCCCCAATCCTGAAATCCTGACTTGGATTTCCTCAACACTTGCCTCCAATATTACAAAAAGTCTAGGAAGGGCTACTTCTCTTGATGTAATATGGTTAAGTCAACCTGAATCTTTTCATAAGGGCTTCCTTTATAAAAGTATGTTTCCGAACAAGGGTTGGTCAAACACATAGTTTTATTGAGTCTTTACATTAATCAGGTAATGGAAGGCTTGGTCTAACATAATATGGTATTGAGGTATTTTATTCCTTTATGCATAGTTTCGCATTATCACATGCTTGTTAATATTAAGTGATTCTTACTTATGTTATTAACCATGTTCTGATAATGTTTATGCATAGTCCGGTTTTTATTTTATTCCATCTTTTCATGCTTGTTCATTTTATTAATTATGTGATCGTGACAACACATGCATTATAAATAAACAATGCAATCAAACAGAAATAAAATAAGATGCCATGATCATGAGCTTATATTGGTTATCTTATCTAGCGGTTTTGATAAGCTAACCCTGACCTAGGGAAAACACCTTGAACCTGTTGGTTCGTGTTTTGTAGCTCCCACCTGTTCACTTTTGTATCTTCTTGCGTCAGTTTTGGCTCGGCTTTGTGATTTTAACCATCTCCTTTGGCTTGGGAGATCCTCCATTACATGGGTTTACATTAAAGAAACCATGGGCACACAAGCCCTACATTTTATTAGAAGAAGTCTCGCAGGCCAAAATATTTATATTAAATATATTTAAATGAAACCATACACATACAAAGGGTCTTTATTCTATCTCATGATCATCCATAGTATGCAATGAAATTTAAAAATAGTTAGAATTCAAATTTTTTAATCTTTCTTTTAATTAATATTAGATGCGCTCGAATTAAATTAATTATGATCTTATAATTAATAAATTCTTTATCTTAAATTCCTTTTTGAATTTCCTTGAGATTCTTCTCATCCATATTCCTTCTACGGGTCTTTGTACATTTGAGGAAACCTGGTTAAATTCCATTTCTAGAAAGTACACGGCGTGTAGTTTATAATTACACAATGTGTATTTTTCTTTTCACCCTTTATCCAAAGTACACACTGGGGATTTGGCATGTTTTCTCTACTTTGGAATTTTTGGAGTACACGGCCAATAGATGAATCATACATGGCGTGTACATCCTTGTAACACGGTAACAGGCCTGGGGATCCGGTGTACGCGGTACCCGGCTTATATTTGTACACGGTTTCACCTGGGTCGGAACTGACTACACGGCGTGTTGCTCCAACATACATGCCGTGTATTCCAGTTTCCACGTGCCATTCAGTTATGGTCCACACGGCGTGATTAAAACTTAGGCATAATCAATTCACACGGCATGGTTTGGTAGACCAGTGCCGGTTCGTTGAACCTAAGTACACGGCGTGTAGTTTTAAGTACACACCGTGTAATCCCATGTTGTACAGACAGAAAGAGCGGCTCCTCCGGATGAGTTCCTTGTTTTTATTTTAATCAAAATTAAAATTAAAAGGTAGTTTCTGTGATATGAATCATGAAATGAAGGAGGAAGAATAGATCTCATTTATTCAGATTAATAGAATGATATATTTCGAATTGAATCAAATATAAATGCGTAAATTATCAACAAAAATTAATTAACTATAATCAACGTTACAACCTCGCTCTTATACCATTTCAAGGATGCGAGCGCAGCAGAAGCACATGGGTGGATGTCCCCACTTGGATTTTTGTCATTAGCAATGATCAATCCGGGATCAATATGACAATAAACGCCGGTCTCCACAGATCGAATCACAGAATAAGACAAAGAATAATGTTTTTCCCAGAACCACAAACAAGGATCGTTACAGGTTGATTATAATTAATTTAATTAATTATAAAGAAATACATTTTTGGTGTTCTTTCTTCGTTGATGTTCTTGATCACGTTGTCGATGTGATCCGTCGTTGCGTCGCAGAAGGCATGTGTAGACTCCCTCTAGAGGTGATCCACACGTGTACCTCATATCTCTGGATGTCGCCAAAGGATTCTTAGGGTGCTAGCGTGGATAAGCCTTTGCTTGTGTTGTCCGACTTAGATTGTCTTGATCCGATGGAAGAGGATCTCTCTTGGTCTTGAGTGCGTTCTTGGAGGAAGAGGTTCTTTCGGCCTTGAAATAATTCTCTAGAGATGTTATGAACAACAATTCTCTAGTGTGGGAAAAGAGTAGGGGTTGTGAGGATATTTATAATCGAGTTTGAGGTTGTAGAGTTATGAAAATAGATATACGCATTACACGTTTCATTTATTTCATTAACTCTTATTGAAAACCCCCATGTCGAATAATTAATTCCTTAACATGCACTCACGCTGATTATAATAAATATCATTTAATAAAACGATATTATATCCCCAAAATCCTGATTGGAAAAACTACACGGCGTGTAATAATAAATACAGGGTGTGTACTTGTTTTTCCTTGAAAAATTCATGGTGTGTACATTAAATGTACACGGCGTGTATATCTTGTTTTCATTTATTCATTTCCTTTCCAAAATAAAACTACACGGCGTGTACATTTAATAATACCCGGTGTGTACTTGTTTTCATTTATTTTTCCTCCATCATTTAAAAAAACTTAGGCTTCCTAGAATAATTATTAAACCACGTACGGAAATAATCTTTATTTAACTTGAGATACATGGATACACTTAGTGTGTGACCCTCTAGGCCTCTTTCATGTTGGCATTAGGAGGGCTGGCCTAATGTCCAAGATTACTGTCTAGAAATAGGTCAAGGCACCCAAGAGAAAAATGTTGACGCCGCATTGACGTATCACCTCATACGAACGTTTACGGTGTAATTTAATCCCTTTGTCTCAAAATCTCATCAAGAAGGTTTCATGGCAGTGTCATAAACCTATATTCTTGATCCGTTGTTCCTTGACTACCTGAAATAAACTCGTCGTTCACTCCATGGCCAATGAATATAATGCGACAGTTCTATTTAAATCAAAGGGTCGAGATATCAACATCCATAAGTGGAAGGGAGAAATCCTTCCTCGACTTATCCATTAACAAAATGTCACTCGTG
Source organism: Viscum album (assembly GCA_963277665.1). Classification (NCBI taxonomy): domain Eukaryota; kingdom Viridiplantae; phylum Streptophyta; class Magnoliopsida; order Santalales; family Viscaceae; genus Viscum; species Viscum album. The sequence continues at coordinate 906,501,556 of OY728153.1, forward strand.
ACGCACCCAATGTACCCTACTTTCCGCCATCTATTTGCATGACGGTTTTCATCAGTAAATATAATTGCACAAGTCATGACAGGAGTTAATGATAATCTTCCAGTCTAAGGACCATTACATACACACATAGATAGCAACATCCGATGACACCAAGACATGTATAATTACTACTGGCGGGTCTGTTCTCATAATCTCCCATTTTGGAGATTACCAAGTGCGAACTCCATGAGAGAGAGTCTCGTCTTCTTATGAGTACTCGCACATGACGTTCTGTATACTATGTGTCCTATCATAGTATGTCATCCAACCGTAGAACATTATTTAAGAATATTGTTATAGCATTTAAAGGTTCTCATCATAACGGGGATCTGCTATGACCTTATTAATGAAAAAATAATTCAGGACATTATTATAGTATAGTCATGCATAACAATGAAAAATATATAATAAGTGAACATTCATGTAATCAAAGTACAAAAAAGTTGATTCTGAGGACACAAACCCTTACACCTAGTATATCGTCAGTAGGTCGTCAGACCCACACAGGATCCTAGTATATCATCACAGTACGTCGTTAGACACACCCAAGATCCTATTACATCGTCACAGCCAGCTAAAGGTTTCTTACACTAAGCTCGCTTGTCTCCGAGAGGGTCTACTCCTAAAGCCACTGGTTGAATCTACAACTTCCATAGAGTCCCTCTAATAATTATCCGAAAGTACCACCATGTAAAAGGGGTCTCAACACAACAGACGGTATGTCAATCGAATGTCCGGTCTATATGTTATTGGAATTTTAGTCCCAATGGCCTGGTTGGATTCGTGCTCAATCCAACCCGGAGGTACCCCATCTTTATCCAAACTCAAGTAGGGTATACCAAAAAGACCATCTCTATCCAAGGTTTCTAGTTCCATAGGCAGTTCTTCATTTTGACACCGTATGAGGGAGATATGTCAAATACAATATCCCCCAATAATAATATTGTTGTTATTGGGTGTTTTGTGAACCTGAGCCACGAACTAGAATTTAATATTCAACATTAGACTTAAATCAACCGTCTTAATGGTAGGATCACATCGCCACAAACTGTAAGTCAATAGGACGTCACACACAAGAGTTATGGAGGGTTGAAGATTTAATAATAATTTAGTATTATTATTATTTGTGCGTTTTGGATACCTGATCCAAAAACCCAAAAAATACATCCAATACTGGACTCATAATTTTCGTCTCGAAGACAGGGTCGCACTGCCATTGAAGATTTGTGAAACCGAGGTCTCACAGATAAGTTACAGATGAATTAGGGGTTTAACAACAATAAATAATAATAAAATTTTTATATTATTAATATTTCATTTCATTGAATGTTTCTTTCTCCAATATCATTTGAGATTAACGCACAAGAGGTGTATCCCATTTGATTCACGAGGGTCCAGATAGCACCTCTATCTATTTTTTATATTCATTAATCTTTTAATTTTATTTCCTATCTATTCCTCACTCTCTCCAATCTAATTTTCTTCTTCCAAAATTTTACACCCCTATACACAAACTAGGAATCTGATGTGCCTCCGCCTCGCCCACGACCTATATCCTCCCTACTGCCTACTTGTGATGTTGCTTAATCTGCCTCGTCGTCGGCCAAAGACACTGGGCCTAGCTTGCTACGCGTGCACCGCCATCACTATCCAATCTAGACTGCCCTACTCCGCCACGTCGCTCCTTCTATTGGATGTCGCATCTTCTTTCTATCCTTGAAAAATAAAATGATCGCATATTCTCTATCCTCGGGACAAGGGCTCCACCTCCATATGTTGCACTCAACGGAATATTGCATTTCCTGCGCCAATAAATATTCGGTCGCCTCCTTCCGCAACACATTGTGGCCTTGTTCCAAGCCTGAAAAATTAAACGATCGCATATTTGTGATCCTTGCATCGAGGGATTCACATCCATATATTGTTCATATCAAAACTCTATGTTTCCAGCACTAATTATTATTATGCGTTGAAGAATGCACGAAAAATGTGCAAAGAATAAATAGAAAGAGGAGCATGGTTTATGAGCTGAACGTTGACCATGGTCGTTTGGCCATCATCATCGTGAATTTTGGATATGAAGAATCAAAAAAACGAAATCAATCATATATAAAAACCCCTACATCAATTTTCCGTTGGAGGTGGAATGAGGAAGAAGGCGAAGTTGATGAGATGGTGACGGCGATGTTCGTTGCTCCCACAAGATGTTTTCGATCCGGGATCAAGCGTCATCCTCGTTCTATGATTCTGGAGGATGATCTTCATTTTAGTGGATGTTGTTCATTGAAGAATCTGCTTCCAAGTTCTCGAGAGCTCTCCCTTTTGCTAACAATTCTCCAACCAAATGGTGAAGTTCCAAATAAGTTTAATAAATAAACCAATTATGTTGGTACATCAATGTGAGGAAAACCAAGAGTTATCTCCCACTAAAGGGAGAGTTCAAGGGTCGGGTGGTCCCCAACTTTGAATTTAAATTGGGGGTTTTTAGTTTGGGTGGTCCCCACCACTAAACATCAAATGGGAGGTTTTAAAAATAAAAAAAGATGTTCTTTATTTTATTTCTATTCTTTTAACTCTCTAACAAAATTCAAGAAAACTAACTTTCACCCTCGACCAACTGTGGTCAAGGTGATGGTTTCCTTAAGAGAATATCAGCATTGTGAGTTCAAAGGTGCCCTCAGATTTCAATTCTGAGCACAGATTCAAAAGTTATATAACACCGATCATGCGTTTTCAGAACGTACATGAAAAAATGTTCGGAAAAATTATAACAGTCACCCTTGACCAGCATAGGTCGAGGTTTGGCTCTGCCTAATTGAAACACACCACAATGAACCCAACAATACTCTCATATTTTAAATCTGTGTTACTGTTTAAAATATATGGATTTTACAATAAAATAATTGTTACTTATTATTTTATTTACGGCCAAAAAGTAACGTTCACTGGTGGCCAGCGCCGGCCAAAGTTAGTATCTGCTTTAATAAAGAATGCCCTTATGAGTACAACGATGGTCTCAGATTTTCAATCTATGCTACCATTGGTGAGTTATAAGAATTTGAAAAATAAAATAATTAATTTAATTATTTTATTTACGGTTATTCCATTTTGGGTTTTCTCATAGGAGGCCCGCACTGACTAAACTGAAGTCACACCTAGAGTAAACCTGCCATCCTGAATGCAACGGTGCCCTCAGATTTTTGATATGAGTTACCGTTTAATATTTATTCCACTTTTTCAGGAAAACAACTTACACACGCTAATTAAAACACAACCAAACATCAATGGATTATTCCAGGCACTCCATGCCCCGGAATCGCGCGCCATTAGATTTCGAGGACTTGAAATAAATCCAATAAATTTAAAAAAATACGGAATTTCTGGGACAATACAAGATAAGTTATGGATGGTGATCTCATACACACTAAATTTGGTGCTAAATGATGACGTCACTTCAGTACCATAGTAACTGATCAGTGTTGATTGTACACCAATTTAATTCACCATGTCTTTCTAAATACCACATTTCAACCATCCACGACTAAGTTGTCTCATCCAAACATGCACGCATGAGGAATTTTACCCACCATCAGTCTTAGCCTAACTCCCACACATATGAGGAATATTTGAATAATATATCTCCTATAATTACAAAAAAATATAAATAAAATGATATAAAATAAATTATAATAATTTAAAAATCTTAAAAAACATTAACTACAATTGGTTACTGTCTCTCACCAACAATCTACCCAATACTATTATTAGTGTATATCCTCTTGTACACATCAAACTATGTAATATATGGATCAACCATAAACAATATGAATGTTTCATATAACTATCACATTAAATAATATTATTTACAAACTCTTGATGATGTATTATAAAAGTAAGACTCTCACCTCTTTGTGTGTCATCCTGCCATCCCCAATTCTATTAACAAAAAGATGGTAGCTTCTTGAAAGTATATTCTATCAAGTAAGTGAAAAATTCAAAGTAAGTTTGTGTGGGGACACTACCATAGAAACAATTTTTCATAGAACCACACTTTAGGAGTACTAAATAACTATGATAATTGGGGTAAATTTATCATTGCTAAAAATAAGCACTAATAAAAGGTACATTTAATAGTGCTAAAAAAGATTTTTAAAAGGTATCCTTTTATCAGGACTTTTTTAGTAGCTCTGATAAAGGTGTGGTATTTATTAGTGAATTTTTACTAGCGCTGATAAAGGGTATATTTTAAAAAAAAGTTCAAAATAAGCTATAAATATATAAATATATTTATATTGATATAAATATAATATATATTTTCTAAATATGTTTCAGATAAGTATAGATAGACAACTACACCTAATATATAATATGTTTAGTGAATATAGATTATAAAATATCTAAAAATATATTATTAATCAATAATTTTCTAATTATTATCAATTAATAATCATTTAATAATATTTGTAGAAAAAAAATCAAAAAATTATTAAAAGATCTACAATTAGATAAAAATGTAACTCAAACATCAAACGACAATAACTTTTGATCACGACATACATTTGAGCTCTACTACATATCAAATTGAAGTCTACGATGAGATCTACAAATTGGTAAAATATGAGATCCCATTGTCACATTGTTTGAGGAAAAATATAGTCCCAAAAGTCCTCTAAAACTATGTTTTATGTCGCGATACCCAAATTTTTTTACATTCGATGGAATTTCAGCCTCATTTTTAGAGGTTCTATATTCCCTTTTTCAGTGGGGACTGAATTTATTCCTAGGGATTACATTCATATTGAAATCATGGCTTTAAAATATCATTATTTTCATAATTTATTGTTATTTATAACCAAATATATAACAATATATACATATTTTTTATATATTGACACATAAATATTTAATTTTATAAATAAATAATTAAACATATTTACATATAAAAAATATTTCCCAATATATATGATTTATCTAAATATAAAAAATATCCATTTTATTCAAAACCCAAATATATGAATATTTATATACTTATATAATGTGTCTGCATATTTAATATAGATATTAGTGTTTGTATGTATTAACAAACTCATTTATATATTCTATATATTTTATAACATATGGATATACATATTAATATATAATATATGTGAATATATAAAAATATGTATAATTATACTTACAGATACACAAATAATAATATATATATATGTGTGTGTGTGTGTGTATGTTGTATATATGTATGTATGTATGTATTTATTTATTTATACACACACACACACATACATATCTTATAAATGTATTTAAAAATAATAGTATAAATATATATTAATATAATAATAAATATATGGATAAAAAATATGACAAAAAATATATTTAAAGAAGTATATATAAATAAAAATATATAAATATAACTAACTATATATATACACACATTAATAAATAAATAAATAAATACATATATATATACATATTAATATAAATCAATATTAATATACGAATAAATAAATATAAATATATATATATATATATCATTAAAGGGAGAACCAAATAAGATGGACAAGTGGTAATCATTTTTACCCATATGACCTTTCATAGCATGTAAAATGGCCTTCAACAATGCTAAAAAGCACTGTTAATAATAGCGATGATAAGGGGGCCTTTATTAGGACTTTTTTTTCATTGATAAAGGCCTAGCCAACTATAGTGTGATTTTTATATAACAACACACCTAGAAGAAAACCTGCAATTTAAAAAGTACACCAAAAAGAAAACCTGATATATATATTTAATTGACATCATCAAAAATGAAATTTCCACCCATGGTATATAGAAAAAAGAATTATTTACATTTAAAACAAATTTTTTAATATAATTACATTTAAAACTATCCAAATAACATTCAAAAACATTAATATTTCATCTTTTGAAACCCATGATCCCCTCTCAAAAATTTCCTCCCATGTATAAGTTTCCAAACAGATCATCTCAACCTGAGCAAAAACTTCCACCAATATAAGAAAAAAATATTGTGTTAGTAATACTATAAAGACTTAAATTAAACATTAATATGAAATAAAACATTAATAAAATATCATTTTTTAATAAAAATGAGATATTTGGAGTTATACCAGTCATAATGTGAGTCTTATTGAATTGGGATTGATTCCTACCCATTAAAAATGAGTTATGGATCACTGTCCTAAAATGTTAAAACAATCCAAATGAATTTGCTCAGTTTTGGATATGTCACTTCTTCCATTACTAAAATTAATGTCAATTTTAAATAATTACACATTTAGAGTTAAATCGGACACACTTTGCATCGTACTAAAGAGAGGTTGATTCCTCCATGTCACAAATCACTGATGGATTTCATTTATAAAGTATCAAAACAATATGAATGCATTTTCTCAGTTTCCAGTATTTCTGTTGTGTTTTTTTAATAAAATATCATTTCAAACTTGAAACAAAAATTTTGAGACATACAAATCATATTTTTCATTGGTTTTATGTGAGACTGATTCATAAATATCACAAATGTCTTATTAATAATTTACCTAAATTATAAAGATAGTCAGAGTGTGTTTTCTTTTCTTATATTGAGGTGTGAATGATCCTTGCAATTCAAAAACAATCTGAATGTATTTGGTCAGTTTTTAGTTTGCCCCATGTTGTTTTTATTTAAATTAATGTCAATTTTAAATAAAAATAGACACTTTTAGTTATACTGGCCACACCATGAATTTTATTGAGTTTTTTATGATCCCTATATGTAAATAAATACTAATAAATCATTTTCTTAAAATATAAAAACAATCCGAATGCGTTTTCTTGGTTTTCAGTATGTCACATGTTGTTTTTACTGAAATTATTGTCATATTTAAATAAAAAGAGACACCTTGAGTGATATTGGCCACTCTGTGTGTTTTTTTGAGGTGTGAATGATCCTTACATTTCACAAATGAGTTATATATTGTTTTACTAAAATATCAAAACAATTTTTATGTGTTTTCTTGGTTTTCAATACGTCACTTTTCATTTTTTCTTAAATTCGTGTCAATTTTAAATAAAAAGAGACACTTTGAGTTATACAGGCCACACCATCCGTCATATTGAGGTATGACTGATTGATACATGTCCCAAATGACCCATTCATCATTTTACATACATATAAAAATAATCTTAATTCTTTTTCTTGGTTTTTATTATGTCACATTTTTTACATAAATTAATGTCAATTTTAAATAAAAAGACACACTTTGAGTCATACCAATCACACTATGTGTTGTATTGAGATGTGGTTGAATCCTACACATCACAAATGACTCATGGATCATTTTAATAAAATATAAAACAATACAAATATGTTTTATTAGTTCTCAGTATGTCACTTGTTGTTTTTACTTAAATTTATGTCAATTTTAAATAAAAAGAGACACTTTGAGTTATACTGGCCACACCATGTGTCGTATTAAGGTGCGGATGATTCAGGTGTTATGTGGTATGATGATTCCATTAATGAAGACTTCACATAGTGATTCATGTTGTAAGGGATGATAAATGACTTTCGTACTTATGCAAATTTGTTAGGATATATCATTAAAGGAACTAAAGGGTGTCTCATTTTCGAACAAGGTACACAATCAATTAGGTTGAAACATTCACCCAAGACTATGTTTCTAGGTCATTGTAGATTTCTACCCTGATGGGATATGTACCTATTTGGATGACATCAATCAATGAATGTTCAGAAGAACTTATAACACCATCTCCAGTAATAGGTGATCAACTATTTGAGAAAGTAAATGATGTGGAAACTGCTTTTTGTAAACCATTTTTTAAAGACCTTATGAAAATCAGTTGAAAAAAGTGATTGGTTTTTTTGAATTGTCATAACAGAATTCTTTTTATGTCAGAAATTTTCATGATGTTATTCATGTTAAAATAATTAATGTGTTAGTTTCATTGGTACCTTTCTAAATGCACCTACAAATCTGAGTTTTTAGTTGGGATACCCAAATTTTTTAACATTCGATGGAATTTCAGCCTCATTTAAGAGTGTATTGTTTCCGTTTTCAGTAGGGATTGAATTTATTCATAGGGATTACATTCATATTGATATTATGGATTTGAAATTTTATCCTTTTTTACAACGTACTATTATTTATAACCAAATATATAACAATATATACATTTTTTTATATATTCACACATAAAAATTTAATTTTATAAATAAATAATTAAACATATTTACATATAAAATATATTTCCCAATATATAGGCCTTAACTAAATAAAAACTAATATCTATTTTATTTGAAACACAAATATTTGAATATTAATATACTTATATAATGTGAGTGTGTCTATATATATATATATATATATTAGTGTGTGTCTATATTAATAAACTGATGTATATTATCAATATATTTTATCATATTCATATAAATATTAATTTATAATATATGTGAATATATATAAATATGTATAATTATAATTACAGATACACATATAATATATATATAAATATATATGTGTGTTTGTGTATGTTTTATATATGTATGTATGTATTTATTTATTTATTTACACACATGCAAAAACATATTTTATAAATGTATTTAAAAATAATCAAATATATATATATATTAATATATGAATAAATATACGAATAAAAAAATATAACAATATATATATATAAATAAGTAGATATAAATATATATAACTATTCATATTAATATATATAAATATATATATTAATATATGAATAAATATACATATATATATTAATATAAATATATATTAATATCTGAATAAATATTACGAAATATATATATAAATAAATAGATATATCATTAAAGGGAGAACCAAACATGATGGATGAGTGGTAAACACTACTACACATATGGCCTTTTACAACATTCAAAATGGATTTTAACAGTGCTAAAAAATCACTGTTAATTGCAAAAATGATTAGGGGGACTTTATCAGTACTTTTAGTGCTGATAAAGTCCTAGTTTCCAACGATGTGTTGTTTATATAACAAAACACCTAGTAGAAAACCATCAATTTAAACAGCATAATTAGAAGAAAACCTTCTATATACATTTAATTGATATCATCAATATAAAAATTTCCACCCATGTTATATAGAAAAAATACAATGTTATTTACATTTCAAAAAAAATTTATATAATTAAATTTACAAATGTCCAACAAACTTTCTAAAACATTAATATTTCTCTTTTGACGCCCATGATACCCTTTCAAAAATTCTCTCCCTTGGTATCAGTTACTGAACAAATAATCTCAACATTAGAAAATGATTCCAAAAATATAATAAAACAAATATTATGTAAGTTATACTATAAATAAATAAATAAACCATTAATATGAAATAACATGTTAATAAAATATCAATATTTAATCAAAATAAAATATTTGGAGTTATACCAATCATACCGTGGATCCTATTGAGGTTGGGTTGATTTCTACATGTTACATATGAGTTATGGATTGTTGTACTAAAATTTCAAAATAATCTGAATGTGTTGGCTCAATTTTGATAATGTCATTTTATCTTTTACTAAAATTAATGTCAATTTTAAATAATGACACATTTGGAGTTATACTACTCGAACCATGCATCGTATTGAGGTGCGGAAGATTCTTACCTATCACAAATTATTGATGGATTGTTTTCCTAATGTATCAAAACAATCTGATTGTGTTTTGTTGGTTATTAGTATGTTGGTTGTGCTTTTTTACTAAAATATCATTTCAAACCGGAAACATGCATTTTGAGTCATATTGCTCCTATCGTGCATCATTTTCATGTGAGACAGCTTCATACGCATAAAAAATGACTTATGAATTGATGTACTATATTATTAATACAATTGGAGTGTATTTTCTTGGTTTCGAGTGAGTGAAACATTCTGAACTAAAATGTCAATTTTAAACTGATAACAAACACTTTTAGTCATATTGGTCACACTATATATTGGATTGAGGTTTGGTTAACTACTACATATCACAAATGACTAATGGATTATTTTCATAACGAATAAAAACAATCAAAATGTGTTTTCATAGTTTTCAGTATGTCACTTTTTGTTTTTACATAAATTAATATCAATTTTAAATAAAAATAGACACATTGAGTTATACCAACCAGACCATGATTCGTATTGATGTTTGGATGATCCATACATGTTTCAAATCACTAATAGATCATTGTCCTAAAAAATAAAAATAATCCAAATGTGTTTGCTCCATTTTTAGTATGTCACTTTTTTTTTAAATTAATGTCAATTTTAAATAAAAAAGAGACAATTTGAGTGATACTAGACACACTATGTGTCGTATTGAGGTGAGGATTATCCTTACACGTCAAGAATGAATACTATATTGTTTTAAAAAAATATCAAAACATTCCGAATGTGTTATATCGGGTTTTAGTATGTCACTTGTTGTTTTTAATTAAATTGATCTCTATTTTAAATAAAAAGAGCCACTTTGAGTTATAACATCCACACTGTGCATTATATTTAGTTACATGTCACAAATGACTCATGGATCATTTTCCTAATGTATAAAATTAATATGAATGTGTTTTCTTAGTTTTCAGTATTTCACTCGTACTTTTTACACAAATTAATGTTAATTTTATATAAAAAGACACAGTTGGTGTCAAACCGGTCCCACCATGCATCATATTGAGGTGTGGTTGAACATTAGACATCAAAAATGCCTTATGGATCATTTTCCTAAAATAATAAAATAATAAAAGTACATTTTATTAGTTCACAATATGACACTTGTTGTTTTTACTTAAATCAATGTCAATTTAAAATAAAAAATAGACACTTTGAGTTATACCATCCAAACTGTAAATCGTATAGAGGTGCTGATGATTCTGACGTTACGGTGTATGATGATTACACAAATTAGTATTTCTCATTGAGAGGCATGTTGTATGGTATGATAAATGACTTTCCTACTTATGGAAATTTTTTAGAAAATAGCATTAAAATAACTAAAGGGTGTCTCGTTTGTGCATAGGGTACATATTTAATTAATTTTAAACATTCATCAAATACTTTGATTTTAGGATATTTTAGATTTCTACCCCGATGGGATAAGTACCTATCTTGGAAAACATCATTTGATGGATGTTCATAAGAACGTACAATAGTGACTCCACAAATAGGTAATCAACTGTTTGAGAAAATAAAAGATGTGGAAACTACTTTAGGTAAATAGTTTTTAAAAATCGTTTATAAAACCAATTAAAAAATGCGACAAGTTTTTTTTGAATTATCATACTATAATTCTATTTATATCAAGAATTTTCTTGATGTTAGGCATGTTGAAAAAAAGTATGTGATAGTTCCATCAGTTCATTCGTTAGTTCACCTGAAAATATAATGGATGGTATTAAGGTTTGGTTAGACATAGATCACATGGGATTATAAGAAGAGTTGTTCCCAGTGAAGGGTGAAAATTTAAATTTTCTTCCTCCAGCTGCTTACACTCTTGACGGGAAGAATATATATTAGTTTTGAAACTTCTTGAATGAAGTATGTGTTTGAGAAGGGTATTCATCAAATATCAAGAATCTCATGTCAAAAACTTATTTAAAGTTAAAGGGTCTTAAATAACATGTTTTTCATGTTTTGATACAAGATCTAATTCATGTAGCTTTACGTTGCATTTATTACAAGAATTTCATTCACTCATTAACCATGTTTTGTTTCTTCTTCAAAGCTGTATGTGGTAAAGTTATAGATTTGGCCAAATTTAGGGCTATGTAAAGAGTTCGTTTCATCATATTATATAAATTGGAAATGTTATTTATTCTATAATTCTTTGATATAATGGTTCACCTTAGGGTTCACTTTGTGAGAGTGATTATACTATGTGGTCCTATTAGCTATAGATGGATGTACCCCAGTGAACGGTATATGAATATTATGAAACAGTATATCAAAAATCAATGTATATCTGAGGGTTGTATTATAGAGAAATATATTTATTTTAATGACATTTAATTATATATTGAATACCTATCAGGTGTAGAACTCATTATTTTACGGAAATCTCCTAACACTGGGAATCTTGTGGGTGAAGGAATTTCTGGAAGACATATTGTCAAAATCAATATTGTTGATTAGAAACAGGACCTCATTTAAAATTTTCATAATAGTTGGGAGGTTTCCACATATGTCGAAACCCAAAAATAAATTATTTGGTATTTTAATCCATCATGTGATGAAAGATGGATATCAAATATGCATAATAAAAATTTTATAAAATGGTTTCAGGACTATATTTTTAACGAGTCAGATAAAAATTCAGATTTAATTTCAGAACAAATTAGTTGGTTAGCTAGAGGACAAAGTGTGTATGTATTTTCACAAAATGGTATTGTAATTAAGGGTGATAAATTATATTCAAATTGACCTGATCAAGACAATAGTGAGAAAAATAGTGGAGTTACACTTGTGTTTGAAGAAATTCATGTTTTTGGTACTAAGGAATGAAATCCATTTTATTTGAATATGTCATACATTTGCATCATCAAGAAAATATGTGAGTTGGATTATACAACATCACATGTGCCGCTTTTTCAATGAAAGTGGGTTGATAACAAGAGTTTTGTTAAAATAAATGAATTGGGATTTGTGAAAGTTTATTTAAGTAACTAAGGGTACAAAGATGAACCATTTACAATGGAATGATAGGTAGTACATGTATTTTATGTTCCAGATACCGCAAACTAAAAGTGGTCAATTTTTATGTTATCGACCGTAAAAAATGAAGGTGAAGACGAAAATTTAACTGAGGATGACACTTTCATTGGGATGTCACAATCATTTAACAGTGGACCCCATGTAGATGGTGTTTTGAATTTCAGTGGAGACCATTATGAATGGATTTGGATAGTTGATAGAGGGGTCAAATATCTTCAGCTATTAAGAAAATAGATTTCAATAACCAGGTTATAAAATTTTTGTAATATACATTGTGTTACCACATGTCATTATTTATTCACTATTGTATTTATGTAATATAAATCAAATGTTAAACCAATTATATATATAATTAATTCTAAACATTTTGGTTCTCCCAATACTAAGTAACAACATGACTTTCAAACTACTGGTGCTCGCAGTGTAGAGAAAGAATGTCCTTTTACCTGTGTTGGTAATCCCGATCATACAGAATAATAGGTTTCTCAACCTATTGCTTCTCCCGGTGCAGAAGTCCCAAGACCAACTGCACATGATGATACAACCACTCTGGAGAAACAAAATATTGGAAGTGTTGAATCCACGTAAATGGTAGGTGATTATGGACCTGAGAAGTAGAAAAAATAGGAATGCCATAGTTTTATGGTGTTATAAAAAATTGTTAAGGTGAAAATCAAATGCATCGAATATGATGTCGTATCGAATGAAAGGTCCCAACATGTTAAACCCAAAAAGGCCTTGTTCAACAGTTACATTGAAATAATCACTTAGTAATGTGATTTGATTGATGTAGATTCGTGGTACCATGTTGCAATCATGCTTAATACACTGATGTGGTAAGAGATTACAATAACATTACAATATCATTTATTTGTTTTAGTAAAAAAAAATTAAATTACGAAACATTGAATTACTCTTTACCATCCAAAGAAGAGTGTATTTATAGTATGTGAATCCCATAAGGAATGTGTATTAATTCTGGTTAGAAGGATTCACAGATATTTTCAAACAATTATAACAAGGCATCATCTTAAAGATTCTGAAGGAAAAATAAACACGCACCCACCACATAGGTAAGAAAACACGAGAACCCATGAAGCATGGGATTAATTTATCGGACATCGTGTAGATATGCCTCTTAATGTACACCTTGTATAGTTATATGTTGATTTAAAATACATATATTCATCACATTGATCGACAATTTTTTATTTATAAAATAGCATCTGAGTGCTGCAAATAAGGGGCGGGCAACAAAACCAACGTACCCCTGCTGAAATCTAAATCTACTTCCATCCCACACCTTGTTTTGTAAAAAGAGGCATGTGTAAATAAACATGGGATATTAATAGAATAAAACACATAAATAGGGTGGGAAATGTGTGTAATTATGACATAATTATTTTTGTTTATTTAAATCTCTATTACATAACAATGATTAATTATTTTCCAATATTTTCTATATGACATAGTCATAGGAATCATAAATTCCAGTACATGTTGAACACCTACTATCAGTGGCATTGAAGTGGCTAGAATAATATGGTCAAGTCAGAGGTGTGGGTTTTGGGGTGACACCCCAAATATATTTGGATAAAAAAACAAGAGGAGGACAAAGATAAAAAATTAAACAAATGAAAGAAAAACTATCAACCCTTGTAAAACAATTAAAATGGCATAGAGAGTTACTAGAAACATTTTTGGGGGGAAGCAAAGAGAAAAATAACCCAAGAACGACCATTCTGTGAATATCCCGCCCCACCCCCACCTACTTAGAGGTGATCCATTCCCCATAAAGAGCTGCTTGGAAAAGTTAATAAATGTTCTAATAATTATTTCTATAAAATGTGAATCAGACGAATAAGGATACCTTTCCTATACTGATATTCTACAGGGTGATAATGACTATGATTTATATCTATCCACACCCACCCACCGCCTTGTATAGAGGTATACAATGTTCAATATCCAAAATAATGTGATATATAATAGAACACATCCAACATATATTGTGAGAGTGTCTAATAGCATAGCCCATGATCCATGTTCTGATCTACCTATTCTAATTCATGAGAAAGATATTCATACCGTTGACCAAGTAGTAAAACATTTATCACATGGCCGCCACATCTTGTAAAAAATATGTCTACAAGGAGGTATTCATTTCAAATTTATTTTTCAAGATAAAGCCTTAAAAATTAATGAAAAATGTCTGAACTGACAAATAAAATTATAGTCGGACAATGGTAAGGGGTTGAAATGATATGTAAACTCAAAAAAATCTAAAGGATCAACCAACCAAACAAAATGTTCTTCCAAAATCACATTTACCCCCCACATTGAATATCCGCATTTACAAACATTGAAGGTTCATGAGGATATAAAGTTACAAAGTGTTAGTAGTCACATATATGATTTTGAAGAAAAAAATGTATAGAGAGGAAGTTACTGACTACATTTCTTCTAAGAATTTAGATGAAATCCTCAACTATAAATTTCTTGGAGCCTCAGTTGTAAATGTATACATGAGTAATGTTTTTTATTTAATTTTACAAAAGATTATATACTATGTTAATTATGAATAAATAAATTTCAATTTTTTGTAGGAATATATATCAAAACCAATTCAATGGATTTCACCATAATAAAGGACTTGTTAGTCCTTATGTCACCTCTACAGACAAAAAATATTGATTCCAAACAAATGGATGAGATAGTGGATAGCTTGGGAATATCGTTTGAAATAAAACTTTGGGATGAAATAATCATCTTAATACCAATGATGCAGGGGTAAAATGATAAAATTTATTCATATAAAATATATTTTTCATTTCATTCATCACATATTCCTTTTTCTATTTTTATGAAACAATGGATGCTTATTACAATCAATTTTGATACTCTAAATATTTATTTCTTAGATTCACAGCATGGATTTTCAACGAACTGACCACACATGGTGATGTTCTTCAATTTTTTATTCACTATATCCAAAAATTTAGAAATGAATATAGAATTATATAATTTATAATATGTTTTAATTAGGATTATATTATTATATGGTAGTGTGTTAATGTCATCTAAATAATGGCATGAGGAAAAGCATTGCATACAAGGACCTTGAAAAGTTCTAAAAATGGATAATTATCAAGGTATATATTATAATAGTTATCTATCCAAACAGATACCAAAACAAATTACTTATATTCCATAATGTTTATACAGTGTATGAAACAATAAAATGTAAAATATTTTGGTTATTATGTTTGTAAATTTATGAGAGAGATCATATTCCATCAAAAAACACACATCCCCAAAGAGGTATTTTTAAAGATAATTTCTTTTTAATTTAAAGTAATTACTAATCCTTTTTGTTTTTGTAATTTTCCAATACTTTTATGGCTATTGAAAAAAATCATATTCATAAGATGATATACATTTTCTTATAAACAAATGGACATCATACCTAATCCTAGAATGTACAAAAATATCATGAAGATAAGAATTCTATATAAGTAATGGATTATTTCATATTTATGTTTAATTTTTTTATTTTTAGTATTACTCACATGAGATTAGTTTTCTTATACTAGAGGATTCCTTGGATGTAAGGATTGTTTTCAGACTTTGGGACATGTTGGACTCAACAACACCTCAATCAAACAAATGATGTGATCGGTATGACTTCAGGTGTGTCTTTTTTATTTAAGATTTACATTAATTTTAGTAAAATATACAAATAACATACTCAAAACCCAAAAAAATAATTAATTTTTTTTGGTACTTCAGTATAATGATCCATAAGTGATTTAAAATGTTTAGAAATTAGATGCACCTCAATCCAAAAATGGTGTGACTGGTATGACTCAAAGTGCATGTTATCAGTTTAAAATCGACATTTTACTTCAAAATATGACAGTCATTAAAATTTGAGAAAACATGATCATATTTTCTTGATAATTTAGTAAAAAAAATTATAAATCACTTGTGATGTGTAGTAATTGGCCTCATGTCCAACCAATAAATGATGTGACCTGTATGAGTTAAACTGTGTGTTTCTAGTTTAAAATGAAATTTTAGTAAAAAATACAAGTGACATATTGAAAACCGAGAAACAATATTTGGATTTTTTTATTAATTAAAAAAATATCCAGGATTCATTTGGGTTGTATAGATATCAGTCAAACCTCAAACTGACACACGGTGTGACTGGTAACACTCAAAGTACATCTTTTTATTTAAAATGGACATCAATTTTAGTTAAAAGGAGCAAGTGGTGTACTAAAAATTGAGCAAACACAATCAGATTGTATAGATACATTAGGGAAAAAATGCATGAGTCATTTGGGACATATAGGAATCTTCCACACCTCAATATAATGCACAGTGTGAATGGTATAACAACCAGTGCATCTTATTTATTTAAAATATACAACAATTTTAGTAAAAAGGACAATTGACCTACTCAAAACTAAGAAAACACATTTCGATTTTTTTATATTGTAGGAAAATGATCGTTGATTTAGTTGAGATGTGTATGAATTTGCTACACCACAATTTGATCCTCAACAACTCCCAAAAGTATCTATAAAATGGGCCACATCAATGTCCTCTCTCCTAACAAAGGAAAAACGGCAAGAAGTGAATAAAAGCACTAATGATATGATGATGTTGATAATAGACCCAAAGGCCTGGTGCCACCTTCTTCCTCCTCTAGTGCATCAATAATAAATTGATAATCAGATTCGACCACAATATCCATTGAGCCAAGAGACGAAAAGAACTACAAACCCTTCTATATAGTCATGTCCTCTACTATCGGTGGAGACAAGAAAAAAATTTCTGAGGAATGATATGCCACAAAAATATAGCCTCCAAGGTCCTAGAGAACTGCCACAAGGCCAACAGAGCCACCACCAGGAATTGATGCATCATTATTAATTTTAAAATTACCATGATGGGGAGTAAATCATCTAATAGGAGGGGATTAAGAGATATTTAATAACTAATGTTAAAAACCACATTTTGACGTCACTTATTGCATAACTGATGTTAAAACTCACACAAACATTATTTTAACATCGATTATCCATTAACTGGTCTTCAATCTCCATCCGTGTGAGTTTTATCTTTTGTAATGTATAAATGAGCAATCATGATGAATACATAACATATATGTACGTCAATTATAATCACACTTCAATATATTTATTGACCCAATTCATTGGAAACACATATTTATTTAAATATATATTTATTTTGATATAATTATAATTTTAAATATATATATTTTAAAAGTATTTATATACATTTAGAAATTTGATAAATATAATAAATATATTATTTATTTAAGAACTAATTATAATCTTATAATTATTTAAATATATATTTATTTAATTATAATCTTATAAATAATTTTTTAAAACATTATAAATATATTTGAATTATTTACAAATTTATATTAATCATAAACATGCATTTTTTAATTAATGTATAAAAATAAAGATTATTTTTCGATGTAAATATAATAATTTTATGTAATTAATTATTAGTTTTTATTAAAAACTTTTATCCGTGCTAATAATTACGTTGTTCTTTGATTATATGGTTTTCCCATACCACATTCATTTTTAGGACATTTTTAAAGACAATAGGTTTTGGATTTACATGATTCATAACTAGGGCTCTTAGTGGATAGATATTGAGGATGCTCGTCCACCTTCACATGTTCATTCCCCTCATATTAGAAGCCTCTCCCTTTGGGTGTTCTCAAACATAATACTAATGCAGACACGCATGGGGACGGTTTTGTTGGCCTTGGGGAAATCCTATGGGATCACGTTGACTCTCTTATTTTGGATCATCATTCCTAGGACATTGTGGGTTGTTCTCCTCCTCTAGAAGAGGCTATGGATATTTGGAAGGGTATGCATTTCATCTTGACTCTTGGATGGAAGGATTTTGTGGTTGAATCTAATGGCTATGTTATTAGCAACACAGTTAAGGAGGATGTAGGTGTCCTCAAATCCTATGGGTCCATTATCGACATCATCAGATCTTTGGTGCCTTTGTTCTTTTCCTGTTGTTTTTCCTTTATTAGGAGAGACGAAAATTCAACGGCTCATTTTTTAGCTGCTTTTGGGAATCATCAGGGGATCTAATTGATGGCTTTCATTTTTCCTCCAGAATTATTTACATTGGAATTGGATGATAGCTTAGGTTGGAGGATTATATTTTTGAAAAAAATAAATATCCCCATTTATCAGTGATAATGAAAGCACTGATAAAGGGTACACATTTATCAACATTTTTTAGTGTTGATTAAGGGTTGATTTATTAACGCTTTTAGCCAGCGCTGATAAAGGCCCCCCTTTTATTAGCGCATTTTTCTTAGTTATGATAAAAAAATACATCTCATGCTTGGATCTATGGTATTGAATGGGAGGAACCACCATATGGTGTATATAGATATCAACTTTAGCGGTAGTTTAAACCGCTTCAAAATCAAATAATAACCGCCACTAACTGATAATTTTCTTGTAATGGATACATAACTCATTTGTGATGTGTAGGAATCGACTAAACGTCAATCCAAAATATGATGTGACTGGTATGACCCGATGTTTGTGTGTTTAATATAAAAGTGTCATTTTATTTTTATGATATAATTAGTAACAATGATTAAAGTAATTAAGAAAATTAATAACTGATAATATCATTGGTATATTTAGTAATAGCCATTATAATTTATAGAGGTAATTAATTAAAAATGGAATTAATAATTTATAATATAATTATTAATAAAAATAAAAAATAATAATTAATAACTAATTTAAAATTTAAAATATAACCACTAATAATAAAATTAGTAGTATAACTGATAATATAATTAATATATATTGTAACTAACAATATAAATAATCATATGTGAATTATATAACATTTAAATTAAAATTTGTTTATTTTTTAGGAACTTATACTAAGATAAAAATTGGTTTTATCAGGTGGAAAAACCTTTGTAGGAATGTTGATCATCGGTTAAATCCTAATAATGTTTAAAAAAATCCTTAGATTAAAAAAATCTACCCTAATTGTGTAAAAAAACTCAAAATTATATTTAAATACCTAAGTTAAAAAAAATATTTGAAAAAAATGTAAATTTATAAACAAAAATATATTGTTTTTTGTTATAATCTATCTCATAAGATATTTACAATTTTAAATTAATGGAAAAAAAATTATAAATTCAGTTATTTTATTAGTTTTCAGTTAATAAAATTAATAATCAAACCCAATAGAAAATATGTTATTAACCAAATTATTTTTTTACTAACCAATAATCATTTTAGTATAACCCTTCCATTTTTTTATTCAGTTTTAAATTAATTGTTCGATCAATAACCTATTTTCCCACCACTATGTACAATTGGAGATTTGGAGATTAGCTCTACAAAAATATATTTCTATTTATGAGTGGTTAGATAAAAATTAAAAGGATTAAAAATATATAGAGAGAATTGTATATATATGTATATATATATATATATATTAAATCTTGTATAATGGTTGATACGATTCAAATGTATGATTATTGAATTAAAATCAACATCAAATGTTACATGTGAGTCAAATATTCTCAAAATCTATTCTACATTATTAAATTAAAATTCAACAGAATTATTATAATCCATGACTTTGATAATTAGGTTTAAAATGTTCAACAAATAACACCCAACATTGAGGTGGGATGTGGATGTGCCGATGTGTGGGGAAGAGCACGGTACGGTCACTTTGGGAGGTCATAGTAGAGGCAGAATGCGGATGAGGCGGGATGTAAATGTGCCTATGTCTGAGGCGGTCATGGTGGGGCGGAGTGTGGTCGTGTAATGCGTTCATGGAGGAGGTGGAACTCAGTTGAGGTAGGGATGATTTGCGACTGGAATTCATCAGCGCAGTCATAGAGGTGGTAGAATCGAGGGAAGGATGGAGGTGGTGTGTGGGGCAGCAAGTCTTCAACTCTCTGGTTGGCAAAGGGATTTTCATTGAAAATCCAAGAAAACCCCAATTATTATATATTTTTATTGTATTGTTTCATTTTGCTAATTTTTTATAATATAAATAACGAAAATAAGGTTAATAATAAATATTTTTTTAATATGAATTGTAATTTAAAAATATATCGTATATATGTAAAAACAATTTGATATATTAATTATATATTTTATAATATATAATCACACACAAAAATATATATATATGTAAACACAAACATATGATTATAAATATATAAGTATAATATAAATTATATTATATGATACAAAAATATAAATTTAAATATAATCTAAATTTAATGTATTGGTATATTTATTTATAAAGCTCATATCACTATGTTATAACATTTATATATCACTATAAAAATAAGGTCTATTGTGACTAGTTGTTTATGATGGATTCCCACTGCAGAGAGTTAATTGTGATAGGAATCATCACAAAAAAACACCATGGAAAATCACAACATAAAGAAATATATATAAATATAAATATATAAATATAACTAACTATATATATATATTAATAAATAGAGAAATATAGTAATTATTTAATATTTTTTTTTACTATTATCAAAGATTTTTTTAGCACTAATAAAAGAGGCATTTATTAGCATTTTTTTCAGCACTATTAAAAGGGACCACCTTTTAATAGCACCTCGACTATGAGTTCTTTTATAGAACAGATAAAGGCTTTTATAGTGATGATAAAACTCTGTGTTTTAGTAGTTATTGTTATATAGTTTCATTTGAGTAATTTGAATTTCCCGATCACTGAAAAATATTCTATGTTCATCGCCCTAGTGTTTATGAGTGGGAGATTATTGGGTTGCCCTACATCGATTATGAAGGAATCTGATGTGTAAAATATATGTATGAGGGAAACCCATGCCTCATGGGTTGGGTTTAAGATGTCCCAATAACATTTACATAGGCCTACAATTGTGCATGATGATGCCACACCAACACACCAAGACCTATGGTTTAGATATGTATTCATATTCCCATATGTGACATAGAGAAACCTCCTAAACATAGATTTAGACATTAGTTATTATTTTTACATTAATCGTGTAATTAAAACTAATATATGTATGCAATTTATTTGTGAGTTTTTTATTTTTAACATCAATTTAGTTAGAAAAAGGCCTCTTATTTTTTTTTAATTCTTTCAAAAACATAATATTAATGTCTTATTATATACGACATCTTTAATCTATGATACTTAATTTTAATAAGTATCAATAATCAAACTATTATTATTTTTAAATAAAAATAATAATTTTAAAATATTTATGCAATAACTTATTGATTATTTTTAGACTACCAGTGTGGCTTCTATGAACATCGTTCATGCATTCCAGGACCTGGTTTTGTAAAAATATTTTGACTTATCCCATACCAACAAATCAAATCCATTATTTCCTTTTTAAAAATTCAAAGAAAACTCATTTATTTAATAATAAAATAAATTAAATGAAAATAATGTCCATTAATACATTTTAAGAAAATAATAAAAAAATACTTAAAAAAAACATAGAAAAAAATTATTTTTTATTAAAAAAATAATATAAACCATTCACATAAAAATTGGAGTTTTTTTATTTTCTGTTAGAAACAAAATTTCCTTCCTATAAAATCAAAAAATTACCAAAAAAAATATACATCAATTTAAAATAAATTTAGAAAATAAAAAAACTATACTTTGTTTAAAAATAAATAGATAACATTTCTTTTAAAGTATTTTTAAAGGTAAAATAAAGAAGTTTTCCTTTTAAATTTAACTAAACTAATTGAAATTTATAATTTTTTTTAAAGGATATGGCAGATTTTTTTGGTATTTCAAATTTAAAACGATATCATTTAGAAAAATGTAAAATTTTTATTTATCTTAATATAAAAGAAGAAAATTATTTTTTAGTTTCCAAATAAATAATAACAAATTTATATATATTATTTTAAAATAAAATATTTTTTAAGTAATTTTTTAATATGAAAATTGAGAAATTTTTTTAAATTTTATAGGGGACAAATATTTTTTTATAAAATATTTTTTTAATTTGGAATATATAATTGATTATTATGTCATATGGAGAAGGGATTTTTTATTAATTTTTCTTAAATAAAATTTAGTTTTTTAATTTATTTTTAAGAATAATAAAAAATATATTTTATTTTTTAAGTTAATGTATGCATTATTTTAAATTTTTTATTTGAATTTAATTAATGAAAAATGAGTTTTTATATTTATTTAATAAAAATTATATTTTTTAAATTGAGAGAAAATTTTGGTTTAAAATATCTTTATGAAAATTAGTTTTATAATTATTTTTTCCCCTTTAAATTATTAATGGAGAATATGAATTTTGTTTTTAATTTTCAATATTTTAAAAATAATGTTTTTATTTGTTAATAAACTAATCATCATTCCTTCATGAAATCCGTGGTGATATATTGTTGTCATCCAATTATATCCTGTATTTACCTACTTCCTCATCTAGAGACACAACATGTATTCTTTTGATTTACGACCACAATGTCTTCAAGTCATTTTCATTTAATGTCTGCAAATAGATATCATTGTCACTATAAAAAAATTGAATTTCCACAATAACAACTATACCTTTTTTCACCACGAAAAGTGATTTAACTGCGCTAAAAATCACTTTTTTCATCAACATCATTATAATGAGGACCCATTTATCATTGTTTTCATTAAAGTTGATAAATGACCTACTACTGCAACATGTTGTTTGAATAACAATACACTACACCAAATACACCTGTATGAAAATGCACAAACATGAAAATTAGTAATTTAATTGAAATAAATTTTACATTACAAATACTAAAAAATCATATTATATACATTTAAATCAATATTTTGTATAATTAAACTTTCATTTATTTTCCACAAACATTTAAAAAGAACAATGTTTAATTTTCTTTGGCACCAGCGACCCCCTTTAAAAAAACAAATCCTTGTATCAGTTTCCAAAAAAACCACCCTAACCCAAGAAAAATAATTCACTTATATAATAAAACAATTTTTATATAAATAATACTATAAAGAAATAAATTAAACATAAAACTAAAAAATATATTTTTAATATGTCAATTTTAAATAAAACGATACACATGGATCACTACTAGATAAACAAATTTATACAGTGAGACCCTTTAACAACGCTAAACAATTCCTTGATAAATGGGGTACCTATAGCCACAGTAAAAAAACCAATGATAAAAGGTGATTTTAATAGTGCAAAAAAATTGATGTTAAAAGTACCCTTTTATTAGTTTTTATTCACTAACAATGGTACCCCTTTATCACCATTTTTTAGCACTGTTAAAGGGAATCCATTTATCAGCACTTTTTTAGTAGCGTTAGTAAAGGGAGATTTTTCAATATTATTTTACTAGCATTGATAAATGATATATTACAAAAAATATATCATATTTCATTAAAAATAAAATATATTTAAGATAAGGATAACTAGACATTTACACTTAAAATATAAGATATTTAGTGAAAATGGATTATAAAATAATTAAATAACTTTTATTAATTAATAAATTTCAAATTATTATTGAGTAATAGTCATTTATTACCAATTTTAAAACATAAAAAATAAAAAAAATTAATAAAAGTTCTAAAATAAATTGAAAATCTAACTCGAAATTCAAAAGGATAGAACTTTTGATCTGAGTGTCCGTTTGAGCTCTTCCATGTATCAAATCAAATCTTGAGACAATATCTACACACTAATGATAGAGAGGATTCCCCTATTATATTTTCCACAGCCCAAAATTTCCTATATGACTTTAAAAACTGAGTTGTTAGTTGGATTATCCTATGTTTTTAACATTCAATGGACTTTCAGCCTCGTTTAAGTGGTTTCTTTCCTTTATTAAGAAAGTGTTTTGTGTTTGGAGGTAGGGTCATGTAGTGTGTCTTTGTCTTATTTTGAAGGATGTTTTTTTGTATTAATATCTCAAACTACTCAAGTAACCACGTTGTTGTTATGTTTGAAGTCCCGAGTTCCCCTTCTTGGTTATTCATTGAGTTCTATGGGTGGCCTTCCTTTCATGATAAGGGAAAATCATGGAACATGTAATTTAGGATTTGTGAGTAATTTTATGGTTCTCTCCTCATTAGGGGTGATTTCAATGATATTTTTTTCATGTCGGAAAAAATAAAGTGGCCTCTTAAGCAGTGATGAAACTATAATGGATTTTAAGAAATACATACTTTTGAACTCCCTCATTGAATAGGATTTTCAGGCTCTCCTTTCACTTGGAAAATGGGTACCTCAAAAGAGGGATGCATCGCTGAAAGATTGGACAAATTGTTTGGGATATATGACTAAAAATCTATCATATGTGCATACTATATTGAACACCTGGCCCCGGTTTCCTATGACCACTCTCCGATCCTTCTTTCAACATCCCCCCAAAGGAATCGTTGTAGACGTGGGTGTACGTTTAGGTTTTAGAGTCTATGGTTATATGATGGGAGTTGTGAGGAGACCATTTGTGATATTTTGGGGGGTGGTCTGAAATAGTTCTTTAGATCTCAAAACCAGAATGATAGTATTAGGATGAAGAATTGGAGTTCATCTAGGATTAGGCCCATAGACAGACACATTAATAGGGTAGAACGGTGGTTAAAATTTCACTATGCCCAGAATTTTTCCAACACTATGATTAAGGATATCTCAAACCATGAGAGGTATTTGAATGTTGTCCATAAGGAAATGTAATGATACTCATTCATCTAGGTAAGATATTCTAACATTAACGAAGGCGACCATAACACTACTTTCATCCACAAAAGTGATACTAATAGAAAGAGAAAAAACCCACATCTCCCACCTTGAAGATTGGCAAGGTGGAGTGATGCAAGATGCTGTTAGAATTCATTAAATTAATATATAATTATTTGGAAATATTTTCATGGTAGACTATATTGACATCCCTCTTAGTCTAACCAGCTACATCATAATAATTTTTTCTGATGATATGAACTTTTCTCTAGAGAGGGACAATTCTGATGAAGAAATGTGAAGGGATCGTCACCATTTTCATTCTATGAATTTATTTTTGTCCTGGCGGATTTCATGCCCTTTTCTACAAATGTTTTTGGAAAATTTTCTGTCTAGACATGATCAAGAAGATGAATTATTTCTTGGAAGGTATGAATTACTTTGAAAATATTACTGAGTTTGTTATTACCCTCATCCCATAATCTAAATTCCCCGAGAAGAATATGGAGTTCCATCTAATCATCCTTTGCAATGTTATTTCCAAAATTTACCCTAAGATTTTGGTGTCTAGGTTAAGTGTTTTTTTCCGTCTTCTAGTGTCTTAAGATAAGAGTTATTTTGTCTCACGGAGGACCATTAATGATAATGCAGCCATTTCCTATGAGATATCCCACTACATGATGACCCCATCCATAGAAAAAAAGAACTACTAGCCTTGAAACTAGATATTTTAAAAGACTATGACATAGCCAAATGTCCTTTTCCTGATCTTGTACTATCAAAACTGCGGTTTGGAGCTAAATGGATACTTAACATTTTGAACTATGTCACTTCAGTTTCATATAGAATCAACATCATTGGGGAGTAGTTGTCTAGTTTCACACCCTCGAGAGGTTTAGGATAAGGGGACCTAATCTCTCCCTACATTTTCATTCTTGTATAGAATGTTTTTTCCCATATCCTTTTAAATTCGATAGAGCATGGTGTTATTCATGGATCCAAGGTATGTTTCAATGTTTCTCATCATTTATTTTCAGACGATTTACTTCTGTCTGCTTAGGCTACTACCCTTGAGTGTTACTCAATAATGATGATTTTCAACATTTTTAACAAGGATTCTAGGAAATGGATTAATGACTCTAAATACGAACTATCCTTCAACAAAGATATTCCAATGATGATGCAACAAGAGATTTAGAGATTATGCAGGTTTCTTATGGTTAAGAAACATTAGAAATACCTAGGGCTCCCAACTTCTATCAGAAGAACAAAGAAACGTGTTTCATGTCAATCATGGACAAAGTTGATAATTTGATCAGTGTTTGGTCTAGTAGAAAAATATACAATGCGGGGAATGATGTTCAAGTTAAATATGTGTCCGAAGTTGTCCCCTCGTATTCCATCTCCTTTTTCAAGTTCCCAGTTACCCTCGTTGATTGGATTCATTCTCGGATAGAAAACTTATGGTGGGGTTCGAATAATGGAAAACACAAAACCCACTAGATCATGTGGGATAAGATATTTGTTTCAAAGTCATGTGGTGACCTTATGATTAATAACATTCAATGGTTCAATGATGATGTTTTGGAAAAACAAGGGCAGTGCCTCATGTCATGTACCAATTGCCTTTTCTCTTCGATCTTTTGAGCAAAGTATTTCCCAAAGTCTGACATCCTACATGATTCTATTGGACCCAAGACTATATTTATGAAGAGAATATTCTGTGGATTTATCCTTCTGATCAACTGTGGCAGTGTTTGGAGGACTGCTGATGGGAAGAAGGTGAATGTATGGGGAGACCAGTGGATAGTCAAGGGGGTCAACATTAGAGTCTCTTCTCCTGTCATTTCACTGTTGAATTATGAAAAATTTCACGACCTCATTGATGATTATTTAGAAGAGTGAGATTGGGATAGTGTTTGTGGTTGGTTCAATGAAATATATCGATGTCTTATCTATAGAATCATGATTACATTTTGAGTTGGTGGTGACCAAATCTGCTGGTTTGGGGATGCTTTTGGGAAGTACACTTTTAGGTTGGGGTACATCAATTTGTTGCATTGGTCTACTCAGGCTCATCCAGACAGTCGGTGGAGGAATATTTGGGCACTCTCCACCCCCCAATTCTTGTTTGTATGGTTGTAGGTTTTATTGGTTGTCCTATTGATGTACAACATTATTACTCTATAACACATGTGGGAGGATGGTGTGTTCCCACAGTGATTTCAACAGATTTAAACTCCTTTACATAATATTATTCTCTTCTTGGGAGTGGCGTGAGTGTGGAATGAATGGTCCCCAGGGTGTAAAGAGTCCCTAGTCCTATCTTTGGAGTTGTCCCATTTTTTCAATGATTGGGTTTCCTCTTTGGAACCAAAGGCTGTGGGGTTAGTGTGTAATTTTTCTTGACTTGTTTGGTCTCATAAGAATGAATGGGTTTTCGAAGAGAAGTCCTCACTTGATCTAATTTGGGTGGATAAGTCTATGAATGGAAGAACTGATGGATTTCGAACAAAGAGTGGACATCAGTGCTCTAATCACAGAAAAATCAAACATGTTGGCTTCCCCCTCCTGAATGATTCATTAAAATCAATAAAGATGCGGATGTCTCGATAGTGTCTTGAATTGGGGTGGTTCTCATTGCCCGACAACATAATGGCCAGGTGATTGATGCTCGGTTCATGGGTTTCCATGGATCTTGGATCTTGGTTTTCATAGAAGCATCATCAATTCTTCAAGGGATCCTCCTTTCCTAGGCTAAAGGAATTAGGTGGTTTTGGAGTCTGATTATCTTGAATCTGTTAATGATTTGTAAATCAAAGGAGAGAATTCATCTTTGGGATTGTTCTAAGGAAAATATGGTCTCTTTCTAATTCTTTCTCAATATGAAAATTCTCATTCATCTTGTGTGGGGTTAATATTGAAGCCCACCGGTTGGCGAGCTATAGGATATCATGGGATAACCATTTCTGGGTTGATCATTTTCAGGATTGGATTTTCTTGTATAGTTAAATTGATCAATAATATATCCTTTCATTATTTAAAAAAAATATTGATATTATTTTTTTGAAATTTTATCATTTTTCATAATGTCGTTTTATTTTCAATCAAATATATAAAAATATATGAATATTTTATATATATTCACACATAAAAATTTAATTTTATAAATATATATGTAAAAATATTTATATTTCAAGTATATTTCTAAATATATAAACCTTATCTAAATAAAAAATAATATCCATTTTATTTTAAATAAAAATGTATAAATATTTATATACATATATAATTACTGTATATATAATGTTTATATATATAAATATATTTATTTGTGCATTGAAAAATTGATATATATTTATCTATATATTCTAATATATGTATATAAATATTATTATATAATATATGTAAATAAATATAAATATGTTTAATTATAATTATAGATGAACATACATATATAAATATATATATGTATTTATGTGTGTATTTATAAACACACCTACACACAAAAAATATATTTTATATATGTATTTAAATATATATCTATATATAAGGATAAAAAAATGAAATGAAATGAAATAAATATAAATATATAGATATATCATAAAATACATAAGAAAACGATATAGAGGAGTGGAAAAGGAGTGAGATTATGAGGGATGTCCTAGTTTTGAAACCCAGCAGAGACCGTGGCGCATGTGGGTGGATGATGAATGTCCCTAGTGCTGTTAAAACATGGGGGGATTCCTCGAACTGTTAAAGGGATGGGGAGGATAGACTATCACTATTAAAATGTGGTATAGCTTAGATACAATGGGGAAGTTCCCACCCTTCAATTTGGAGAATTTTTTAAAATTATTTTTGACTTATATCAGCGCTAAAAATCATCAATAAATGTCCCTTTTATCATCATTTTGAAGCTTTGATAAATGACCCCTTTTTTCAATGTTGTTAAAGGGGCCTTTATTAGTGATTTTTTAGCATTGATAAAAGGGACCGACTTTTAATAGCACCAATGATAATAACACTTTTTAACACATTAAATGACTATTTTCGCACAGTTAAAGGTCATATCTATAGTAGTGAGGTCATACCGATCACCTCATGCTTAAGATTGAGGTGGGTATGATTCCTACAGATCACAAATGACTTTTGGAACATTGTAATAACGATTCAAAAAAATTACAATATATATTAATTTCAAATAAATATATATAATAATTAAATTAAGCTAAACATAGGGGTAAATGGTGATATCTGAACTCCTAATCGATAGTGGGGGTTGGTAGGAAAGCACATGGGTTAGTGGAAAAGGAAGGCCTCTGCTCATCATGGCGGCCAAAGGCATGACTCAAACCCAGGCGTGATGGTGAGGGATAACAATGAGGGTCAATCCTCACTCGAGGAAGGGGTCAATGACATTAGGGGAAGAACTTACTTTAGTAGGGTATGGTGATTTTCCAAGCAGGTCACCGACATTATTAGCAGATTCATCCACCCTGATGATCTTCCCAATAGTTCCCAAATGAAACTATGGTTTGGGTGTCTGGGTTGGTGGTTACATGGATGGATGGCTACCTTGGGGGGTTTCAATCAAATCCTAATTCTAGGTTTCGCTATGATAGTATTTCAGCCTATATGCATTTTACATTTAGCTAATTATATTTTCTACCATTTATAATTTTCTTGTCTTTATTTGGGGAATGTTGTGTTTGGGGACTAAGTCATGTAATGGGTTATATCTCGATCCAACTTAAAATGGATAATAATTTTCTTAATATATTGTTTTCCCAAATTATTCTAAAAATAATTTTCACTAAAAACTAAAATAACAAAAACAACAAAAAACTATAAAATATAAACATTTATAATATAAAAAAATTTCACAAGAAAGAACATATTAATTGTGTCACTAAGAGGCTGGGGGGTTTACTCTATTAGATGGAGGTAAATCCGTACCTAAAGTATGTGTAAGTCACCACATATACTCCATTATCTGATCATGTTGTTGACGCTGCTATTGACGTTTCTACTCCTGATGTTGTTGCTACTCTTCCTGGTCTATAAGTAATCTACAAACAGTTTCATCCTAAACTCAATGCCTTACGTCGTACACTATATATGTGAAATATTTTGGTCTCATACAAACTACATTTTGTGATAAATTATGAAATCACTTCAATTCCATAGTAACTAGTCGGAGTTGATCATAATCCAATGTCAATCACCATGCCTTTCTAAATACAACTATTCACTACCAACGACAAATTTGTCTCAACAAAACATGCCCGCACGAGGCTTTTCCCCCACCATCAGTATTACCATAACTCCCAAACAGATGAAAAATATTTTTCTAATATATCTCATATAATTATAAATATATAAATAAAATGATAAAAAATAAAATTATATTAAGCTAAAAAACATAAAAAAAACACTAACCATAATCGGTTACTGTCTCTTCCCAGCAATATTTCCAATACTACTATCATTGTACATCCGCTTGTACACATAAAACTATGTAATATATGGATATACCATAAACAATATGAATGTATCGTATACATATCATATAAAATAATATTATTTACCAAATTTTGATGATGTTTTCTAAAATTACGACTCTCAACTCTATGTGTGACATCCTGCCAGCCCCAATTCTATTAACTATAAGATGGTAGCCTCTTGAAAGTATCATATATCCTATAAGTTAAAAATACCAATTAAGCCATGTTGGGGACACTACAATAAAAATAGGTTTTCATAGCTCCACCCTTTAGCATTCCTAATAACACTGATAAATGGGGTACCTTTATCAGCGGTAAAAAACGAACGGATAAAATTTACTTTTAACAGTGCTAAAAATGTGCTATTAAAAGTACCCTTTTATCAGTTATTTTTTACCACTTTTAATGGGACCCCATTTATGAGTACATTTTTAGTAGTGCTAATAAAGGGGGAGTCTTTATCTTATCTTTTTTTACTAGTGCTCATAAAGGGTATATTTTAAAAAAAAATTAAAAATTATATATATATATATAAATATATAAATATATTTATATTGATATAAATAAAATATATATATATATTGAATATGTTTTAGATATTTATAGATAAAATTTACACCTAATATATAAGATATTTAGTGAAATATATTATAAAATATATAAAAAACTCAAATTAATTAATAATTTTCTAATTATTATGAAGTAATAATCATTTAATAACAATTTTAAGACACACAAAAATCATAAGATTAATAAAAGATCTAAAATAAGTTGAAAATTTAACTCAAACATCAAATGACAATAACTTTTGATCTGATTTTTTTTTTGAGCTAAACTACTTATCAAATCAAATCCTAAAATGAGCTCTATGCACTAGTTCCATTTTAGAACCATCTTTCACATTTTTCTATGCCAAAAAATGCTTAAAAGTCCTCCAAAACTGAGTTTTTAGTTGGGATACCCAAATATTTTAACAGTCAATGGAAATTTAGCCTCTTTTAAGAGGGTCCTTTTGCCATTTTTCTATGGGGATTGAATTTATTCATTGGGATTACATTCATATTGATATTATGGATTTAAAATTTTCTCATTTTCACAATGTAATTTTATTTATAACTAAATACATAACAATATATACATATTTCTTTATATTCACACAAAAAAATATTTAATTTTATAAATAAAGAATGAAACAAATTTACATATAGAATATATTTCTCAATATATAATATTTATCTAAATAAAAACTAATACACATTTTATTTAAAACTCAAATATATTAATATTTATATACCTATATATTATTTGTGTGTGTCTATATATAAATATATATTAGTCTGTGTCTGTATTAACAAACTGATATATATTATTTATATATTCTAACATATGAATATTCATATTAATATATAATATATGAAAAAATATATAAACATGTATAATTATACTTATACATTAATATTTCATCTTTTGATGCCCATGATACCCTCTCAAAAATTTCCTCCCATGGAATCAGTTACTGAACAAATCATCTAAACCTGAGAAAAATATTCCACAAATATAATAAAAAAATATTATGTTAGTTATACTATAAATAAATAAATTAAACATTAATATGAAATAACATGTTAATAAAATATCAATACTTAATAAGAATAAATCATTTGGAGTTATACCGGTCATACCGTGTATCCTATTGAGGTGGGTTTGATTCCTACATGTTACAAATGAGTTATGGATTGTTGTCCTAAAATGTCAAAATAATCTGAATGTGTTGGCTCAATTATGATTATGTCAGTTTTTATTTTACTAAAATGAATGTAAATTTTAAATAATGACACATTTGGATTTATACTGCCCAAACCATGCATCGTATTGAGGTGTTGAAGATTATTACCTATGACAAATGATTGATGGATTGTTTTCCAAATTTATCAAAACAATATGATTGGGTTTTCTTGGTTTTTAGTATATTTCTTGTGCTTTTTTACTAAAATATAATTTCAAACTGGAAACATGCATTTTGAGTCATATCGGTCTTATCGTTCGTCAGTTTGATGTGAGACATCTTCATAAGCCTCAAAAATGACTTATGAATTGATGTACTAAGTTATTAATAAATTTGGAGTGTATTTTCTTGGTATCCAGTGAGTGAAACGTTTAGAACTAAAATGTAAATTTTATATTGATAACAAACAATTTTAGTCATACTGGTCACACCATGCATTGGATTGAGGTATGGTTGACTACTACATATCACAAATGACTAATGGATCATTTTCTTAATGTATAAAAACAATCCATATGTGTTTTATTAGTTTTCATTATGTGCCTTTCAGTTTTTACTTAAATTAATGTCAATTTTAAACAAAAATAGACACATTGTGTAATACCGACCAGACCGTGATTCATATTGAGGTATGGATGATCTATACATGTTTCAAATTACTAATTGATCATTTTACTAAGAAATAATAAAAAATACAAATGTCTTTTCTCCATTTATAGTATATCACCTTTTTATTTAAATTAATGTCAATTTTAAATAAAAAAGTGACACTTTGAGTGATACTAGACACACTATGTGTTGTATTGAGGTTAGGATTATCCTTACACATCAGAAATGACTACGATATTGTTTTCAAAAAATATCAAAACAATCCGAATGTGTTTTATCGGGTTTTAGTATATCACTTGTTGTTTTTAATTAAATTCATCTCTATTTTAAATAAAAAGAGAGACTTTGAGTTATAACAGCCACATTGAGCATTATATTTTGTTATATGTCACAAATGACTCATAGATCATTTTCCTAAAGAATAAAATTAATATGAATGTGTTTTCTTAGTTTTCAGTATTTCACTTGTTCTTTTTTACATAAATTAATGTTTATTTTAAATAAAAAGACATAGTTGGTGTCATACCGGTCACACCGTGCGTCATATTGTGGTGTGGTTGATTCTTACACATCAAAAATGCCTCATGGATCATTTTCCTAAAATAAAAAAAAACTGATTTTATCAGTTATCAATATGTCACTTGGTGTTTTTAATTAAATCAATGTCAATTGGAAATAAAAAAGAGACACTTTGTGTTTTACCATCCAAACTGTAAATCATATTGAGGTGCATATGATTCAGGTGTTTTGATGTATGATGATTACACAAATTAATATTTCACATTGAGAGACATGTTGTATGGGATGATAAATGACTTTCCTACTTATGGAAATTTTTATGAATATAGCATTAAAATAACTAAAGGGTGTCTAGTTTGTGAATAAGATACATACTAAATTGTGTTGAAACATTCATTGAAGACTTTGATTTTAGGACATTGTAGATTTCTACCCCGATGGGATAAGTACCTATCTTAGACGACATCATTTGATTGATGTTCAGAAGAACGTACAACAATTTCTCCACTAATAGGTGATCAACTGTTTGAGAAAATAAATCGTGTGGAAACTACTTTTGGTAAACAGTTTTTGAAAAACCTTAATAAAACTAATTAGAAAAATTTACATGTTTTAATTTGAATTATCATGAATTCTATGTATGTCAGGAATTTTCTTGATGTTAGGCATGTTGAAAACAATGTATGTGATAGTTCTATCAGTTTATTCCTTAATGATCCTGAAAAAATAAAGTATGATATTAAGGGTAGGTTGGACATAGATCCTAGGGGAATATAAGACGATTTGGTGCCAGTGAAGGGTGAAAAATGAAATTTTCTACCTCCAGCTGCTTACACTCTTTACGGGAAGAATATATATTAGTTTTGAAACATTATAAACGAAGTAAGTGTTTGAGAAGGGTATTCATCATATATCAAGAATCTAATGTCAAAAACCAATTTAATGTTAAAGGGTCGTAAATCACATCTTTTTCATGTTTTAATGCAAGATCTAATTCCTATAGCTTTATGTTGCATTTTTTCCACGAATTTCCTTCATTCATTAACGACATTTTGTTTCTTCTTCAATGCTATATGTGGTAAAGTTTTATACTTGGACAAATTTATGGATATGTAAAGAGTACTTTTCATCATATTATATAAATAGGAAATGTTATTTCTTATATAATTCATTGATATAATGGTTCACTTTATGGTTCAATTAGTGAGAGTGATTAGACTATGTGGTCATATACACTATAGATGGATGTAACCCAAGGAACGATATATGAATATTTTGAAACGGTATGTCAAAAATCAAAGTTTATTGGAGAGTTGTATTATGAAGATATATATCTCTTAGAAAGCCATTGAATTCTATATCTAATAGCTATCAGGTGTAGAAATCATTATTTTACCGAAATCTCATCACACTGGGATTCTTGTGGGTGAAGGAATTTCTAGAAGAGATATTGTCAAAATCAATATTATAGATTAGAAACATGACCTCATTTAAAATTTTAATAATAGTTGGGAGGTTTCCATATATGTTGAAATCCAAAAATAAATTATTATCCATTTTAATCCATCAAGGGATGAAATATGTATATCAAATATACATAATCAACAATTTATAAAATTGTATCAGGACTATATTTTTAAAGAGTTAGATAAAAATTCGGATTGAATTTCAGAACAACATAGTTGGTTAGCTAGAGGACCAAATGTGTATGTATTTTCTTACAATGGTAATGTAATTTAGGGTTATAAATTAGATTCATATATAAATGATGAAGACAATACCATAAAAAAATAGTAGAGATACACATGTCTTTGAAGCAATGCATGTTTTTGGTACTAAGGAATGAAATTCATTTTATGTGAATATGTCATACATTGGAATCATCAAGTAAATATGGGAGATAGATTATACAACATCACAAGTGCCTCTTTTTCAATGAAAGTGGGTTGATTACAAGATTAATGTTAAAATAAATGAATTGGGATTCGTGAATGTTGATTTCAGAAAGGAAGGGTACAATGATGAACCATTTACTATGGCATCATAGGTAGTACAAGTATTTTATGTTCCAGATATCGAAAACTAAAAGTGGTCAATTGTTATGTTATTGACCAAAAAAACTGAAGGGGATGATGAAAATTTAACTGAGGATGACACTTTCATTGGGATGTCACAATCATTTAACAGTGGCCCCAATGTAGATGGTGTTTTGAATTATAGAGGAGACCATTATGAAATGATTTGGATAGTTGATAGAGGGGACAAATCTTTTCAGCTATTAATAAAAGAGATTTCAATAACCAGGTTATAAATTTTTTTTAATATACATTGTGTTACTGTATGTTATTATTTATTCATTGTTTTATTTATGTATTCTAAATCAACTGTTAAACCAAATATATATATAATGAATTTTGAAAATTTTGGTGCTTCTAATACTAAGTATCAACATGTCTTTCAACCTACTTCTGCTCGCAGTGCAGAGGAACAATGTCCTTCTACCTGTGTTTGTAATCCCAATCTTACAGAATAATAGGTTTCTCAACCTATTGGATCTCCCGGTGCATATGTTCAATGACCATATACACATGATGATGCTACCTCTCTAGAGAAACAACATACTGGCAATGTTGAATCTAAGGAAATGGTAGGTGATTAAGGACCTGAGAAGAAGAAAAAATAGGAATGATAGAGTTTTAGTTTGTTAGAAAAAATCGTTAAGGTGAAAATCAAAGGCATCAAATATGAGGCTGTAAAGAATGAAAGGGCCCAAGATGTTAAACCCAACAAGGCCTTGTTCAATAGTTACATTGGAATAATCACTTAGTAATTCGTATTGATTGATGTAGATTCGTGGCACCATGTTGTGATCACGCTTAATACACTGATGTGGTAAGAGATTACAATAACATTACAATATCATTTATTTGTTTTAATAAAAAAATAAAATAACGAAACATTGAATTACTCTTCACCATCCCAAGAAGAGTGTATTTATAGTATTTTAATCCCATAATAAATGTGTATTAATTCTTGTTGGAAGGATTCACAGATATTTTCACACAATTATAACAAGGCATCATCTTAAAGATGCCGAAGGAAAAATAAACACACACCACCCACTTATGTATACACACTTGAGAACCCACGAAGCATGGGATGAATTAGCTGGAAATCGTGTAGATATGTCTTTTCACATACACCTTGTATAGTAATATATTGTTTTAAAGTACATATATTCATCACATTGATCGGCAATTTTTTATTAATGAAATAGCAACTGAGTGTTGCAAATAAGGGATGGGTAACAAAATCAACATACCCCTACCATAAAGCAAGGATGGGGTATGCTTCACTTCAAAAAATGGAACTTATTTTAAATCTACCGTATCACTTTTATATTATATGAAACAAAAACACAATTATGTTCCTTTATTTATATGTAGATTAATGACTCCAAATCGAGATCTACTTCCATACCACAACTTATTTTGGGGAAAGAGGCATGTGTAAATAAACATGGGATACTAATAGACTAAAACACAGAAAAAGGGTGGGAAATATGTGTATATATGACATAATTATTTTTGTTTATTTAAATATATATTACATAACACTGATTAATTTTTTTCCTATATTTTCTATATGACATAGTCACAGGAATCATCAATGCCAGTACCAGATGAACACCTACTATCAATGGACTTGTAGTGAATAGAATAATATGGTCAAGTCAGAGGTGTGGGTTTTGGGGTGACACCCCAAATATATTTTGACAAAAAAACAATAGGATGATTACGATAAAGAAATGAAACCAATGAAAGAAAGACTATTTACCCTTGTAGAATAATTATAATGGCATAGAGAGTTACTAGAAACTTTTATGAGGGGAAGCAAAGAGAAAAAAACCCAAGAACAACCATTATGTGAATATCCCGCCCCACCCCTACCTGCTTTGAGGTGATCCATTCCCCTTAAAGAGCTACTTGGACAAGTTAATAAATGCCCTAATAATTTTTTCTATAAAATGTGAATCAGACGAATAGTGATACCTTTCTGATATTGATATTCTATAGGGTGATAATGACTATGATTTATATCTATCAACTCCCACCCATCGCCTTGTATAGAGGGATACAGTGTTCAATATCCTAAATAATGTGATACATAATAGAACACTTCCAACATATCTTGTGAGAGTGTCTAATAGAATACCCCATGATCCAAGTTTTTATCAACCTATTTTAATTGATGAGGAAGATATTCATAAGGGTTTCCAAGTAATTAAAATAGCCATCACATGGGCTAGGTTTAAGAAGTCCCAATAACATTTACGTAGGGCTATAATTGTGCATGAAGATGCCACACCAACACACCAAGACCTATGGTTTAGATATGTATTCATATTCCCAAATGTGACATATAGAAACCTATTAAACATTGATATAGTCATTATTTATTATTTTTACATTAAACATGTAATTAAAACTAATATATGTATGCAATTTGATTGTGAGATTTTTATATTTAGCATCTTTTTAGTTAGAAAATGGACTCTTAATTTTTTTAATTATTTTAAAAACATAATATTAATTTCATATTATATATGACATCATTAATTTATTAAACATTATTTAAATAAGTATCTATATTCAAACTATTATTATTTTTAAAAAAAATTAATAATGTAAAAATACTTATGGAATAACTTATTGATTGTTTTTAGACTTGCAGTGTGGCTTCTATGAACATCTATCATGCATTACAGGAACCGGTTTTGTAAAAACATTTTGACTTATCCCATATCAACAAATCATCTCCATTATTTAATTTTAAAAAATTCAATGAAAACTCATTTATATAAAAATAAAATAAATTAAATGAAAATAACTTCAATTACCACGTTTTCCGAAAATAATAAAAAAATTACTTCCTTCGAAAAATAATAGAAAAAAATTATTGTTTATTAAAGAAAATATCAATTATTCACTGAAAAATTAGTTTTTTTTCTTCCAATAAAAACAAAATTTCATTCCTATAAAATCATAAAATTACAAAATAAAAAAAAATCAACTTCAAATTAAAATAATTTTAAAAAATAAAAAAATAGCCTTTGTTAAAAAATAAATAGATAGCATTTATTTTAATGTATTTTTAAAGGTAAAATAAAGATGTTTTCCCTTTAACTTTAAGTATTTT
This sequence comes from Viscum album, assembly GCA_963277665.1. NCBI lineage: Eukaryota > Viridiplantae > Streptophyta > Magnoliopsida > Santalales > Viscaceae > Viscum > Viscum album. Next base: position 906,540,783 of record OY728153.1, read on the forward strand.
AATTGAAATTTATAATTTTTTTGAAAGGATTAGGGGGATTTCAGTGGTATTTTAAATTTAATATGAGATCATTTAGAAAAAATAAATTTTTTATTTATCTAAATATAAAAGAAGAAAATTAATTTTTAGTTTCCAAATAAATAATAAAAAATGTATATATATTTTTTTAAAAAATAAAATAATTTTTAATTAATTTTTTAATATGAAAATTGAGATACTTTTTTAAATTTTATAAGGGACAATTAATTTTTTAAAAATATTTTTTTATTATGGAATATAATTTTTTTTATTATTTTATATGGAAAAGTTATTTTCTATTAATTTTTCTTAAATAAAATGTAGTTTTTTATTTTATTTTTAAGAAAAATTAAAAATAAATTTTATTTTTTAAGTTAATGTATACATTATTTTAAATTTTTTATTTGAATTTAATTAATGAAACATGAGTTTTTATAATTTTATAATAAAAAATTATATTTTTTAAATTGGTAGATAATTTTGGTTTAAAATATCTTTATGAATATTTTTTTTACTTATTTTTTACTCTTTAAATTATTAATGGAGAATATGAATATTGATTTTAATTTTCAATATTTTAAAAATAATGTTTTTATTTTTTAAAAAACTGAACATCGCTCCTTCATGAAATCCATGGTGATATATGGTTGTAATGCCATTTTATCCTTAATTTACCTACTTCCTCATCTAGCGATGCAACACATACTCATTGGATTTACGACAACAATGTCTGCAAGTCCTTTTAATTTTATGTCTTCAAATAGATATCATTGTCAGTACAAAAAAATTGATTTTCCAAAACAACAACTATACCTTTTTCACCATGAAATGAGATTTAACCGCGCTAAAAAACATTGTTGTCGTCAACATCATTAAAATGAGGACCCATTTATCATTGTTTTTATTAATGTTGATAAATGTCCTACTGCTGCAATGTGTTGTTTGAATAACAATACACTACACTAAATACATAAGTAAGAAAATGCACCAACATGAAAATTAGTAATTTAATTGAAATAAAAGTTACATTGAAAATACTAAAAAATAATATGATATACATTTAAAACAATATTTTGTATAATTAAACTGGCATTTATTGTCCACATACATTTAAAAAGGCCAATGTTTAATTTTTTTTGGCACCTGCAACCCCCTTTCAAAAAAACGAATCATTGTATCAGTTTCCAAACAAGACACCCCATCCTAAGAAAAGTAAGTCACATATATATTAAAACAATTCTTATATAAATAAAACTATAAAGAAATAAATTAAACATACTTATAAAAGAATATATTTTTAATATATCAATTTTAAATAAAAAGATACACATTGATCACTACCAGAGAAACAAATTTATGCAGTGTGACCCTTTAACAACGCTAAAAAATGCCTTGATAAAGTGGGTACCTATATCCACGCAAAATAAACCACTGATAAAAGGAGATTTTAATAGTTATAAAAAATAATGTAAAAAGTACCCCTTTATCGGTGTTTTTTTCACTAACAAAGGTATCCCTTTATCACCATTTTTTTAGAATTTTTTAAGGGACTTTATTTATTAGCAATTTTTTACTAGTGTTAATAAAGTGGGATTTATCAATATTATTTTACTAGCGTTGATAAATGATATATTACAAAAAATATATCATATTTCATTAAAAATAAAATATATTTTAGATAAGGCTAACTAGACATTTACACTTAAAATATTAGATATTTAGTGAGAATGGATTGTAAAATAAATAAAAAAGTTTATTAATTAATAACTTTCAAATTATTATTGAGTAATAGTCATTTATTAACAATTTTAAGACATAAAAAATAAAGAAATTAATAAAAGATCTAAAATAAATTGAAAATGTAACTCGAATTTCAAAAGGTTAGAACTTTTGATCTGAGTGTCCATTTGAGCTCTTCCATATATCAAATCAGATCTTGAGACAATATCTACACACTAATGATAGAGAGGATTCCCCTATTATTTTTCCAATGCCCAAAACTTCCTATAAGACCATTAAAACTGAGTTTTTAGTTGGTGTATCCTATGTTTTTAACATTCCGTGGAATTTTAGACTCGTTTAAGTGGTTCTTTTTCCTTTTTTAAGAAAGTGTTTTGTGTTGGGAGGTAGGGTCATGTAGTGTGTCATTGTCTTATTTTGAAAGATGTTTTTTGGTATTAAAATCTCAAACTACTCAAGTAACCACATTGTTGTTATTTTTGAAGCCCCGAGTTCCCCTTCATGGTTATTTATTGAGTTCTATGGGTGGCCTTCATTTCATGATAATGGAAAATCATGGAACATGTAATATAGGATTTGTGAGTAATTTTATGGTTCTATCCTCATTAGGGGTGATTTCAATGATATTTTTGTCATATCGGAAAAAATAAAGTGTTGTCTTAAGGAGTGATGAAACTATAAAGGATTTTAAGAAATACCTACTTTTGAACTCCCTCCATGATCTAGGATTTTCAGGCTCTCTTTTCCCTTGGAAAATGGGTACCTCAATAGAGGGATGCATTGCTGAAAGACGTGAAAACCATTTTGGGACAGATGACTAGAAATCTATCATCCGTGCATACTCTATTGAACACTTGGCCCCAGTTTCCTCTGACCACTCTTGATCCTTCATTCAACATCAAAGAAAGGAATTAGTGTAGTCGTGGGTGTACGTTTAGGTTTGAGAGTCTATGGTTCTACGATGGGAGTTGTGAGGAGGCCATTCATGCTATTTGGGGGGGGGGGTCTGAAATAGTGATTTTTCTCTCAAACCCAGAATGATAGTATCAGGCTGGTGAATTGGAAATCAACTAGGTTTAGGCCCATAGACAGTCACATTAATAGGGCAGAACAGTGGTTAAAATTTCTCTATGCCCATAATTTTTCCGACTCTATGATTAAGGATATCTCAAACCTTGAGAGGTGTTTGAATGTTGTGCTTAAGGAAAATTAAAGATACTTGTTCATCTAGGTAATATAATCTAACATTAACAAAGGTGACCATAACAGCACTTTCTTCCACCAAAGAGATACTAAGAGAAGGAAAAAACCCCACATCTCCCACCTTGATGATTTTCATGGTAGAATGATGTAGGATGCTATTAGAATTCATTAATTTATTCTGGAAGTATTTGGAAATATTTCCAACGTAGACTACATTGACATCCCTCTTAGTCTCACCAGCTAAATCCAAAAAAAAATTCTGATGATATGAACTGTTCTCTAGAGAGGAACAATTATGATGAAGAAATGTGAAGGGATTGTCACCATTTTCATTCTATGAATTTTTTTGGTCATGAAGGGTTGCATGCCCTTTTCTTCAAATGGTTTTGGAACATTTTCAGTCTGGACATGATCATGATGATGAAGGATTTCTATGAATTTATGAATTACTTTGATAATATTAACGAGACTGTTATTACACTCATCCAAAAATCTAAATTCCCCTAGAAGATTACGGAGTTCCATCCAATCATTCTCTGCAATGTTATTTACAAAATTTACTCTATGATTTTGGTGTCTAGGTTGAGAGTTTTTCTCCGTCTTTTAGTGATTTATGATAAGAGTTATTTTGTCTCACAGAGGACCCTTAACGATAATGCATCCATTTCCTATGAGATATCCCACTACATGATGACCATCTCTGTAGAAAAAAAGAATTCATAGCCTTGAAACTAGATATTATGAAAGACTATGACATAGCCGAATGTCCTTTTCTCGATCTTGTACTATCAAAACTTTTTTTTGGAGCTAAATGGAAGTTTACCATTATGAGCTATGTTACTTTAGTTTCATATAGAATCAACATCAATGGGGGTATTTGTCTAGTTTCACCACCTCGAGAGGTTTAGGATAAGGGGACCTAATATCTCCCTACATTTTCATTCTTGAAGAGAATGTTTTTTCTCATATCCTATTAAAGGCGATGGAGCATGTTTCTATTCATGGATCCAAGGTATGTTGCAATGTTTCTCATATTTTCTTTTCAGATGATTTCCTTCTGTCTATTCAGGCTACTACCCTTGAGTTGTACTCAATCATGAAGATTTTCAACCATTTTGAGAAGGATTCTAGGAAATGGATTAATGACTCTAAATTTGAACTATCCTTCAACAAAGGTGTTATAATGATGATGCAATAAGAGATTTAGAGATTATGCAGGTTTCTTATGGTCATGAAACATTAGAAATACCTGGGGCTCCCAACTTCTATCAGAAGATAAAAGAAACATGCTTCGTGTCAATCATGGAAAAAGTTGATAATTTGATCAGTGTTTGGTCTAGTAGAAAAATATCCAAAGCGAGGAACGAAGTGATAGTTAAATATGTGTCCCAAGTTGTCCCCTCAAACTCCATTACCTTTTTCACGTTCCCAGTTACCCATGTTGATCGGATTCATTCTCAGATGGAAAACTTATGGTGGGGTTTTACGAATAAGATACAAAACACCCATTGGATTATGTGGGATAAGATGTTTGATTCAAAGTCATGTGGTGACCTAAGGATTAATAACCTTCAATGGTTCAATTATTATCTATTGGAAAAAAGGGTAGCGCCTCATGTCATGTACTAATTCCCTTTTTCTCTACGGTCTTTTGAGCAAAGTATTTCCCAATGTTTGACTTCCTACATGCTTTTATTAGACACAAGACTAGATTTATGCAGAGAATATTCTGTGGTGCTATCCTTCTAATCAACTGTGGTAGTGTTTGGAGGACAACTGATGGGAATAAGGTGAATGTATGGGGAGACCAGTGGTTGGTTAAGGGGTTCAATATTAGAGTCTTTTCAACTGTCATTCTGGGGTTCAAATATAAAAAAGTTCATGACCTCACTGATGATTATTTAGAAGAGTGAGATTGGGATAGAGTTTGCGGTTGGTTTAATGAAACATATAGATGTCTTATCTTTAGCATCCTGATTACATTTGGAGTGGGTGGTGAAAAAATATGTAGGTTTGGGGATACTCCTAGGAAGTACACATTTAGGATGGGGTACATAAATTTGTTTCATGGGTCTACTCATGCTCATCCAGACGATCGGTGGAGGAATATTTTGGCACTCTCCTCCCCCCCCCCAATTCATGTTTTTATGCTTGTAGGTTTTATTGGGTTTCCTACTGATTTGCATCAATCCTAATCTATGACACATGTGGGAGGGTGATGTGTTCCCCCTGTGATTTCAACATATTGAAAATCCTTTGTATACTATTCTTCTCTTCCTGGGAGTGGTGGTAGTGTGGAATGAACGGTCCCTGGGGTGTAAGAAGTCCCTAGTCCCATCTTTGGAGTTTTCCCATGTTTTCAATGATGTGGATTCCTCTTTGGAACCAAAGGCTATGGGGTTTGTGTGTACATTTTCTTGACTTGTTTGGTCTCATAATAATGAATGGGTTTTTGAAGAGAAGTCTTCACTTGATCGAATTTGGGTGGATAAGGCTATGAATTGAAGAACTGGTGGATGTCCAATAAGGAGTGGCCATCAGTGTTGTAATCACAGAAAACTCAAACTTGATGGTGTCCCCCTTTTGAATGATTCATTAAAATCAATACAGATGCGGCTGTCTCGATAGTGTGTTGAATTTGAGTGGTGCTCATTTCCTAAAAACATAATGGCCAGGTGATTGATGCTCGGTTCATTATTTTCCATGGATGTTGGATCCCGGTTTTTGTGGAAGCATCATCAATTCTTCAAGGGATCATCTTTTCCAAGGCTGAAGGACGGAATTAGGTGGTTTTGGAGTCTAATTGTCTTAAATCTGTTAATGATTTGTCAAAAAAGGAGATAATTCATCTTTGGGATTGTTCTAAGGAAAATATGGTCTCTTTCTAATTCATTCTCAATATAAGAATTCTCATTCATCTTCTGTGGGGTTAATCTTGAATCCCACCTACTGGCGAGCTATAGGAAGTCTTGGGATAACCATTTTTGGGTTGATCATTTTCCTGATTGGATTTTCTTGTATAGTTCAATTGATCAGTAATATATCCTTTTTTATTTAAAAAATTATTGATCTTAATTTTTTGAAATTTTATAATTTTTCATAATTTCATTTTATTTACAATCAAATATATAAAAACATATGCATATTTCAAATATATTCACACATAAAAAAATAATTTTATAAATATATATGTTAACATATTTATATGTCACGTTTATTTCTAAATATATAAAACTTATCTAAATAAATAATAATATCCATTTTATTTAAAATAAATATTCATAAATATGTATATACCTATATAATTACTGTATATATAATGTTTATATATATAAATATATTTATTTGTGCATTGAAAAACTCATATATATTTATCTATATATTCTAATATATGTATATACATATTAATATATAAGATATGTAAATAAATATAAATATTTATAATTATAATTATAGATGAGCATACATATATATTTATATATATATATGTGTGTATGTATTTATAAACACACATACACAAACAAAAAATATATCTTATATATGTATTTATATATATATATTTATATATATCATTAAATATAAGGATAAAAAAAAAGTGAAATAAATAAAAATATCTTGATATATCATAAAATACATAAGAAAACGATATATGGGAGTGGAAAAGGAGTGAGATTATGAGGGATGTCTTAGTTTTGAAAACCAGTAGAGATAGGGGTGCATGCGGGTGGGTGATGCATGTCCCTAGTGCTGTTAAAACGTGGGGGGATTCCTAGAACTATTAAAGGGATGGGGAGGATAGACTATCACTATTAAAAGGGGGGTCAAGCATAGATAAAAAGGGGAAGGTCCCACCCTTCAATTTGGAGATTTCTTTTAAATTATTTTTGACTTTTATCGGTGCTAACAATCATCAATAAAGGTCACTTTTATCATCATTTTTTAGCTTTGATAAAGGAATACTTTTTCAATGTTGTTAAAGGGGCCTTTATTAGTGATTTTTATAGCATTGATATAATGGACCCCCTTTTAATAGCGCCAAAGATAATAACAATTTTTAACACAGTAAATGACAATTTTGCGATTTGTTAAATGTCATATCTACAGTAGTGAAGTCATACCAATCACCCCATGCAAAAGATTGAGGTGGGTATGATTCCTACAGATCACAAATTTCTTATGGAACATTGTTATATAGTTTCAATAAAATCACAATATATATTTATTTCAAATAAATGTAGATAATAATTAAATTAAGATAAACATAGCGGTCAATGGTGAAATCTGAACTCTTACTCGATGGTGGGGGTTGTTAGGAAAGCACATGGGATAGTGTAAAAGGAATGCCTTTGCTCATCATGGTGGCCGAAGGCATGACTCAAACCCAGGCATGATGGTGAGGGACAATAATGAGGGTCAATCGTTAATTGTGGAAGGGGTCAATGACATTAGGGTAAGAACCCACTTTATTAGGGTATGGTGATTTTCCAGGCAGGTCACCGACATTATTATCAGATCCGTCCACCCTGATGATCTTCCCAATAGTTTTCAAATGATGTTATGGTTTGGGTGTCTGGGTCGGCAGTTAAATGGATGGATGGCTAACTTGGGGGTTTTCAATCAAACCCAAATTCTAGGTTTCTCTACCATTGTATTTCATGATATATGCATTTTAGTTTTAGCTAATTAGATTTTCTACCATTTATATTTTCCTTGTCATTATTTGGGGCATGTTGTGTTTGGGGATTAAGTCATGTAATGGGTTCTATCTCGATCCACCTTAAAAGGGATAATAATTTTCTTAATATAGGGGTTTCCCTAATTATTCTAAAAATAATTTTCACTAAAAAATAAAATACCAAAAACAAAAAATTACTATAAAATAAAAATATTTATAATATAAAAAATGTTCACAAGAAATAACATAATAATAGTGTTACTAAGACGGTGGGGTGTTAACACCTTTAGATGGAGGTAAATCCATACCTAAACTATGTGTAAGTCACCACATATACTCCATCATCTGATAATGTTGTTGACGCTGCTACTAACATTTCTACTCCTGATGTTGTCGCTACTCTTCTTGCTCTATAAATAATCTCTGAACAGTTTCATCCTGATCTCAAAGCCTTGCGTCGTACTCTAAATATGTGAAATATTATGATCTCATACAAACTACATTTTGTGATAAATTATGAAATCAATTCAATTCCATAGTAACTAGTCAGAGTTGATCGTAAACCAATGTCAATCACCATGCCTTTCTAAATACAACTTTCACTACCAACGACAAATTTTTCTCATCAAAACATGCCCACATGAGGCTTTGTCCCAACCATTCGTATTACCATAACTCCCCAACATATGAAAAATATATTTCTAATATATCTTATATATTTATAAAAATATAAAAAAAATGATAAAAAAATTAATTTATATTATTCTAAAAACATAAAAAACACTAACCGTAATCGGTTACTATCTCTCACCAGCAATATTTCCAATACTACTATCATTGTAATCCTCTTGTACACATAAAACTATGTAATAGATGGATAGACCATAAACAATATGAATTTAGCGTATACATATCATATTAAATAATATTATTTACCAACTATTGATGATGTATTCTAAATGTAAGACTCTAAACTCCATGTGTGACATCCTTCCAGCCCCAATTATATTAACTATAAGATAGTAGCCTCTTGAATGTATCATATATCCAGTAAGTTAAAAATACCAATGAAGCATTCACGAACTGTCCCAGTGTTTCCTGAGCCGCAACTCCCCAAGCCCGCCTCCAATAGGCCAGGGGCTGGTGACTAGAACTGAGTAGGCATGCTACTAACATGGGAGGCATTTCCTATAAACCTGTACACACGTACACACATCTCCAAGTCCACAATGCCGAATAGTACAAACTACTAAAAATGGAAATGTATGCATACACTAAAAAAATCCAACCAACAGAGTATGAGAGGATGTAAAGTACATAAAGTATAAATCCCTGGGCCAAAAGTTCAATCCCACAAAAAGAAAGTATGTAACAAAGTCCAACCTATAATAAAGGTGCTGGGACTGTAGTCTGTAGCTGTAGGAACACACGTCAGCCTATCTGATCTCACTGAGTACTGTCTGGTCCTGGTCCGCCTAGAATCCTATCAAAGGTTCACTCGTCTGCACAAGACACGACACATGCGGGCAAAGCCCATGTAGAGGTGAGTATAATAATGCCCAGTAGGACACCCCAAAACCACAAAGTAAATAAAACTAGGAAATGCCAAAAAAGAAATGATACAGTCATCTCCACACAGTATATGTCAAAAGAACATACCACAAGAATATCCAGATATAGTCATACACAAACGAACATCGTGACACCGCCACTAGGATCCAGCTTGAAGATTCAACTAAGCATGTAACAAGGAGAACACACTCCTAGGTCTGAGTAGAGAGAGATACGAAGTACTCATTCAAGGAGAACACACTCCTCAATTACCTGGAGAACATGATGCTTAGAAGAGGATCACAACCAAGTCATTGGTTGATTCTGACAACCCAGTCTGAGCTAACCTGGTAAGTAGAAGATCGGCGCCCAGGTAAAATTGGTCACGTCGATACCAAGAACTCTACCTAGGGTTCGATGAACAAATATAAGTTCTAGATCAATGTCTCATAGAGGGTATTCCAACAACTCTATTCAGGGAGTTCTGCTGAAGGGATCAAACTCCTGTGTCAAAGAAATGATACTGGAACATTCAGGGAAACGACCAAGGGTAGAAACCCTAAGAGAACTAGTCCAAGTCACAGAATACAAGTCAATAAATTCAACATGAAAAGGATGAATGGTGTTTAGTATGGTTACACGCCGTGTTCCATGACCCCAGATAATGCCTGTGTAAACTGCATGTGTCATTCGTTCAAGCCGTGTAATATCAAACTACACAGCATGTAGAAAAGGTACACGCTGTGTTCCTTAACCCCGAGTACTGCTCGTGTAACAAGCTCGTGTCATTCGGATTTTCAAATAGAAAGAAACTACAAAGTGTGTAGAAGAATCACATACCGTGTCCGAGCACTGGGGCTCACTCCGTGTACGCTAGCTATGTGCCCGTACACGGCCTCTGCCCGTGTCCGTGTCGCCTGCCCGTGTACCAGTACACGAGGTATCTCGTGTATCTGGCTGGGTCTGGCCGGGGAGGGGTATACACATTGTGTCCTTAGTTGTGTACCCTGATCGTGTCTGTGTACTCCCAAAGTACACATCATGTAGTCCGCCGATGAACACACTCTGTGTATCTCATACTACATGGCGTGTAGTCATGAATTTTCCAGAACTGTCATCTTCCTCTGCGTGCCTTGGCTAACCCTCCGGATTGTGATCCAATAGTCTGATCATCACAAACCTCCGGATGTGGGGTCGTCCTGCCCCTAAGAAACTGATTCTGTCAGTTTCGAGCTTCCGATCGGTCTTAAGAATGCATCCTGATCCGTTCACACGAAACACTCGAAGGACGGGAACTTCCAAACCGCATCGTGTCATCTGTCGTCGTCGTCGTCGCACCTCCGCTAGGTTTCCTTGACATTGGATCATTGATTTAGGATAGTTGCATCAACAAATGAATGTGAAACGATCGATTTCCCCCAAGAAGGCGTAGAACTCAATGAAGAACACGATGGGGAAAAACAAGAATCAACAAGAGGGACGAACCTCGATCGTTGTTTGTGAGGATCAGGGTTTTCCATCGTAAGATTGAAAACAAAAAGAATCTCAAGAATCAAAGCCTCAAATTCCTGCATGAACCTTCCATGCAAGAATGATCGACCTGCGTGCTAATCTGTTCTTGGATTAGTCCACATTCATCGTGGAAATCAAAACGGGGAAGGGAAAAAACCAAGACAAACATCCTACCTGGATTTTTCGGCCTTCGTCGGCGATGATCTGGTCGCTGCGTCATCATCGCCGCGTTGGGAGGTTTCCTCCAGAGCCTCCAGAGCCGCCAAGGGTTTCAGGGGTTTGGAAATTGTAACCCTGATCCCCTGTGAAATCTCCATTTTAATAGATAAGTGATTTCGTTGTAACAATGATTTAAATAAAATATTTTAATAAAATAATTTATTACGGTTGCGTCCAAAACCAGATTTTACTACCGACCTGTGCCGGCCGATTTTAGGCCTCGCCTAAGGTAAAAATGATGTTATGAAAGCAATGGTGCCCTCATATTTTTTATCTGGGCACCAGTTTAGGTGTTATTCCACTTTTTCTGGAAGACTGCACGCGCACGAAATTTAATTATTAAATTAAATTCAATCATTTGTTCCAGGTCGCACGGCCTCGGAACTGCATGTTGCCCCAGAGCCTGGACTCGAATTAATTCCCATATAATATTAAAATAATACATGGAAAAATCTGGGACATTACATCACACCCACCTTAGGGCTTTTACGTCCCCGAAAAGCCAAAACAATGGCTACTCAAAAAGATGTGGGTACTACAGGAGAATCTGAACCTCCCACTCCCATGTGCTCTCCTATAGATTACCATGCAGCCACTGAACACGCACAAAATGAATATCTCACCCATGAAGGATCTTCTCTTGCCTATCCTCGATCTCCACTGGGTACTCAGCAAAGTTCGCTCCATCATCGATGTCTAGCTCGCCCCAATCGATAACGTGCGATGTATCAGGCATGTACCTACGTAGATTCGACACATAGAAGACGTTGTGTACCCGGTCCATCTGAGGAGGTAGAGCCAAGGGATACGCCACCTCGCCTACTCTACTCAGAATCTGAAAAGGTCCAACAAACCACAGAGATAGCTTGCCGCCTCGGCCAAATCTCTGCAATCCCCGTCGAGGTGAGACCTGAAGGAACACATGGTCTCCCTCTTCGAACTCCAAGGGCCTCCACCTCCTATCGGCATATGACATCTGCCGACTCTATGCAGTCATCATCCGCCCCGGGATGACATGTACCTTCTCTGTAGTAGCTCTCACCATCTCTTGGACCATGAGTGCTAACTCTCCTGGGCCAGTCCAGCAAAGTGGAGACCTGTAGGGTCGCCCGTACAAAGCCTCAAATGGTGCCATACCAATAGTGGAATGAAAAATTTTGTTATAAGAAAATTGCAACAGTGGTAGGTGATCCTCCCAGCTACGACTGAACTCAAGTATGCTAGCCCGATACATATCTTCCAAAACCTGAATGGTCCGCTCTGTCTGAACATCAGTCTTGGGATGGAACGTTGTGCTAATGCGTAACTAAGTCCGAAAAGCTTCATGTAATCCCTTCAACAATCAGGATGTGAAATGATCATTACGATCTGAGACGATCATGGATGGCACTCCATGAATTCAGACTATCTCTTGCATGTAGAGGAGTCCCATGCTCTCCACTGATCTCTGCTCCCTTATGGCTAGTAAGTGGGCCGACTTGGTGATTCGATCAATGATCACCCAGATGGCATCATGTCCCCTAGACGTACGTGGTAAACCCATCATGAAGTCCATGGATATCCCATCCCACTTCCACTCTAGCACCTCAAGGGGTTGAGTCAAACCTATTGGCACCTGGTGCTCATCCTTTACTTGCTGACAAGTAAGGCACCGAGAGACGAACTCTGCCACACACTTCTTCATTCTTGGCCACAAGAACTGACGTCGGAGGTCCTGATACATCTTTTCCACGCCTGGATGCACTGCCAAAGGAGATATATGGAACTCCCTTAGAACCTCCTCCTGAAACGTCACGGGTACCACTGTGCGCCCTCTGAAAAGAGCTACGTGCTCCCCACTATCTGAATATCCATCAACCGCAACACCTATGGATATATGAGCATTAAGAGTCTCACAGCTAGAATCCTCATGTTGTGCTTACCTGACTTGCTGTAAGAGTATAGGGGTAACAACCATCGACTGAAGGTAAACTCCCTCATCTCCATCCACGAAGTATAACTGTAAGGAGGCCAACTGCCTTGTCGCTTCATCCAGCAACTGTGAACTAGATTTCTTGCTGAGAGCATCCGCCACTACGTTCCCCTTCCCAGGAGTATAAATGATCTCAAAGTCGTATCCCAAGAGGAACCCAAGCCATCACCTCTGTCTCAAATTCAGATCCATCTGGGAAAAAATATATCTAAGACTCTTGTGATCAGAGTAGATGGTAAACCGCTCGCCAATCAGGTAGTGTCGCCACATCTTCAATGCGAAGACTACCACTGCCAACTCAAGATCATGGGTCACGTAGTTTTTCTCATATTTCCTCAACTGACGTGAGCCGTAGGCAATCACCGCTTGCCTCTACATCAAGACACAACCAATCCTAGTTCCTGATGTGTCGCAGAACACTATGTACTCGACACCCTCCTCTGGTAACCTCAAGATCGGGGCGCTCGTCAAACTCTGTCTCAACTACTGCAAAGCTTGCTGGTATCTCTCTGCCCACAGAAAAGGCTACCCCTTTCGGGTCAAAGCTATCATGGTTGCTGCAATCCTGGAGAAATCAAGGATGAATCTCCGATAGTATCCTTCCAACTGAAGGAACTCCGCACCTCAATCATGCTCTGGGGTGGCTCCCATGCTAGCATTGCCCCCACCTTGGCTGGGTCCACTGCTACACCATCTATTGAGATAACGTGTCCCAGAAAGTGGACCACTTGTAACTAGAACTGACCCTTTGAGAGTTTCCCATACAACTGGTGCTCTCAGAGTGTGTCAAGAACCATCCTTAGGTGTCTCGCGTGCTCCTCCTCGGACGCAGATTACACAAGGATATCATCGATAAAGACCACTACAAACCGGTCTAGATAGGGATGAATGATCATGTTCATGAGCCCCATGAACACCTCCGGGGTGTTCATTGAGATGAATGGCATGACCAAGTACTCATTGTGACCGTAGCGACATCTAAAAGCCATCTTCGGTATACCCTCCTCCCGTACTCGCAACTGGTGATAGCCTGATCGTAGATCAACTTTCGATAACCATTCTTCCCCTCTCAACTGGTCGAAGAGGTCATAGATCCTCATTAGGTGATAACTGTTCTTTATGGTCACCTGATTCAAGCACCGGTAATCCACACATAGCCTCAAGCTCCCGTTTTCCTTCTTGGAAAACAACACTGGGGCCGCCCAGTGTGAAACGCTGGGTCTCACAAATCCCTTCTTCTACAAGTCATCCAACTACACCCTCAGATCACGAAGCTCTATAGAAGCCATCCAATATGTTGATGATGATATCGGTGTCATCCTGGGTTGCATCTCAATACAGAAATCTATATCCCGATGGGGAGGTAGACCAGGGACATACTCTGGAAATACGTCCTCGTACTCAGCCACTATTTCTGAAAAATGGAAACTCTTAACATCTGCTGCACCAAGGGCTAGTCTATCCAACTGATGTAAAATCAGATGTGCCCTCCCATGCATGAGTCCATCCTGTGCTACCTAGGTCTCTCTCTCACCAACAAAAGAGAACCTCATTCCATCACTGTGGACACACCGCACTCTTCGCCTAAAACAGTCGATCTGGGCATGAACTGTGGATAACCAATCCTTACCAAGAATGACATCGTAAGGCCTCGACGCTACCACCAAGGGGTTCCAACCGAAACTCTTGCCTCCAATGGTCAGGTCACACTATCTATAGAGGTGTGTGATCTCTGATTCTTCTCCAGTCGGTGTCTCAAAGCATAAGGGTCGAGTCAACAGCTCAACTGGAATCTCAAGGTCTCGAACAAGATAAGCAGCCAGAAAGGAATGAATACCACATGTGTCTGTCTCTACCTCTATCCACTAGCTCCCTGAGCCAGAGGTGGACCTCCATGGGGTGATGGTGGTAAAATATCAAAACAGCGACCACCTCTGGCTACTCTCCCAGCTCCCATACGATGTATGCCGCCCTGCGGATCTGCCTGCTCTAAAATTTTCCTCTGCCTCGGTGGTCCATCCACTGCACTTGTGTCAATTGTACGGTCAGTCGAGCAATCTCGAGCGAGATGTCCCATGCCATCACATGAGTAGCATCGCCTCCCTTGAAGCTACTGAGATGCCCCCTGTGAACCCTGTACGGTAGATCCCCTGTCCTGGGATCTCCTTTGAAAACATCTCCCATGCCTGGGTCCCTGATGTCAGCTCCCTACTGCAGAGGTCTCTGCTCCAGCTCACCCACTACTAAAATCTTCCAACTGTCTCTGCTATGCCAAGATGCTCTTGACCACCAATGCCTGCTCGGGCACCCCAGAATAATTAGGAATGCTCTTAGGGACGATGCTAGATTAGATATCTCTGCACAAGCACCGCACGAATGTACGAGCTCTGAAGTACTGATCTTTTACCATATACATCGAGTACTGTGAAAGGTCGGTAAATCTCGAGGAATTGTCAGCCACCGTCATGGATCCCTACTGAAGCTAAGGAATCTCATGTATGCGTACTTATCTCAGGGTAACCTATGAAAAATACTCTCTAAAGAGATGCTCAAACACCGAACAAGCGAGTGTCCCCTCTTCATGAGTCTGGATAACCAAACTCCACCATCGTCCTGCCAAGCCTTGTAGAAGGCTCACTGCCAGGATCACCATCTGGTCTGCCGGTGTCCTAACCCAACGGAGGACTATAGTCACAGCCTCAAGCCCGTCTGTTGCTGCCTGAGGGTTAGGCTCTCCTAGAAACCTGAGGGGTCTCTATCTCTGAAACTCGTGGAGTACGCTCAACCTGCGCTCCTCCTCCACTGGTACAACAGGCACTAAACACTGCTCCACAGGTGGGGGACAACTGGCACACCACATGGTGGTAAAACATGGGGATCTGGTCCATGTATCGAGGCTTCATCACTGAGGGGTTAGCCTCGTGATCAAGCTACTGGATCCTAGAGGGTGTGCTTCGTGGAGGCATCCTGTAAGGAAATAAGATGTATCTCAGTCATTGAGTATATTTGGAGAGATGACTCAAAAAGGATGTGGAAACCACAACCCATTCTTATATAATTCATGTACCATTATTTTCCCTGCATCTATTGTTCTCATGTTCCGAGTCAAAAAGCAATTTATCAGAGTCCTAGTGTATGGATACGTTAGCTGCCTGCACCAAAACTGGGGTCCCTGGCCTGAAAGCCAATCTCGAAAAACTTAACACTGTTTCCCCAAACCAACTCACAGACTCTCGGTCCTAAGGTAGAACCGACCTCCTCTGATACCACTCTATCATGACCCATCCCAGTGGGGCCCGATCCACAACTCCCCAAGCCCTCATCCAATAGGCCAGGGGCTGGTGACTAGCACCGAGTAGGCATGCAACTGACATGGGAGTCATTTCCTATAAACCTACACACACACACACACACGTTTCGAAGCCAACAAAGATGAAAAGTAAAAAATAATAAAAATTTAAATGCATGCATAAACTAAAAAAATCCAACCAACAGAGTACGACAGGATGTAATGTATAACAAGTATAAAACCCTGGGCCAAAAGTACAAGCCCACCAAAAGAATGTCTGTAACAAAGTCCAACCTGTAAGAAAGGTGCTGGGACTACAGTCTGTAGCTGTAAGAACACACCTCCGCCTGTCTGATCTCACTGAGTATCGTCCGGTCCTGGTCTACCTAGAATCCTATCAAAGGCTCGCTCATCTACAAAATACATGAAACGTGCGGGCAAAGACCGTGTAGGGGTGAGTATAACAATACACATTAGGACACCCTAATACCACAAAGGAAATACAACAAGGAAATACAACAAAGGAAACATACAGTTAGCTCCACATAGTATATGTCTAAAGAACTTACCACAAGAATATCCAGATATACTCATACACAAACGACCATCACTATACCGCCACTTGGATCCAACTAAAAGATTCCACTAAGCATGTAATAAGTAGATCACACTCCTAGGTCTGAGAAGAGAGAGATATGAAGAACTCGTTCTGGGAGAAAACACTCTTCAAGTACCTTGAGAACATGATGCTCAGATGAGGATCACAACCAAGTCATGGGGTGATTCCGACAACCCAATCAGAGCTAACCCTCTATGCAGAGGATCGGTGCCCGAGAAAAGTTGGACATGTCAATATGAAGAACTCTACCTAGGGTTTTAGGAACGAATCGAGGATCCAGATCTATGTCTCACAGAGGGGATTCCAACAACTCTATTTAGGGAGTTCTACTAAATGGATCAAACTCATGTGTGAAGGAAATGATACCAGAACCTTCCGTGAACCGACCAAGGGTACGAACCCTATGAGAAATTTTCCAAGTCACAGAAGACAAGTGGATCAAGTCAACAATAAAAGGATACACGGTGTGTAGTATGGTTACAAACTGTGTTCATTGACCCCTGGTACTGCCCGTGTAAACAGCCCATGTCATTCATTCAAGCCGTGTAAAACCAAACTACATGGCGTGAAGAAAAGGTACATGTTGTGTTCCTTGACCTCGGGTACTGCCCGTGTAACCAGACCGTGTCATTTGGATTATCAGATAGAAAGCAACAACACAGCGTGTAGAAGAATCACAAGCTGTGTCCAAGCACCTGGGCTCGCTTAGTGTATGCTGGCCATGTGCCCGTACACGGCCTATGTCCATGTCAGTGTCACCTGCCCGTGTACCAATACACGGAGTATCCCGTGTATCTGGTCGGGTCTGGCTGGGGAGGGGTATACACGGTGTATCCATGGCTGTGTACCCATCCTTTGTCTGTGTACTCCCAATATACACATCATGCAGTCCATAGACGATCACACACCGTGTATCCCATACTACATGACGTGTAGTCGGGAGTTTCCTAGAACCGTCATCTTCCTCCGCGCGCCTCGGCTAACCCTTCGGATTTTGATCCAACCGTCTGATCATCATGAAACTGCGGATTTGGGGTCATCCCACCCCTACAAATTGATTCTTTCGGTTTCAGGCTTCCAATCATTCTTGAAAATGCATCCCGATCCATTCGCACGAAATGGTCGAAGAACGAGAACTTCTGAACCTCATCGATTCATCCACCGCTGTCGTCGTCACACCTCCGCTGGGTCGCCTGGACGTTGGATCTTTGATTTCGGATCATTGTGTCAACAAACGAATGCGCAATGATCGATTTCCTCCAAGAACTCATAAAACACAATGAATAATGCGTGGGGGAAAAACATGAATCAACAAGAGGGGCGAACCTCGATCGTTATTCGTGACGATCGGGGTTTTCCACCATTAGATTGAAAACAAAAACAATCTCAAGAATCAAAGCCTCAAATTCCCATGTGAACCCATCCTCAAAGAACGATCAACCCGTTGGCTAATCTGTTCGTGGAATATTCTGTGTTCGTCTTGGAAATCAAAAACAGGGAAGGAAAAATTTCAAGACAAACATCCTACCTGGATTTCGCGGCGTTCGTCGGGGACAATCTGGTCGCTGCATCATCATCACCGTGTTGGGAGGTTTCCTCCAGAGCCTCCAGAGCCGCCAAGGGTTTCAGTGTTATGGAAATTGTAACCCTGATCCCCTGTGAAATATCCATTTTAAAAGATAAGGGATTTCACTATAACAAAGATTTAAATAGAATATTTTAATTACATATTTTATTACGGTTGCGTCCAAAAACCAGATTTTACAAACGACATGCGCCGGCTGATGTTAGGCCTCACCTAAGGTAAAAACGCTATTCTGAACCCAATGGTGCCTTCGAATTTTTTATCCAAGCACCCATTTAGGAGTTATTCCACTTTTTCAAGAAGATCGCACGCGCGCGTAATTTAATTATTAAATTAAATTCAATCATTTGTTCCGAGCTCGCCCGGACTCAGAACTGCACGCCGCCTCAGAGCCTGGTCTCAAATTAATTCCCATATAATATTAAAATAATAAATGGAAAAATCTAGGACATTACATAATCCTAGGTGGGGACACTACCATTGAAATAGGTTCTCGCTGCGCCACCCTTTAGCTTCCCTAAAAAACATTGATAAATGAGGTATCTTTATCAGCGGTAAAAAAGAACTGATAAAAGTAACCTTTAACATTGCTAAAAATGTACTGTTAAATGTACCCTTTTATCAGTTATTTTTTTACCACTTTTAACGGGACCCCATTTGTGAGTGCTTTTTTAGTAGTGCTAATAAAGGGGGGTCTTTATCTGTGATTTTTTTACAGGTGCTCATAAAGGGTATATTTCAAAAAAATCATTATAAATTATATATATTAATATATAAATATATAAATATATTTATATTGATATAAATAAAATATATATATTAAATATGTTTTAGATAAGTATAGATAAAATTTACACCTAATATATAAGATGTTTAGTGAAATATATTATAAAATATATAAAAAAATATTAATAATTAATAATTTTCTAATTATTATGAAGTAATAATAATTTAATAAAAATTTTAAGACAAAAAAATCATAAGATTAACAATCGATCTAAAATAACTTGAATATTTAACTCAAACCTCAAGTGACAATAACTATTGATCTGATTGTTTTTTTGAGCTAAACTGCATATCAAATCGAATCCTTAAATGGTCTATATGCACTACTTCCATTTGGGAACCCTCATTCACATCTTTCTAGGCCAAAAAATGCTCCAAAGGCCTCAAAAACTGAGTTTTTAGTCTGGATACCGAAATATATTAACATTCAATGGAATTTTAGCATCTTTACATACAGAATATATTTCTCAATATATAATCTTTATCTAAATAAAAACTTATATTCATTTTATTTAAAAAACAAATATATGAATATTTATATACTTATATAGTGTGTGTGTGTGTGTGTCTATATATATATATATATATTTGTGTGTGTTTGCATTAACAAATTGATATATATTATTTATATATTCTAATATATGAATATTCATATTAATATATAATATATGTAAATATATATAAACATGTATAATTATACTTACAAATACTCATATAATATATATATGTGTGTGTGTGTGTGTGTCTGTATGTTGTATATATGTATTTATTTCTTTATTTTTACACACACAAAAACAAATTTAATAATAATCTTATAAATATATATTAATATAAAAATAAATTTACGGATAAAAAAATATAACTAAATATATATATATATACATATAAATAGATGTAAATATAAATATATAAATATATCTATATATATATTAATATTTATATAATTTAATATATTAATATATATTAATATAAATATATATAAATATATGAATAAATATAACTAAATTTTTATATAAATAAATAGATATATCATTAAAGGGGAAACCAAAAAAGATGAATGAGTGGTAAAAACTACTATATATATGGCCTTTCACAAGGCACAAAATGGCATTTAACAGGGCTAAAAAGGTGATATTAATCACAACGATGATATGTGGGGCCCTTTATCAGTGCTTTTTTAGTACTGATAAAGGCCTAGCCCCATGTAATGTTTTGTTTATATAACAACACACACAAAATCAAACCTGCAATTAAAACTGTACACCCAGAATCAATCCATCTATATATATTTGATTGACATCATCAATACATAAAATCCCACCCACAATATATAGAAAAAAAGATGATATTTACATTTCAAAGAAAAATTTTTATAAAATTAATTTTACAATGGTCCATCAAATAATATAAAACATTAATATTTCATATTTTGCTGATCGTGATCCCATCTCAATAATATCCTACCATGGTTTTAGTTGTCGGACAAATCATCTCATCCCGAGAAAAATATTCCACCTATATAAGAAAAAAAATTATGTCAGTAACACTATAAAGAAATAAATTAAATATTAATATGAAATAAAACAATAATAACAGGTCAATATTTAATAAAAATGACACATTTGGAGTTATACTAATCATACCGTGTGCCCTATTGAGGTGGGGTAGATTCTTATATGTTAAAAATGAGTTATGGATCATTTTCCTAAAATATAAAACAATCAGAATGCGTTTTCTAAGTTTTAAGTATGTCACTTGTTCTTTTATTAAAATTTAATGTAAATTTTGAATAATGAAATATTTGGAGTTATATCGGCCACACCATGTGTTGTATTGAGGTACGGATGATTCATAACTGTCAAAAATTACTTAGGGATAATTTTCTTAATGGAACAAAATAATATGAATTTTTTTTAGTTTTCAGTATGTCAATTGTGTTTCTTTACTAAAATATCATTTTAGACTAGAAACACACATTTTGAGTCATACTGGTCATATAGTACGTCGGTTAGATGTAAGACTACTTCATACACATCATGAATGACTTATGATTTTCTGTCCTAAATTATCAAGACAATCAAAGTGTGTTTTCTTGGTTTTCAGTGAATAAAAAATTTTGAAATAAAATTTCCATTTTAAATTAATAAAAGAATCGTTTGGTCATACCAGTAACATAGTGCATCAGATTGAGGTTAAATTGACTCTTACAGATCAAAAATGTCCCATGGATAATTTTCCTAGACCATAAAAATGATCCGAATGCATTTTTTTTTGGTTTTGAGTAGGACACATGTTGATTTTAATTAAATTAATGTAAATTTTAAATAAAAAGAGACACTTAGAGTTATACCAGCCAAACCACGTGTCGTATTGAGGTATGAATGATCCCTACACGTCATAAATAACTAGTAGATTGTTTTCCTAAAATAAGAAAACAATATGAATGAATTTTATCAGTTTTTAGTATGTCACATGTTGTTTTTACTTAAATTAATGTCAATTTTATACAAAAAGAGACACTTGGAGTGATACCAGCCACACCGTATGTCGTATTGAGGTGCGGCTGATTCCTATATGTCACAAATGTATAATAGATCATTGTCAAAAAAATATAAAAATAATCAGAATTCATTTTCTTTGTTTTCAGTAGGTCACTTTTTGGTTTTTGTTAAATTCATGTCAATTTTTAAAAAAAAGATACACTTTGAGTTATACCATAGAAACCATGCATTGTAATGAGGTAAGATTGAGTCTTAAATTACAAAAATGAATAATGGATCCTTTTACTAAAGTATCAAAATAATATGAATGTGTTTTATCATTTTTTAGTATGTCACTTGTTCTTTTTACATAAATTAATGTAAATTTTAAATAAAAAACACACTTGGAGTCCTACCAGACACACCATGTATCATATCGAGGTTCAGTTTACTCCTACACATAAAAAATGACTCATGGATCATTTTATTAAAATATAAAAACAATAAAAATTCATTTTCTCCATTCTCAGTATTCCCATAATTGTTTTAACTTAAATTGATATCCATTTTAAATAAGAAGAGACAATTTGAGTTATACCGGCCAGACCATGAATCGTAATGAGGTGAGGCTGATTCCTACATGTAAAAAATGAATTATAGACCAATTTTCTAGAGTATAAAAACAAAATGAATTAATTTTATTGATTTTTTTATGTCAGTTATTTTTTTTACTAGAATTTCACTTAAAACTGGAAGCTCACATTTTGAGTCCTACCAGTCGCATCATTCAATAGTTTGATGTGAGACTACTTCATGCACGTCAAAAATGACTTATGAATCACTTTCCGAAATTATAAATACAATCAAAGTGTGTATTCTTGGTTTTTAGTGAGTGAAACAGTTTGAAAAAAAATGACAATTTTAAACTGATAACAGATACTTTTAGTCATATTATTCACATCGTGCATCGAATTGAGGTGTGTTTGATTCCTAAACATCAAAAATGACTCATTGATAGTTTTCCAAAAGTATCAAAACAATAATAATTAATTTTATTGGTTTTCAGTATGTCACCTTTTTTTCTATTTAATGTCAATTTAACATACATATACACACTTAAAGTCATATCGGCCACAACGTGCATCATATTGTGGTGTAGTTAATTTTTACATCTCACAAATGACTCAATTATTATTTTCCAAATATATCAAAACAACATGAATGTGTTTACTCAGTTTTTAGTATGTCAGTTATTCTTTTTACTAAAAGAAACACTACTAGAAATGTGGTTTTTACCCACGATTCATTACCAACAGTTTTCATAAACCGTTGTTAAAGAAGGTCTAGGAAACCCTTTGCCAACGGTTCCATAAAACCGTTAAAAATGTAGTGTTCAAGTTACCCTTTCCCAACGGTTTCATAAAAACGTTTTGAAAGGGAAACCCTTTTCCAATGGTTCTGATAAACACTTTGGGAAAGGGTACCCTGAACACCTCTTTCCCAATGGTTTTTAAAAACCCTTGGTAAATATTTTCCCCCAAAACAATCGGGTCACTGCTCTACCCCAGTCACGATAGAACCCAAAAACCAATCCATCTCTTGGATCCTATCTCTAACTCCCCCATATGAATAGGTGAAAATGCATTTAATCATCTCAAATCAGGTATTTTATTCTTTATACACACATTCTACCTTGTTTTTATTGTTATTGATCTAATATTTTAGTTTTAAGTTTTGATTTTGATGTGATTTCACCCTAAAAAATAGGGAAATGAACAAATATTTTGATAATTAATTAGTTTCCCATGGAATATCATTTGGGTTATAATGTCTATGCAAAATGAAGGAGTAATGTAGTAGAATACTACGAATAAATTGTGGAAGATGGGGTATGTTGCTTCTATGAGAGGTTTTTTGTTGTGTTTCATTGTTTGTTATAGGCTGTTGTATGGTGATTGAGGTGACCAGATGGGATTTGAGATATGTGGGGTTGTAATGTGATAGTTAGTGGGCATGGATGTGACATGTGAAGTTTTGTGATTGTGATGATGTGTGGTAGTGTTGTTCCATGTGGAGGTGTTGTGTGATGAGGTTGTGGTGTATGATGTGGTGAGGTGTTTCTGGTTTTGTGGTGTTTTGTGATGTGCAATATTTTTGTTGTGATATGTGGTTGTTTTGTTGAGGTGGTTGGCCGATGTAACATGGAGACGATGGTTATTGTGAGATGGTGAGTTTTTGTGTGGTGGTTTTATTTTTTTCATGGTTATCGATGGAATAAATTATGCTGTTAAAACAAAAAAACAAGATAGTAAATAAATGACATGGAATATAAATTGTTGTGTGGTAAATGGATTTAATTAATTTAACATTAAATGAATAGTAAATATAAGTGTGAATAAAGTGGCTTATAAATGAAAGTGGGTAATTCTATGTGTCTTATGTGGTGGTGGTGTGGTGTGTTGCATATAGTGGTAAAAGTGGTTGTGATGGTTTATGGGTTGTATGGTAGTAGTGAAGTGTGTGATTATTTAGTTAATGTGAACCCATAGGATGGGTATTTTTTGCTATCTATATGTCATGTATTTTATGTTATTTCTACACATTCCCAACCAGAGTTGGATAAACATACCAATGATCAAATTTTTTGAGTTATGGGTATTTTTCAAATTTCTAGGATGGTGGTTATATGGTTGGATAGCTACCATGTATTCCCTACTCTTCCTTCACAAGTGATTGACCATATGTTTTTTGGCAAGATGTGATGTGATTGTCCATGTGTCTTTAGGTGAGATGTACAATGATTTCCCTATTGTTTTCAGGTGAGGTGTGATGTGATAAGGCTATAATAAGGTGTGGCATGTGGTTGGGGTCATGTAGGGTAGGAGGATGGCACAAGGTTGATGTTATTCATGTTCATGATACCCTACTAATATGGTTATGGGATGAGGCATGTTGTGATGTGATAAAACATTATGTTCTTGTTGGTTTTACATTTTTTCAAAAACACATTAGTATTTTTTCACATGTATAGTTCATACCTTGATTATTTTCTTTCTTTATTTCGTACATAAATGTATTTTCTATTAAAGTTCAATCCTATTGAATTTTTTATAACAAAATGACTTATATAAATTCTTTTTACAAAATGGACATAAGATGGTTGTATGAAACCGATTGGATCTCAACTGATTTTCAATACAATTTGGAGAGCTTTATAGATTTTGCATTTCACAAAGCTTCAGATAGTGGTCGCATACACTTCCCATGTTCCAATTGTGTTGGTAGACCTTGGTTGAGCTGTAAAGAAGTCAGCTACCACATAACCAAAAATGGTTTTCAATCAAACTACTTTGTGTGGTATAATAATGGGGAGAAAATGAAATCTCAAATTGGTGATGATCGAAATTAAAGGACCGGAATGGAGAATTTGTTAGACGATCAGTTTCCATTTATTCATCATCACGAAAATGAAAGGATTTCGACTCAAGAAGACATCGATATGAGGACAGCTGATGCATCTCGTAAAAATGATGATATTGATAGGGTGAAAAAATATAATGATGCTTCCATGAATCCTGTATATCGACAATGCAATAAAATTAATATGTTGGAATTTTTAATCTGATTGCTTCATGGGAAAACTATGTATTGGATTTCTAATACAGCAATAAGTTACATTCATACCCTCTTGAAGGATTTACTTCTAGATGATGCAGATTTTCACTCAAACCAATATATGCCCTGTAAGTTAGTTTAGGAACACGGATTTTCAAGAAAAAAATTCATGCTTACCCGAAAGATGGAAGTCCTTCTAGGAGGAAACCACTGAATTAAATGATTGTAAAAAACGTGGCACATCCCTCTGGAAGTAAAAATCTGATGGAACACCATCCTGTGTTCCACAGAAAGTAATGTGGAACTTTATATTGATCCCTAGACTCCAAAATCTTTTTATATCTGATGACATATCAATAAAAATGAGATGGAATGATACCGAGAGAAAGAATACTAATAATGAGTTGGTTCATCCTACAGATGGATTTTTTTTGGCAGATATTTGATGCTCGACATCCAGATTTTGCAGCTGACGTGCGTAATGTGAGGCTGGGTCTTTCATGCGATGGTTTTAATCCCTTTGGGAAGATTCTTACTTCAAATAGCACATGGCCAGTTTTTATACACATTTATAATCTTCCCCCATTGTTGTGTATGAAAAAACCTTTCACTTTCATGATTATACTCTTATCTGGTCCTTCTGATCCTGACATTGATATTGATGTATACATGAATCCTTTAATAAATGAGTTAAAACTTCTTTGGGATGTGGGTGTGCGCACATACGATGCATGTTCGAAAGACATATTTCAAATGCGTGCTGCGCTTATGTAGACGATCAATGATTTTATGGATTATGAAATGATGTATAGATGGAACACGGAGGGAAAACTTTCATGTCCAGTTTGTATGAAAATACACGATCCAGAAGACAGAATCATTTCTGTAGTTTTAGTTTTATGGTACATTGACGATTCTTGCCAAAGGATCATCCATATAGATTGAATCGTCGAAGATTTGATAATACCATAGAGACCGATGATCCACCTCAGCGTATGTCTGTAACTAATGTGCTTAATGAATTAAAAGATTTTAGATTTTTGTTCGGGTAGGGTCAAATGAAATCTGGAAAGAGAAAGAATGTTTCCACTGAAACCTATTACAATTGGAGGAAGATGTGATTCTTTTTTGATTTTCCTTATTGGTAAACCAATTTGTTATGTTATTTCTTAGAAGTAATGCATATTGAAAAGAATATATGAGAAATGTTGCATTCTGTTATTCTAAATGTCAATGGGAAGACAAAAGATGATTTAAAATCTCGGTGTGACTTGGTGGATTGGGACATCAGATTAGAATTGAATAATGTGAGTATCAGTGAAAATAAATGGCAACATCCATGTTCTTCATATGTGAT
This sequence comes from Viscum album, assembly GCA_963277665.1. Lineage (NCBI taxonomy): Eukaryota > Viridiplantae > Streptophyta > Magnoliopsida > Santalales > Viscaceae > Viscum > Viscum album. The sequence continues at coordinate 906,567,404 of OY728153.1, forward strand.
GAAACCTACAGAAAAAACAATTTTTGGAATTATTAGAGACTATTAGAGTTCCTGATGGCTATTCATGCAACCTATCTAAAAGGGTCAATAGAAGAGAGTTGAAGCTAAAATCTTTGAAGACACATGATTATCACGATATACTGCATGAGATGCTTCCAATAGTAATCCGTCATATTTTGTCCAATAATGTAAGGGAGGATATTATTCAGTTGTGCCATTTGTTTAGTGATATTTGTGCTAAGAATTTTTCCATGACTTTCTTGCAAAAAATTATGACATATGCCCCATTAATTTTTTTTGAGTTGAAGAAAATATTTCCTCCATCATTTTTCACATGCATGCTGCATCTGACTGTCCATATTCCCAATGAAATACTTCTCAGAGGACCTGTTTTTTTCGTTGGATGTATCCAACTGAAGGAAATATGATCACATTAAAGTCTTATGTCCGAAACAGAAATCATCCTACAGGTTCTATCGTGAATGGTTACTTGGCTCAAGAATGTATGGATTTCTACTCGATGTATTTGACTGATCTTACTACAAGATTGAACAGACCAATGAGAAATGAAGATGAACAGTATGAGAAAATAGAACCATGTTTTCCATCACTTCTTTAAATATGAGGAATTCATGGATCACATACATTGAAGACATTAAGCCCTGAAGAGCGGGAAATGGCAATCGCATAGTTTTGTTCAACAGTGATTTGTTCGATGACTATATCGGGTAACTAAATTGATTATGTATATCTTAAATATATATCTATTAATCTATTAATATTTTTGATCTACAGGGAACATAAAAAATGTGAAATAGGACGCATCGTTCTTTATCTTTGAGAAGGAGAGATACTTTGCATAGCAAAGAGTTTTCTACATGGTTAAAATTGAAGGTAAAAATATTAATGTTTAAAATAATTATATAAATATTTAATTAATTTTAATAATCATTTATATTGAAGGTATTGAGTTTTTCTGCTTACTCTGTCTCTGAGGAAATAATAGCATTTGATTTTGGTCATAATACCGTGGTTCGTGACTGTAAATCAATTGTTATCAATGGGTACAAAGTTATTTTCACTGAACGAGCAAAGAACATGATAACACAACATGATGGTGTTATGGTTACTGGCACAACAGATTTTTCTTCCAGTGCATCAGATAGTATACTGTGATTTGAAACTGTTGTTTATTATGGAGTTGTTGAGAAAATAATAATATTGGATTATTACTCACATGGATGTGTCAAAATGATGAAATTCCATTGGTTTGATTCGATGAAAAGACATGGAACATTTATTGATGATTGTGGATTTCGAGTAATTAATATGACTCGCACTCTTACTACCGAAGAACCATATGTGTTGGCATCAATGGCTAAACAAGTTTTTTATGTCAAAGACCAACTTTTACCTGAATTTGGATTCATAGTTGAAGTAATTCCAAGAAATATTTTTGATGATGGTGATGATGGAATTGAAACTCTCCCTAGTGCCTTTGGAACCAATCCCTTTATTTCTTTTGATACTCCAATAGCTCAATTGTCAGAGATGATTGTGAACATAAAGTTGTGGTTGAAAATTTATAGAATCATTTATCCATGTTCTTAATTATTTTGGTTTACCTCATGTTAGGTTGTTATGGTTGGTAATATTAAAATTGATTTAGTATTGATCACAAATATGTTTTAGCTAACTTGACTGTTATGTGAATTTTCAATGTTTATTGGTTGCAGTTTTATTTGAATTTCATTTTCTAATTTGGAATTGAACTGTATTCAAACTAGTCAAACAATATTTCTAACATGGTGAAAATTACAACTTGTATGATTTATTAAATCAATTAAATCTCTTCTAAAACAATTGATAGCTAAATTACCAATGAATCCCCATATTCCCTCATATATTTAGTTTTTTGGGTTACACATTAGTTTCCTTTTTCTAATAAATTACATATTTGTTTTCAAAAGCAGGAAATGCATCCAATTGAAGAGAGACGAAGGAAAAAAATGATGGAGAACAATCATCGAATGGTGGAGTTGGGAATTCCATCATTAGTGTCTCTAGTGTGTACTTTATTTCAAATTGATTTATTAAAAGAATATATAATGTCATGTGATTAATTTTATTGTAAACATTTTTGTATGATCCACCTATACGTCGACAGTTATTCGATGAGGAGCCTAGTACTGGTCGTAGTACTCAGGCTGGTGGTACGAGGAGGATTCGTACCAGAGGTGGATGAGAAGCTGCGCATACGCGACTAGACCCTGCCACTCCCACTGATATGTCATCCTTCCCACATTCTGATCCCAGTGTGTCGTTAGGGACACATGGGATATTTAGCCCTCCCATGTTTTCGCTACCTTCTGCATCTTCTGGCCCATCATTTTCACATCCCAGGATGATTCCCACTCCCCTGTCAGAATCTGGTCAGACAGCTGTCCCTTCTTCTTTTCCTTATAACTCTGTCTCTCTAAGATTCTATATTCCATCATCTTCGAATCTTGTTCCACCACAGGGTGTTCCATCAGTTTTTGTGGATCCAGCGGTGCTCGGTTATCAGACCGGCACATATATATTTATAGAACCCTAAAAAAATTTTATAGAAATATTTATTTTCATTATAACATGTTTTGATAAAATATTTGTTTTTCTTTCATGACAGATACATCAACTGACAAGAGGCATTGGCGGGGGCCTACAGGCATGCGTTCAGTGTGGAACCGCCACACACAGGTTATGGTGAAGTATAAGGAAGATAACCAAATGGTTGAGAAAACATGGAATCAATGTCAGAGTTTTTTGGCGATGCTAGCCAAATACTCCAACATCGTTCCCGTCAGCCCACTATCGTGGAGACATTTGCCACATGAGGTCAAGGATAGAGCTTGTGCAGAGATATGGGTAAAATAATCTGTTATATTTAATGCCATAAATTATTTTTGTATTTATATGAATTAATATCATGATGTCAGCTTTGATTTAATTTTCCCGATGGTGAGGGTGCACGACTGGAACTTCTAAAGGCTTTAGGCGAGCTTTGAAGAGCCTGTAAGCATGAGTTGTATATTGGTTGGGTTCCTAGAGTTGGCCCTGAGTTAGAGGCGCTACCAATGGTGGATGGTTGTCCTGTAGAGAAGTATCATCAGATGATTACTCATTGGACGAGTACCCAGTTTATGTTTTGAATTAATACTATCTATTGCATTTTTGAATTTTATTTTGGAATTATTTGGAAAAAATAAAAAAAAACATTGATGCAAACAAATACCACCACACACTGAGATGCACTACGATGCCTGATCATGAGAGGAATCAGGTATGACAATTGTTTATAAGTTTTCCTTATGACGTACACTTTCTTTTGTTTCCTCAATTATTTAATAATTTGGTAAATATTTCATATAACTTTAGTTTTCAATGTCATTGTAGAGGAAGATACAAAATATTGAAGGACGTATGCCTCGAGCAAAACTGTTTTGCTCGAGTAAATGGAAAAAGGATAGAAGTGTCGTTAATGAAGCGACTCAGTAGCAGATTGTAAGTTTTAATCTGTTGATTTTATATTTTAATATCTATTTTGTAAGATAATAATATATTTATAGTTGTAACAGGCTGCTTTAGAGGCCCTCGATGCCCAAAAACCAGACAATTTTGGGCCAACTGATCACATACATCAGGTTTTGGGAGAGGAGCATCCTGGCAGAGTATGCTGCCGACCTAGGATATCCCTAAAGAGGCATTGTCCTTCCTCAAGTATGAGTTTTAGTGCCATCGAGATAAAGCAAGTTGGGGCACAAGAAGAACAGGCTGAAAAAGGGACACAGAGATGGCAGAATAGTCTACTAGGGAAAACAGTGTATTTGTGAAATTTATTGAAGTTCTACATCAGACACTTTCACTAGAGGCCAGCCCAGCGTTTGATGAATATATGTCGTTGATATGTTCTATATATGGAGCACTAGGTGGCAGTTATTGTGGTTGTGAAGAAGATGTCCAGGCTGGCGATGAGGATGGCGAGGGGTCTGATGCGGAAGAGGAGGGAGAGGATGAGGGAGAGGTGGATGGCGAGGGCGAGGCGGAGGGTGAGGGTGAGGAGGAGGGAGAGGAGGGCGAGGATGATGATGGGGACATGGACGAGGGTGATTATGATGATGATGATGGTGATGGTGATGTGGGACAAGTGGATCTGTTACATTTTTTACTAATATTACTGAGATTTGATGTTTAATCTATTCTAGTTGTTGGTTTTATCCAGACATGTAGTATAGTATTTTAGTTGAGTTATTTTTATATATTGCATGTTTTCATGGATTTTGATGTCTTTTAGTGGTTGTGTGTTTGTGAACTCCCTGGATAACCCCCCTCCTTCCTGGACCCTGGAAAACCCCCCCACCATCCTCCATGGACCAAGGACAGCCCCCCATACAGCCCCCCGGACCCCCCAGACAGCCCCCCCACCCTCCTCCCTAGACCCCCGACAGCCCCCCCCCCCCCGAACAACCCCCCGGACAACCCCCACCATCCTCTTTGGACACTGGACAGCCCCCAAGATAGCCCCCGGACAGCCCCCCCACCATCTTCCTCGGTCCCCGAACAGCCCCCCGAACAGCCCCCCAAACACCCTCCCGGACAGCCCCCCAGACAGCCCCCACACCCTCCTCCTTGGACCCCAGATAGCCCCCCGAATTTCCCCCCAGACAGCCCCCCAGACAGCCCCCACCCTCCTCCTTGGAGCCTGTACAACCCCCAAACACCCCCCGGACACCCCCCGCACAGCCCCCCACCCTCATCCTTGGTTCCCGGACACCCACCGGACAGCCCCCCAGACAGCCCCCAGACAGCCCCCCAGATATCCCCCCTACCCTCCTTGATTTCATTTACTACTAGAAAATATAAAATATATAATTTATTTATTTTCATCATGATAATCAATGTAAATCACATTTACACATCTAATCAATATCCTAGATTCTTGGTATGTTAAAAAAGGGATGTATTCATTGGGAATGGCATTGTTAGATATTAAATGTTTCATAACATGATAAACTAAAATCAAATCCATACTAAGAATGATATAAAAATATTCTATATTAATTTCCACAAGATTTTAAGTAAATACCATTCCACTAATAGACAAATGAGGATTCTCAAAAATCATGTTTACCTTAATATTTCCACAAGGATTTTTAGTAAAAGTTTTATCGTCTATTAATTATCTGGTATTCTCATTTTAAATATAAATTTTTAATAAATAAATTAATTTAACGACCCATAGTCAAATAGTGTATTGGAATAATTTGGATAAACAACTAACATACCACTCTAACTGTGTCTCTTTGGTTTAAAATGGACATGATTATAAGTTAAAAGAACAACTGACATACGAAAAATTGACCAAATTCCTTCGGATTCTACTGATTATTTATCACAATGATCCATGGGTCATATATGATGTGGACGAGCCAACCCGAGCTCAACCCGAGTCACCATGTTGCTGGGATCAGTCTAAGTGTCTCACTTTTGTTTAAAATGGACAACATTTTAAGTACATACGGAAATTTGAACAAACACATTTGAAATGTGTTGGTGATTTAGGAAAACGATCCATGGGTCATATGTGACTTGTACAAGTCAACCCCACCTCAATCCGAGACGTGGTGTGGCTGACACCATTCATAGTGTCTCTCTTTTGATTAAAATGGACTATATTATAAGAGAAAAGAACAACTGGCATATGGAAAACCGACCAAAAACATTTGGAATCTATTGAAAATTTATCAAAATGATCCATGGGTCTATTGGGACGTGTACGATCCAACCCGGGCTCAATATGAGTCATGGTGTGGCCAGGATCGGTCAAAGTGGATCTCTTTTGTTTAAAATGGACAACATTATAAGTGAAAAGAATCATCTGGCATACGAAGAACTGACCAAACACATTAGGAATGTGTTGATACTTTATCAAAACGATCCATGGGTAATATGTGACGTGTACGAGTAAACCCCGCCTCAATATGAGTCGCGGTGTGGCCGACACTACTCTAATTGTGTCTCTTTTGTTTAAAATGGACAAGATTATAAGTGAAAAGAATAACTGGCATACGGAAAACCGACCGAACGGATTCTGATTATGTTGATGCATTATTTCAACGATCCATGGGTCATATATGACATGTACGAGCCAACTTGGGCTCAATCCAAGTCACGTTGTGGCCAGGATCAGTCTAAGTGTCTCTCCTTTGTTTAAAATGGACAACATTTTAAGTACATATGGAAAACTGACCAAACGAATTTTTTTTCCATTGAAACATTATGAGAACGATCCATGAGTCATATGTGACATGTACGAATGAACCCCATATCAATATGAGATGCAGTGTGGCCAGCACCACTCAAAGTGTCTGTCTTTTGTTTCAAAAGGACATCATTTTATGTGAAAAACTTCAACTGGAATACGGAAAACCAAACTAATGCATTCGGATTGTGTCGATACTTTAGAATAATGATCCATGGGTCAAATGTGACGTGTACGAGTCAACCCTGCCTCAATAAGAGACATAGTGTGGCTGACACCACTCTAACTATGTCTCTTTTGTTTAAAATGGACATGATTATAAGTGAAAAGAACAACTGGGATACGGAAAACCGACCAAACACATTTGGAATCTATTGATAATTTATCAGAACAATCCATGGGTCATATGTGGCATGTAAGAGCCAACCCGGGCTCAATCAGAGTCGCGGTGTGGCCGGGATCAGTCTAAGTGTCTCTCTTTTGTTTAAAATGGACAACATTTTAAGTGAAAAACATGAACTGGCATATGGAAAACAGAAAAAATGCATTGAAATTGTGTCGATACTTTAACAAAATGATCCATAGGTCATATGTGACGTGTACGAGTCAACCCCAGATCAATGTGAGGCGTGGTGTGGCCGAAGGCACTATAATTGTGTCTCTTTTGTTTAAAATGGACAAGATTATAAGTGAAAAGAACAACTGGCATAAGGAAAACCGACCAAACGCATTCGGAATCTATTTATAATTTATCAAAATGATCCATGGGTCATATGTGACTTGTATGAGGCAACCTGAGCTCAATCCGAGTTGGGGTGTGGCGGAGATCAGTCTATGTGTCTGTCTTTTGTTTAAAATGGACAACATTATAAATACATATGGAAATCCGACCAAATGCATTCAGTTTCTGTTGAAACATTAGGAGAACAATACGTGGGTCATATGTGACGTGTACAAATGAACCCCGCCTCAATCAGTGACACGGAGTGGCCGAAAACAGTCAAATTTTCTATCTATTTATTTTCAAAAGGACATCATTTTATGTGAAAAACATCAAATAGCATACGGGAAACTGACCAAACGCATTCATATTTTGTTGATAATCTAGGACAATGATCCATGGGTCATTTGAGATGTGTACAAGTCAACCCCATCTAAATCCGAGATGTGGTGTTGCCGACACCACTCTAACTATGTCTCTTTTGTTTAAAATGGATAGGATTATAAGTGAAAACAACAACCGGCATACGGAAAACCGTCCAAACGAATTCGGAATATGTTGATAATTTATAAAAACAATCCATGCGTCATGTGTGATGTGTACGAGTCAACACCGCCTCAATATGAGGCCTGATGTGTCCAGGATCACTCTAAGTGGCTCTCTTTTGTTTAAAATGGACAACATTTTAAGTACATACGAAAAACTGACCAACCAGATTTTGATTGTGTTGATACTTTAGGACAACGATCCATGGGTCTTATGTGATGTGTACGAGCCAACACGGGCTCAATCCGAGTCGTGGTGTGGCCGGGATCAGTCTAAGTGTCTCTCTTTTGTTTAAATGGACTACATTTTAAGTACATATGGAAATCCGACCAAATGCATTGGGTTTCAGCTGAAACATTAGGAGAACGATCAATGGGCCATATGTGATGCGTGTGAAGCAACCCCGCCTCAATCTACAATGTGGTGTGGCCGAAACCACTCAAAGTGTCTGTCTTTTGATTCAAAAGGACATCATATTATGTGAATAACATCAACTAGCATACGGAAAACCAACCAAACACAATCAGATTGTGTTGATACTTTAGAAAAATGATCCATGGGTCATATGTGAAGTGTACGAGTCAACCCCATCTATATACGAGACGCGGTGTGGTCGGCACCACTCTAAATATGTCTTTTTTGTTTAAAATGGATAGGATTATAAGTGAAAAGAACAACTGGCATACAGAAAACTGACCAAACACATTCGAATTGTGTTTATGCTTTAGGAAAATGATCCATGGGTCATATGTGACGTTTACGAGTCAACCCCGCCTTAATCCAAGGCACGGTGTGGCTGGGATCACTCTAAGTGGATCTCTTTTGTTTAAAATGGACAAAGTTTTTCATACATATGGAAAACTGACCAAATGAATTTGGTTACCATTGAAACATTAGGAGAATGATCCATGGGTAATATGTGACGTGTACGAATCAACCCCACCTCAATCTGAGAAGCGGTGTGGCTGGAAACACTAAATGTATTTGTCTTTTGTTTCAAAAGGACATCATTTTATGTGAAAACATTAACTGGCATATGGAAAACCAACCAAAGACATTGTGATTATGTTGATACATTAGGACAATGATTCATGGGTCATTTGAGACGTGTAGAGTCACCCCCATTAAAATTTGAGATTTGGTGTGGCCGACACCACTATAACTGTGTCTCTTTTGTTTAAAATGGACAGGATTATAAGTGAAAAGAACAAATGACATACGGAAAACCGACCAAACAGATTTGGAATCTGTTGATAATTTATCACAATGATACATGGGCCATATGTGACATGAACGGGCCAATCCGGGCTCAATTCGAGTCGCGGTGTGGTTGGGATCCGTCTAAGTGTTTCTCTTTTGTTTAAAATGGACATCATTTTAAGTACATACGGAAAACCGACCAAACATATTCGGTTGCCGTTGAAACATTAGGAGAACGAACCATGGGTCATATGTGATGTGTATGAGTCAACATCGCCTCCATCCATGGTGCGGTGTGGCCTACACCACTCAAAGTTCCCCTCTTTTGGTTAAAATTGACTTCATTTTAAGTGAAAAAAACAACTACCATACAAAAAACTGACCAAACGGATTTTTATTGTGTTGATACTCTATCACAATGATCCATGGGTCATATGTGACGTGTATGAGTCAAACCCCACCTCAATTTGAGATGCGGTGTGGCTGAAACCATTCATAGTGTTTCTCTTTTGTTTAAAATGGACATCATTTTAAGTGAAAACAACAACTGACATACAAAAAACTAACCAAATGCATTAGAAATGTGTTGATGCTTTAGGAAAACGATCCATGGGTCATATTTGATGTGTACGAGTCAACCCCGCCTTAATCCGTGGCACGGTGTGGCCGATATCACTCTAAGTTTCTCTCTTTTGTTTAAAATGGACAACATTTTAAGTACATACGGAAAACTGGCCAAACAGATTCTGATTATGTTGATACTTTATCACAATGATCCATAGGTCATATGGGACGTGTACGAATCAACCCCGCCTCAATCTGAGATGCGGAGTGGCCGACACCACTCAAATTTTCTGTCTTTTGTTTCAAAAGGACATCATTTTATGTGAAAATCATCAACATGCATACGGAAAACTGATCAAATGCTTTCAGAATATTTTGATACTTTAGGAAAATGATCGATGGGTCATTTGGGACGTGCAAAAGTTAACCTCTCCTCAATATGAGGCATAGTGTGGCCGGTATCACTCTAGGTGTATGTATACTGTTTAAAATGGACATCATTTTAGGTAATAATATATGGTATACAAAAAACCGGTCAAATTATGAATTGAATTCCTGATTCCACATATAATTGTCAACTAAATTTTAAATTGAATTCTAAATGAAATATGTATGTTTATAATTACAATATGAATTCTAATTTAATTATGAATGTGTATAGTTCCAGGATGCATTATATATTAAATGTGTATGAATTTGATCTCTATATGTATGTGTTAGCTGGTTATTACAGGTAAAATAATTTTATATGTATGTGTTAGTTTATTGTAGGTACAATAATTGGATTGAAAATAAGAGGGAATGCACAAAATGAGGCCTGCTGTGCAAATTGCTGAGCTGCTGTGCAAATTGCAGGCTGCTGTGCAATATGCACAGCCTAGGCTATACCAATGGTTTCAAACTGTTGGCATGACATCTCTGATTCTTTATTTTACCAACAGTTCATTGAACCTTTGGTAAAAAACATTTCCCAATGGTTTAGAAACCATTGGGAAAGAGTAGAGTCCTTGGGATTTCCCAATGGTTCTAGCCAAACCGTTGGGAAAAACTATCCCAACGGTTTGGCACAACAGTTGGGATAGGTTAATTTTTCCCCACCCTATCCCAACGGTTCACTATAAACCGTTGGGAAAAGCATTCCCAATAGCTTACATCCCTACAGTTTGCAGATCCATTGGTATAACATATACCAACGTTTCTGAAGCCTTTCCCATCAGTTTAGAACCGTTGGGAAAGACTGTATTTCCAGTAGTGTAATGTCAACTTTAAATGAAAAGACACACTATGAGTGATACCGTTCACTTGTTATTTTTTCTCAGTTTTTAGTAGGTTAGTTTCTCTAATTCCAACTATATTGACCAAGATATTTCATAAATATATATCACATCTTAGTATATTAATATTCCTTACATAACATAATGATCCATTCAAAAATAGTTTAGGACTAATTCTTTTCTAAATATGAAAACATAAAAAACTAGTTCATAAGAGTCTCTCATTAAGTTTTTATTTACTAGAAACCTTCTTAGACATAACATTTATAAAACCATTCTTAATATCCTAAGGATATGAAACATAATAAATTGTGATCATATATGTTCAATAAGCGTAAAAAAGGAGATATCAATTATAATATCAGGATAACATGAGAATAATGATGTTAGAAGGTGATATTAGTGTTATAAATTCATACATTTCCACTAGTGAAAAAAAAGATTTTTTTATGTCGGTTATTTATTATATTTTTACATCAATTTTTAGCTGATGTTATGAAAAGAGACATTATAAATAATTTTTTTATGTCGGTTATTTTAAAACTGATGTAAAAATAATAAATCAGAATAGTTTTTTACACCGGTTCTTAAATAAATCTTGTGAAAAACCCTTCAGAGGCTCGATTTATCACGCTGGTTATTTGATAACTGGCATGGTATATAGTTTTTTATTTCTGCTATTAAATAATCGACGTGATAAATCGATCCACTGAAGGGTTTTTCATGTCGGTTCCTAAATAACTGACGTGGAAAATGATATACGAGGTTGGTTATGTAATAACCAATGTAATAAAATATACCCATTCATTTATTATCTCATTTATAAAATAACCGATATAAATACCCTTTTTTTTAATAAAAGTGGAATACCATTACTATGATATGCCAAAGTAGACCTGAAATAAGAAGAAACTAGAACAAAATCATACCACAACCAGACCAGAATATATAACAGAAAAACATTATAACTAGTCCAAAATAAGAAGAACCCAAGAAAAAATAAATATTCACATATATAACATTCAAAACAAACAATTTTAACTAAAAAAACATAAATCTAACTAAAACAACTACCAAATACACAATTATAATTACAATATTCAAAATTACATTTTACCTTACAAACAAACTAAAATCCAATCAAACCTGTAAATTAATTTGACTATTCTACTTGTAAGTGTTCGAACTCTTGAGAACTATAGCGTTGATTGTCATAAAATAGCTACAAATTAAAAGGAAAGTAGTTAACATGTATAATCAATAAATCAAATGAAATATTATGGAAATGTTTATATGGAAATCTAACCTCGTCAAAGTTCATTATTATTCCAGTCATAATTATTTCATATATAAATCTTAACATATAATATCATCATTCGATGATGCCTTATTGTTCATGAAAAATCTATTTAAATGAGTGTCAATTCAAAATATCATTTTTATGTAATACATCAAAATGTACAAATTATAAATGGATATTTACCTTTAATTTTACATATTAAATCTTGGCACTAATTTTCTTTGTATTTTTTCTAATGTATTCCCATATCCTATTAGAAAATAATTTGAATTGGATAAATTTAAAATTTATTATAATATAAATTACTATTTATAAATTTAAACATTCTTTTCCAACATATTCTTAAAACATCCCCGCACATCGCCATGGATAGAGCATATCCAATAATGTGTTTTCTCCTGTGAAAAAAACACCTAACATCCAATTATCACTAATATCAAAGAAAATTTAAGGTTAGTGGTTTTTTATATTAAAATATAAAGAATAGTTTTCAAGAAATATATTTCATAACTCTCACAAAAAGGCATCATATAACACTGTGTGATTATATTCTATTCAAATATATCGGCGATATAAATTTTTCTTTGTTCCTCATCAAATGAATGTGCTTTAGGGGAAATCATATGCAGGTCCATGATTCCATATGCATATGTTTTAAAATTCTTCTAACACATGTTATAAAGATAGCTAATAAAAAACAGACATAAGTATACATTTTTAATAAATATAATGTAGGGAAATGTTTTAAGAATTACATGGAAAAAATATGCACCACATTGATGCCCAACATATCTCTAGTAACAAGATCCCTGAAATCATTTTTCACAATCCACACATTTATTACACGTACACAAACATGAGCATCTATTGGAAACCAAAAATGATCTACCAACAAAATTGAATATCTTGACAATCTGTCAAAAATAGTAGAATCTATTTCGGAAGTCATATCCATTTTTATTTGTTGTTGTATATACAATATTTCTTTATATTTGAAGTATTAATATAAATAAATATAAATATATATTAGTTTTCATATCTTAAAACAACATTAATAAAAAAAATATAAAAGATATAACATACATACCTATATGGTAATGAGTCACATAATTTTGGATGGCCAAACTAAAAAGTGGATGATACTACGTCCAACTGTCATCACCTCATCTGTAGGTAATGGAACTTGATATGATCTATCTATAATATCATATATAGTGAGAATATGATTCTCTAACTCTAACTATTTATGATGAATTGTATATCCAATACAATATACCATCCCATCTGAAACTATATGATGGTGAGGATCATCAACATTCAACTCACAATAAGTAGGAAGATGTGGTGGAGGAGTAGGATAAAAAATGGGGTCCGCAGGCTAAGGTCGGGGAGTGGGAGCTACTGGCGGAGGTGGATGATAAATAATGGGGTCTTTAGGGTAATGTAGTGGAGTGGGAGCTGCAATCTAAAATTGTCTCTGCATGTCTGCAAATATAGGTTGTATTGATGCTCTAATATTTTCCTCTATCATCACATTAATATTATAAACATAAGACTCCAATGATTCTATTTTTTTTATAAAAACCCTCAATGGAATAAGTAGAAGAATATGGAAACACATTTCTTACCTATAAACTCATCGAAAATCCTCATACATGACCGAGGTGTTTGGGATTTCCCAACGTTGTAGAGAAAATATCTTGCCTCCCAACAGCTGTAAATACCCCCTATGAGCTCTGCTCCTCAATAGAATCCTGTATTAATTAATTTAACATTTCAAAAATGATTTAAATTATATAAGAATATAATTGTCTTTAATAAATAAAATAAATATCTTACAATACTCTTAGTTACGATTCTCGATTTTTCCAAAAGTTATTTCCCCTTTTTCTCATCCAAGATCTCTTCAATTTTTCATTTTTAGATAGAAGGGATGGAGGGAAAACCTCTCCAGATATTTAAGACTCATCTCTTAGTTTTTGTAATTTTTCCACCATCATTTGTTCTTCTAATAATATATATTATCCCCGAGATAAACTATTAGTGTATACATTTTTAGATTGGATCTCCTAATGAGATATCCATGTTTGTTGTAAATTAAGAATAATAAATCATTTACAAAACATTAATAATATCATTTATATAAGAAATCTTATAAATGTTTGCATATTCCTTACCAAAAATTAATCTTTTCTTCTACTTTAAAAAAATTATCTCCATGTGTCTACATTTATTACAGGTAATTATGACATGGATTGTCATGATTCCTATGACCAAAAATGAAATCAGATGTGATGGTTGATTTAAAATCCCTCCATCTCCTAGAATCCATCGATAAAAATAACCTCCTGACTTCTCTAGTGTTAGGAATATCAAATTTCATCTAATAAAGAATAAGTAAAACTTATTATACTAGAAACATTTAAATATTTGTCAAAAAATAGAAAAATATATTACCAAAATTGTCTCCAACAGCTAAGATACTATTGCTTTTTCCCACACTTCTCCAATCATCATACGAAATGCTTACTTTGTTTTTAACCTGAGTTGATAAAAAATTCGTAAAATCTATTGCATTTAGACCTCTAGTAATATCAATCTCATCAAACTCAACGAGTATCCTCTAGTCCTAGCTATGGGAAAGTGATAATTTTGGTAAATGTGTGTACCCACGTTTACCAACTCTTGAACTCTTCATTGTCATTATGGGAGAACTTGAGGAATATTGGGGAACATCAAGAGGAGAACGTGAATGTTCCTCCCCATAGGCATGATCATGATGATCATCTCCAGAATCATGTGGTTGGTCAACTGATTGATATGTCATTATCCTTCAAATCAAAAAAGAAAACATTAGTTCACAAATATTCAAATTCAAATATTATAATACTAATGTAAAAAAAATGGAAAATTGAACTATGTTATATTATAGTAAACATGGTAAATATGGTATGCATGTTAAAAATGGTAAATATGGTAAACATGGTAAAAATAGTAGTGTAATTTTCTTTAAAAAAATCAATAAATATATAAGTTACGTAAATTTTAACTATTGTAAAATATGGTAAACATGGTAAACATGGGATAAATGGTAAACATGGTAAACATGGTAAAGTAATTTTCATTAAACAAAATCAATAAATATTCAATTTAGGTAATGGTAAACATGATAAACTAATCTAATCAAAATCAAAATAAACAAAAATTTCTACTTATTTGTTTTAATACACCTTTTAATAACGAAAAAATTACAATATCTATCATTTTATGAAAATAATAAATGTAAACAAGAAATAAAAATATGTTACCTGTAATATTAGGAATACACAAATGGATTGTTTTCTCAAATTCCATCGTCATGATCATTCCTTATGGCACATACCATATCTTCAATATGATCATCATTATTTTCTGCTAATCTTTCCATGGAAGTTGGGATCTCACATAAATCAGCATCTTCATCAATTTTATCCCCACCAAGATATTGTTATTCCCTTATAAAACAATAGAAAACTGCATATCTCATTGATCAACTATATAGAAAATAAATTTTTCATGTGTTTTCATTATAATAGAATCTATTGTGCCTTCTAATCTATTCATATTAACAACAGTCATTCCAAATTCATTATGTTGGACAATGTTGTTACCAATAAACCATTTTTAGTGGAAAATAAGAAATTTAATTTTAATGTAATAACCTTCCCATATTTCTTCAATGATTCCATAATATGAACATGATACAAAAATCGGGTTTTTGCCTTTTGAACTCGAAAAATGAATTGCTTCTGCAAACAACAATACACCACTATTCTGAACTGCATTTCTATTTTCCCGATCCTTCATATGAAATGTATATCCATTAATTTCATACCCGAACCATGTTATCATATATAAACATGGACTAAACAATAACCATCTTAATGTCTCTGATACATATGATCGACCAAGTATGGACTTTTTAAACCATGGAAAAAATGTTTTATTATGCTCATTCAAAATACACATTTCATTCTTCTATGTATGAATTTTTTTAAACACATTAATATGAAATGGGATATACGGTTTAGCATCAACTATGTTATTCAATATATATAATACCACCTTATTCATCTGTTTAGCTGATAATGATTTTACTGTCAAGCCACAAATCCTCTTTCCCTCATTATTAACTCGTTCATGGTGAGATGGAGGAGAATCAATGTGCTCCGTCGTAGCCATGTAGCTCGTACAAAACTTCGCAACCTCCTTAGAAATATACTTTTCAATAATGGAGGCTTCAGGTCGTTATGAGTTCTTAACAAACCCCTTTAATATTTTCATATACCTTTCAAAAGGATACATCCAATGAAGATATACGGGTCCATAGAGATATATTTCTCAAACCAGATAACCCATTAAATGCACTATTATATCAAAAAATGATAGAGGAAAATACATTTCCAATTGAAAAAGTATATAACATTCATCCGTTTACCAAATTTTCAAAGAATTCACATCAACCACCTTATTACAAATTTAATTGAATAAATAACACAACTTCATTATAGTATTTCTTGCACGAATGGACAGTATTACACGCAATGAAACTGGTAGAAGTTATTGCATCATGTTGTGACAATCATGATATTCCATACCTATCAACTTCAAATACGTCAAAGAGACAATTTTTTTACATTTGAAGAATAAACATGAGACACTTTGATATCATGAAGAAACTAAAAAAAATCTAGTTTTCTCCCTCTTGGATAATGTATGACAAGATAGAGGAAGAAATGTTTGTCTTCTATTATGAGTGGTAGCTAAATCCAAATGTATTCCCATTGATAGTAAGTCTATTATTGCATTCAAACCATCTTTATTAATTCCTTAAATATCTAACAATATTCCAATCAAACAGTCATAGATATTCTTATCCACATGCATGACATCAATATTATTTTTCACTTCATGATATCTCCAATATAGTAACTCAAAAAATATTGAACTTTTCTTCCAAATATATATATCATTACCATATTTATGTTTATTTAACAAAGTCACATAAAATTTTCATACCCTCTCAAAATACACATCAGATGATGATGGTTTTGGAGAAATATCAAATTCATGTGAGCCATTGAATGCCTTTTTTATCCTTCTATAAGGGTTCTCCATAGACAAAACATTTGATGAACATGTATACTGTTTTCCTCCCACTATGAAATTTACAACATGAAGTCTGTTGTTCGTAAATTGGAGATGCTTTATGCCCCTTAACACTATATCGAAACAAATTTCCATACGTTGGGAAGTCAATTATAGTTATCATAATCACTGCATGAAGTTGAAAATATTCCATTTTATAAGAATCATACACCCTAATACCATCCTCCCAAAAAAGTTTCAAATAATCAATCAATGGTGAAAAGAAAAAATCAATGTAATTTCCGAGTTTCTTCAGACCAGAGATCATTATACTCAAAATGACATATTTTCACTTCATACAAAATTAAGGTGAGAGGTTGTAAATTAAAAATAAAATAGTCCATGAACTATATGTGTTACTAATGGTTAGGTATGGATTCATTCCATCTGTGGACAACCCATGTCTGAGATTTCTAATATCAGTTCCAAATGTAGGATATTCCTCATCAATTTTCTTCCATTTTGGACAATCAAATGGATGATGTATTTTTCCATCACATATCCAATCATCAGCATGAAATCTTAACCTTTTTACATCATGTGAAATAGCAAATAAATTTTTCAAATGATGAATTTTAGAAGGATACCAATAAACCATGTCATGGATCTTTATAATCTCTATATGAGCCTATGATTTTTCTTTTAACTTATACCATGATGTCCCACATTTAAGACACTCTGAAAAAAATTTCATATTCCTTCGTATATATCATACAATCATTCGGACAATCATGGATGTATTTTACTTTATCCCAATCCCATCGGGAATAATATTTTTCGGGCCTTATAATGCGAATCTAGAAGATCATTGCCTTTTCGAAGAACTTATTTCAACAATTACAGAAAATCTATAAAACTTCTGTCACTCCATCCATGTTTCACCATTAGGTAAATCAATCTTAACACCACCCAAAAAACCGTAAAATACATAAAACCAGGATATAATAGTTCTTCATCATCACCATATAGAAATAAAACTACCAGTTCTACCTCAATATGTTATGCTACAATATCACGAATTATTTCTTCAATTCCATCAGAGTTACCATCTTGCAAATCATCATCATTAGTAGACCTGACATTATTTCTAGTTTCACCATGCCAAATACAAGGGTTGTAACTTGGATTAAAAACATGACAAATCAAATTATCTTTTATCACTCTACTTTTCAATATATTCATATTCAAACATTTTAGTAATGGACAGAAACAAATGTCGCTGCTTGGAACATTTCATTTAGAAAATTCCAAGAGCATCAAAACCTCCCTCATATTCATTACTCATTCGATGTGCCATAATTTATCATTGAATCAATATTAAATATAACAAATATAAAAATTATACATCTTGTTAAGATAAGAAAATTTTATATTTATATGGAAAATATCATAATTAGAATGTAAAATAATTTTGGAATAAAAAAATATATTCTTATTTGAAAAATATATTCATGAAAATGATTTGAAATATTAAATATAGTTAGATATAATAGTTTTATATTTATATAAAAATCATTTTAGGATTACATCTATCTCATATGGATCACGATATAACAGTATAAATTCATCTTGGGTCCTTTATTCTTAAGGTATACAAAGAATAGATCCTAGTGCAACTGGATACCAAATTCACCCTTCTATAGGCAATAAATATGATTTATAATAATTAAAATATGTATACAATCAC
The DNA here is from genome assembly GCA_963277665.1 of Viscum album. Taxonomy (NCBI): domain Eukaryota; kingdom Viridiplantae; phylum Streptophyta; class Magnoliopsida; order Santalales; family Viscaceae; genus Viscum; species Viscum album. The sequence continues at coordinate 906,586,184 of OY728153.1, forward strand.
TAATGAAAATTATACCTATCCCAATGATTTAAAAACATTAGAATAGCCCCTGAAATAATTGGGATAGAATACCCCAATGGTTTCACACACCATTGGGATAACCCCCCCCCCCCCCCCCAAACCCCTGGACAACCCCCAAAGCCCGGACACCCCCACACCTAGACACCCCATATCCCCTTGGATAGCCCCATCAACCCTGGATATCAAACCGACCCCTAGAAACCCCTACCTCATTGGACAACCCCTCACACCCCTAGACACCACACCCATCCCCTTGGACACCCCCACCCCCATGGATAGCCCCCACCCCCTAGGCACCCCACCCCCTGGAGAGCGCCCCCCCCCCCCCCCCCACCCCCACCGTTTGGATACCCCCACCCCTTAGACACCCCCACCCCCATGGACAACCCCCAACCCCCTGGACACCCCAACCCTTGGACAACTCCCACCCCCTAAACACCACCACAACCTTGGGAAACCCCCACCCATGGACACCCCACCCCCTAGACACCCCACCCCTTGGACAACCCCCATCCCCCTGGACAGCTCCACCCCTGGACACCCCCACCCCTGGACACCCCCACCCCTGGACACCCCACCCCCTTGGTCATCCTCATCGCACCTAGAAACCACCCCCTCCCCCTAGACACCCTGACCCCGTTTTAAATCATCATCACCCCTAGACACCACCCCACCCCCTTGGAAACCCCTTGGACACCAACTTGGACAACCCCCACACCTTGGACAACACCCCACCCCCTAGACATCCCCACCCCCTGGACACCCCCACCCCCTGGACACCACTACCCCCTTGGACAACCCCTCACCCCAAGATACCACCCCACCCCTGGGACACCCATACCCCCTTGGACAAACCCCTCACCCATTGGACACCCCCACACCCCCTTGGACACCCCTAGACACCTCCAACCCCCTCCCCCTGGACACCCCCACCCCTGGACACCCCCACCCCCTGGACACCCGCACCCCCATGGACAATCCCCCAACCCCCTCGACAGCCCCCAACTCCAGGACAACCCACCCCCGGGACACCCCCACCCTGGACACCCCCGACCCCTTGGACAACCCCTAACCCCTAGACACCACCCCCCAACCCTGGACACCCTCTACACCCTTGGACAGCCCCCGCACCCCCATGGACACCACCCCACCCCTGGACACCCTTGCCCCCCTTGGACATCCCCCTCACCCCCAGGACACCACCCCCACCCCCTTGGACACCCCATGGACACCCCCACCCCATTGGAAAACCCCCACCCCCTGGACAACCCCCACCCCTTGAACACCCCTACCCAGTTGGACACCCCCCTCACCCCTTGGACACCACCCCCTAGACACTACCTACCCCCTTGGAAATCCCCCTCACACCACTAGACACCATACCCACCCCCTTAGAAACCCCATAGAAACCACCACCTCCTTGGAAAACCCCCAATACCTAGATATCCCTCACCTCGTAGACACCCCCACCCCCTAGACACCCCCACCCCCACACACATGAATGTACACAGACACACACATGATATAACACACATGGTAGCAACAAAAATCGTAGAACTTGCTTGATATCACTACCATGGATTATTTTACCAGAATAGAATTTATCATGGTATAAAATAACACTATGACACTTACCATGATAGAAATAAAAAATATATAAAAATAAAATCTCAAAATACAAGTTTAGGGAATCGTGAAAAATGAAAAATGAAACTGAGGCGTGTGAGGCTTACTTGAGTGTTACGAGTCCACCTGATAGATCTGGTGATAATAAAGATGATGAATGATGTTGATAAAACTAGGTTGGAGGGTACAACTTTGAAGATTCCTTTCTAGGTTTTCTACTCGAGAGAGATGAATTGCATGTCACACAATCGAATAAAATAGAATGATAGAATACATGGCGTGATAAATCATTTAAAAGCTTTATTAGATTTGATATTTAATAACAGAAATTATAAAATATTTTTTATGTTTATAATGTTTGTTATTTAATTAATGATGTATAAATTCCTTTACCACAACAGTTATTTTATAATCGACTTGATAAGTTTTCGAGATTGGATTTATCACGTCTGTTATAAAATAATCAACATGATAAATCCCCCAAATTTGATCTTTCATGTCATTTATGAAATAACTGATGTGATAAATCTAATATAGGTATTTTATAGATCATTTATTTTATAATAGATGTTAAAAACCAATTCTTGTTGATTTATCACATTGGTTATTTTATAACCGACATGATAAACCAATTTTTACAGCTTTACACGTCAGTTATATAGAACCAATGTGAAAAATGCAGATGTGTTAAACGTTTTTTTCACTAGTGTGCATATCATAGATCGATCAAATCATGGTAGTTCAGAAGACATGAATATTAATGGATCAAAGAATATTATAAACTAAAAACATACACTTTGAGTCATACTGAGCACACTATGTATCAAATTGAGGTGTGTCTGATTGATATGCAGCTGATTAGTACCCTTTTTAGGAAAATATTCATGATATATATTTTGGGAAATCATACTATGCATTAGAATACTAAGAATTTATACTTTTCATTCAAAATGTTCTCTCTTTTCAGGATTTTTGGAGATAGTTGAAGGGAACATATGACTTCCCAAAATATTTGTAAAATAAATAAATATGTATTAGATAAAAATTATAAATAACTTTTCTTATAATTAGCAGATAAAATTATGAAAAAATTAATTAAATGAATATGTTTTAGTAATTCACATTTATATATTCTTGACCCATTTCTTTGTTTTCATTATATCAATTGCATCCTCAAAGTCCAATCTCTCACGAGCATGTGAATATTTGAACAAACCGCCCCAACTCAAACAAAGGAATCCACATGTATAAAAAAATTCTTAAGTGGGTAATATTAAAAATAAGTAAATTATACAAAAATTTTAAAAAAAACCACAACTTATATAGAAGTCACATATTAATGCTATTTGTGTTCATTATTCCATTAGGTATGTTTCCCATTAATTTTTGAGAACATCTATATCACCTTGAAAATATGAGTCTTTTCGACAGTCATAGTAGTTCTTCAAAATTTTAAATACACAAAGGATAAATAAATATATTAAAAGGAATAGTAATTATCATTGAAAATACCTCTCCATTGATGCTATTTTTTCATGGAATATGACCTTTTTCATAAATTTACAAACATAATAACCATAATCTTTTACATTGGTTTGTTCTAGACACTGCTAAAACATTTAGTAGAATAAGTAATTTGTTTTGATATGTTTTTGGATAGTGAAATCATAATATATATACCTTGATACTTATCCAATAATATTACTTTTGTTTTTCCTTGGGCTTAGTCCTTGGCCTCATTTAGTGTTTTTCATGATAATGATGCACCACCCTATCATAATAAAATCCTCATTAAATGGTAATATAAATTATACAACACGATGTTTAGTTATAAAATGTTGGATTCTGTGTATTAAAAATTTAAAAACTCCCTTATGTGTGGATAGTATTATAGATATCTGTTAATTGAATCTAGGAAATAATTATTTAGTGTATCCAAATTTACAGAAATGAGCATCTAATTAAATCAAAAAACACAAAAAGGAATAAGTGATGAATGAAATGAAAATAAATTTGATATGATTAAATTTTGGAGTCTTACCCCTGCATCACTGGTAATAAATATAGTTTTTCATCCGAAATTTATCATCCAATGGATTTCATTAGACCTTCCACTATTTCATCCTTTTTTGGGTCCTATTTTTTCTTGTACTGTAGAGGTGATGTGATGAATAACGAGTTAGAAATTTCTATCATGGAAAAATCCCTTCAATTTTTTTCATATATACACCTACCAAAAATATGAATTGTTTTTAGTCATAATTATAACAGTATATGAGCTATTTTAAAATGAAATCATAGAGAAATACCTCATGTACAGATATAAAAATAAGCCACCCATCCAATAATAGTTGAGGATTTTAGTTGCACTCTTAACACCTATGAAGTCTTGATCTTTCTCTATGTACAAATTTTATTCGAATTCAACTACAATGTTGAAACTTATTTTAACATTCTATACACATGAGCCTTGAATGAAGTAAATGTGGATATAGAACAAGCAGGGTAATAGTGTTTTTGGTATATCTTTTTGATCAGTTTTTCAATCCTTTCGATGGGTTGGAGGCGGTTTTTTATTTCATCTACTTCTCTTTGTCTATCTATAATAAAATTCATCATTTTAGATATATTTTAATTATTTGTCAAATTTTTATCTTGAAAAGTAAAATGGAAATTAATACCTCTATATAAGTAAGTTTTTTACAAGATGTGATGGCCATGCGATGAATTTTCCAACAGTTTTTTCAACTGTATTACTATCATTCTCATGAATTGGAATAGGTAGCTCAACATTTGTCTCATGGGATACACTAATCAAAACTCACACATGTCATGTTGGATGTGGTTTGTTGTGTAGAAATTCTTTTCAAATATTTAACACCATATCCCATGCCAAAAGGTGTTGGTTAGGTATTTATAGATATAAATAATAGCCATTATCACCCTATACGAATTTCAGTATAAGAAAGGTATCATTTTCTATATGATTTAAATTTCACAGAAACATATATTATAACATTTATTACCACTTCTAAGACATCTCTTTGAGTTTAATCACTAGCCTCATAGTTGGCGGGGGTGGTGAGGGATCTCCTTGTGGTGGTTGTTCTTATGTTTCTTCTTCTATTTTACACTCCCTCATCAAAGTTTCTATCATCTCTATATTCCATTAGAATTTATCTTAAAGGGTGGATATTCTTTCTCTAATATATTTTATTATTTCACTTTTATCATCTTATTGTTTTTTCTCAAAATATATTCGGAGCGTCACCCTAAAATCCAGACCTCGGACACGACCACACTGTTCTGGCTTCTTCAAGGCCATCGGAATTTTCTGTTCATCTAAAACATGTATTCCTAATTCTTGTGAAAATTATAGATCTAAAATATAGAAAAATAAGTGAACATTTTTATTTAATAGCGATTTATGGAAAAAAATTATTATGTAATACTTCCACATGTTTCCCACACTTTTTATGTGTGGTCATCTATTAGTATCACGTCTTTATTTTACGTGCCTCCTTCCATAGCACACAACGTGGGATGGATGTGGTTTTACATTTCATATCAAAAATCTGAATATAAATAGAGAAACATAATTGTGTTGTTGTTTCATGTCACATAAAATTATCACACTTGATTTCAAATATGTACCCATTTTTTTCAAGTGAAGCGTACACCATTCCTTACTTTATAGTAGGGGTATGTTTGTTTTTTTACTCGCTCTTTGTTTCCATCAATCATTTTCTATTTCATAAATAAAAAAATATCAATCAAAGTGATGAATAAATGCATGATCAAACAATGTATTACTGAACAAAATGTACATGAAAAGACACATCTTCACGATGTTCAATAAATGCACCCCGTGCTTCTTGGGTTATCCTGTGTTCATAGATAATCAGTGGGTGCAGGTTTATTTTCCCGTCATCATCATTAAGATGATGAATTGTTACAATTGTTTAAAATCCTTTATGAATCCTTATAGTATGAATTAACGCATACTTATATTGGTAGTCAAATAATATAATTTCCCACTACAATGGATGATGATGAGTAAGTTAATGATTTATTATTTTATTTTTTAAGTAAAATAAAGAAATGATATCAAAATTTTATCATAATATCATCCCACATCAGTGCCTTCGTCCCATGAACAACTTGGTACCATGAATATCGGAATTCATTACTGAGTTATGATTCCAATATAAATACTGAACATGGCCTTGTTGGAGTTAACTTGCTGACCCCATGCATTATATCCCACCTCAAATTTGATGCCTTAGACTTTCACCATAATAATTTTTTCTAACACCATGAAACTAAGGTGATATTGTTTTTTCAGGGAAACCGGTCCTTCATCACCTACCACTTACTTGGTATCATCATTTTCAATATTTTCCACTAGAGAGATAGAATTGACATGTGTAGATGGCCATTGTACCTCTACACTTGGAGTAGTAGCAGGTTGAGAAACCTATTGTTCCTTAGGTTTGGGAGCACCAACATGTGTATAAGTTCATTCCTATGCACTACATCAATAATCTGGTTGAGAGACCTATTGATCCTTCGGATTGGAAGAACAAACATGTGTAAAAGTCATTATCTACTAAAATGGTTTAAATTTTAATTTTGAGTACATAAATATAGAAGTAAATGGATAATAACATGAGGTAACATGATGTATATTCCAAAAACAAATGTAACCTGAATATTGGACACTATTTTTTTCAAAGGATGAAAGGATTTTAACCATATATCAATGTTCCAAATCCCTTAATTGTTGTCTCCTCTCTCATACAAAACTCCGTCAAGATTGGGACCACTAAGAAATGATTTTAATGTCCCAAATAAATGGTCATCTTAAGTTGAATGTTCATCTAACCATTCAGTGGTTTTGTTCGATAACAAATCAATTGCCCACTTTCAATTTGTGGGATCTGCAATATAAAATACTTATACTTCCTATAATTCCAATTTAAATAGTTTTTCGTTTTAAACTTCCTTACTAAAATCAACTTTAATGAATCCCAATTCATCTATTTTAATTAAACTCCAATTATTAAGCTAATTGAATTGAAAAAATAAGGACTGGTAATTTTTTATAATCCAACATCCATTTTTTGATGATGCCAAATTATGAAATATTTTAGTAAATTTGATTTATTTTCCTACTACCAAAAGCATGCATCGCTTCATCCATGAGTATAACTCCACTATTTTTCATCATACCGTCTTCATCATGATAATTTTTATAGAATGTATCACCATTAATTACATACCAATTTTAAGATAATACATTCACCACTGGTCCTCCGACTAACTATTTAAGTCATTCGGAAATTGAATCAGGATTTTCATCTGATTCTTTAAAAATATATTCCCAAAATGAACCTATATTGTGTTGGTTATGTGTGATTTATATCCATATTTAATCCCTTGGTGGATTCAAAATCCCAATAATTTCATTATGGGTTTCAACATATAGGGAATCCTCCAAACAGTTATGTAAAATGTAAAGGTGGTTCTACTTCTGATCTATAATATTGATTGTGAAAATATCTCTTCCATAAATTCCTTCACTCGTAAGATGCCTATTGGGACAAGATTTAGGTAGACCAATTATTTCCACATCATAAAGGTATTCATTATAGAATTAAATAGCATCCTCAACAATATATCACCTTTTAGTACAACTCTCTGGATGACATTGATTTTTGACATAACCTTCCAAAATCATCATATGCCATTTAATGTGGAACATCCATCTATAGTGTATAATACCACATAGATTAATCCCTCTCACCATGTGAACCATAAAATGAACCATCATACTAAATAATGTAGGTGGAAAGAACATTTTCAATTCATATAATATGATGGAAATTTATCTTTCCATAGTTGGAAATTTCATCGTGTCTATAAATTTGTTTCATATAGATTTATAGGATAATAGATTTTTTTAATATATAATGGACATTCTTAGAAAAAATTCAACATAAATCTATATCAATTAGATATTTTATTAAAACATGGAATTCATGTGATTTTAGACCCTTTAAATTTAAATCGGTCATTTAAATGATATTATTGATATTCTAGGAATTCCTCTATAGAACCTTTACATCATTCAAGAAGTTGTAAAATTGATATCTCTCCTTCCTGGAAAGAGTGTACGACGTTAGAGGATGAAAATTTTGTTTTTCACCCTTTCCTGGTCCCAACTATTCTCGTATTCCCATGTCAACCATTTCAAACCTATTCTTACTTCCATCCTTTTTTTCGGGTTCATTAGTTACATGCCGATGAAACCATCAAATAATTTTTTTAATATTCATAACATTAAAAAAATGTATGACGTACATAAAATTCAAGTACGATAATTAAAAAAACTAATCTCCTTTTTCAAACTAGTTTTTATAATGTTTTTAATTAATGGTTTAACAAAATTAGATTCCACATATTTTACATTCTCAAACATTTGATCACCTATTAGTGGAACTAGTGCTTTAAATTCTTCTAAAAATCCATCAAATGATGTCGTCCAAGATAGGTACTTATGTCATCAGGGTAGAAATCTGTGATGTCTTAGAAACATGGTTTTCAACGATTTTTTCACTGTGACTACTTATGTACCTTTTCAAAGATGGGTAACCCTTGCGTTCCTTTAATGATATATCCTAAAAAATTTCCATAATCAGGAATTTAAATTATCATCCAGTACAACATGGATATAAAATTGAAATATTCATTTATGTAAGCATCATACAACGTAACACCAGAATCCCATAATAATTTCTAATCATTGATCAATGGAGCCAAATAAATATCAATATCATTACCCAGTTGTTTTGGTACTGATATAATCATCGATAACATGATTTATTTTTTTTCATGCATAACCACAATGGATATTTATAATTTTCCAACATAACCGACCATGTACTATGAGTGATTCTTTTAAAACCAAAAAGATTCACTCCATCTGTAGATAAATGAAGATGAAGATTTCTTGGCTTGTTTCCAAATTCAGGATACTCATTATCAATTCTATTCCACCAATGAGAGTTAACCAGGTGACGAAGTATCCTATATGTATTTCCTATATCTACGTGCCACGTCAATTACCCTTCAGTCTCATCACTTACATATAGGAAATTAAACCATGGAGTGATTGGAAAATACCATACAATTTTGTAGGACTAGATTAATCATTATTGTATCGAGAAGCACCACACTTTGGGAATTCTCTAAGTGATTTTTGGTCCATGAAAAAAAATATAAAATAACTTGATTAGGCATGTATTCTTTCAGATAGCATACACATTGAGCATAGAATTCACGAACGGATTCTATGAAAAAAATTGGTTTTATCGGGTGGACAAACATTTTTAAAATTGATTATCATTGGAGGTAGACTACTAATGTAAAAAAATCATTAAATTTAAAAAAAATCCACCCTAATTGTGTCGAACAAAAACTCAAAATTATATAGAAATCCTTAGATTTTATAAACAAACAAATTATTTGAAAAAATTATAAATTTATAAACAAAAATGTATTGTTTTTTTGTTATAATCTGTCTCATATGTTTTTTAAAATATAGAATTAATAAAGAAATAAAAATTATAAATTAGGTTATTTGATCAATTTTTAGTTATTAAAATTGATAAAAAAAACCAACAAAAAATTTTTTATTAACCAATTAAATTTTTTACTAACAAATACTCATTTTAGTTTAACATTTCAGTTCATCTTTATTTTTTTTCAATTAACATTTTTGTTAACCACCTATTTTCCCACCCTTAAGATCCATTACATATTGGGGGTAATCTCTACAAAAATTTATTTCCATTTAAAACTGGTTAGATAAAATATTACAAGATTACAAATATATATATATATATATATTAAATGTTGTATAAAGGTTGATATGAGTCAAATGTTATATTATTGACTTAAAATAAACATTAAATATTATATTCCAGTCAACTATTCTAAAAATTTATTCTATATAAATAAATTAAATTCAACAAAATTATTAAAATCTACAACATTGATAATTAGGTAGAAAATGTTCATTAAAAATCACGCAACAGTAGGTATGATGACTCATCATGTACCCATGAAATTTGGGATAATCAAATGCCAATCCAGTTGATTTTTTCAATCCCTAATCCATTTATAACCAATTTATTTTTTAACTAGTTATTTTTAAATATATTCGATTATATTTTGAAATATACCCAAACCGGTTTAAATAAAGATATTTTTTTATTTTTAATTTTAAACATTATTTATAAATATAAAATCAATTGATATGAAAGGAAAAAAAATTAATAATTTTATTTAATTATTAAAATAAATCATTATTCAGTTAACATTAATTAATTTAATCTGATTTAGAAATTAGATTTCATTTCTAAATTTAATATTAAAAATACTCAAAAAACATAAATAAATTGGATAGTTTTTCTATCTTTTTAATATTCAGTCAATAAGTTAATTATAATTAAAAAATAGGGTTTGGTACTTCCTCAATATTAATTGGTGTTATAAATAAAATATTATTCTATCCCTCATTTCTAGCAATTAAAGGATGAGCGGAATGCTTGCGAAAGGAAAGGAAAATATAAAGGAATATGTTACTATATAATGGTGGAGGCGATGTTTTAAAACTCCAAGCCTCTGACTAGATTACCCTTTTCATTAAAACCCCTCACCCACCCGATGATGATAATAATGGCGTTACATAGATAAATGGTTGGAACCTGGTGGAAGTAATGTTTTGGAGGAATATCATTAGAAACGGTCAAAAATACGTAGCAGTACGTTGGAGTCCCATGACCCCTCATAAAGATGACAATGAGGTCTTCAATTGAATAGTCTATCACCAATGTTCCTATCTTATTCCAACAGAGAATGGAGGAATCCTACGAGGGACCCTATCCCATTATCCCCTTCGCATAGGAACACTACGCTGGGGTACCTAAGAAAGGAGATCTAAAACGTACCCCAACCCTGGCACTATAGAACCCTAGGGGGACGACACCTGTGGATGATTTTTATGGCAGGTGGTGTCTAGGTATCCCATTCACCAAGGAACACTCTCTAAGGGTACCCAACCAAGGAAATATCGAAGGTACCACAACTCCTATAGTGGAAATTGGAACTACCTATGGGTACCCAAGAAAGGGGATCCCAAACAAACCCTAACTCCCCTAGGGCTCCCAATACACATGAATGAACTCCCCAACCTGCAATGTACTAGATTTTAGCAAACCAATTCTAATAGGCCAACTATTCTCTTCAAAAAATACTTCTCCATTGGGCCACGTTTTTAAGAACGGTTTCAATTGTGGGTGGGGTCCAGTCCTCCCCTTCACCTGGGAACACTTCCCTAGGGTGACCAAGGAGATCCAGAAGTCTTACTAATCTGGGATGTCCTAGTAGAGGTGGAACATGGTTGAGGCGGGATATGTATGTGTCGACGTGTAGGGTAGACCACAATACGGTTGCTCTGTAATGTCATAGTGTAGGAAGACCATGCTAGAGGAGGGATGTGGATGTGTGAGCATGCAGGGTGGAGCATGGTATGGTTGGACTGGGATTTCAAAGTGGTGTCAGAGTGTGGTTGAGGCGGGATGTGGATGTGATGACGTGCAGGGTGGTCTTGGCGGGGTGGAACGCGGTCACGGTGTGCGGTCATGGTAGAGGTGGAATGCGGTTGAGGTGGGGATTCACTGTGGCTGACCATCATCAGTGCGATCATGGAGGTCATGGAATTGAGGCGGAGATAGAGCTGGTGTTCGGGTCAGTAGGGCATAAGCTGTCAGGTGTATAAGATTTTTCTCATGTTCAAATCCATGTGGAGTTAGGGGTGTGCAGGTAGGTGTAGGGTGGTATTACACTATTAAAGGTTGGGGTGTGTGACTAGCCTGGTTAAATGGAGTGAGGTAGCGCACGTAGGTGGGGATTCATAGGACTATTGAAAGGGGATCATCCACAATTAAAAGAGGCTAGGACTACCCTTTGATTTACAAATTTTTTTTAATTTTACTAATTTTATCAGTGCTTTTTTTTAGCACTGATAAAATGTTCATTTATCAACGATTTTTTAAAAATTGATAATGTGACCCCCTTTTAATATTTACTTGACTATGAATGCCTTTTAATCAGTGATAATGGTTTTTTTATCATTGATAAAACTCGGTTTCATAGTAATGATTGTTGTTCAGTTTCATTTGAGCACATTGAATTTCCCGATCATTGTAAAATTTTCTATGTTCATCGCCCTAGTGGTTATGAGAGGGAGATTATTGGGATATCATACATCGATTATGAAGGGGTCCAATGTGTTAAATATATGTATATGGGAAACCCTTGCCTCATGGATTGAGGTTAAGAAGTCCAAATAATATTTACATAAGCATGCAGTAGTGCATGAAGATACCACACCAACACACCAAGACATATGGTGTAGATATGTTATCATATGCCTCGATGTAACATAGACAAACCTTATAAACATCTATGTAGAAATAATTTATGAATTTTACATTAATCATGTAATTAAAACTAATATATATATGAAATTTCTTTATCAGAATTTTTTTGCATCATTTTAGATACAAAATTGCCTCTTAATATTTTTTAATTCTTCCAAAAATATATTATTAATTTCATATTATATAATACATCTAATTTTCATAAAACATAGTTTAAGTCAATATCAACAATAAAACTATTATTTTTTTAAAAAAATTAACAATGTTAACATATTTATGCAATAACTTATTGATTATTTTTTTACTAACATTTTGGCTTTTGTGAACATCCTTCACACAGGACAGGACCTGATTTTGTAACAGAATTTTGACATATCCCATATCAAAAAATCAACTACTTTTTTTTCATTTTAAAAATTTAAATGACAGAAAAAATTCTAGAATCAAATTGAAGTAAAGGAAAATAAAGCACATATTATATATATATATATTTAAAATAATTCCCTCCAAAAATCATAGGAAAAAATTATTATTTATTGAAAAAATAATATCCCCCTTTCACATAAAAAATCATAGTTTTTTAAATTTCCGTTAAAAACTAAAATATACTTAAAAGTAAAATCAAGCAATTACAAATTAAAAATAAATCTAATTTAATTAAAATTAATTTTAAAAATAATGAAATAGAATTTTTTTAAAAATAAATAGATAACCTTCGTTATAAAATGATTTTAAAGGAAAAATGAAGTAGATATATTTTTAAATTTTTGTTTTTTAATACAAATTTTTAATTTTTCTGTAAAGGAAATGGGTTTTTTTTATATTTAAGATTTAAAATGGGATCATTTAGAAAAACTAAAATTTTTATTTAACATAATATAAAAGTATAAAATTCATTTTTAATTCCAAAATAAATCACAAACAAAATAGTTATTTAAATTTTAAATTTTTTAAAATAAAGTAATCTATTTTAATTAAATTTTTAAGAAGAATATTGGGATATTTATTAATTTTATAGGTGATCAATATTTTGCTGATTCAATATTTTGGGATTAGGAATATATTATTTTTATTACTTCATATTTGTAAAAGGTTATTTTTTATTAATTTTTCATAAATAAAATTTAGTTTCTTATTTTATAATAAAAATAATAATTATTTTATTTTTTAAGAGATTGTTTGATTTCATGTAAAATTTTTATTTGAATTTTATTAATGAAAAATTAGTTTTTATATTTTTTTAATAAAAAATGACTTTTTCAAATTTAAAAGTGAATTTTGTTGAATATATATTTATGAAAAATAGTTTTCTACTTTTTTTACTATTTAATTATTAATGGAGAATATTAATTTTCTTTTAAATTTTAATAATTTTACAAATAATTTTTTATTTTTAAAAAACTCGCCATCTCTCCTGCATGAAATTCATAGTGATATATGACTGTAATCCCATTATATCAAGAATTTTCCTCCTCCCTCATCTAGCAACACAACACATACTCATTTGTATTATGATCACAATGTCTTCAAATCCTATTCATTTTATTCATGTATAAGGATATCATTGTCATTACCAATAAAACTGAATTCCCACTACAACAGATAGACCTTTTAACACAATGCAAAGAGTTTTTACCTAGATAAAAAAATATTTTTTTCATCAAAGTCATTAAAATGAGAACCCCTTTATCATTGTTTTCATTAACACTGAATAATGACCTATTGTTGCAATGTGTCATTTGAATAACAACACATTGCACCAAATAAACCTATATGCAAATGTACTAGTGTGAAAATTCACAATTTAAGTGAAATAAAATATTCATTACAAATATAAGAAAATTATAATATATACATTTCAAAAAATATTTTCTACAAATAAATTTTCATTTACTATCCAAAAACTTTTAAAAACATCAATGTTTAATTTTCTTTGGCACCTCTGATCCCCTCTCAAGAAATCTTAAACATGATATTAGTTTTTAAATTCACCACCCCAACCTGATAAAAATAAATCATATTTATAAGAAATAAATTCTTATATTAATAATAATATAAAGAAATAAACTAAACATAAATATCATAGCATATATTTTTAAAATTTCAATTTTAAATAAAAGGACACACATGTATTACTAACACAGCAACAACTTTACCTAGTGCCACCCTTTAGAAATGCTAAAAAAATGTGCTGATAAAGGGGTACCATTATCAGCACTACAAACCCAGTGATTAACGGATATTTTAACAGTGATTAAGGGGTCAATGACATGAGAGGAAGAACTTTCTCTAGTAGGGGATGGTGATTTTTCAGTCGGGTCATCACCATTATCATTAGATATATCCACCTCGTTGATCATCCCAGTGGTTCCCAATGGAATCTATGGTTTGGCTGTTAAGGTCAGTAGTGAAATGGCAGGATGACTACCTTGGGGGATTTCATTCCAAGCCAAATTCTTGGTTTCTCTACCTAATTCTTTCAGGCTATATGGATTTGACATTTAGATAATTTTATTTACTTCTATTTACAATTTCGGTGTAGTTTTTTGGGGCATTTTGCATTTGGGGATTCAATAATGTAATGGATTATATCTCAATCTTTCTTAAAAGGGATTGTACTATTCATAATAGTGGGGTTTTCCCAACCTGTAATAATAATAAATTTCACTAAAAAATAAAAAAACAATTTAAAATTAAATAAATATAAAAATGTATAATATTAAAAAATCACAAAAAAAGGATCCTAATAATAGTGTTATTACATAGGTGGGGGATTAAATCCATTATATTGACGGAACTCCATCCCTAAACCATTTGTAATTCATCACATATACTCCATCAAATGATCATTCTTTGATGATACTATTGTCGTTAATTCTCTTGATCTTGTCTATACCCTTCCTACTCTCTATATAATCTCTGAATAGCCCCATCCTGAGCTCATAGCCTTTCCTCATACTCTACAGAAGTGAAGGATGATGATCTCATACACACAATGTTTTTTATTGTAAGACATTATGGTGAGAGAAAATATTAATTATGGTCACCGCATTCATTTTTAAATGTCATGGTGACACGTCGTTGTGACACCCTACCAATGATTCCCCATTTAATTTGGTACCAGAAATTTAATAAAGGGGAAGCCAAAGGAGGGTGAATGCAGGTCATAAAAGGGGATCTCCAAGACCAGTTTTTATCATCAGATTCAGAAGAAACACATCTACATTCTTGACTACATTATTTTTTTAGGTGTTTCTCCATATTTTTAAAGATATAATTTCTTGTGCGTTTTCTACTTGTAATTGAGGGAGAGAGAGTTTGTACCAACATTTTACCATAGTGAAATCATTCTATTTGCTGGTAGTTTTTTACACCTTTATTTTTTGGGGTTTCCACGTTACATATGGTGTTTTTTTAATTCCACAATTTTTCACTTTATTTATACCTTTCAATTATAATTGAATTTATTGGAAAATTGTTTAGGATCCTAACAAGTGGTATCATAGGAATGAGGTTTTGGCCTGAGAAAATTATGGACCAATTATGTATCCAAATGGCGGAAAAATACAAGATAATAAATTCAATGGAAATAATTTTTCATTGTGGACAATGAAGATGAAATAGGTGATGTGGAAAGATAAATGCATAAAGGTGATTGGAGAGAAACTGGTGGGTGTGACAAATGAAAAATTGAGTGACATGGACAGAAATTCTATTTACAACATCAATTTTCCTTTGGAAGATGGGTTCATGTCAAGCATTGTAAAGAACAAGACAAAAAAAGAAATTTGGGACACTCTGACAAATCTTCATATGGAAAAGTCTCTCCATAATAAAATTTTATTGAATTGAATATGATACACTCAACAAATGGTAGATTCATCATCATTGACTGACCACATAAACACCCTCAATACACTTTTTTCAGAACATATAGTATGGAGCTATAAAATTGTGGATTCTAAACATGAAGATAATTTACTCCAAAGGTTTACACATTCATGTGATCAACTTATCATAAACCTCACCAATAATTTCCTAATGGATATCTTTACATTCAATGACATTTTAGATATGGTTATTGAAGAAGAAAGATGGTGCATGTACAAGGAATACAGACATACGACTTCACACTAAGTGGATGATCTCTCAATGGAAATAAAAAGAATTATGGAGTGTAGTTCCAATGATAACCAGAATCATGGAAGGTCTAAATAAAAGAGAAGGAAGAAAAACATAAAATGCTACAATTTCAGTAAGAGGGGTAGGTTGGGGAGAATAACTCTCAAGTAAATGTGGTGAGTACATCTGGAAATGGAGACGTACTAGTCAGTGATGCGCCAACGACTACTGAAAGAAGACAAAATCTCGACGACGTATGGATTATTGACTCAAGAGGAACATGGAAAATGACATCTCTATGGGAATGGTTTAACAAATTTGAAAATATCCCATAAGGACATTTGTACATGGGAAATGATCATAAATTTAAGATTGTTGGATTTGGAACCATCAAACTGATGATCCATGATAACATAGTATAAACCATCCAAGGAGTACACCATGTGGGGGGTCTCAAGAAGAAAATTTTGTCCTTGGGAAAATTTTATGATATCAGATGAAAGACTCACATAGAGAAAAGGATTATGAATATTGTGAAGGGAGCACTTGTGGAGATAATGGTGGAGATGATATAAAATATAATTTATGTGCTTATGGGTGAACTGTACAAGGAATCAGAGATAGTTGTCTCATCAACTACCTCAATGGAAGAGATGACAACGTTATGGAATCAAAATCTTGGACATATGTCTGAACGAGGCCTAATGATTCATGTAGATCATATGTTTTTGTCTATGATTATGAAGGCATCCCTATCATTTTTTAAGAATTTTTTTTGAGTAAGTAATGCCTATTGAAGTTTGGAACGTCAATGACATTGAGTAACTAGATCATAGAGTTGATTCATTCCAAGGTTTGGAAATCACTGGTTCTATCCCTATGAGGTGTAAGGTACATTTTATATTTCATTGATGACTATTCTAGGTGATTATGGGTGTTTCTAATCAAGAGGAAATTGAATATCTTTGATGTATTCAAAACATTAAAAGTTGAAATCAGATTGAATGTGAAAATATGATGAAATTTTTGAGGACTAACCATGTTGGAGAATATACAAGTGACGATTTTGATTCTTTTTTATAACATGAAGTAATCAAGAGGTAGTTCTTGGTTGAATACTCTCCTTAGAAAAATGGAGTGGTAGAGTAGATGAATATGAACTTGTTGGATATAATAAGGGTGATGATAAAGACTGCAGGAGTTACCAAGACATTCTGGCAGAAGTATTAAATATTTCCTACTATGGGATCAATCGATCCCCTGAAGTGGAAATTGATATGAATATGATGATGGATATGTGGAATGGTAAACCCGATAATTATAATCAATTAATTACTTTTAGAATTAATGTATATGCACTATTTCATAGCCAAGAAAGATCGAAGTTGGACTCAAGATCTAGGGAATGTATCTTCTTGGGATACGCTTATAGTGTGAAGGGGTATCATTTGTGAGATCCCATTTCCTGCAATATTATTATCCATAGAGATGTCATCTTTTCCGATGACATAGTGAAAATGAATATTTATAAAGACACGGAGAAAGAGAGTATAGAAACTACAATAGTCCAGGTGAAGGATGAAACAATGGAAGAAACAGTTTTCTATGAGGATTTAACAGAGCATGATGATCAAGTACCAGATAACACTAAAATACAACAGCCAAAACGAGAGAAAATAGTGCCAATATGGAACTCAGATTATGTCACTGAGAGAAATGTAGCAAATTTCCTATTGACAGAATATGGAGAGCTATCATCTATTTTGGAGGACACCCAAAGTCTATATATATCTTCATGGATGGCAGCGATGCAGGTGGAACATGATGCCCTGCACATGAAAAAGACTTGGGATCATGTTTCATTACCTCATGGAAGTAAGGCTATTAAGAACAAATGGGTCTACGAGATCAAGAGGGATGAAATAGACCAGGTGAAATGATATCCTGTGAGACTAGTGGTTAAAGGATATTCTCATAAGTAAGGTATGAATTTCAATGAAATATTTTCTCATATTTTTAGACTAACAAATATTCAGGTAGTGATGGTGATGTGTGTTGCATGCACTCTGCATCTAGAGTATCTAAATGTGAAACAGATTTTATACATGGTGACCTTGATGATAAAATCTATATTCTCTAATGAGAAGGTTTTGCTGAATAAGGTAAAGAGAACATGGTTTTGAGGATGAAAATTTTCATTCTCATCTTAAACATTTGTTGAGGTGTTGGTACAAGAGATTTGATTCATATATCATGAGCCTTGGATACAAAAAACTTAAGTCAGATCATTTTCCTTAATTTGAGGGTCTATATGGTAATGATTTTATCAGTATACTCTTTTATATGGATGAAATGCTGGTTTTTGGCCCCAATAATGATCAAATCTAGAAGATAAAGGCACATTTGTCTAGGGAGTTTGATATGAAGGACATGGGACCAGTAAACAAAATTCATGGGATGAAAATTTACCGAGACAGGAATAATTGAATGATTTGGATATCACAGAAAAATTATTTTTGGAATGTCTTAAAACGCTTCAACATGAATGACTGTAAGAAAATTTATACCCTTCTTGTCATTAATTCCAAGTTATCCTCTATTATGAGTCTTAGTAGTGAAATAGATAGGATGAAATGTTTCAAGTGTCGTATGAATCAACAGTGGGGATTATAATGATCCCCATGGTTTTTACAAGAATAGATATTGCACATACAGTGGGAGAAGTTATTCGGTACATAGTGAATCTAGGAAGAAAGAATTGGTTCATGGTTAATAGGATCCTAAGATACATTAGGGAAACCTCAAATGTTGCATTTTGTTTTGGAGGATCATATTTCACTATCAGAGGATATTTTGATTCAGATTTTGAAGGTGATTCTTTCCAGAGAAAATCCATTAATGGTTATGTGTTTACTCTTGAAGGAGGATATATGAGATGGATTTCAAAGTTACAATCTGTTGTGGATCTAAAAATGATGGAGGCAGAGTACATGGCCTCTACCGAGTCATGAAAAGAGGTGATTTGGATGAAATGGATTGTATAGGATCTCACGCACAAACAAGATCAAATTTAATTGTTTTTTGATAGTAAGAGTGCCTTTTACATTACAGGGAGTCCATATTTTTATTCATGGATGATGCACATTGGTGTATATTATAATTTTATTTGAGATGTGGTGGAATAAGGAAGTTTCAACTTGTAGAAAATTCACACTAAAGAAAATATGGACGATTTTCAGGCAAAGGTGATTGGTTCTGATAAGTTCAAATGCTATAGATCCAAGAGAATCCTTGTAGAGTCATGAGTAGTAGGTTTGGAAGCTAGAAAGGATTTGTGGAGATGTTATTAGAACTTAATCAAATATCCAAGTGGTAGATACGTTGGAAGACATTATGGAGAGAGGAAATATTAATGATGGTCATCACATTCATTTGGACACGTTGTGGTGACACGTCATGGTGAAACCCTACTATTTATTACCAATTTAATTTGGTATTATAAATTTAATAGTGAGGAGGACTAAGGACGGTGAAGGCATGCTATTAAAGGGTATCTTCTCCACCGGTTTTTATCACCAAATTCTGAAACAACATATCTTCATCCTTGAGTGTAGTATTTTGTGAGGTGTTTCTCCATCATTGCAAAGAGATAATTTCTTGGCTGTTTTCTCCTTGAAATTTAGAGAGTGAGAGAGAGTTTGTTCCCAGACATTTTTACAGTGATATTATTCTATTTGGCTATGGTTTTTTACCCCATTCATTTGGGGGATTTCCCACGTTACATCCACAGTTTTTTCCTAAATTTTTCACTTTATTTCTACCTCACAGTAATCATTGAATTGATTGAACAATTGTTTATAATCCTAATTTTTTTTCTAAATTATGAAATCAGTTCAATTCTATAGTAACTAGTCGAAGTCGATTTTAAACCAATTTCAATCACTATACCTTTCTAAATACCAATTTTCACCACCAATGACTATGTTTTCTCATTAAAACATGCTCACATGAGGCACTGACCTTACCATATTTTTTATCCTAACTCCCACACATATGCGAATTATCTATCTAATATATATCCATTAATTGAAAAAATATAAATAATATGGTAAAAAATATATTATATTAATTTAAAAAACATAAAAAAACACTAACCACAATCAGTTACTGTCTCTCACCAGTAATATTCCCAATACTACTATATGTGTATATCCTCTTGAACACATCAAAAATGTAATAAATGGCTCAAAGACAAACAATAATAATGTATCATATACATATCATATTAAATAATATTAATTACCAAATTTTGATGAGTTATTCTAAAAGTAAGACTCTCAACTATGTGTGTGACATCCAGCCAGCCCCAATTCTATTAACTATAAGATGGTAGCCTCCTGAATGTATCTTCTATATAGAAAGTGAAAAATAACAGTGATTCATTGGTGTGGAATCTTCCACAAAAATAGGTTTTCACAATTCCATCCTTTTGCAATGATAAAAAATACTGGTAAATGGGTACCTTTATCAATGCTTTTTATGGGGTTGATAAAGGTATCGCCTTTATCATCAATTTTTTTACTGTTAAAGGGGACCCCTTTATTAGCACTGATAAATGTTATATTTCAAAAAAAACAGTACAAATAAAATATTAATATATTAATACATAAATATATTTATATTGATATAAATATAATATATACTTTTTAAATATGTTTTAGATAAGTATATGTATAAATTTACAACTAATATATAAGATGTTTAGCGAAAATAGATTATAAAATATTTTAAAAATATATTATTAATTAATAATTATCTAATTATTATCAAGAAATAATCATTTAATAAAAATTGCAAGACCCAAAAAATAAAAAAAAACAGATCTAAAATAAGTTTAAAACGTAACTCAAACTTCAAATTATGATAAATTTTGATACATGTGTCTTTTTGAGCTCTTCTACATATAAAATCAAAGACTACGATGTGATCTATGAACTAGTGACATAAATAATCCCTTTGTCACATATTTCTAGGAAAAAAAATCCCAAAATTCCATCAAAAATGTGTTTTTAGCTGGGATACCAAATTTTTTTAATATTCGATGAAATTTATACCTCGTTTAAGAGGGATTTTTTATCTTTTTCAGTGGGGATTGAATTTATTCAGAGTTATTACATTGATATTGATAATATGGCTTTAAAAATTAATAAGTTTTCACAATGTACTACTATTTATAACCTAATATATAACAATATATACAAATATTTTATATATTCATACATAAAAATTAAATTTTACAAATAATTGTTTAAAAATATATACATATAAAAAATATTTCTCAACATATAAGCCATATCTAAATAAAAACAAATATCCATTTTATTTAAAATAAAAATATATAAATTATTATATACTTATATAATGTGTGTGTGTTTGTGTATATATATTAGGGTTTGTCTCTATTAACAAACTGATATGTATTATCTATATATTCTAACTTATGAATACACATATTAATATATAATATATGTAAATATATATAAATATATATAACTATGTATAATTATACTTTCAGATACACATATATTATATATATGTGATTGTATATTGTATAAATGGATAGTTTTTTGCGGCAAGATTAATTATTGGAACCACAATTGGGCTCGTAAATCTCTCATCTTTTCAGGGTAGATGACTCCTAGAATTTCATTTTCTAAATCCTTCTCCTTTATGAACTTCATTCACACCACTCATGATGCTTAATGGTGTATGATTTTTGACAGCATACAACTTTAATCTGAACAAGATAAACTCATCTTCAATGGAGCAACATCGAGGATTTTTTCAACTATGGGTTATTGTCTCTCATTACAAGGTAATACTATTGTGGGAATGAGTATGTTTCTTTAGTGAAAAGAAATTACAATCAAATTCAACAATCTTGTGAGGCATATCCGAAACTGTTACCTTCCAACCAAAAATGTGATTAGGAATAAATGGATAAGTATGTTATCATAATGTTTTTGTTGTTGTATCTTTAAGAGGAATAGGTAAAACACATGTTCATTGAGGGATATTGGGATAGAACGGTTCGGGAATATCTTGGGAAACATATTGGAATTGATTTTTATGTGGGTGATGGTGAGGTCTTCTACTTCACATGGTTTCACTATAGGGAAATGAATATATTGGAGAGGAAGCCGAGGGATGTCTTGATTTTTTCTAGATGCTGGATCTTCTGGAATGAATGAAACAAAGCTTAAGTGGATGGTCTTTCTTCCTCATGCTTTTCAATTCATACTTGGGTCTAGTGTATTGTGGTGGATCTATGGGATCTTCTGAAAAGCTGTGAAAAATCAAAATCCATGATAATTTTCATGAATGGATAGTTATCCACATCCTTTTCTCAACAGGGGTCTTCACTGGGTAGATGGATCTGATAGAGTCCCCAGTGTAATGGATTCATGTTCAATACTGATAGCTCTTATAAAATTAGCATAATGAGAGGGGGAGGCATTGTTCCGGACTCTGATGTTTTAGTGGTGATTTCTTTTAGAGGATTTTATGGTCATGGAAGCTCTCTAATTTTAGAGGCGGTGGATTTTCTTAATGGTTTGGAGATTTATCTCTCTAATAATATTTCATCCATAAAGATCAAACGTGATTCTTTAGTTACATGAAACTCTTTCCAGGGGATATGTGAACCTCCTAGGTCTATCATTTTTATTACCGGAAGATGCAAGTAGTTTATTGGTCAAGCTACCCTGAGGCATACATAGAGAAAGGGAACTTTTCTACAAATAGACTGGTCTCAAGGGGGAATCTGAGTAGTCCTTGTATCATTTATTCTACACTGGGCTCTCTTCCCACCGAGTTTGTTAATTTTGTGATGGCTGATTCCTTAGGGCTTCCTTTCTTTTATGCACCCTGACATGACTGATTGCCCCTCCCATTCATGATCAATAAATTATCCTACATTGAATGAATGAATGAAAATATATATATATATATTTTTTAATCTAAATCTATATTAATATATGAATAAATATAACTAAATATATATAGATAAATAGATATATCATTGAAGGGAGAACCATCCAATATGGATGAGTGGTAAGCAATACTACACATATGGCCTTTTATAGTGTGAAAATGGTCTTTTACAGAGCTAAAAAGGGGAAATTAATCACAGTGATTATATGGGGCCTTTATCAATGCGTTTTCAGCCCTGATAATGGCCTAGCCACCTGCAGTGTGCTATTTATATAACAACACACCCTAAAGAAAACTAAAATTTAAATAGCACACCCAGAAGGAAAACATCTATATTAATTTAATTGACATCATCAGTACAAAAATGTCCACCCATTGTATATAGAAAAAAAACACAAATATTTACATTTCAAACAAATTTTTTGTATAATTACATTTACAATTTTCCAAAAAACTTTCTAAAACATTAATATTTCATATTTTGAAGCCCATGATCCCCTATCAAAAATTTCTGCCCATGTTATCAATTTTCAAACAAATCATATCAACCCAAGAAAAAGATTCCAATTATATAAGAAAACAAATATTATGTTACTAATTCTATAAATAAGTTAATTATACATTTATATGAAATAAAAACATCAATAAAATGTTAATATTTAATAAAAAAGAATCATTTGGAGTTATACAGGTCATATTTTGCGTCCTATTTAAGTGTTTTTGATTCCTACATGTTCCAAATGAGTTATGGATCATTTTCCTAAAATATAAAAACAATTCCAATGTGTTTTATTGATTTTGAGTATGTCACTTTTAATTTTATTAAAATTAATGTTAATTTTAAATTATGATACATTTGGATTTTACTGGAATCACCATCCAATGTATTGAGGTACAAATAATTCCTACTTGTCACAATTTACTGATGAATTATTTTCCTAAAGTATCAAAACAATCCGAATATGTTTTCTCAGTTTTCAGAATGTCTATTGTTATTTTTTACTAAAATATCATTTCAAACTAGAAACACATATTTTGAGTCATACCGATTGTATCATGCATCTTTTTGATGTGAGTCTGCATCATACATGTCACAAATGACATATGAATCACTATATTTAATTATCAAGACAATCAGTTCTTATTTTCTTGGTTTTCAGTGAGTGACACATTTTGAACTAAAATGTTAATTTTAAACTGATAACTGACACTTTTAGTCATACTAGTCACATCATGAACCAGATTGAGGTATGGTTGACTCCTACACATCAAAAATGACTCATGGATCATTTTCCTAATGTATAATGAAAATCAGAATTCATTTTCTATGTTTTTAGTATTTCACGTGTTGTTTTTACTTACATTAATGTCATTTTTAAATAAAAATAGTCACCTTGAGTTATACCGGTCACACCATGTATCGTATTCAGGTTTGGAAAATCCTTACACATAACAAATCACTAGTAAATAATTTTCCAAAAATATAAAAACAATATGAATTCATTTTCCTAGTTTTTAATATCTCACTTGTTGTTTTTAATTAAATTATTGTGAAATTTAAATAAAAAGAGGCACATTGAGTGATACCAGTCACACCGTGTGTCATATTGTGGTGCAGCGGATTCCTACATGTTAGAAATATTAAGTGATTGTTTTCCTAAAATATCAAAACAATCCGAAAATTTTTTTCAGGGTTTTCAATATTTCACATGTTGTTTTTACTTAAATCCATGACAATTTTCAATAAAAAGAGACACTTTGAGTTTTACCAGCTACACCATGCATCATATTGAGGTAAGGTTAAGCCCTATATGTCATTAACAACTCATGGATCATTTTACTAAAGTATCAAAAAAATATGAATGTGTTTTTTTAGTTTTCAATATTTCACATTCCTTTTTACCTAAATTAATGTCATTTTAAAATAGAAAGACACACTTTGATTCATAACGGTCACACCATGCATCATATTGAGCTGCAATTGAATCTAAAACATAAAAAATTACTCATGCATTATTTTTAAAAAATATCAAAATAATATAAATATGTTTTTCCAATTCTATGTATGTCACATATTGTTTTTACTTAGATCGATGTCAATTTAAAATAAAAAGAGACAGTTTGAGTTATATTAGACAAACCATGTGTCGTATTGAGATGAAGTTGATTTAGCCATTAGGTTGTATAATTCATACATAAATGAGGATTTCAAATTCAGAGCTATGTTGTAAGAGATGATAAATGATATTGTTTCTTTTGGAAATTTTTCAGGATATAGCATTAATGAACTAAATGGTGTCTCGTTTTCAAAAAAGGTACAAAGTCAATTAGGTTGAAACATTCATAAATTACTGTGTTTCTAAGGAATTGTATATTTCTACCTTGCTGGGATATGTCCCTATCTTGGACAACATCATTCGATGGATGTTCATAAGAACTTAAAACACCATTTACACAAATATGTGATCAATTGTTTATGAATGTAAAAGATGTGGACACTGATTTTGGTAAAAAAATTGAAATTTTTTAAGAAAATTAGTTGTAAATGGTGTTTATTTTTTTAATTATCATAATGGAATTTTATATATGACATATATTTTCTTTATGTTATGCATGCTGAAAAAAATGTATGTGATAGTTTCATCGGTACACTGCTAAATTCACCCGAAAAAATGGATAGTATTAAATATAGGTTGGAGATGGTTCACATGGGAATATGAGATGATTTGGTGCTAGTGAAGGGTGAAAATTTAACTTTTCTTCCTCTAGCTGCATACACTCTTTCTAGGAAGGAGAGTTATGAGTTGTTCATCTTCACGAATGAAATAATGTTTCTATGGGGGTATTAATTGTATAACAAGAATATCTTTCCATTAAACGATTTAATATTAAAGGCTCTAAAATCACATGACTGTCATGTTTTATTGGGAGATCTAATTTATATATCTTTATGTTGCATTTTTTCCAAGAATGACCTTTATAAATTAACCAAGAATAATTTCTTCTTCAAAGCTATATGGATTAAAGTTTTAGATCTAGTAAAATTGAAAACTATGGAAAGTGAAATTATAATCATATTATGTGATTTAGAAATTTTCTTCCTATTAGAATTCATTGATATAATGGTTCATTTATGGTTCACTTAGTAAGAGAGATTAGACTATGTGGTCCTATACAATATAGAAGGATATACCCCATTGAATGGTATATAAATATTATGAATGGGTATATAAAATATCAAATTTCACTAGAGGTTTGTATTTCAGGTCGATATATTGCCAAGGAAGCAATATAATTATGTACCAAAAGCATGTGAGGTATGGAAATCATTGGTCCGGCAAAATAACATCACACTAGGTGGCTAGTGGGTGGAAAATTTCTGGAAGAGATGTAGTCACAATCAATATGGCAGATCATGAGTAGGAAAACCTTTACGTTTGCAATAATTTTTTTTGGAGGTTTCACCATATGTTGAAACCCATAAAGAAATTCTTAGGCATTTGAATCCATCAAGGGATAAAATATGGATATCACATACACATAATAAACTGTTTATAGAATGGTTTTTGGAATATATTTTTAACGTTTCAGATGAAAATCCAAATTCAATATCAGAACTACTTTGATGGTTATCCAGAGGACCAAGTGTGTATGTATTATCTTACAATGGATTTGTAATTAAGGTTTATACATTCTATAAAAATAGATTTGATGAAGAAAATACTTTGAAAAATAGTGGAGTAACACTTGTGGATGAAGCGATGCATATTTCTGGTACTAAGCATAGAAATCCAATTCATGAGAATATTTCATACATTGGAATCATCAAAAAAATATTGGATTTTGGTTATAAAACATTCCATGTTCCAATTTTTTAATTCTATTGGGTTGATAAAATGAATGATGTTAAAATAGATTAATTTGGATTAGTGAATGTAGAGACCCGAAGCCTGACGTACATGGACATTAAATTACTTTTTTGGAAAACTTAGTACATAACAAAAACACACACACAAGGATCGTAATAGTTTAGTGTCTTTGGAAACTCAGAATATAATCTTCTAATCGTGGTGAAAGATCTTCAACATCTCCCATAATGATCTTCCCTTTTTTTACCTAAAACCTTTCTTTATATCCTGGGGAAAAGAAAACATAAAAGGGTGAGATCAAATGCTTAGTAAGGGTAAACAAAAGAAATATCAATCACATCATATTCATAAGAACATAATATTTTGGAAATATTAACCTGCAAAAGAGAGCATAATTTCATAACATGGGATAAATCATAGTAGTGAAATGAAATCCCAATAATCATAACGTAAAACATGAAACTTTGTGGCATACACACATAATCATATAGAATCATATCTTATTAGTCAAGACTCATTGCCAAGACTATCTTAGTGGACAAAGTCCCTTTCTGAACCGAGTCACCCTCGTTTCAGTCCTGTTTCACTGAACCGGTATAACCTACCATTCTAGCCATGTCTATCTCATGAGATATAAAATCTTTACCCAATGCATTGGAGGGAGATATAGGTCCCACCCATCTCATAATGATACCATTCTTATGTGTGCCACAAAATCATAGATCATACATCATTGCATAACCCATGTAATACAAATGGGAATCTTAAACATCATGAAATCATAAAACAATTCATATAAGATAAAGTAATTCATAAAAATAATTCCATCACAACATAATCAAATCAATGTAAAAATAGGGATAAAAACAGAACCCTTTATTATCTTATATGGAAAATAATTTTGATAAAACACTTGAACTCCATTCTTGAGGAAAATATCTTTTCTTCTTCAAAAACATTTTTCTTTTCTTAACATGTCATACAACATTAAACTAAAAGAAGTTGATTAAAAATAAACATGAAAACTTGTAAAGGATTCTTCTTGGAAATAATGTTTTAAAAATCCATTCATGTCGTATAAGTTAAAAAAACATTCTTCTCGTACTTTTGTCGGAAAAGTCAAAAAATTACCTCGTGTGAAAAACGACAAAAGATTCCTTTCATATATTTTACTAAAAACTCACCGATGGGTAAAATTGGATATAAACTATTGTAGAAGGATATAAATATTACATATTTAGGAAACATAGATGTGGATGATAAAATAAACCCCATTAAATTCCAAAGTATAAACAATCTCGGATAAAAATGAGATTGTGATATTTCCCTTACCTTAGGTCCGATTTGCTTCATAAGTGTCCGAACCTCCTGCATAATGATTTAAATAATGTTATTGACTTATTCCAGAATCATACTCATTGTTATTATATCATATATGGTTCACTTATGACTTTATATAACACGTTCTTTTGTATATTCATGTTAAAGTAGCGTTTTGGGTAAAATCGTCTCATTTGTCGTTCATGTTTTAACTTGTAATTATTCATATGATTACTTAGATCATGATTACTTAAATCCAGAATATAAAACATGATTTATATATAATATATATTCAGAATATACATATATATAATCGATCGATAAATGGAAAGAAATACACAGTTCATGGAGACGGTAGGCCATACGTACGCATGAACGCTGTTTTCGTTTCTTTATTGAATTGAGTGGAATTAAGTAGATGACATAAATATATATATACATAAATCCAGTATCATTATTATGTCATATATTTCATTATTATTAATTATATATACTTTATTATCATTCATGTATGGTTAACATGGAGAATGAATCTCATCGCGTCGTGGAGACGGTAGTCCGTACGTACGCACGAACGATGATATCATTCCCATAATTATTGAATATAATTGGAGTCGATGTTATAATATATCAGAATCAGTATGATGTTATAATAACCATATATAGTTATTCTTTACACCATTATACCCATCCATGTAAGCTGTTGGTGGAAAAACATATTACACCACGGCGTGGAGACAGTATTCCGTACATACGCATGCGCGGTGATTTCTTTTTCCGTAGGATGGATAGATGGTGAAATAGGGTTGTTTCATACATATAATAACATATCAGTATATGATTGATACAGATTCTATTACTTCATAATGAAACAACTAAAGAAGAAGAAGTGGAAGAAGAAATAAAGATGAAAGAATCGGTAACAGACATTACCTCTTCTTTGAAGTGCTCCTTTGAGACCTCCTCTTAGGGCACTAAAATTAGTCTTTGAGGAAGCCCAGAACATCTAAGATGTTTCTAGAAAAGTGGAGAAGAGAATTTGGTAGGGGTTGGCCGAGCATGAAGGCTCAAAGTTGTGTGAGGAGGAGAGGGAGGAGGTGCCCTTTTATAAGGAAGGAGAGGGGCACCTTTGGGAAAACTAAAACTATTATTTTATTATAAAGTCATGTTCGGTTTTAAATAGCTCCAAATTGATATATTTCTAAGCTAATGTGGGGATGGGTCGAAATCCTCTTATCCAATAGGATTTAGACATGTTTAGGTTATTATTTTAACCTTATCAATTAGATTTAACTCTATGTTAAATAATTTAACTTTTACCGTGTCTTTTTGTTGTCTTACACTATATGGTTAATAAACTTACTATATCAAGCCAAAACAACCCCAAATTTATTATTATTAATATATATAACCTTATCTAAGTCATTTGGTCGATCCTTAGATTTTTAGGAATAAAATAACAATTAATAATATAATATTTGTTTTAAAAACTAATTTATGTCAATTTTGACACTATTTGGTACATGATTTTTATGAAATTTATAACATAATTCTATGTTCGAACCAAGTTACTTAAATCAACAATAACATGTCATATTAACCTATAAAATTAGTGTAATTCATAAAAAGTCTCAAATTACATTTATTTGGGCATTTATAACATCAATTATGTTAATATTTTCTTAAAAAGGTAATTACTGCATCATCGTTGTGTCATAAATAAATTAATTTATTTAATGTCTAAAAATTAAAAATAAAATATCCTTATGTAGGAAATATTTTTAGCTTTATAATGAATATTTATATTAGAATTTATCTTATTTATAACCCTATATGAAAAATGATTTACTTATTAAACATTGATTTTAACTATTTTAACCATTCTTTAAATACATTAATAATAAATGTCCTAATCTAATCAACGTGGGCTTAAATGGTCATATTATATTCCTAAGGTTGTTTTTGGTTGAATTACGATTATCCAATAGAATTAGGACATGTGTTAGGGTAATAATAATATCATTTTTACCCTTAATTACCCTATTTACTTTTAACCGTGGTAAAAAAAAGTCAACAGTTACTATTCACCAAAAATTATTTACAACTCATGGAACCACATTTTAGTCCTTGATATTAACCGTGTCTCTCGATTTTCGAAATTCCACTCACAGAAGTGGTAAAATTAAGTTTTATGAAAAATTCAGTTTTTTTAACTACCACTTAGTGGTTTCACTATTCATCAAAAAATGAAAGTTTCCAGAAAAATACCAAAAATTAGGCCTAAGATATATTTGATATTATGAATTCAAAAATGATGTCTATTTTATCAAATTCAAAACATATCAGTTGCATTTACTAATTTAAAAAATAATTCCCGTCGTCAAAACAAATAGCGTGTTTTTAAGAGATAATAACTATCAAAAGATTGAAACTTGTTTATAACTGGTTTAAATGTGAAATTACATCCAATGACCAACATTTTATTAAATTGTAAAAACATATTCTAAATATACTTTAAAACCACTCAAATTAATAATTTATCACTATTAATTATTTCTATTAAAAAAGTTGTTTTTTTTAAATTTAGTTATTTTCACTATTCATCAGAATATGAAAGTTATCCGAAAAGTACCAAAATTTCACCCTATGCTAATTTTGATATTCAGAATCCAAAAATGAAGTCCATTTTGAAATATAAAATTTACAAAATTTCAAAAAGTGGTTATTTCTATTCATAATGGCTAGTTTTAATAATATTTTAATAGCATATCGTTGTTTAGTGAAAACTCGGTATTGCGTACTACACATGCTATCGAGGAAGGTCGCGATTGCGTGTAATTCAAGGCAATTCAAGGATGTGTTTTTTGCATGCTCCTTTTGGTGTAGCGTACAACACAAGACATTAAATAAAAATGATATTTTTCATAAAATATCGGGGTGTTACATTCTACCCCCCTTATAATTAATTTCGCCCTCAAAATTCGTCGGGGTTATAAATGGGTTACTACTCGAATGTTTGTTTAAAAGAAACCCACATCGTAAAAAGGAATACCCAAACATGGCTTTAATAACTAAAGTATGAAGTGTAACGGTTACCCAAATTAACTCGTCATTGGGTTTCCACGTAGGAGAACATAGGTGATAATATGGATATGGAAGAAAAATCTAACCATCATGTTCTGATGGGTAGTGGTAGAGAACATGGCTATGTAAAATCCAAAAATCACAAAGCCATAAATTCGTGACAATCTAAGGTACCATCTGATTCATCGGATATAAGATCACTAGGACAACATTTTTGGTTTTCAAGATCGTTTCCCTAAAGTTGATGAAATTGGAATTAGAAGAAATACTTTCGTGATTTCGGTATAGTCTCACTTTTGGTCATTCTTTGGAAAATTTCCACTTCATCTATTAAATAAATGAAGTTGAATTTGACATTTGTGATGTGATAGCAGATCATGTGATAGAATGATGGGTCATTCCATCTGTCTCAAACAAAAGGTTAGAAAAGTTATCAAAAAATACATAAGTCCATCTATAGTGAGATTAATCATATACGGTTCCTAAAATGGAATTATACTTCATATATCATACTACTTAATATAATAAAACTAGTTTCTACTAAACAGGGACTTCCTGTAGGCCAGTGGTAGGTGATAAAGTCCAGTCGCACTTCGGTTGTGGGTTCGATTCCCACAGCCTTGTCCGACGCGATGGGTTGTCATCCGTCCTGTAGGTTGTCCTTTTTCTAAAACTACATTACTATAACATCACTTATGGTTAACATAATCCATTTGAATCTTTAGGCTTATCCATAATGCTGCAGTCCACTTTCATAATATAGTGAAAACGATTACCAGAGATTCAATTCCATCGTTGATCCCCATATATCATAAGATATGTCTTGTTGGTCACATTCCAAACATTCAAAGGCCTTAATCATGTATTTTCTTGAATACCCATTGTACCTTAGTGAAAACAAGAATGCAGTTAAAAGTTAACACTTTCCACATACCAAAATCCTCAAAATTCTATATCCTCAAACCATGATATCACATAGTCCTTATATTAATCATGAGCTCATGAATACTATCAAACATATTAGATTTTCATTATCCCTTCATTATGTGCATATCATCTGCTTTCCGAAAACATTTCAATCACTTTTCATGGTTACCGATGCCATAAAATTATTCAAAACCAAATAGACCAATACATAAATATTCCAATTTTCCACGATACTATATACAACATTATTCTTGAATCCCATTATATAAACACTTAATCATTCCACCACATCGTTGTCATATTCAACATCGCCAATAGTGATCGCATGTGACTTCCCTTTTTCCTTTGCCTTAAGCAGTTGCTCATGTCGATCATCACTAACCCTTGGATTAGGGCATTTATTGGCATAATGTCCCATATCCTTGCACTTGAATCATTGAAGTGTAGTAGGTTCATTCTGTGTATCCCTTCCTTTGTTTGCATCATTAGGAATCTTCTTCCCATCATTACGGCATTCAAAAGCCCTATGACCTTCCTTTCCACATTTGAAACATTTACTTGTCCCTTTAAGACAATCTCCACCATGCTTCTTTCCACACTTTGAGCATAAGGAAACATTCATCTTCTATTCACCATTATTATGAGATTTCTCCTTGAACTCCATCTTTCGTTTCTTGTCAAAACCATGAGATGGATATGTAACACCAACTTCCATTTCTACCTTGATAGCACAACGCCCAATTTCTTCATAGCTACTGAAGTCTATTATAGCTAATGCCCTTCGAAGACTTGGTTTTAATCCACTTAAAAATCGATCAACTTTACTTTCAGGTTGGATGATAATGTCAGATGCATACCTTGCAAGTCTTGTAAAATTCGCTTCGTATATAGCAACAGATTCATCATCCTTCTGCTTCAGCTCAAGAAACTCCTTTTCCATCTTTGTTCGAAGAATATGAGGGAAGTACTTACTGAAAAACCTGTTCTTGACCTCGTCCCATTCCATGGACTCAATTTCATCTCTTGGCCTCGTATTCTCTATATGATTCCACCATTGATCAGCTTCACCTTCCAAATGATACACTGCTCATATGACTTTATCATGTTCATAACATTGAAGAACTGAAAATATCTTTTCAGTGGTACTGATCCATTGTTCAGCAACAAGTGGATCAGAAGACCCACTGAAAGAAGGTGGACGTTGCCTCATGAAGGACTCAATAGAATATTGTTCCCTTCTCTACTCATTTGGAAGTCCAGAATGATTCATAGCTTGTGTAAGTATAGAAATAAGATTTTGCACTCCATCTCCCATAACATTTGCTTGTTCAGGAGGACAATAATTTCATTTTCCATTACAGTGATCAACACGGTTCCTTTGGGTTCTAGCCATCGTCTAAAACCCAAAAAGAATAGTGTGAGAGGCAAAAATAATGCTAGAGAAAACAACATAGTAAAGGGGGAGTACCCTTAATATCTAACATCTTAGGTTAAATTCTAAGATCGTTACCGTAGTTCTAGGACTATATCCTATACATATACTTATCCTTAGGGACATCCCTAGACATACCTTAGAAATATCTCTAGGGATCTCACTAACGTTCTCGCATCCTAGTTTACAAAGGTTGACTAAACCTTTCCTCTGATACCAAATGTAGAGACCCGAAGCCTGACGTACATGGACATTACATTACTTTTGCGGAATACTTAGTACATAACAAAAACACACACACAAGGATCATAATAGTTTAGTGTCTTTGGAAACTCGGAATATAATATTCTAATCGTGGTGAAAGATCTTCAACATCTCCCATAAAGATCTTCCCTTTTTTAACTAAAACCTTTCTTTATATCCTGGGGAAAAGAAAACATAAAAGGGTGAGCTCAAATTCTCAGTAAGGGTAAACAAAATAAATATCAATCAAATCATTTTCATAAGAACTTAATATTTTGGAAATCTTAACCTGCAAAAGAGAGCATAATTTCATAACATGGGATAAATCATAGTAGTGAAATGAAATCCCAATAATCATAACTTAAAACATTAAACGTTGTGGAATACACACATAATCATAGAGAATCATATCTTATTAGTCAAGAATCATTGACAAGACTATCTTAGTGGGAAAAGTCCCTTTCTGAACCGAGTCACCCTCATTTCAGTCCTGTTTCACTGAACCGGTATAACCTACCATTCTAGCCATGTCTATCTCATGAGATATAAAATCTTTACCCAATGCATTGGAGGGAGATATAGGTCCCACCCATCTCATAATTATACCATTCTTATTGTGCCACAAAATCATAAATCATACATCATTGCATAACCCATGTAATACAAATGGGAATCTTAAACATCATGACATCATAAAACAATTCATATAAGATAAAAGAATTCATAAAAATAATTCCATCACAACATAATCAAATCAATGTAAAAATAGGGATAAAAACAGAACCCTTTATTATCTTAGATGGAAAATAATTTTGATAAAACACTTGAACTCCATTCTTGAGGAAAATATCCTTTCTTCTTCAAATTTTTTTTCCTTTCTTAACATGTCATACAACTTTAAACTAAAAGAATTTGATTAAAAATAAACTTGAATACTTGAAATGGATGATTCTTGGAAATAATGTTTTAAAAATCCATTCATGTTGTATAAGTTAAAAAAAACATTCTTCTCGTACTTTTGTCGGAAAAGACAAAAAAGTACCTCGTATGAAAAACGACAAAAGATTCCTTTCATATCATTTACTAAAAACTCACCGAAGGGTAAAATTGGATATAAACTATTGTAGAAGGATATAAATATTACATATTGAGGAAACATGGATGTGGATGATAAAATATATCCCAGTAAATTCCAAAGTATAAAAAATCTCGGATAAAAATGAGATTGTGATCTTTCCCTTACCTTAGGTCCGATTTGCTTCGTAAGTGTCCGAACCTCCTGTATAATGATTTAAATAATGTTATTGACTTATTCCAGAATCATACTTATTGTTATTATATCATATATGGTTCACTTATGACTTTATATTACCCATTCTTTTGTAAATTCATGTTAAAGTAGCGTTTTGGGTAAAATCGTCTCATTTGTCGTTCGTGTTTTAACTTGTAATTATTAATATGATTACATAGATCATGATTACATAAATCCAGAATGTAAAACATGATTTATATATAATATATATTCAGAATATACATATATATAATGGATCGATAAATGGAAAGAAATACACTGTTCATGGAGACGGTAGGCCGTACGTACGCATGAACGCTGTTTTCGTTTCTTTATTGAATTGAGTGGAATTAATTAGATGAAATAAATATATATAAAAATAAATACAGTATCATTATTATGTCATATATTTAATTATTATTCATTATATATACTTTATGATCATTCATGTATGGTTAACATGGAGAATTAATCTCATCGCGTCGTGGAGACGGTAGTCCGTACGTACGCACGAACGATGATATCATTCCCATAATTATTGAATATAATTGGAGTGGATGGTATAATTTATTAGAATCAGTATGATGTTATAATAACCATATATAGTTATTCTTTACACCATTATACCCATCCATGTAAGTGGTTGGTGGAAAAACAGATTACACCACGGCGTGGAGACGGTATTCCGTACGTACGCACGCGCGGTGATTTCTTTTTCCGTAGGATGGATAGATGGTGAAATAGGGTTGTTTCATACTTATAATGACATATCATTATATAAGTGATACTGATGTTATTACTTCATAATGAAACAACTAAAGAAGAAGAAGTGGAAGAATAAATAAAGATGAAAGAATCGGTAACAGACATTACCTCTTCTTTGAAGTGCTTCTTTGAGACCTCCTCTTAGGGCACTAAAATTGGTCTTTGAGGAATACCAGAACCTCTAGGATGTTTCTAGGTAAGTGGATAAGAGAATTTGGTAGGGGTTGGCCGAGCTTGAAGGCTCAAAGTTGTGTGAGGAGGAGAGAGAGGAGGTGCCCTTTTTAAGGGAGGAGAGGGGCACCTTTGGGAAAACTAAAAATATTATTTTATTATAAAGTCAAGTTCGGTTTTAAATAGCTCCAAATTGATATATTTCGAAGATAAGGTGGGTATGGGTCGAAATCCGCTCATCCAATAGGATTTAGACATGTTTAGGTTATTATTTTAACCATATCAATTAGATTTAACTCTAAGTTAAATAGTTTAACTTTTACCGTGTCTTTTTGTTTTCTTACACTATATGGTTAATAAACTTACTATATCAAGCCAAACTAACCCCAAGTTGTTTATTATTTATATATATAACCTTATCTAAGTAATTTGGCCGAAACTTAGATTTTTAGGAATAAAATAACAATTAATAATATAATATTTGTTTTAAAAACTAATTTATGTCAATTTCGACACTATTTGGTACACGATTTTTATGAAATTCATAACAGAATGATAAGTTCGAACCAAGTTACTTAAATCAACAATAACATGTAATATTAACCTATAAAATTATTTTAAGTCATAAAAAGTCTCAAATTACATTTATTTGGGCATTTATAACATCAATTATGTTAATATTTGCTTAAAAAGGTAATTACTGCATCATCGTTGTTTCATAAATAAATTAATTTATTTAATGTCTAAAAATTACAAATAAAACATCATTATGTAGGAAATATTTTTAGCTTTCTAATTAATATTTATAGTAGAATTTATCTTAGGTATAACCCTATATTAAAAATGATTTACTTATTAAACTTTGATTTTAACTATTTTAACCCTTCTTTAAATAAATTAATAATAAATGTCCTAATCTAATCCACGTGAGCTTAAATGGTCATATTTTATTCCTAAGGTTGTTTTTGGTCGAATTACACTTATACAATAGAATTAGGACATGTGTTATGGTAATAATAATATCATTTTTACCCTTAATTAGCCTATTTACTTTTAACGGTGGGAAAAAAAGTCAAAAGTTACTATTCACCAAAAATTATTTTCATCTCATTTAACCACATTTTAGTCCTTGATATTAACCGTGTCTCTTGGATTTTCGAAATTCCTCTCATAGAAGCAGTAAAATTAAGTTTTATGAAAAATTCAGTTTTTTTAACTACCACTTAGTGGTTTCACTATTCATCAAAAAATGAAAGTTTCCAGAAAAATACAAAAAATTAGGCCTATGCTATATTTGATATTATGAATTCAAAAATGATGTCTATTTTACCAAATTCAAAACATATCAGTTACATTTACCAATTTAAAAAATAATTCCCATCGTCAAAACAAATTGCGTGTTTTTAAGAGATAATAACTATCAAAAGATTGACACTTGTTTATAACTGGTTTAAATGTGAAATTACATCCAATGACAAACATTGTATTAAATTGTAAAAATATATTCTAAATATACTTTAAAACCACTCAAATTAATAATTTATCACTATTAATTATTTCTATTAAAAAAGTTGTTTTTTTTAATTTAGTAATTTTCACTATTCAGCAGAATATGAAAGTTATCTGAAAAGTACCAAAATTTCACCCTAATCTAATTTCGA
Source organism: Viscum album (assembly GCA_963277665.1). Classification (NCBI taxonomy): domain Eukaryota; kingdom Viridiplantae; phylum Streptophyta; class Magnoliopsida; order Santalales; family Viscaceae; genus Viscum; species Viscum album. Next base: position 906,624,217 of record OY728153.1, read on the forward strand.
TATTCCAAATCCAAAAATGAAGTCCATTTTGAAAAATAAAATTTAAAAAATTTCAAAAAGCGGTTATTACTATTCATAACAGCTAGTTTTAATAATATTTTAATAGCATATCGTTGTTTAGTGAGAACTTGGTATTGCGTACTACACACGCTATCGAGGAAGGTCGCGATTGCGTGTAATGCAAGGAAATTCAAGGATGTGTGTTGTTCAAGCTCCTTTTGGTGTAGCTTAAAACACAAGGCATTAAATAAAAAGAATATTTTTCCTAAAATCTCAGGGTGTTACAGTGAATATTTACTTTAGTATGGAAGGGTGAGAAGACGAACCATTTATAATGGAAACATAGGCACTATAAGTATTTTATGTTCTAGATAACACAGACTGAATGTGGCCAATTGTTATGTTATCAACCAAAGCCACTGAAGGGTCAGATGAATATTCAACTTTGGGTGACACTTTCATTAGGACATCGCAATCATTTTATAGAGGTCCTAATGTAGATGGTTTTTTTTCTCAGAGGAGACCAAAATGAAGGGACTTAAATAGTCGATAGATGGGTAAATTACCTTCAGCCATTAAAAAAGAGATTTAAAAAATAGGTTTTTTTAATATGCATTGTGTTACATCATGTTATAATATGTTCGTTTTTGTATTGACATAATAAATATTAAATTATAAACCACTTATGCAGATAATGAATTATGCACATGCTGGTGCTCCCAATCCTGAGGAACATTAGGTCTTGTAACCTATTTTTGCTTGCATTGTAGAGGAATAATGACCTTATTCATGTGTTGCTAATCCCAATCCTAAGGAATAATAGGTTTTTCAATCTGTTGTTTCCCCCGTTGTTGTGTTTCAACAACCATCTTCACATGCTGATTCTAATGCTCTAGAGAAACAACATATTGATGATGTTGAATCCAAGGAAATGTTAGGTGATGAAGTACCAATCATGAAAATAAAATAGGTGCTCCATATTTTGATGGTGCTAGAAAAATTCATGAAGGAAAAATTCAAAGGCATCAAATATGAGGTCGGATGGAATGAACGGGGCCAGCAGGTTAACCCCAATAAGGTACTTTTTAGTAGTTACATTGGAATCATCACTTGGTTATGCAAGCCAACTATTGTAGATTTGTGGCACCTTGTTGTTCCAGCACTTAATACACAACCACAGAACTAGGCAAGGCCAGCACCACCCTTTATTAGTTCTAACGAAAAAGCGCTGATAAAGGGGGTACCTTTATCACTGCTAAAAAAATCCCTGATAAAGGGTACATTTATCAGTGAAAAAAAAGCGCGGATAAAAGTACCACTTTATCATCACTTCTTTTAGCGCTGATAAAGGTACGCCCTTTAACAGCGCTTTTTTAGTGCTTTAAAAGGGTACGCCTTTATTAGCGCTTTTTTCAGTAGCACTGATAAAGGGGGGTCTTTAAGAGCAATTTTTTTTTAAAAGCGCTGATAAAGGGTTGACATCCGAAAACAAATTATTAAAAATATATATTAATATTTAAATATATATATAGTTATATTGATATAAATATAATATATTTTTTTTAAATATAATTTTAAATATATTTTAGATAAGTATAAATATACACTTACACTTAATATATAATATATTTAGTGAAAATGTCTTATAAAAAAATTAATTAATAATTTGCTAATTATTAGGGTGTAATAGTCATTTAATAACAATTTGAAGACTAAAAAATTAAAAAAAATTAAAAAATATCAGAAATATGTTGAAAACGCAAATTGATCTTCAAACGGCCATAACTTTTGAATCGGGTGTCCATTTGAGCTCTACCACATATAAAATCGAAGACTGCGATGAGCTCTACGTCAATTTTACAGGGGGGACCTAGGTCAAGGTTTTTTCAAGGCCAAAAAAGTCCTAGAAGGCCTCCAAAACTGAGTTTTTATTCGGGGTACCATGAATTATTAACATTTTGTGGATTTTCATCCTCGTTTAAGGGGGTATTATTGGATTTTTTTGATGGGGACTAAATTTATTCCAAGCTATTACATTCATATTGATATTATGTCTTTGAAATTTTATGATTTTTTATAATGCACTGCTATTTATAATAAAATATATAACAATATATATATATTTTTTATATATTCACACATAAAAACTTAATTATAAATATAAATAATAAAATATATTTACATATAAAATATATTAGCTTTATTTAAATAATAACTAATATACATTTTATTTATAATAGAGATATATGAATATTTATATAACCAAATATTAATCTAACTAAATATATATATTAATATAAGTATATTTATATTAATATAACTATAAATATTTATATTAATATCACTATAAATATATATTTTAATATATCTATATATTTATATTAATATAACTATATATTTATATTATTATAACTATATATTTATATTAATATAACTATATATATATTAATATAAGTATATATTACTATACAAAAAAATATTACTATATATATATATATAAATAAATATATCACTAAAAGGAGAAAAAATCAATATAGGGGAGTGGTAAAGGATTCAGGCACGCTGGGGGGAGGTCTCTAGATCAAATCTGGGTTGAGGCAGGGATGTGCGCGCATGGGTGAATCTGGGGCTATCGCTGGTAAAGGGTGGAGGGGTGCGTGCAGGCATTGGAGGGGGGCGGGAAAGCGCTGTAAAAGGGGGGGCTCAATTGTAATAATAGCCCCGCCCGATTGACAGGTTTTTTTTTAAATTTTTTTATTTTGTTAACTTTTATCAGCACTAAAAAGAAAGCGTTGATAAAGGACCTGTTTATCAGCTCTTTGTTTTAGCACTGATAAAATACCCCTTTTATCAGTTCATTTTTTTAGCGCTAATAAAAGGGGTCATTATCAGCGATTTTTGGATCGCTAATAAAGGGGTACCCCCTCCTCTTATCTTCGTCTGCTTTAACAACGCTTTTCTAGCACTGTTAAAGGACATTTTTAGCACTGATAATATCTGTATTTGTATTAGTGATACATTGATGTGTGATGATATTACAGTAACAATATGATACCATTTCTTTATTTTACTAAAAAATAAAATAATGAAACAATGAATTATTCTTCACCATCCCTTGAATATGGCATTTATAGTAGATGAATTCCATAATAAATTGGTATTAATTATTTATAGATTGATTCATTGAGTCTTTCACACAAGTCTATTGATTCATCATCTAAAATAAGCGGAAGGGAAAATAACCCCACACCCACTGCTTATGTATGCACACCTGATAACTGATCAAGAATGAGATTTGTTTACTAGAAGTCATACAGATGTGTCTTTTCAAGTACATTATGGCTAGTAATATGTTATTTGAAAATATATATATTCATCACATTGAGTGACAATGTTTTTATTATGAAATAGAAACTGAGTGATAAAAATAATGGAGGGGAATCAAAAGCAACATACCCATACCATAAAGCAAGGATAGGGTACGCTTCACTTGAAAAAAAATGGTACGTATTTTAAATATACCGTAACACTTTTATATGACATGAAATGACAAAATAATTATGTTCATCTATTTATATGTAAATTATTGAATCCAAATCTAAATCCACTTCTATATACACCATGTGTTGTATAATGAGTAATGTGTAAATAAAGATGGGAAACTAATAGATGAAAATACACAAAAAGTGGGGGAAACTTGTGTAATTATGAAATAATAAAAATTTGTTTTCCTTTAAACCAAAATTACTTAACAATGATTACTTATTTTCCTATATTTTCTATCCATCTTAGTCACATGAATCATCAACACCTATATCAGATGAACACCTACTATCAGTGGCCTCGAAGCAGACATAACATTATAGTGACATCAGAGGTGCGGGTTTTGGGGTGGCAACCGAAAACATGTTTTTATAAAAAAACAAGAGGAGGATAAGGATAAAGAAATGAAATAGATAAAAGAAAGAAAATATACACTTTAATAAAAATTTCAATAGCATAGAGAGTTACTAGAAACTTTTATAGGGATAAGAAAAGAGAAAAAAGAACTCAAGAACAACCATTTCCGGAATATCCCTCCACACACCCACTAGCATTGAGGTGAGCCATTACCCTTTAAAATATGTCTTGGACAATGTAATAAATGATCTAATAACTATTGCTATAAAATGTAAATCAGATAGACACTAATACATTTCCAGTATTCTTATTATACAAGATGATAATGACTATGATTTGTATCTATCAACACCCACCCATCACCTTGTACTGCGGGATATAGTGTTCAATATCCTAAAAGATTTGCTAAACAATAGACCACATCCAATAGGTCTTGTGAGAGTGTCTATTAGAATAGACCATGATCTGAGGGCTGATCGACCTATTCCAATTGATGAGGTAGATATTCATAAGGTTGACCAACTATTGTAACATTCATCGCATGGAAATTAAATCTTGTAAAAAAATATGGCGACAAGGAGGTATTCATTTCTTATTTATGTTTTATGAAAATACTTTAATAATTAATGAAAAAAGATCTAAACCGACGAATGATATTATAAATAGACAAAGGTATGGGGGTGAAATGAAATGTTGACTTAAACTATCTAAAGGATCAACCAACTGATTGAAATGTTTTTCCAAAAGCACATTTACCCTACCCATTGGATATCCACATTTACTAACATTAATGGTTTATGAGGATGAAATGTTACAAAGTGGTAGTAGTCACATAGTTGATTTTGATGAAAAAATACGTGGAGAAGTTGTTATTGACTACATTGCTTCTAATATGTTCATGAAATCCTCAAATATGAATGGCTAGGTGTCTCAGTTGTAAATATATACATTAGGTACGTTTTTGTGATTTAATTTTCCAAAAGATGATATACTAGGATAATTATGACTAAATACATTTCATCTTTTTTGAAGTCATATATATCAATATCAATTCAATGGATTCTCCCATAAAAAATTGGACTCTTTAGTCCTCACGTCACCTCTACAGACAAAACAAAATTAGAATCCAAAAAATAGATGAAAGAGTGGAAAAATTTGGCAAATAGTTTGAAAGAAAACATGGAGATGAAATAATTTTCTTAATACAAATGATTTCAGGATAAAATGATGCAATTTAATCATATTTAATATCTTTTTCATTTCCTTCATTACTTATTCCTTTTTTTTGTTTTTAAGAAACCATGTATTCACATTACGATCAATTTGGATACTCTAAATATTTATATTTGGATTCACTACATAGATTACCAAAAAACCGACCACACATGATAACATTTTTTAATTTGTAATACACAACAACCAACATTTTAGAACTATGCATCAAGTTATATAATTATATTATGTTTTAATTAGGATTTTTTTATTATAGTGTGGTGTGTAAATATCGTCTAAATCATGGCATGAGGACAAGAATTACACACAAGGACCCAAACAAGGTCTACAACTTGATAAGTATCAAGGTATATATAATAATATTTAACTATCCAAATAAATATAAAAAAATTACTTATTTTCTATAATGTTTCTACAGTTTCTAAAATAATAAAATGGAAATTATTAGGGTTATTATGTTTGTAAATTTATGAGATATATCATATTCCATCAAAAAAAACACAAATCCCTTAAGAGGTATTTTCAAAGTTAATTACTACTTTATTTAAAATATTTATTAATACTTTGTGTATTAATATTTTTTTAGTACTATTATGACTTTCAAAAAAATAATATTTATAAAATGATAAAAATTTCTTAGAAACAAATGGGCATCATACCGGATCATAGAATGTACACCAATGGTATGAATATGTGACTTCTATATACGTAATGCATTGTTTCATATTTATGTTTAATTTATTTATGTTTAGTATTAATCACATTAGAAATTTTTTATTATACTGGAGGATTCCATGGTATTTAGGATTCTTTTAATACTTTGGGACATGTAAGAATCAACAACACCTCAATCTAACAGACGACATGATCGGTATGACTCCAACTGTGTATTTTTATTTAAAATTGATCATAATTTTAGTACAATATACAACTCAAAACTCAAAACCAAAAAAGGAATTAAAATTGTGTTTATACATTAGTATAATGAACTATAAGTCATTTAAGATATATATGAATCAGCTACACCTCAATCCAAAAAAATAGTGTGACCAGTATGACTCAAAGTGTCCGTTATCAGTTTAGAATCGACATTTTACTTGAAAATACAACACTCACTAAAAACAGAGCAATGCACTTAGATTGTACTAATAATTTAATAAATAAATTCATAAATAATTTTTTTGTGTAGTAATTCTTCTCATGTCAATCTGATAATCTATGTGACCAGTATTAGTAAAAGTGTTTGTTTCTAGTTTATAATGAATTTTTTCTTAAAAAGACAAGTGACATACTAAAGAACCAGAAAAAAATATTTGGATTATTTTGACACATTAGTAAAACTATCCATAAGTAATTTTGGATGTGTAGAAATTAGTCTTACTTAAATCTGATGCATGGTGTGACCTGTATGACTCAAATTCCATATTTTTATTTAAAAGTGACGTTAATTTTAGTAAAAATGAACAAGTGACATACTAAAAAAATGAGAAAACACATTCAGATTGTTTTGATACATTTCGGTAAAAATACATGAGTCATTTTGGATGCCAAGGATTCTGTTTCACCTTAATATGAGGCACAATGTGACCGGTATGACTGCAAGTGCATCTTTTTTCTTTAAAATATACATTTATTTTAGGATAATGGACAATTGACCTACTCAAAAATGAGAAAACGAATTTTGATTATTTTGATATTTTAGGAAAATGATCCATGAGTTATTTGGGATGTGTATGAATCAACTACACCATAATGTGACCCTCAACAACTGCCAAAAGTAGCTATAAAATGAGTTGTACAATTTTCCTCTCCCAAAAGAGTAAGAACAACAAGAATAGAATAAATACGTCAACGATATGATGATATTGATAATCAACCAAAAGTATTGGTGGCCACCTTCATTCTCCTCCAGCACATCGATAATAACTTGACAATTAGATTTGACCATAATATCCTTCCAGTTGAGAGATGAAATGAATTACATACCTTTCCTGATAGTCATTCCCACTACTACGGGAGGAGACCAACAAGAAATGTCTAAAGAATGACGAGCCGCAGTGATAGAGACTACATGGTCCTAGATTACTGCCATAAGGTCAATAGAGCCATCACCATAAATTTCAGCATCAGTATTAAGTTTAAAAATATCCTAAGGAGGAAGAAGCCATCTTACAGGAGTGGGATGAACAATTATTTGATAACTAATGTTGAAACCCACATTTTGACATTGCTTATCGTGCGACCGACATTAAAACTCTCACTAACCTGGTTTTAACATCTGTTATCCACTAAATGATGTCAAAACTCTTTTCGTGTGAGTTTTAAAATTTTTAATGTCTAAATAAACAATCGTGATGAATTCATAACATATTTGTATGTCAATTATACTCAAGCATCAAAATATTTATTGGACAAATTCATTGGAAACAAATATTTATTTTAATATATATTTATATCATTATAATTATAATTATATAGATATATTTAAAAATTATTTATATATATTTATAAAAATAATAAAAATAATAAAAATATTTATTATTTATAAATTAATTATAATCTGGTAATTATTTAAATATATATTTATTTAATTATAACTTATAAATACTTTTTAACACATTATATATATAGTTTAATTATTAAAAAACATATATTAATTATCAACATTTGTTTTTTATTTAATTCATACAAATAAAATTTATTTTTTAATATAAATATAATAATTTTTTATAAATTAATAATATTTTTATTAAAAAAAATTATCAGCGCTAATAATTGAATTGTGTATGGATTATATGGTTCCGCCAAAACACGTTCATTTTCAAGATCATTGTTAAAGATGACAGGGTCTGGCCTTCAAAGATTCAAAACTGGGGCTCACAGTGGATGGATATTGAAGAGGCTCGTCCACCATCACATGTTAATTCCCTTCCTGTTAGATGGCTCTCCCCCCCCCCTTGGGGGTTCTCAAACTTAATAATGATGTAGCGACCCTGAGGGATGGTTTTTTTGCCTTTAGAAAATCGTTTGGGATCACTTTGTCTCTCTTATTGTGGTCCATCATTCCTCAGACATTGCGGGTTATTCTACTCATGTGGCATAGGTCATGGTATTTTGGAAGTGTATGCAGCCCATCTTATCTCTTGTCTGGAAGGATGTTATGGTCAAATCTGATTGTCAATTTATTATCCATGCACTGCAGGAGGATAAAGGTGGCCTCCAATACTATGGTTCGATTATAGACATCATCATATATTTGGTTCCTTTGTTCTCTTCTTGTTTTTTCCCTTTTCTTGGAGAGAGGGCAATCGAGCAGTTCATTTTTTGGAAACATTTGGGAATAATTAGTGGTCTAATTGATGGATTTCATATTTTCCTACAGAATTATGTTTCTTTGCCTTTGGTTGATATCTACAGTTTGAAAATTGTTTTTTTTTGAAAAAAATGGCCCCCTTTATTAGTTATAAAGAAATTGCGGATAAAGGGTACACCTCTATCAACCATTCTTTAGCACTTATAAAGGGAAGAATTATTAGCACTTTTAGCTAGCGGTGATAAAGCCCCCCCCCCCTTATCAGTGATTTCTTCTTAGCGCTGATAAAACAGGACGCATCCCTTGCTTCAATCAGTGGTAGTGAATGGGAGGATCCGCCGCATGTTAGAAGCCGACATCAACTTTAGTGGCTATTTAAACTACCACCAAATCAAAAAATAACCACTACTAAACGATGATTTTCTAGTAGTGGATACATAACTCATTTATGGTGCATAGTAATTGACTACATGTCAATTGGAAATATGATTTCATTGATATGACGCAAAGTTTTCATTTTCAATATAAAAGGGACATTTTAGTTGAATAATATAATTATTAACAATTAGTTAAATAATTAAGAAAATTAATATCTGATAATATCATTAATATATTCAGTAATAGTTAATATAATTTACAAGGATAATTAATTAACATTGTAATTAAGAATTTATAATAAAATTATTTATAAACATTTAAAGTTTTAATTTATAAATAATTTAAAATTTTCAATATAATAAATAATAATAAAATTTTTATTATTAGTTATAATATCATTAATATATATAGTAATTAACAATATAAATTATCATATGTGAATTATATATCATTAAATTTTAATTTTTTTATTTTTTTATGAACTGCTACTAAGATAAATATTTTTTTTATCGAGTGGAGAAACCTTTGTACAATGGTTGATCATCGGAGAAAGCCTACTAAAAAACCTTCAATTTTAAAAAAAAATACCCTAATTGTGTCCAAAAAAACCCAAAAATATATATAAATACTTAAATTTTATAAACAAACAAATTATTAGAAAACAATTATAAATTTATAAACAAAAATGAATTTTTTTATTATAATATGCATTATAAGTTATTTAAAATATTAAATTAACAAAGAAATAAAAAATTATATATTCAGTTAATTTATCAGTTTTTGGTTATTAGAATTCATAATCAAGACAAAAAATATTAGTTAACCAAATAAATTTTTTACTGACCAATACTCATTTTAGTATAACCCTTTGGTTCTTTTTTTATTCAGTTTCCAAATAGTAGTTCCATTGACCGCCTCTTTGCCCACCCCTTGGGGGTAATCTCTACAAAAATATATTTCCATTTATGAATGGTTAGATAAATAATCAAAAGATTGAAAATGTATATATATATACTAAATGTTGTATAAAGGTAGATATGAGTCAATGTAAGATTATTGAATTAAAACCAACATTAAATATTAGATGTGAGTCCAATATTCTCAAAATAAATTCTACATTATTAAATTAAAATTCATCAAAATTATTAAAATCTGCAACTTTGATAATTAGGGTTAAATGTTCATTAAAAATCACCCAACATTAGGGATGTCGACCAGTCAAGTATGCATGAAATTTGGGATAATTGGATCCTAAATCGTTTTATTATTTCAAACCCAATCCATTTACAACGAATTTATTTTATAAAACACTATTTTTAAATATATTCTATTATATTTTGAAACACACTTTTAACTTCCCAAACCGACTTAATTAAAGAGACATCTATTATTTTTAATTTTAAAATTTATTTATAAATAAAAAAATTGATGTCATAGAAAGAAAATAAATTTTACTATTTTATTAACATTTCAAAAAAAATCGTTATTCAGTTAATAAGAATTAATTTAATTAGAATAGAATTTAGTTTCCATTTATAAATTTAATATGAACAATACTCAAAATAGATAAATTAATTGGGTAGATTGACTACCTATTTAATATTCGGTTAATAAATTAATTAATATTCAATAAATAGGGTTAGGTAATTCTTCATATTAATTGTTGTTATATATAAAAGATTTGGGTATCACAAAATTAAAGGATGATGGTACTCTATAAGGGTGGAGGGTGTGTTTTAAAACTGCAACCCTCGCACTCGGATTACCCTCTTCTCTAAAACCCCACACAGCGTGATGATAAAGATGAAGATGTTACAGAGAGGGATTAGAACCCAGTTGGAAGTCATGTTTTGGTGGAACATCCTTATAAAAGGTAAAAAACCAAGAGAAATCAATTGGAGTCCCACGACCCTTGATGAATCCGATGATGAGGTCTTAAATTATCACCAATGCATCGATCATATTGTGACGGAGAATAGAGGAGGACTATTAGGGACCTCATCCAACCGGCTATGAGGTACCCCGTCCAAATGTCCCCTTCAGGTGGGAACTCCGCCCTGGGGTACCCAAGCAAGCAGATCTGAAACCTACCCCAACCTCGACAACGGAGACACCTCGGGTGCTGACATATGTGGATTATTATTATGCTGGGTAGTGTCTAACGATCCCATTAGCCTGGGAGCAGGCCCCAGGGGTACCCATGGTTTGAGACCCCGAATGCACCACAACTCCTACACCGGAAAATGCTCCTCCCCTTGGGTACCCAAGTGCAGGGATCATCCGAAAGGTGCACCAATCTAAGAGCGTGGTCGTGGCGGGTGGCCATGGCGGGGCAGAGCGCAGTCGAGGCAGGGACATATTGCGACTGACCTTCATCATCGCGGTCGATCCTGCAGAATCGAGGCAGAGACAGAGCTGGTGTGCGGGGTAGCATGTCTTCATCTAGCTGATTGGCGGATGTATTTTCTTTGAAAATCCTATAAAAACCAATTATTAAATATTTTTATTGATTAATATCATTTTGAAAATTTTTTACTGTATAAATAATGAAAATAATGTTTATAATAAAACTTATCTAATAGGAATTGTAATTTTAAATCATATAGTTTATATGTAAAAATATTTCGATATATTATTAATATATTTTATAATATATAATAGCACACCCACACATATATATATAAACAGAAACATATGATTATAAATTATATTATATGATACATATATATAAATTTAAATATGATATTGGTATATTTACTTATATATTTTACATCACTCTGTTATAATATTTATATACCACTACAAATAATGGCTTTTTCAACAATTTTTTTACAAAGGATTCTAACTGTAAAGAGTTAATTGAGATCGGAATTCATCATAACAAACCATCATTAAAAATCACGACCTAAAAAATAGAAATCGTGAAGAGATGTGGAAATTAACCTCAGGGTGATTCAATTTATGATGAAACTATTTAGCCATCAAAAACAAACTTTCTGTCATTGAACATCATTTTATTCTAGATTATTTTCAATGGAATTACAAAAAAGTTAATTTTATAAATAAATAATTAAACATATTTACATATAAAATATATTTCTCAATATATAAGACTTATCTAAATAAAAACTAATATCCATTTTATTTAAAACACAAATATATGAATATTTATATACAAATATAATGTTTGTGTGTGCCTATATATATATATATTAGTGTGTGTGTGTGTGTATTAACAAACTGATATATGTGTGTGGGTGTGTTGTATATATGTATTTATTTATTTATGCACACACAGAAAAACATATTTTATAAATGAATTTAAAAATAATCCTATAAATATATATTAATATATAGATAAATATGCCGATAAAAAAATATCGCCAAATATATATATATATAACTAACTATATATATACACACGTAGTTGGGGTTTGGCTTAGTTTTAAGAACCCCGTAATCCAACATGAAAAATGGGGGTTCAAATCCCATGGGGCTATAGGTACTGTAGCGGCACTGTAGTGGTATTGTAGTAGTGGTGCTATTGTTTATCGGCGGGTACTGTTGCGACGGTAGGGCACTGTAGCAGTGGTGGGTGCTGTAGCAACCGAGTTACTATTCAAAAAATGGGCCTTAGGAAAAAAATTTGGGCCTACGGGCTATCTAATGGGCAACATTCCCACTGGGACTTCAGGCTATGTAATGGGTCTCCCTATACCCAGTTTAAAGAGGTCTTTGCTTTGCTTCAATAATGAAATGAGGCTTCGGCCCCAATCGTCTATATATATACATATAACTATATATATATATATATAGATATATAGATATATCACTAAATGGATAACCAAATAAGATGGGTGAGTGGTAATGTTGCAGACGCTCAAGGGAGAGGTCTCTAGTTCAAATCCAAGCGGAGGCAGGGGTGCACAGGTGGGTGAAGGGGGTGACTAATGTTGTTAAGGGGTGGTATATGTGCGCATAGCACAGTTAAATGGGCTACAGTGGTGCACGCTTGTGGGGATTCCTAGCCTCATTGAACGAGTGTTATTAAAAAAAGGTCTATACCCTTTAATTTACAAAAAAATAAATATTTTTTACTTTTATCAATGCTTTTTAGTGCCGATAAAAGGGAAATTTAGCATCACTTTTTTGAGTGCTAATAAAAGTCCCCCTTTTAATAGAGTCTCGAATATCAATATTTTTTTTGATGATAGAGGTTTTTTACGAAAAACTATTTTTTTGTAGTGATTTTTGTAGTGTTTCATTAGAGCACTTTGAATTTTCAGATCACCAAAAATTCTTCTCTGTTCATCGCCCTTGTGGTTGTGAGGGCAAATTTTTGGGGTATCATGCTTCAATTATGAGGGGGTCTGGTAAGATAAATATGTGTATGAGGGAAACCCTTGCCTCTTGTATTGGGGTTAAGATGTCCCAGTAACATTTACACAGGCATGTTGTTGTGCATGCAAATTCCACACACACCAAGACCTATGGTGTAGATATGTATTCATATGCATGGATGTGACATAAAGAAACCTCCTAAACATCGACGTTGACATCATTTATTATTTTTACATTAAACAGATAATTTAAACTAATTTATGTATGTAATTACTTTGTGAGATTTTTATTTTTAACATCATTTTGGATACAAAAATTACCTTTTAATATTTTCTAATTCTTCCAAAAACATAATATTAATTTCATATTATATATGACATCTCATATCCATTAAAATACAATTATATTACTATCAGTAACAAAACTATTATTTTTTTTTAAAATAATGTCAAAATATTTATGCAATAACTTATTGATTATTTTTTGACTAGCATTGTGGCTTCTGTGAACATCGTTCACACATGCTAGGACCCAATTTAGTAAAAATATATTGACTTATCTCATATCAACAAATCAACTCCAATTTTTTCTGTTAAAAAATTCATTGATAACTAATTTTTTAAAAAGAAATTAATGTGAATGAAAATAAAGTTCATTACTACATTTTTGAAATATAATAAAAAATAATTTCATTGAAAAATGATAGAAAAAAAATTGTTTATTGAAAATATAGTATCTCCCTTTCACTAAAAAAATCTTAGTTTTTTTTATTTTATGTTAAAGACTAAAAATACCGTAAAATAAAATCAATCAATGACAATTTAAAAATAAATCTACCTTAATTAAAAATATTATTTTTAAAAATAACATTTATTAATAACTAAATAGATAACCATTCTTATAATGAAATTTTAAAGGAAAAATGTTGAATTTTTTACTTTTAACTTAAAGTTTTCTAATTAAATTTTTTCATTTTTGTTGAAAGGAAAAGGGGGATTTTTTGATATTTTAAATTTTAAATGGGATCAATTAGAAAAAGGTAAAATTTTTATTTATCTTAATATAAAAGATGAAAATTCATTATGAATTTTCAAATACATCATAAACAAAAGTGATATTTAATTTTTTATTTTTAAAATATAATAATTTATTTTAAATAAATTTTTTAAGAAGAAAATTTAGATATTTTTTAAATTTTATAGGGGATAAATATATTTTTGATAAAATATTTTTTAATTTAGATATATTTTTTTAATTACTTTATATAGAAAAGGTGTTTTTATTAATTTTTCATAACTAAAAATTTAGATTAATATTTTACTTTTAGGAAAAATAATTTTTTCATTTTTAAGTGAATAACTTATTTCTTTTAAATTTTTTATTTGAATTTCATAATGAAAAATGAGTTTTTATATTTTTTAATAAAAAATGATAATTTGTAAATTGAAAGAAAATTTTAGATGAATATATCATGATGAAAAATAGTTTTGTAATTGTTTTTTACTCTTTAAATTATTAATGGAAAATGTGAATTTTGTTTTTAATTTTCATAATTTTAAAAATAGTTATCTATTTTTTAAAAAACTGGTCATCGCTCCTGCATGAAATGCATGGTGATATAAGGTTGTGATCCCATTATATAATGAATTCGCCTCCTCCCTCATCTAGTGATGCAATGCGTACTTATTAGTTTTATAACCTCAATGTTTTCAAATCCATTTCATTTTATGCCTGTATAAGGAGATCATTTTCACTACAAAAATATTGAATTTCCACAACCACAAATAGACCTTTTAACACATTACAATGAGATTTAATGGTGTTAAAAAAACACTATCGACATAAGCTTCATTAAAATGACGACCCCATTATCATTGTTTTCATTAACGCTGATAACTGCCATACTATTGCAATGTGCTATTTGAATAACAACACATTGCGCCAAATAGACCTCTATAGAAATGAACCTGTATGAAAATTCATAATTTAATTGAAATAAAATTTACATTAAAAATACAAAAAATCATATTATATACATTTCAAACAATATTGTACATAATTACATATGTATTTACTATCTATAAATATTTAAAAACACCAATGTTTAATTGTATTTGGAACCTGAGACCCCCTCTCAAAAAATCCTAATCATGGTATCTGTTGATAAAAAACCACCCCAACCCGAACAAAAGAATTCACCTATATAAGAACACAATTTTTTTAATAATAATATAAAGAAAGAAATTAAACATAATTATGATAGAATATATTTTTAAAAGGCCATTTTTAAATAAAAGGACACACATGGATCACTACCACAAAAATCACTTTACACAGGGCCACCCTTTAACAACGCTAAAAAAAAGTGTTGATAAAGGGGGTACCATTATCAGTGCTAAAAAAACTGCTGATAAAATATTCTATTAACAGCGCTAAAAAATGATGTTAAATTAACCCTGTTATTATTGTTTTTTAGCACTGATAATGGTACCCCTTTATAAATGATTTTTTGGGCTATTAATGGGACTCCCTTTATCAGAG
Organism: Viscum album; assembly: GCA_963277665.1. Taxonomy (NCBI): domain Eukaryota; kingdom Viridiplantae; phylum Streptophyta; class Magnoliopsida; order Santalales; family Viscaceae; genus Viscum; species Viscum album. The sequence goes on from OY728153.1 coordinate 906,639,923, forward strand.
TTTTTTTAATAGAATTGATAAAGGGTGGATTTATCAGTGTTTTTTTCATAGAACTGATAGATGTTATGTTTTAAAAAAATTTATATTTCCTTAAATATAATATATATTTTTTAAAATATGTTTTCTTTATTGCTAAATATACATTTACACATAAAATATAAGAAAATTAGAGAAAATGGCTTATAAAATAATTAAAATAATACTATTAATTAATAAATTGCTAGTTATTATTGAGTAACTATCATTTATTAACAATTTGAAGACACAAAAAATAAAAAAATTAATAAAATATCTAAAATAAATTGAAAACGAAACTTAGATTTCAAAAGGTCATAACTTTCGATTCGAGTGTCTATTTGAGCTCTACTAGATATAAAATCTAATCTTGTGCCAATATCAACACACTAATGATGGGAGAATCCCCAATTATGTCTTCTGAGGCCTAAAAAGTCTCTATAAGGGATTTAAAACTGTGTTTTTAGTTGGTGTTTCCTAATTTTTTATCATTTAATCTATTTTTATCCTCATTTAGGGGGGTCATTTCCCTTTTTTCATTGGGTAATGAATTTATTCCCATGTATTAAATTTATTTTGATTTTAATGTTATGAAATTTAATCATTTTTCATAATTTAGTTTTATTTATAATCAAATATATAAAAATATATACATATTTTGTATATATTCACACATAAAAACTTAATTTTATCAATATATATGTAAACATATTTACATATAAAGTATATTTCTAAATATATAAACCTTATTTAAATATAAAATAATATCCATTTTATTTAAAATTAATATATATATATATATATACAATTAGTGTATATATAATGTATGTATGTATAGAAATATATTTTTGGGCGCATTAACAAACTGATATATATTTTTATATATATTATATTTTATGTATGTAATTATTAAAATATTATATATTTTACTAAATAAAATTATGTAAAATTATATTTATATATGCACACACATATATAAAAATATATATATGTGTGTGGGTGTATATATTTATAAACACACAGATACACACACAAACACATATTTTACATATGTATTTAAATATATATATAAATCTATATCTACAAATATATGGATAAAAAATATAAGGAAATATATATAAATATATAGATGAATCATAAAATACAAAATAAAATGACATATGGGAGTAGAAAATAAGAGAGATTATGAGGGTGGGGGGGTCTCAGTTTCAAAACCCAACTAAGGGGTGTGTGCGGGTGGGAAATGTAGGTCCCTAGTACTGTTATATGGTGGGGGGATTCCAAGCCATTTAAGGGGTGTGAGTCTAGACAAGCACTATTAAAAGTGGGGATCAAGCACAGATAATAGGGGGAGGTCCCAACCTCCAATTTTTAGATTTTATTTTTTTTACGACTTTTATCTGTGCTAAAAAAGCATCGATAAAGGACCCTTTAATCATTTTTTTAGCAGTAATAAAAGGGTCCTTTATTAGCAGTTTTTTAGAGATGATAAAAATTACCCCTTTTAATTGTTCTGGGGATAATAATGCCTTTTAACACTGTAAATGCCCATTTTACGAGCAGTTAAGGGCCATATCTACAGTAGTGGAGTCATACCACTCACCCCATGTAACAGATTTAGGTGGGGTAGATTCCTACACATCACACATGACTTCTAGAACATTTTTATAATGTATTGAAAAAATATGAATATATATTAATTTCAAGTAAATGAAGAAAAAAAATTACAATAAACATAACGTAGGGGTTAATGGAAAGATCTGAACTCTTGCTCAGTGGTGGGGGTTGGTAGGAAAGCGCCAAGGCAAGTCAAAAAGGAAGGCCTCTGGTCATCATGGTGACTAAAAGAAATACTCAAACCTAGTTGTGATGGTGAGGGATAATAATGAGGGTCAAACCTTACTCAAGGAATGGGTCGATTACATGAGAGGAAGAACTCGCTCAAGTTGGGGATGGTGATTTTTCAGGCAGCTCGTCTCCATTATCAGCAGATCCATCCACCATGATGATCTTCCCTATAGTTCCCAATGGAAGCTATGATTTGGGTTTATAGGTTGGTGTTCAAATGGATGTATAGATACCTAGGGGGATTTCAATGAAATCAAATTATAGGTTTCTCTACCTTAGTATTTCAGGCTATAGGGATTTAACGATGATGTAATTATATTTTCTTCCATTTACAATTTCCATGTCTTTTTTTGGGCAAGTTGTGTTTGGGGATTCAGTCATGCAATGTGTTCTATCTCAGTCATGCTTAAAAGGTCTTCTACTTTTCTTAATAGAGGGGGTTTCACAACCTATTCTAATAATAACTTTCACGAACAGAATAAAAATCACTAAACAATAAATTATTATAAAATATAATTTATTAATATATATAAATATATTGATATTGATATAAATATAATTTATATTTTTTAAATATTTTATATATAAGTATAGATATGAATTTACACCCAATATATAAGATATTCAATAAAAATGGCTTATAAAATACTTTAAAAAATATTATTAATTAATAATTAAATAATTATTATCATGTAATTATCATTTAATAATAATTTGAAGACACAAAAAATAAAAAATTTATTAAAATATCTAAAATAAATTGAAAACGTAACTCAAACATCCAACGAAAATAAATTTTGATTTGGGTGTTTGTTTGAGATCTACTACATATCAAATCGAAGATCACAACTAGTTCTACATACTGGTGACATAAGACGACCCTCTATAAAAATTATTAAGTCAAAAAATGACCCAAAATCCCTCTAAAACTGAGTTTTTAGTCCGGACACTCATTTTTTTTAACATTCTCTGGAATTTCAGCCTCATTTAAGCGGGTTCTTTTTCCATTTTCCAGCGAGGACTAAATTTATTCATAGGTATTAAATTCATATTATTATTTTGGATTTTAAATTTTTTCATTTTTTGTAATTTAATGTTATTTATAACCAAATATATAATAATATATACATATTTTTTAATATATTCACACATAAAAATTTATTTTTATAAATAAATAATTAAACATATTTATATATAAAATATATTTCACAATATATAAGCCTTATCTAAATAAAAATTAATGTCCATTTTATTTCAAACTCAAATATATGAATACTTATATACTTATATAATGTGCGTGTGTGTGTATATATATATATACTACTAGGAAATTGAGCTATAGCCATTCCTATAAGGCCACAGATTAAAAAATACATTGCTTCACCCACAAAATTAGCCACGGCTCTGTGGTTGAATACCTTGACCCATTCATTTCTTCTTCCTTCCACTCGATCCATCCTCCACAAAACCCTTCAGCAGCCCGATGCCCACGCCGACACCTCCTCGCCGTGACCCATCTCATCCAGAGAAGTTGCTCCGAGTAGCCTCCCCACCACCTCGCTTCCTTCCTGACCCCTCCCCATCACCTCCTCCTCGATGCCTCTTTGCCAACAACCCTCAATACCCATGACACCTCCTCACAGCGACCCTCCTCCCCATGATCCTCCTCCTCCAGGAAAGCTTCTTCGAGCGGCCTCCCCACCTCCTCCCTTCCTTCACGACGACTCTCCCCCACAACCCTCAACACCCCGGATGCCAAGGCCGACACCTGCCAAGCCCTATCATCAAGGTATTTGAAAAATTCTTTGATTTAATCTGTTATTTCTTAAATCTGAAAATAATACTCAATGTGGAGTGAACTAAGAATCTATGGTATATGGTCTTGTTCTTTTTCAATTAATGTCTCAATGGTCCTATTTATATGTTAAAGGATGTTTCCCATTTTGGGTTCATTCCTTATTCAACACGTTTTGGTGCAGTGGTAGATAATCATAGAGGGAATTTGGAATAAATTCCATACATTATCTTATTGTGAGATGGTATTTTGATGATTTTATAGATGGAGTAACCATTTTAGATCCTTTTGATCCTTATAGGTTCTCACGATAATTTGGTCGTTTAAAACAGGTTACATATTTACCTCTAATCAATATTTTGAGATAATATAACCCATTTTTCCTTTCTGAAATTAGGTCAACGATGATGCATGGGGATTCAGACATAGAAATTTAATTACATCTTGAGAATTGTCCAAATAAATTTTCATGGGGTTATTCCATGTTATGGTTTGAATACTATATATATGGGGTATTCGGGAAACCAGTTTGATGGGTGTATAAAAAATTGGATTCTCAATGATCCTTTCATGTCATAATATCCTTATAATTTATTGGGGGGAAAAAATTTATATCCCAACATTCTAATAATTTTAAGGGAGTTTCATCCTCATGATATTTTTTTGAGATTGTTGAAGACTCCACATGTTTGAATACTAGTGTTAGAAGACCTAATTACATTTTCCCAATGGAATAGTGTTATGTATTCATCTGATCAAGGATAAACTATCATGTTCAATCCCTAAGGTTAAATAGTAGGCAATAATGGAGGGCTTTCTTACAACTATGACACAATTTAAAGAAGATATGTCCATGAAAAATAAAAATCTTGATTATATACCTATAGTGGAGGGTGAACAGAGTCTGTTTTCCAATATTTTCATCTAGCAACAGGTTTAATGAAAGTGGGTGTGGTTCATGGTTTAAACTATTATCATATATAATCCTTTAGAGAAAATTTCTGATAAAGATGACAACCTCAAAAACATTCCTTGGCCTAGGTGTATGTTTGTTTTATTATCAACACTAGCACATCCTTGTTAATAATGTTCTCATTTATAGAGAGTATTTAGCCACCCATTAATATGATCTCATAAAGTTTATTTTCCAACCACCATACAATATATTTAAAGGGTAAACCTACTGATTTAAATCTCTGAACTATAGAGGAAGTGAAACATAATGATTTTATTTCTATACAGACTGTAGAGATACATGAATATGTGGCTCACATTGACAAAATAAAGGCACAACTATCATAAAAAAATAGGTCTAGAATACATAAAATATAAAATACAAGATCTAAACACCTTTTTTACAAAAATTCATACTCTATAAAAAGATGGAGCTAGTCATACAACCAATCTCGAGTAGTCCCTTAACTCTTTTTGTTAGAAATTATCAGATCTAATGAATCTGGAAGGTAGAATTTCACTATAGTCAAAACATATCCATTTCATTTCCAAATAAGGTCAAGAGAGATGCTAGGATGTGGATACTCCACTATAGTTTTTTCAATGAATGAAATATTTTATGCTCTCAAACAATTGTCCCTTTGTTATAAATTTCCATTGAAATTTTAACAGGAATAATTAATTATACATATTTTCTTGACATAATACCTAATTATTAGAATGTTGATTTTATAATAATGGTAACATGATAAATACTCTAAACATTAGAAGTTTAGGGCCTTATAAGACCAAATTACACTAATGATTTAGGATGAATGGATTTTACTGATATTTATTAGCATAATTACACCATCCAAGATTTTTTATTCCATGAATATGAGATTCCCTACCTAGATAAGACTCATGTGTAGGGAGTTAAAAAATTTCTTTTCCTATATTCTTAGAATGTGTCCAAAAAAAGAGGAACATGTTTTAGAATATTCTATACCAATCAAACTCATATGAAAAATGCATATATGTGTATGTGTAAAGGGGTATATTCATGTATAAACATATATCTAAGGACCCCCTTATGCATATTTGGACATGAAAATATGTACATATGGGCTAGGTGTTCTTATATATATGTGAAGTTGCATCTATGTGCAAGCAGGAAAAAGGAAGATTCGAGATGTCGTCGTCAAAAGAAACGGGTCTTGAGGTTGAAGTAGGTTCGCTCTGCCTAAACCTTTAATTTAAATTCTATAATTTCCTGATTATTTTAAAAACTAGTCTCCATAATTGTTTTATTGTTTTAAAAAATGATTTTCTAATAACCACTATCATTGTCATGGAAGAATATGAATATAGCCATTGATAATGTGCACATATATTCAGTAGGAAACCGAAAAATATTTATTAATAAATTTATTATACTTATCTTAATGATTCATATGATTATACTGATAAATATTTGAGAACCAAGGAGCACTCTCCCTCATAATTAGATCCCTTAAAGATGAAAAGATTTTAATTTTTAATAGAATATTGTTTGAGTATGAATATGGATCCATGAAGTGTGAGTACCCATGTTTTAAGAATCTAAATCTTTGGTTAAAACATGGGAAATAATTCTCTTGAAGTCATGGGCATCCATTTTACTGGTGATGTGATCTTATACTTATAAAGATTTCGGAACATTCATTATTGAAATGTACACGGTTTATTATGTGATAAGAATTTGATGATTCACCTTTTCTAATGCATCATAATCCCATCCTTCCTCATGAGATGAGCATGGAATTACTTAGGTGATAAGCCTTGTGTTCATTAGGTGATGAGCCTAAAGGTGACTAGCCTATAGATGATGAGTATCTTTGGGCATCAACTTTAGGGATTGGTGAACCCGTTAAGAATTTTGTATCCTTAAAAATGATATAACAAGTAACATAGAGCATATTAGTCAGCATAAGAATAAAAAAACTCAAGTTTTGATTCAAATTATCTTATAGAATTACAAGCAATAGATTTAATAGGTGAGGTTCCCTAATAATTGATTATAGTTGTAGGGGTAGAATAAGTTCCAATGATTCTACTAAAACCCACGATCACCCAAAAATGGAAATTTCATACCTCTATTATGATGAAATGACTACTATCTCCCTCACCCGATTTCCCTTATAAAGATCATGCAGTGGAGGGTTATCAATACACTGGTCAACCACTATGAGTAGAAATAAATCATACCAACAATAAAAATGGCCAAGTATGATCTAGAATCCATTGTTCCACATTAAAACAACCAATATAAAAGACCCTACATGGGGGGAATGGCAGGGGGAGGGGGTGTCCAGGAAGGTCTGCAGGGGTGGCAAGGGGGTCTATAGGGGGGGTTTTTCAGGGGGGAGGGGCAGGGGGTATCAGTAGGATAAAACCTCATGTGGTTATTTAGCCTCCTTCAGCTTCTTCCTAAAAATAAATTCCACAGCCTCCCTATCCTCAGAAAAATAGATGTTCACTATATAAGGGAGATCAGATTGCCCTACTAGTGCCAAACTCTTTAGCCCCCTCAACAACAACATGCCTAATGAATTAATAGATTCACATATGGTACACCCATTCATCCATTTGTTTATGCTTATTGAATTTTCAACTTGTATAATGGATACTTTTATTTCATTTTATTCACCTGTTATTTTCAGGTATTTGAGGATGCCTATATGTCAAATTTAAGAATCATAATCCTTATTGACATTGAGTGGTAATTACAATAAATTTCAATTAAATTATACTTTTGGTCCATTCGTTCGATAACCACTATGATATTATTTTTAGTACAAGATTTTAGTGTAAATTTCCATTGGACCTAATTTTTCCAATATTATTTCTCAATTACTGATGGTCCGTTTGAAACGGATTCCTCCACATGCATTCTTCTAATCCTTTTATTAGTATAACTCATTCTGAATATATATTTATGAGGTTTTATTTGTCTCAATGTCTTTAAAAGAACTTGATTTCGTGCGTGTATTCTTTATCATGATAGGCTATGTATGTGGATAGAGATGCATTCTATGAACATAACTAGCAACAAAACATAGCCTATGCTTATGCATGTAAGAATATATATAAGTATCCTCTTGTAGTAGTTTATTCTTATATAGCTTGGTTGAAATTTTTTTATTTATATTTTTAATTTTAATCCATACTCCTCTCATTTGAGACACCACAGGCATCTCCATATAATTTTTTGAATCACAGGGGGGTGTGTAGGCTAGGGGGAAGAGTGAAGGCTAGGGGTTGTGCATGCTAGGGTGGGATGGTGCAGGCTAGGGGGGCTGGGGGGATGGGTGGTGTGGTCTATATAGGATGGGGGGCTAGGTGGAGGGGGTAGGGGAAAGGGGCAGGGTGCAAGGTGGAGGGGGGTAGGGGTCACGTCTGTATGGTAGGGGGTAGGGAGAAGGGGCAGGGGGTAGGGGGTAGGGGAAGGGTGGAGGGGGGGCAGGGGGAAGGGGACCGTGGGCAGGGGAGAGGTCTGCAGAGCAGGGGGCATGGGGCAGGCGGTGGGTGGAGGGGGTGAGGGTGGGGGGGGGGGGGTAGGGGCAGGTGGCAGAGGGCAGTTGAATTGGTAACCATATTTTATTAAATTATAATGTCTTATATAATGCATATTGTTTTAATATGTTCTCTCACCTCATGTATTTGGCGATTTCAGTATTTTTGAATCCATATTATGTTTTGAGTAGGGCATTGGATCATTTTGTGTTTGTTAGGGAGGATTTCGTTCTCCTAATCGAGGTACGTATATAATGTTGTTGGTTGGTTTCCCACTAGTTAGGTAGCATCCTTTATGTATTTTAATGTTCCTAATATCCACTGTGTAGTGCATTGATCCCTGCTCGTTAGTTTCGAGTATCCATGTTAAGGGTGACTTGCCTGTCTGTGCATAGGTAAGAAAGTATATGTATGTGGGTTCCCCTGTTACGTGTATAGTCAACCATTGCAGTGATTATGCACGTATGGGGATTTGTGTGCCCATTATATATAAAAATTCATACACAGGTGAGAGGAGACTGGTATATGCATATAAGAATTTGTTCAAGGATCCCCTTATACATGCTCATGGCCATGTGGTTGTGTGCATAGGGGCTAAGTGTCCTTGTATGTGTGTGATGGTGCATATACACAGTGGGAGATCAGAAACTTTTTGTTAGAAAGATCAAAGAGCTGAAGTGGATGGTTTGGTTCCACCTTGAGGTAGGATCCCTCTTCTAGCCTCTTTAATTCAAGAATTCATTAAATTAAATTTGGCTACTTTCATAATTCTGCTTAATTATATTTAATTGCATATATTGAAGAAGTGTTCTTTAATACAATTGTTTCATTTGATAAATAAAGTCATGTATTTATAATTAAACCCCTCCAATAGAGGTGCACTATCTATGAAAACTCATAGTTATAGTTATATTGATCTAGTTACTTAAATTATTGCATTTGATTTTTGCTGAATGATTTTTAGAATAAATGTTAAATATAATTAAATAAATTGTGTGATAAATCAATCCAATGATTTTATAATAAAACCCATCCAATGGAGGTGCGCTGTCTACTAAACCAAAGAGTAGTGATAATTATTTGTATCATTTTAGATTTGGTTTGAGTCTTTCATATGCCTGTTTTTTGTGTTAGTTATGTGGCTAGTTAGTTTTGGTTTTCTTTGAATAATATTAATTGTCTTATCAAACTCGTTTACCTCAAATGATATTTCCCGAGTAGGCATATTCCTTGACCAGGACACTTTCTTTTTCATGCATTAAATATTAAAAAAATCCCATGTTTAGGGAAATTGAATGAATTTGTAAATGGTTTGTGTAGGGTGTATGATTCGTTTCCGTTATTTTGTTGACCTTTAGACATTGCGTCATTATGTCGCTCTCCAAAACCTTCTCTGGAAATCCCTTGTTATAGCATATTAAATAGTTGATCTGTTCTATCATTTTCAGGTGGGGCGACAGTCGGAATGTTCCCCCACCTCCTCCCGCTCCGTTCGCTCCTAGCTGGAAGATGCTGCCACACAGATGTCATTAGACTGGACCAACACGCTGTGGTCACGCCGCGGTCACGCTACGGTCATGCCGCGGTCACGCTGCGGTCATGCCATGGTCACACTACGGTCACACCTCGGTCACGCCGCGGTCACATTGTAGTCAAGCCATGGTCACACCACAGTATTTCTGTGATTTGGCCCTACTCTAGGATGACACCCTGTGGCGGTTTGTAGTTATAGTATTCCATGAGTCTTGTGATCAATGTTGAGACTGACTAATAATAATTTCTGCTTGTAGGGCGACGAACATAATGTTTCCCTGCCTACCCCCTATCCCTTCGCTCCTGGAAAGAAGATACTGCCCCGTGGATGTTGCTGGACCGGGCCAACACACCGCAGTCATGCCACGGTCCTACCACGGTCACAACGTGGTCACTCCGCGGTCGTGCCGTGGTCACACTACGGTCACACCGTGATTTTTCCCACCTCCAGGATGACACCCCATGGATGTTCACAGTGATAGTATTCGATGAGTCTTTTGATCAAACTTGAGACTGACTAATCCCAATTTCTGTCGGCGGGGCGACGAACGGAATGTTTCCATACCTCCTCCCACTCCCTATGCTCCTGACTTGATGATACTACCCCGCAGATGACGCTGGACCGGGCCAACACGCCGCGGTCACGCCGCAGTCACTTAGTGGTCACACCGCAGTCACACCGTAGTCACACCATGGTAATGTCGTGATTTGGACATGCACCAGGATGACACCCTGCAGTGGTTCACATTGATACTATTCCATGCGTCTTGTGATCAATGTTGAAACTAACTAATCACATATTTCTGTCGGCGGGGTGACGGCCGGAATGTTGCCGCACCTCCTCCAGCTCCATTCGCACTTGGTCGAAAGATGTTGCCCCATGAATTTCACTGGACTAGGCCAACACGTCGCGGTCATGCTAAGGTCACGCCACGGTCACATCGTCGTCACGATGCGGTCACGCCGCGGCCAGGCTGCGGTAATGCTGTGATTTGGCCCTGCTTCAGCCACATCTAGCCCAGACTAGCCCCCTTCCACCTTCATTTTAGCCCACTTCCACCACCATTCCAGCCCGCAACAACCCCCCATGCGACCTTCAAATCAGCTCGCACCATCCCCCCAGCACCTGCAACCATCCCCCTTCCACGAGCATTCCAACCCCCTTCCACCTGCATTTGAGCCTTCACCAGCCCCCAAACACCTGCAATCCATCCCGCACTTGCCACCACACCCGCCACCACCCCCAGCCTTCTGCAAAACACTCATGATAGCCCTCTTCCATCTACAAAATTACCCCATCCACCAGTTCTATCTCTCACGATCCCCCGACCTCTTACATCCCAGCTCGCACCAACCCCTGCCACATGCCCAACAGCCCCCATCCACCTGCAATCCAGCTCACACCAACCCCCTACCACCTATTCCAGCCCGCACCAGCCCCATACCATCCCAATGTCGCCTTCCTTCCCACCCGCACCAGCCACTCCAGCCCGTACCAGCCATCGGACAAGCCCCCACCCTCACGCATTCTAGGATGTGTGAGAAAAAATCCATGAAAATCACAAAAAGGAAAGGTTGAAGAATATCCCCTTTTCTGAACCATCTTTTCCCAGAAAAGGGGCCATGTAAACTTCCATTTATGTTCACTGAGAACATTGGGGTAGAGATGCATATTTTAACCTGAGATGAAAACCTAGCTGGAAAGATGAGTAGAACCAAAACATCCAATAAGAATTCCCAACTAAATGAATCAAAAGGTTTGAATAAATCGATCTTGAAAGCACACCTAGGAACCCCAGAATCAAGATGGTAGCCCCACAATAATTTTTGGGAAAAAAGATTATTAGGATGAATTGGTTTTGGTACTGAAGTTTGAGGATATTTTTATGCGGCTTTAGATTTATATGTCGCTTAAGGTTATTTTTTGTAACCATCCTACTAGTGGGTCCAAGTTATATGTGGTGGAAGTGTATTATTTAGACTAAGCTAGACAAAGACTATTTTTGGAAAAGATTCAAGGCATTTTTCATTTATCATTCTTTCATAATGTAGTGAAGGTACTGATGGCTATAGAATTATCTGGGAGGGGCTGTCCAGGTGGGGTGTCCAAGGGATGTCCCGGGGGGGTGCCGGGGGGTCTGCAGGGAAGGGGGAGGGTGTAGGTGGGGTGTCTAAGAGGGGTTTTCCGGGGGTGGGGGGTCTAAGGGACGTCCGGGGGGGTGGTCTGTAGGGAAGGGTGCAGGTGGGGTGTCCATGGGATGTTCGAGGGGGGTCGAGGGGTCTGTTGGGAAGGGGGGAGGGTACAGGTGGGGTGTCTAGGAGGGGCATTCCAGGTGGGTGTCCATGGGCTATCCAAGGGGGTTCGGGGGGGAGGGGGTCTGTAGGGCAGGGGACATGGTGCAGGTGGGGTGTTTAGGGGCGTTGTCCATGGGGGTGTCCAAGGGTTGTCTGGGGCGATGATTTTAAGAGATAAACCCACGAGCAATGGGACATAACCTCATGGAAATAATTTTGATCATGATTTTTGGAAAGGTATTTCCAATAGTAATAGGTCTGAAATCATTAACTTCCACAAAATTTACCTTCTTTAGGACCAATAAAATAAAATTGGATTTGATTCCATATGGCACTGAGGCATGGTTGAAGAACTACCTCATAATGTTAAGGAGATCATAAAAAACTATGTCCTAGTATAACATAAAGAATTAATTTGTGAACCCATTAGGACCAGCCACACAATCAAGATTTAGTGAAAAAGGGCACTCTTAACCTCTTTCTTGTCAAGGGATGAAACAAGGGAGATTGTTGGTTCATGTAGCCCGATCCAGTTAGCATGAATGCTGGTGGCCTGCAATTGTCACGGGTTGACCTCCACAGTGAGATTGTTGGGGGTTTATGTGGGAAATGCGCCCCTGCTCCAGGGGTCCAGGGGACGAAGGCCCGGTCCAAATTTTCGGGAATTGTAGCAATTTTTACCACTTTAGGAGTGCGTACTATGGAGTTCACTTTACTGTTGCACTTTTGACTTTCAGCCGGCAGCCACTAGAGTATTGGATACATATATGAATGGATTTATATGATTTAAAATCTTTATAATAATATTTCCTCATCTATCCATTCTACTGAAGAAATATTCACCTCCATGAAAATCTTGAGTAGAGTTGTCATCACTTTCAACTGGTCAACCTATTCCTTGAAAACCCATTCTATAGAATATGCTTCAATTAATCATAATGAGATGAATGCGCATAACCTATAACAACATGGAGATACTATTTGACTATAGACTATATCAAATAAACATCAACTAATGCTGAGGGAGGTGGAGAACTAGATGTAGATGCAACAATAGGAGGTTCTTGATAACTCAAAATTCCACTGAAATCTAAAATAATTCTTTCTCTAAAATATTATAAATATAATATGGATACAAAATTTGAAGGAACTGGGGAAACAATTCTCTCAACACCAGGTAAAGAAGCCTCTACATGTTATGATTTTTTAGGTACATCTAAGGGAAAAGCCTAAAGCTCACCTGCTTGGTCAATATGCTTATCTATGGATACCATATGACATGTGCAAGGGATGTGTAGGGGGGCTTCTTTCCAGCAGGGGGGGGCTGTCCAGGGGGTCCAGTAGGGGGGATTTTGTTCAGGGGGTCCAATTGGGGTGTGCTATCCAGGGGGTCCATCAGGGGGCTGCTGTCCAGGGGGTCCAGCAGGGGGGCTGCGGTCCAGGGTGGTCCAGCAGGGGGGGCTGTCCAGTGGGGTCCAGCGGGGGGCTGCTGTCCAGGGGGCTGGGGATGCTGTCTAGAAGGGGATGCTGTCTAGGTGGTCCAATAGGGGTAAAGGGGTGGGCAAAGGGGGTGCAAGGGTGTTTGTGCAAGGGGTGAAAGGGATGTGTGTGTGGGGCTGGGGCTGGGGCTGTCTAGGGGGTGTGGGGGGGGGGGGGCAGCAGGGGTGCAAGTGGGGTGTCCAGCAGGGGTGGTGCAAGGGGGTCCAGTTGGGGGGGGATGCCGTCTAGGGGGGTCCAACAGTGGGGGGGGTTGTCCAGGGCGGTCCAGCAGGGGGGGTTGCTGTCCAGGGGGTTCAATAGGGGGATGCTGCTGTCCAGGGGGTCCAGTAGGGGGCTGTTGATGTCCAGAGGGGTCCAGCAGGGAGGGGGGTAGTCCTGGGGGTCCAGGGGGGGGATGCTATCTAGGGTGGTCTAACAAGGGGGTGGGGGCTGCTATCCAGGGGGTCTACGAACGGAGCAAGGGTGTGCAGGGGGGGGGGGGTACAAGGGGTTGTGTGGAAGGGGGTGCAAGGGATGTGTGTATGTGGGGGGGGGGTGGCTAATGTCTAGGGGGTGCACGGTGGGGGGGTGTCCAACATTGGTGGTGCAAGGGGGTCCAGCAGGGGAGGGGGTGCTGTCCAGGGGGGTCCAGTAGGGGGCTGCTACTATTCATTGGGGTCCAGCAGGGGGGGTATCTAGTGGGGGGGGGTGTGCTGTCCAGGGGGGATGGGGATGCGATCCAGGGAGGTCTAGTAGTGGATGCAAGGGGTGTGAAAGGGGGGTGAAAGGGGGTGTGCAAGAGGTGAAATGGATGTGTGTATGGGGGTGGGGGTGCTGTCCATGGGGGGTATCCAGTAGGGGTTCAAGGGGGTGTCCAGTAGGGCTGGTGCAAGGGGGGTCCAGCTGTGGGGCTTATGTCTATGGGGGTCCAATAGTGGGGGGGTGGGGACTCTTGTCCAGGGGGGTCTAGCAGAGGGGGACTGTTATATAGGGGCGGTCCATGAAGGGGGGTGGGTTGTCCAGGGGGTGGGGGGATGTTTTCAAAGGGTGCCCAGTAGGGGGGCAAGGGGTGTACAATGGGGGTGCAAGGGGTGCAGGGGATATGTCTGTGGGGGGGGGGGGGTGGCAGCTGTCCAGGGTGGTTGGATTTTTTTTATGAAATGGGAAGGGTTTTAGACATGGTTCATTGAACCGTGGATGGTATTATCATGGCTATAGGGTCAAACCTCTAGCCAGAGTTTGAAACCGTGGCTATAGCGCTATATCCAGTGTTTGAAACCGTGGATATAGGGCTATATACATGGTTTGAAACCATGTCTATATGTCTATAGTCAATGTTGAAACTGTGGCTATAGGGATATAGTCACGGTTCGAAACCAGGGCTATAGGGATATATCAACGGTTCAAAACTGTGGCTATAGGTCTGGTCCTATATCCACGAAAATTCCAGCCATTGTTCAATGAACAGTGACTATAACCTATAGCTACAGTTTGTAGGCTAATAGCCACAGTTCCAAACTGTGGCTATTGCCTAATTATCTAGTACTGATATATATATATATATATATTATTGTGTGTATGTGTTAACAAATAGATATATATTATCTATATATTCTAACATAAGAATATACATATGAGTATATAATATATGTGAATATTCATACATATATATAATTATACTTATAGATACACATAATATATATGTGTGTGTGTGTTGTATATATATATATATATATAGTTATTTACACACACGCAGACAAACATATATTATAAATGTTTTTGAAAATAATTTTATAAACATATTTTAATGTACGGATAAATTTACCGATAAAAAAATATAAATAAAAATATAAATAAGTAGATTTAAATATAAATATATAAAGATAACTAACTATATATAATAATATATATATATATATATATAACTAAATTTATTTATGAATAAATATAACTATATATATATATATATATAAAATAAAACATTAAAGGGAGAACAAAACAAGACGGATGAGTGGTAAACACTAATACACATATACCCATTCACACCATTAAAAATGACCTTTAACAGTGCTAAAAATCATTATTAATCAGATATATGATAAGGGGATCCTTTATCGATGCTTTTTTTAGCACTAATAAAGGCTTAGCCTCCTACAGTGTGCATTTTATATAATAACACACCCTATAGAAAATTATCAGTATAAGCAACACACCCAAAAGAAAACCTGCTATATACATTTAATTGATATCATCAATATAAAAATGTCCACCCATGGTATTTAGAAAAAAACAATTTATTAAAATTTCCAACAAAATTTTTATATAATTACATGTACAATTGTCCAAGAAACATTCTAAAACATTAATATTTCATATTTTGATGCCCATGATCCTCTCTCAAAAAAGTATTCCCATGGTATCAGTTTCCAAAAAAAATTAAACTCAACCTGAGAAAAAGACTCCACCTATATAATAAAAAATGCTAAGTTATTAATACTATAAATAAATTAATTAAAAATTAATATGAAATAATACCTTAAAAAATTTTCCATATTTAATTAAAATGAAACTTTTGGAGTCATACCAGTCATATCATGTGTCCTATTGAGACAAGGTTGATTCATGTATGTTGAAATGAGTTATGGATCATTTTACTAAAATATCAACACAATCCGAATGTGTTTTCTCATTTTTGAGTACGTCACATTTTCTTTTAATAAAATTAATGTTAATTTTAAAAAATGAAACATTTAGAGTTATACGGGCCACAACCTGTGTCATATTGAGGTGTAGATAATTCCTACCAGTCACAAATTATTAATATATAATGTTTTTAAATTATCAAAACAATATGAATTCATTTTCTTGGTTTTTAGTATGTCCATTGTGTTTTTTTCATAAAATATCATTTCAATCTGGAAACATGAATTTAGATTCATACTGGTCATATCGTGAGTCAGTTTGATGTGAGACTACTTCATACACATCAAAAATGAATTATGAATCATTTTAAAAGGTTATCAAGAAAATCAGAGGATGTTTTCTTGGTTTTTAGTGAGTATCATGTTTTGAACTAAAATGTAAATTTTAAACTTATAAGAGACACTTTTAGTCATACCGATCACACCATGCATTACATTGATGTTTGGTTGACTCCAACATGTCACAAAGTTCTCATGGATAATTGGACTAAAGTATCAAAACAATCTAAATGTATTTATCAGTTTTCAGAATGTCACTTGTTGCTTTTACTTAAATTAATGACAATTTTAAATAAAAATAGACAGTTTGAGTTATACCAGACACACTATGAATCTTATTGAGGATTGGTTGATCCATACACATCAGAAATAACTAATATATCAATTTCATAAAATATCAAAACAATATGAATGTGTTTTCTCAATTTTCAGTAGGTCACTTATTGTTTTTACTTAAATTAATGTTAATTTGAAATAAAAAGAGATTGTTTGAGTGATTCCTATCACACTATGTGTCATATTGAGATGATATTGATCCATTCAAATCATAAATGACTAATATATCATTTTCCTAAAATATAAAATCTATAAAAATGTTTTTCGTGGTTTTTAGTATGTCAATTTTTGTTTTTACTTAAATTCATAGCAATATTAAATAAAAAGAGACACATTCAATTATACCGGAAAAACTATGCATCATATTAATGTATAGTTGAGTCCTACATGTCAAAATTGACTAATTTATCATTTTAATTATGTATAAAAGTAGTATGAATTTGGTTTCTCAGTTTTCATTATGTCACTTGTTTTTTTACACAAATTAATATCAATTTTAAATAAAAAGACACACTTTGTGTCATACCGGTCACACCATGCATCTTATTGAGGTGAAATTGAATCATATACCTCACAAATGAATTAGGGATAATATTCCTAAAATAAAAAAACAATAAAAATATGTTTTCTTAGTTATCATTATGTCACTTGTTGTTTTTACTTAAATTGATGTAAATTTTAAATAAAAAGAGACACTTTGAGTTATACCATGCACACCTTACATTGTATTGAGGTGGAGATGATTTAGATGTTATTATTTATGATTCTTACATAAATAAATATTTCACGTTGAGATCCATGTTGTGATGGATGATAAATTACTTTCCAACAAATGGAAAATTTTCGGGATATAGCATTAACGGAACTAAAGATTGTCTTGTTTGTCAAAAACGTACACATTCAATTAGGTTGAAAATTTCATCAATGATTATGTTTCTAGAATATTTCAGATTTATACACTAATGGGATAATTACCTATATTAGGTGACCTCATTTTATGGAAGTTCATAAGAACTTACTACACCGTCTCCCGTAATAGTTGATCAACTATTTGAGAAAGTAAATGATATGGACACTACTTTTGGTAAACCATTTTTGAACAATAATATGAAAATCGGTTGGAAAATGTGATCAATTTTTTGTTTGACTTATTATTCTAGAATTTTCTGTACACCTTACTTTTTCTTGAGGTTATTCATTTTGAAAAAACATTATGTGATAGTTTCATCAGTAAGTTGCTAAATGCCCCGAGAAAAAAAATGATGGAATTAAGGCTTGGTTGGAGATGGTTCAAAGGGGAATATGAGAAGAGTTGGTGTCTATGAAGGGTGAAAATGAAATATTCTTCCTCTACCTACGTACACTCTTTCAAGGTAAGATATATATCATTTTTTCAACTTCTTGAATAATGTAAGGGTTCTATATGGGTATTCATTTAATATCAAGAATATTGGGTCAATAAACGATTTGAAGTTAAAGGGTCTGAAATCATATGAATGTTATATTTTTATGAAAGAACTAATTATTATAGATTTACGTTTCATTATTTCCAATAACTCCCTACAAACATTAACTGAGATTGGTTTCTTCCTCAAAGCTATATCCATCAATGTTATATATTTGATGAAATTTCTGACTATGAATAGATAAATTATCATCATATTACGTGAATTGGAAATTTTATTCCCATAAAAGTTCTCTGATATAAGGGTTCACATTATGGTTCACTTAGTGAGTGATATTAGACTATGTGGCCCTATAAACTATAGATGAATGTACCCCATTGAATGGTAAATAATGTTTGTTTAAATATTGTGTCAAAAATAGAATTTAACTAGAGGGTTTTATTGTAGA